>OX375880.1:28785547-29985547 GCA_947359465.1 Metellina segmentata | reverse complement strand
CGTTTATTTGTTAACAGACTATAAAATTCCTTGCATGCGATTGTACAAAATGAACGAGGATTAGATTGATTGTTTTTATGACTGGTGGATCGTTGGGAAAATCAAATTAATATGTTAAAATGTAAGAGAGAAACTCTTGTTTATTCGTGTGTGAAATGATGGTAATTTTAATTAACGTCGTACTAGAGCAACACAACGGGCTATTGACGACGGTCCGGGATCAGTCCCTTAAGGGAAAGATCCGAGGACAACACCTCGTTATTTTGAACCACGGTCAGATGACGAAGCAACACCTGAGCTGGCACCCCACTCTCCAAACTTCCACGCCAACCCAACGTGAGGACTTTCGGCCACGACAGATTTAAGGTGCACCAGCCGACTCTACACCATACGTTTACAAACATCCATGCCCGGGCCCGGATTCGAACCAGGAACCTTCCGATCTTGAGGCTAACACCTTAACCACTATACCGGTTGGTAGGCATGTGTGAAATGAATACAGTTGTACCATTTGTATTAAAATGAATACAGAGTTGGATCAAAATACGTTTTCCTGCCGTTTAATTAAGATTGCAAAGAAAACACTTTTACAGAGGTGAAAGTCGTCGAAACCACTTTAGAGTGTGATTAAGCGCAGATAATTCTTAATTAAATTTATCAAAATGTTGAAGTAAGCAGGTGCTTGATTGTAACACAATCGTCATGATCAAGAAATCGTCCTAGTTTGTTTTAGGTTTAATGTTGTTGAAAAAAAAGTGGCATATACAGGTATCTGATGTCACATAACGCTAGAGAACAGTGAACACGCTCAATGAATATTTCTATGAACCTCCTGCCAACATCTTGTGTTATTAAAAATCAGATACTACCTGTACTTACGCACGCAGTATTTAACACTCGTGAACTCTAAGAGAGTTGGTCAACTCACTTGAAGAATTGACCGTCTAATTAAACAGAGAATATGGGCGGAATCGCTGTCATATGATCTCAGAAAGGAGTCAAGTCACGTGGGCCTGGGGTACGACTTCGTCCGATTTTCTATCGAAGCCCAGACTAGTGTTTTAAATTACGCAGGATAACCACTAACACTCCAAGCGTTTTGACGATATAATTCGTCCAAAATATGGTCAATTTGCTTATGACGAGATTTCTCGTCCAGGGTATGGTCAATTTGCAAATTACTAGATAAATCATCCATGATATGGGCAATTTGCTTATAACGAGATAACTCGTCCAGGTTGTGATTAATTTGTTTATGACGAGATAACTCGTCGAGGATATAGTCAATTTGCAAATTACGAGATAAATCGTCCAGGATATGGTAAATTTGATTATGACCAGATAACTCGTCCAGGTTATGGTCAATTTGCTATCGACGAGATAACTCGTCCATGCTATGGTCTATTTGATAATGACGAGATAACTCGTCCAGGATATGATCAAGTTGCTTATGACGAGGTAACTCGTCCAGGATATAATCAATTTTCAAATTACGAGATAAATCGTCCAGGATATGGTAAATTTTATTATGACGAGATAACTCGTCCAGGATATGATCGATTTGCTATTGACGAGATAACTCGTCCATGCTATGGTCTATTTGCTAATGACGATATAACTCGTTCAGGATATGATCAAGTTGCTTATGACGAGATAACTCGTCCATGATATAGTCAATTTGCAAATTACGAGATAAATCGTACAGGATATGGTAAATTTGATTATGACGAGATAACTCGTCCATGCTATGGTCTATTTGATAATGACGAGATAACTCGTCCAGGATATGATCAAGTTGCTTATGACGAGATAACGCGTCCAGGATATAATCAATTTTCAAATTACGAGATAAATCGTCCAGGATATGGTCAATTTGATTATGACGAGATAACTCGTCCAGGATATGATCGATTTGCTATTGACGAGATAACTCGTCCATGCTATGGTCTATTTGCTAATGACGATATAACTCGTTCAGGATATGATCAAGTTGCTTATGACGAGATAACTCGTCCATGATATAGTCAATTTGCAAATTACAAAAACCGAATGTGTGTACCGCGGGCCTATGAGTCGGGGGATTGATCCTGGACCGTCGTCAATATCCTGTTGTGTTGCTCTATACGACGTTAATTAAAAATTAGCAATTATTATTACCCACGAATATAACTGAAATCAGTTTGCTTACAAACTCCATCTTGTTGAGACTTCCTTCGCAATTCGATTACTATGAAATTAACCACTTGGTTTTGCTTTTCACGCTTTTGCTACTGTTAAATATTACGCTGCGTCGCTTAGATTTTGTCAATCGTCTCCAGGAACGGCCCTTTTGCCTGCATGTCCAAACCCTATTACCTAATTACATAATTTGAGAGATAGAGCCTTGAGTGGCATTTATGACTCACTCTTTCCTTTCATAGTATTGGGTTATATCGTTCATTATAGCATTATATATTGAATATCATTATATAGTATTTCATTATATCGTTTGGCATGAGAGATATATCAACGGAGTGACTTTCTGTCTTTCCCCCAAAGCGTCCACACCTGACGGTCGACAGAGTAGGGAACCGAACAAAAGGAGGGATCCTCAGGATGAAGGTCAGTCGCTGACAGCTCGTAAATGGTGATCGATACCACCGGTCACTTAAAAGGGGGATCACATTCACCGCACACAGATCTATACCATGCCGCTGGTGTAAACTAAATTGTAGTTGTAACAATTGTCTATCTGCCGCAGCGTAAGGGTTAAACCCATTTTTTTATTATCTGTATAAAACTAAATGCTATTTTCAATGTCCAAAAAAGTTCGAATTCCTTCATCCACTCCATTAAACGGCATCAAACAACCAAACTTACCTCACTAAATTTGCACATGAAAGTTCAAAACACCCCTTGGAAATGAATCAATTCATTTCCAACCATGCAATTTTGTATGTGTGTTTCTGGTTTTGAATTCATCCAAGGCGATACGGCACCTGGAGGTTAAACCTCCTTCCACACACACCTCCCACACTTTAATTTCTGAGAAACCTTTCCACCGCGGTTGCTATGACGAATGCTCGGATCGGAGACCAGCAGTGACGAGAATTCCACGCCAGGAGACATTGATCTGCTTGTGAGGCATGTCACGTCGAGCACAGGCCCTAATCTGAGCCGTGAGTGACACGAGTAGGAATGACAGATGATTCACCCTGCGATTTTCACGTCTTTGAGCATTTCACGTCGGACGGTGACGTGAAGGAAAGGGCCCGAGGTTTCCACAAATAACCACCTCGGTTTATGGCCGTCTATCGATCCCACATTGGATGATTCTGTAAAAAAAGCGACGGTTTCTATCCGACGCTTATCATGTCGGAAAACATATTAGTGAGGCAGTTATGTCGTAATATTTTGGATCAAATGAAAGTCCAGTAGAACTCTAATTATCCGAACCCCAGTTATCCGGATCGCTTTGAGAAATGAAGAACTCAGCAAAATTCCAGAGTTGCTGAACTTCCGGAGTTACTCCACTAAAGCATCGAAAATCCGCAAATTCGAGTAATCTTTGGTTCACTCCGGAAATCGCGTCGATGCAGGGAAAAGGGAAATTTTCCCTATGAAAAGGGAAAAATTTTCCATTTTCGATAGTAATATGTAATTTTGGTAATTTTAGTTAACGTCGTACTAGAGCAACACAGCGGTCTATTGACGACGGTCCGGGATCAGTCCCTTAAGGGAAAGATCCGAGGACAACACCTCGTAATTTTGAACCACGGTCAGATGACGAAGCAACACCTGAGCTGGCACCCCACTCTCCAAACTTCCACGCCAACCCAACGTGAGGACTTTCGTCCACGACAGATTTAAGGTTGCACCAGCCGCCTCTACACCATACGTTTACAAACATCCATGCCCGGACCCGAATTCGAACCAGGAACCTTCCGATCTAGAGGCGAACACCTTAACCACTATACCGGTTGGTCGGCTTTCCATTTTCGAAGAAATTGTGTATTAGAATTTTGTTTCTATAATTTAAGGATAAAACCTTTCATGTATACATGTAATTTTTTATCCTTAAAACAGTACGAAGTCCAAAATCCGGAATCCTCCGGTCCTCGGACATTCCGCATTTCGGATTATTTACATATTTTGTCTAAAAAACCTTATTCCAACCTCCACCTGCGCGAATTTTGCGGTTGAAACACTAAAATAATGTTGTGTGTGTGTGTATATATATATATATATATGTGTGTGTGTGTTCTGGTTCGGGTTGTCTAGGGCAGTGGTCCCCAACCCCCGGGCCGCCCAAGGAACATTAAATTATTTCCATTTTATTTACTTTGGTGTATTTCTCTCGATTTGTGCGGTTCTTATCTATGAAATAACCACTCAAATTAGGAGGCGGTAAATCAGAACTTGTAAATTGTTCTGTTACTAGAGCTTCAATTATGATTTCTGAATTCTGTATGTCTCTATTTTCCAATTTTGACAAATGTAACAATTGCTTTCAAGTTGGCAGACAAAGTAGCTGCATTTAAAGCCAAACTGAAGTTGTGGGGACGGCGCGTGAACAGAGGCATTTTGGACAAGTTTGAGACATTAGTGGGAACTTTAGGCGAGACTGAGCCTAAACATTCATTCTCCCAGTTGGTGCACGATGATCTGTCTTTGCTTTTAAAAGAGTTCGAGCGATTCTTCCCAACCACAAAAGACCCACGAACTAGTAAGGAATGGATCCGTGACCCATTTGTCAACAAATCAGGTGAATCTAGCATGTCTGTGCAAGAAGATCAACTGCTGTAGATTGCAAATGAAGGCGGCCTTAAAACTACGTTCGAGACAACAACTCTGTAGGTGTTCTGGATTAAAGTCATGGCGGAATACCCTGAGATTGCCACCACAGCACTTAAATCACTATTGCCATTTCTGACAACCTATCTGTGTGAAGCGGAATTTTCTGCAGTGACAGCAACCAAAACAAAACAACGGAATAAACTGGACATAAGCAACACACTTCGGGTGTCATTGTCTCCTATTACCCCCAGATGAAACCGTCTCGTCGCAAAGAAACAAGCTCAGGGTTCTCATTGATTTAGCGTTCTAGTGAGTTAAAATGTTAATCACTTTTTCATTTTTTGGTGTAACTGTATTTTATTTTGAAGGCATGTTCAAAAAACAATTAAATTAAAATTATTAAAACAAAACAATCTAAAATATAAACAAACAACGCCTCCCCCCCCCCTCAGCGGGCCGCGTTAAAATTATCAAACGTTGATCCGGTCCGCGGCGATAAGAAGGTTGGGGAGCACTGGTCTAGGGTGTTGATGTATGAAGACAAGAACAAGTCAGGTTCTAACAATAACTATATATTCTCAGGTTTAGCATACAACTTTAGGCTCTTAAGCCTAACTACAAGACACATTAGAACGGAAACATCGATGAGAGCTTCGCTGTTGGCGACTTCGCTGTTCACTACTCTGCTCTCTTATGCACCTGCGCTCCGTGGCGCTGGCGTCGCTACGAGTGTCGCCACTGTGCAGGTGGTTTGGTGGATGGGGTTTTGAATATGCAACACTCGTCCATCCTGACTGGTCGGTCCGCCGACCTTTGCTGTGAATTGAGGATCTGAAAAATAATCAAAAGAAAAAGACAGGAAAAGGGAAAACAAATATTTACAAAATCTATCTTGCAGACACAAAACGCTTTCTGAAATTGTTCATTCATGAAATCTTCACATGAAATGAGAGAAAGAGGGGGGGGGGACTAAGTCTTCTCCCAAGGTTTCATAAAATCTGCATTGGTTGAAGTAACACGTGGACCTTCATGGATTCCCACTTTTTCCACATCATACCTGTCATTAGGTCTAACTTTCACCACTTGGTATGGTCCGAAGAACCGTGGTCGAAGCTTTAGTCCGACTCCAAATTGGGTTCGCTTGATAGCAACTTTGTCGCCTACACCATATGTTTGTGCTGGTTTTCGTCGCTTGTCGTATCGTTGTTTACTTTGCTGCAGCACTTTAAAAATGTTAGCCTTAGCTTCCTCACGTAGTTGTTGGACATTTTGTAGCGATATCTGTATTCATCTTGAAGTGCTTCCATAATTTTAATGTCATCCTTGTTTTGCATTTTAATTCCCGTCAAAAGTTCAAAAGGGGTGTATTTGCTTGATGTCGTTGTCGTTTGACGTTGTTGATCTTTGCTTTTTTTGTGTTAGCTCATCCCGCAAATTCCAATCGCAGATGTGCGAAGTATCAACTTCCTGTAAAGACGCATCAAGCTCGATATTACATAAAAACAAATCATCGCCGGCGTCGAGGGATTTGTTTAGTCTACTGTTTTGTTCTTTCGGCTGCGATTTATCGTTTTGCTTTTTTATACATTCGTTGTCAGCTGTGCTTTTGTGGGTTTCAATTTCACATACGGGTTTGTTTTGATTATATCTCTGAATATTATTTGGTCTGGGTGAGTTTCGGTGATTGTAAAATCCTCGCGTTGGGTTGTTTTGTCTTCGAAATTGTTCGTGTGGTGTTTGTCTATAACGGTTTTCGAATGTTGGCTGGCGTGTGTGTGCGTCACTGAATGATTTAAACTTTTTCCCGTTAGCCAAAATGTTTTCGTATTGTGATGTATTGACGCAGTCCTTTCGTTTCTGTGGTTTGTGGCTTCTGATTTCATTTACTGGGTTGTTGTGAATAAATCTCGGATTATCTGGTCTAGGTGAGTTTCGGTTGTAAAATCATCGCGTAGGGTTGTTTTGTCTTCGAAACTGTTCGTGTGGTGTTTGTCTATAATAGTTTTCGAAAGTCGGTTGGCGTGTGTGTGTGTCACTGAGTGATTTGCGCTTTGAAGCGAAGTAAATGTCACATTCTTTCGCGAGTTGTGGTGGTCTAAACCAATTTTCGCCAGAGCGAATTGAAATATGTGATTATGTATCCCTTTCTAAAGTACTATAAAGTTTGTCCGAAACCATTAGTTCACATACAGATTTAAAGTCATTGACATCTCGAAGTCTGCAATAATATTCGAATGCTCTAGTTAATCTTGCTGCAAATTGAGTATGTGTTTCATTTGGAAATCTTTGACATCTACGGAAATTAGCGAGACATTCTTGTGGCGTTGGTTGGAATTATTTTAGTACGGTAGCTTTGACCTGTTCGTAGTTTTTCAGTTCATTTTCTGGAACGTATAGGAGGATATTGGCAGCTTTTTCTTGAATAATGTTAATTAATATTTCGGATTTAAATTCTTGTGGCACGTTTTTTGTTTCAAAGGCACGTTCGAGCGAATGGAAAAATAGATTGTAATTTTCTGCCTTAGTTGGGACTGGCATACTAAGCGTTTTAGCACTTTTTATATAACTTTCTATGTTCGGCGGTGATGTGTCGTTCATTCTAGTATTGTTTCCGGTAGGAGATTGGTTTGCTCCTGCATTATTTCTTATAGTAGCTAATTCGAGTTCTCGTTCAATTTGTGCTAACTTAAGTTTCTCTATTTCTGCTAACTTAAGTTTCTCGGTTTCTGCTAACTTAAGTTTCTCGGTTTCTGCTAACTTAAGTTTCTCGGTTTCTGCTAACTTAAGCTTCTCGGTTTCTGCTTCTTTAGCCTTTCTTTCTTCGAAAGTTGAACTCATTAAATCTTTTATAAATTCTGGGTCTTGTTTGAACGTATCATTTTTTTTCAATAATTTCTTTTAGTTTGATTATAGTGGCACCTTCCGGTACAATTTCATCAATTTCTTGAACAACCTTTATGAGGTCTTCTTTCTTCGTATTTTTATACATGCTTAAAATAAAGGTTTGGTCCACCTTAGATTCTTGTTTGGCTTCTGTTTTGGCACAGTCGTCGATTTGACCGTTGCACTTGTCACTTTCGTTGTGGCGGGGAGATTGGCCGTTTACTTCCGTTTTGGCACGTCGGTGAGTTGCACTGGACACTTTCGTTAAGTGGGGAGTTTGGCGTTTTGCTTCCGTTTTGCACGTCGGGGAGCTGCACTGAACACTTTCGTTAAGTGGGGAGTTTGGCGTTTTGCTTCCGTTTTGCACGTCGGGGAGCTGCACTGAACACTTTCGTTGAGGCGGGAGTTTGGCGTATTGCTTCCGTTTTGCACGTCGGTGAGTTGCACTGAACACTTTCGTTGAGGCGGGGAGTTTGGCGTATTGCTTCCGTTTTGGCACGTCGGTGAGCTGCACTGGACACTTTCGTTGAGGCGGGGTAATTGGCCTCTTGCTTCCGTTTTCTCTGAGTTGTTGTTTGCTTGACTGTTGATTGGACACGTTGGTTGAGGCGGGGGAATCGGCCTGCGCTTTTAGTTGCTTCACAGTTGCACTGGACTCGACTAGCGCGTCTTTTTAGTAATGGCTCTTCGTTACGTGGACGATTCTATTTAGGACCGTAGGGAGGTCGGTAGATATTAAACTCGTGATAAGTGAATCGATTCTTCAGTTTGATTCTTTCGTAACTTGTTTTGATCATTTGATCTACAGTGAGCTATGATTGTTTACTTGTCTGGTAGTCTTTTTTTGTGTGTCTTCTATGATTTTTTGAAGCAGATTGATGGAATGTATGATTGATGGAAGGGTACTTATACTTTAAAGAGCTACTTTTCGTGAAGCAACGATGGCCTAATGGCTAAAGTCACCCACCTTCAGATTAGCGTCTGCAGCGGAGGATGACTTCCCGAGTTCGAACCCAGCTGGTGGAAAAATTTTTAGATCCTCCAAATTATTTTTAAAAAATTCCAATTTAATTCCTTTTCATTCAAATTTACTTTTCCTAATTTTTAATACCCTTTTCATATTTTTCCAAGCTTCCGTTGATTTTACATAAATAATCTAAGAACCACTCCTGAACTCACTACCAGCTGATATTTTTCCGCCCCTCTGCCGTCCCCTTTGCTTTAGGATGATGGTGTCGTATCCACCGCTGGCTTAGGACCATTCTGATGTAACAAAAAGCATACATAAAACACTAACTTATATAATTATTAACTTATATAATAAGAGGTTACAATTTTCGGCTCCCACCTCTACCCACCCATAGCCATGGATCTGAAAAGAAAAGAAGAAAGCAGAAAGGAAGAGATAAATCGCCAACAACTATAAACCTTGATGACATACGCATCTAGGTCATGTGATCCGATTAGCCGATCAAGTTGGACTTGCGTAAAGTACTATCATGGTATTGAGGCGCCTCTCCTCCCCACGGTCCTAAATAGAATCGTCCACGTAACGAAGAGCCATTACTAGAAAGACGCGCTAGTACTGGACTCGTTCGTTGAGGCGGGGTAATTGGCCTCTTGCTTCTGTTTTCTCTGCGTTGTTGTTTGCTTGACTGTTGACTGGACACGTTAGTTGAGGCGGGGGAATTGGCCTGCGCTTTTAGTTGCTTCACAGTTGCACTGGACTCGTTCGTTGAGGCGGGGTAATTGGCCTCTTGCTTCCGTTTTCTCTGTTGTTGTTTGCTTGACTGTTGACTGGACACGTTAGTTGAGGCGGGGGAATTGGCCTGCGCTTTTAGTTGCTTCAGAGTTGAACTGGACTCGTTCGTTGAGGCGGGGTAATTGACCTCTAGCTTTGGTTTGGCTGTAGAATTTCGTTTCGTTGCTGTTAGTCCAAGAGCTGTTCATTTCGTTTCTCAAAGTTCAGAACCGGTTGAGCCCCCATGTTCTGGTTCGGGTTGTCTAGGGTGTTGATGTATGAAGACAAGAACAAATCAGGTTCTAACAATAACTATATATTCTCAGGTTTAGCATACAACTTTAGGCTCTTAAGCCTAACTAAAAGACACATTAAAACGGAAACATCGATGAGAGCTTCGCTGTTGGCGACTTCGCTCTTCACTACTCTGCTCTCTTATGCACCTGCGCTCCGTGGCGCTGGCGTCGCTACGAGTGTCGCCACTGTGCAGGTGGTTTGGCGGATGGGGTTTTGAATATGCAACATATATATTAGTATTGCAACCGCAAAATTTGCGCAGGTGGAGGTTGGAATAAGGTTTTTTTTGACAATATGTAAATAATCCGAATTGCGGAATGTCCGAGGACCGGAGGATTCCGGATTTTGGACTATGCGGACTTAAACAAAATTATTTGTGCTAATAGGGAATTTTATGACTGTTTTTTTTTTAAATATGCGGATCTTTTTATTTTTGTTCTTATTTTCGCTTTGCTCCTGAAGCAGCCTCCAAACTCCTGAAATTTTATGGTCATCTTATCTTCGTTCAAAATTATGAAGTGTTGTCTTCGGATCTTTCCCTTAAGGGATTGATCCCGGACCGTCGTCAATAGCCCGTTGTGTTGCTCTAGTACGACGTTAACTAAAATTACCATTACCTGAAATTTTATGAGAATGCTCCTGAAGCTGCTCAGAAAAGGTTGGCTACCCTGAAATCCGCGTTTTAAAACTTACTTCTTATACGTCAATGATAAAACTAAGTGAACTAAGTGTCAGTCGAAGACATAGGGAACATCGTAGTGAAAATTCCTGGATGTTTCGAGTGCAGTGCAGTGGACGTAGGCGAGTGCAGTGCAGTGGACATAGGCGAGTGGCTGTTGTGGCATTCTTCGGACAATGGATTCCAAATTCTCAGTGACGATGAACTCATTCAAAGTGTGAGAGAGTACCTCATTAATGACCCGGAAAATGACGATGACATTGCAACTCAACCAGACGCTGGACCGTCAGCTTGTAAGGCATTATAGTGCCTTGACACAGCGCTAAAAAGGATGGAGCTGCAGTCTGGGTGCTACTATCTACAGCTACTCACCATTAAACACATGCGAGACTTAAGTTCACGGTAACTAGTGAAGACAGCGAAACAACTGACTTTGACCGGTATGTTCCAACACTGATACATTTTAATACAGTATTAAGTACAAAAAAGTAAACAAGTGTTTTAGTCGTTAAATTGCTTTACAAACCAAAGCCAAATTCGTTTTTTTTTTCAAAAAGAAACTTTTTTTCGTAAACTGTACAATTTTGGGGATATTTGACTATCCGGATGGGGTCTGGTCCAAATTGATAAGGATAATTGGAGTTCTACTGTATTTAATTTCAATATAGAGGATATTGGATACTCACGTTTATGGTCAACTCTGACAGTCCACTATGTAGGTAGTTATTTTAATTAACGTCGTACTGGATCAACACAACGGGCTATTGGCGACGGTCCGGGAGTAAACTCAACAGAACATATGCGAGGACAATACCACGCAATCACCTTCAGATGAGGAGGTCATGTCTGAGCTGGCACGCCACTCTCCAAACATCCACGCCAACATGAGGACATTTGAGGAAGCGACACATTTAACTCGCACTAGCCCCCTTTGATCGTCTTTCTGATTGGATTCGAACTCGGAACCCTCCGGTTGCTAATTCGTTATTCTCAACCGGGCTTCCGTAATCCTAAAGTGCCATGTTTGAAAAGTAATAATCGTCATCTGACCGTGGTTCAAAATTACGAGGTGTTGTCCTCGAATCTTTCCCTTAAGGGACTGATTCCGGACCGTCGTCAATAGCCCGTTGTGTTGCTCTAGTACAACGTTAACTAAAATTACCATTACCATTGAAAGGTAATAGGTAATTTAGTAATTAACGTCGTACTAGAGCAACACAACGGGCTTTTGACGACTGTCCGGGATCAATCCCTTAAGGGAAAGATCCGAGGACAACATAACGTAATTTTTGAACCACGATCAGATGACGAGGCAACACTTGATCTGGCACCCCACTCTCCAAACTTCCACATCAACCCAACTTGAGGACTTTCGGCCACGACAGATTACAAACATCCGTGCTCGAACCCGGATTCGAACCAGGAACCTTCCCATCTGGAGGCTAACACCTTAACCACTATGCCGGTCGGTCGGTCCAAAGAAACAGATGACTTATCAAATTTAAGTATATGAAATAAAAACTTTAAAAGGATACTAATTTGAAAAAAAAGGTATTAAATTATAATTGATTTTATTAAATTTTGTGTTTGCATAAAATAAATAAAATCATAACTCGAATGGTTGAAAATGATCCCAAAAACATAAAACATGATTGAACATGTTATATTTAGATGAGATACGACTGATTAAATGTAAGTTACATAAATTCAAATCAGTATAACTTTTATCGATCCATCTTTCATGTTCATATTAGGGATGCGACATCGATAGCAAAACGTCGATGTTCAAAATTAAAACATCGATGTTGATAATACATCGCCTCCAAACCATCGATGTTTTTAAAATTCAGTGTATTTAAACTTGTTTCCCCATTTCTTAAAACTGGTTTAGCAACTAGTGATGCGACATCGGCTCCAATACATCGATGTTTTTTCTAAGACATCAATGTTTAGAAAACATCGACATCGATGTCGCATCCCTACTTTAAAGACCCTTCATCCTTGATCACTTTGGTCTAAAAGTATGTTCAATTTGTTGATTATGAAAATTATGCTACTTGGGTATTTTTTTCTTTTAAAAATAAAACATCGATAGCGTAAAAACATCGACAAGTATAAGCATCGATGTTACCAAAACATCGACACCAATGTTTTTTTTAAAAAATCGATGTTTTGAAAACATTGACATCGATGTCGCATCCCTAGTTCATATATATTTCAAGAATTCTGATATTTATTCATCTTTTCATTGTAGCTTGGTATAAATAATATTATTTATAATTAGAATTTGCCAATCCTTATTTTCCTTCTACATGAAATGCTACAAAGTTAAAAAGAATGTTTTAGATCTAAATGGCATGTATATAAGAATAGAATAATTAAAATAGTCCAAGAAACTTCCCAGAATCTCTTCTTTCTTTACCCATTCCATTTTCTAATCTCAGACAAATCTGTTCTTGGATAAAATTTGAAATTATTTACATTTCATGAAATTGTGCATTCATAGCTGAAGGGGGAGGTTTTCCAACATATATTTCAAATTTCCCACTCGCTGTACAAATATATGTTTTCCATTAAATATTTTTGGTACAAAATTTTGCAAGCTGTGGTTTTGCAAGCATGTTATATATAATCGTTTTTACTGTGAATTTCGTGATAAGGATAAATGTTTAATAAAAACAGAATGTTACATTATCATTTTCCAGAAAGAAAACATGTTTCGCAAGATACAACATATTCTTTCGTCTTGGAATTATTAGATAAATACGTTATAAGCCGATTCGGTAAAGATGATTCTTGAAAAATATGGCAGATGTCTCTAAAAGTCAATAAACTAGATTAAATCAAATTTACTGTCATGAGGAATAATTACGTTTACTTTTCTTAAAGTAATTCAGAGCGTTATCATAGCGTTATTGTTTTGTATTTAACCCTAAAACATCCCATTAAAAAAATATACAAAATATTAAGAGGTTTTTTATTTTATTTGCTTATTATTATTTTTTTAACATGCAGATAGCTTGGTAAGGTTTCTCGTGACATTGATGCTTTTGCAATGTTATAATCATGTTAGGTTATCGTTTAAAATCATTACTGAAACTTTAAACATAGTTGAACAGATATCAAATTAAAATGGTTTTAAATATAATATTACAACACATCTTAATGAACCGTAATGGATAGTAACTCACGCCGACCAACCGGTATAGTGGTTAAGGCCTCTGTATCGGAAGGTTCCTGGTTCGAATCCGGGTCCGGCCATGGCTGTTTGTAAGCGTATGGTGTAGAGGCGGCTAGTGCACCTTAAATCTGTCGTGACCGAAAGTCCTCACGTTGTGTTGGTGTGGAAGTTTGGAGAGTGTGGTGCCAGCTCAGGTGTTGCCTCGTCATCTGACCGTGGTTCAAAATTACGAGGTGTTGTCCTCGTATCTTTCCCTTATGGGATTAATCACGAACCGTCGTCAATAGCCCGTTGTGTTGCTCTAGTACGACGTTAATTAAAAATTACCAATTACCAACCTGACTAACACGGCCCGTTTCTTATTGCTTATTATTTGGGAAAACACATGGATGGGTAATTATTTCCGAAGTTTTGGGATCATATTTGCTAGTACCTGAGTTAGGTATAGAGGAAATGAACTATACTCCTGTTTAAGTACGACTCCTCTGATAGTGTATTGGTATCTCTAAGACTCGTTGTTTTTTTTTTCATTTGACTAACAACCTGTTAGTTATATCCAGCGCATGTTGGATTCTTGCAATTTACCTTGCACGTATATTTATCTCTTCTGTATCAGTAAAACTTTTAATGCCTGTTAGTGTAGCAGTTTTCTTTGTCTTGAGTAAAGTTAGCCTTTTCCAAATATGACCCTTGAGTCTTTAAAGGTCAATTTTTATATTGCAATACGTCGTTCCGAAAAATATATTTTTGTCTAAGAATGCGTCCGGAAATTCCGACATTAGGTAATAAAGGTCAGTTTTTGTGACGTAATGCGTCGATTCCAACACGGAATTTCAGCGACAGTCATCTCTAAGCTAATTTGGAACTCCCAGATATCTTATATTGGGACTGCGAACGGAAACATACAACTGTGTATTTATAAAATATTTTTTTAATGAAAAAGATTTTTCTTTAACAATATTAAAATGTTTATTTGGAAACCCTTCTACAACCCTTTAGAATTAATTTGGCCTCATATTTTCGATGCACTATCCCACAAATCTTTTACTTTGTTGGTGGTACATACTTTAACGTTTGTAATTGGGAATTGGCAATTTATATTGACGTTGCACTGCAGCAATACAAAGTGCTGTTGGTGACGATCAGGGATGTACTTTAATGTACTAGTACGTAAAGCTTAAATGGGAATTCTCAAGGCCTCCCTGCAATGCTTGGCAATTCTAAACTTGGTTCACCTAAGCAATGAATATATATATATACAGTAATTGAAAACCGAAAGAGGTTAGAACCTCTGTCTCCTTCCTTCCTTGTCCTTAATCCCATCCTTCGGAGAAAAGAAAACAAGAACCCAGAGTGCGTGCCTAATCCCCTTCTGCTGGTCCGCATTAGCCTCGCTCGGCCATCCCTGACGTCACGGATGCCGGCTTGGTGGTCTCCATGGCAACGCACTTGCCCTTTCCGTACCGATGGCAATATCCTCGGATGCCATAAAATGAGACAAGTATTAAACTTCAGCGGGTTATTTGATTTCGGGGCGAAGTTTTGAGGATTCACGTGGCTCTTGAATAGCGTGCATTGTCCGGAATGACTTGGGCTTAATGGTTGTCCGAATTCGGGTTACATATGGAAAGGGGTGGTCTCTCCGATAATGTGTCTCGTTCCTTTTCTTCTTGTTCGTAGCAGAATCTAATGTTCGAGATCGCCGTTGTTTCTCCTGGTGCAGTTTGGATTGGCATCGATGTACCATGCAACATTCAGATGTGGATTTCTTAAATAAAAAGGGAATCTTATATCAAATGTAAGTGACGTTGTAGCTATCGATTGAGGGGGGGGGGGAATTATCAGGATGGAAGATATCAAAATCTTAGGACACAACGTAATTTTGAATCACTGTCAGATGACGAGGTCACTCCTGAGCTGACACCTCACTTTCCAAACTTTCCCACCTCGCCAACGTAAGGATATGTGAAGCCACGACAAGTAACGTGCCCCAGCTCCCTTTGTTCACGACGGTCTTTCATTGGATTTGAACTCGGTCGTTAATCCATTACTCTTCCAACCGAACTACCACGCCCAAAAATGCTCACATAACTACACATAAAGCAGTACAAAAACTAACTCAATTCTTCGGTAGTCCGATTAGAAAATTAAGGTGCGGATGGTTTCGAGTTGGGATTAGGGATGCGACATCGATAGCAAAACATCGATGTTCAAAATTAAAACATCGATGTTGATAATACATCGACCCAAAAACATCGTTGTTTTTAAACATCGATGTTTTAAAAATTCAGTGCATTTAAACTTTTTTCCCCATTTCTTAAAACTGGTTTAGCAACTATTGATGCGACATCGACAGCAAAACATCGATGTTGATAGTACATCGCCCCCAAACCATCGATGTTTTTAAAATTCAGTATATTTAAACTTGTCTCCCCATTTCTTATAAAACTGGTTTAGCAACTATTGATGCGACATCGACAGCAAAACATCGATGTTGATAATCCATCGCCCCCAAACCATCGATGTTTTTAAAATTCAGTGTATTTAAACTTGTTTCCCCGTTTCTTAGAACTGGTTTAGCAACTAATGATGCGAAATCGGCTCCAATACATCGATGTTTTTTTTCTAAAACATCACTATTTAGAAGACATCGATGTCGCATCCCTACTTTTCAGACCCTTCATCCTTGGTCACTTTGGTCTAAAAGTATGTTCAATTTGCTGATTATAAAAATTATGCTACTTGGTTGTTTTTTAAATTTTTATAACGGTACTTTTTTTTCATTTAAAAATAAAACATCGACAACGTAAAAACATCGACCAGTATAAACATCGATGTTACCAAAACATCGATCCCAATACATCGATGTTAAATACTTCGATGTTTTTAAAACATCGACATCGATGTCGCATCCCTAGTTGGAATCCAACCAAAGACCGTCGTGTTAGTGGGAGCTGGTGCTCGTTCAATCTATTGTGGCCTCAAATGTCCTCACGCTGGCGTGGTGTGGAAGATTGAAGAATGGGGTGCATTCTGAATTATATATATATTGACCTCATTCCATTTTAGAAATACGCATCCACATATCTAGCCTGTAGTAAAAGGCTGTATCTACAAGCGAGGTGATACAATACCATATCCGCCTACAATGATTGGGTAGTCACTTTTCTTCTCATGGTCGCACCTTTTGAAGCTCTTCTCAGAAACAGTGCTCAGTCCACTTAAGTTTCACATTCATGATAAATCTATACAATCTATTCAATCACGTTTATTATTGAACGTTATTGTCTTAAGCACATCTCGATCATCACGTTCTGGTCTGTTATCTTCTAGTGACGAGATATCTCATCCATCACGATCAGGTCTGTTATCTTCTATTGACGAGATATCTCATCCGTCACGATCTGGTCTGTTATCTTCTAATGACGAGATTTCTCATCCATCACGATCTGGTCTGTTATCTTCTAATGACTAGATATCTCATCCGTCACGATCTGGTCTGTTATCTTCTGGTGACGAGATATCTCATCCATCACGATCTGGTCTGTTATCTTCTAATGACGAGATATCTCATCCATCACGATCTGGTATGTTATCTTCTAATGACGAGATATCTCATACGTCACGATCTGGTCTGTTATCTTCTAATGACGAGATATCTCATCCATCACGATCTGGTCTGTTATCTTCTAATGACGAGATATCTCATCCATCACGATCAGGTCTGTTATCTTCTATTGACGAGATATCTCATCCATCACGATCAGGTCTGTTATCTTCTAATGACGAGATTTCTCATCCATCACGATCTGGTCTGTTATCTTCTAATGACTAGATATCTCATCCGTCACGATCTGGTCTGTTATCTTCTGGTGACGAGATATCTCATCCATCACGATCTGGTCTGTTATCTTCTAATGACGAGATATCTCATCCATCACGATCTGGTATGTTATCTTCTAATGACGAGATATCTCATACGTCACGATCTGGTCTGTTATCTTCTAATGACGAGATATCTCATCCATCACGATCTGGTCTGTTATCTTCTAATGACGAGATATCTCATCCATCACGATCAGGTCTGTTATCTTCTATTGACGAGATATCTCATCCATCACGATCAGGTCTGTTATCTTCTATTGACGAGATATCTCATCCATCACGATCAGGTCTGTTATCTTCTGTTGACGAGATATCTCATCCGTCACGATCTGGTCTGTTATCTTCTAATGACGAGATATCTCATACGTCACGATCAGGTCTGTTATCTTCTAATGACGAGATATCTCATCCATCACGATCAGGTCTGTTATCTTCTATTGACGAGATATCTCATACGTCACGATCAGGTCTGTTATCTTCTAATGACGAGATATTTCATCCATCACGATCAGGTCTGTTATCTTCTATTGACGAGATATCTCATCCATCACGATCAGGACTGTTATCTTCTATTGACGAGATATCTCATACGTCACGATGTGGTCTGTTATCTTCTAATGACGAGATATTTCATCCATCACGATCAGGTCTGTTATCTTCTAATGACGAGATATCTCATCCATCACGATCAGGTCTGTTATCTTCTATTGACGAGATATCTCATCCATCACAATCTGTTCTGTTATCTTCTAATGACGAGATATTTCATCCATCACGATCAGGTCTGTTATCTTCTAATGACGATATATCTCATCCATCACGATCAGGTCTGTTATCTTCTATTGACGAGATATCTCATCCATCACGATCAGGTCTGTTATCTTCTATTGACGAGATATCTCATCCGTCACGATCTGGTCTGTTATCTTCTGATGACGAGATATCTCATCTATCACGATCTGGTCTGTTATCTTGTAATGACGAGATATCTCATCCATCAAGCTATGGTCTTTCATCTTCTAATGACGAGATATCTCGCCCATCATGATCTGGTCAGTTCTGCTACTGATGAGATACCTCGCAGTGACAAACCAACCACCTTGAGGATTTAATCGCACCTTTGACGAAGAGGAGACAAAATCACCCCAGATTGTCGAAGCGTCCATTCGGTCCAAAGCAAGTCCGGCGCAAGCCACTGGATTAGATCTCTGCAAACCTCCGATAAAAGTTGTTCCAATCAATGGGGCTAAAGACTCTAAAGGCTATAAAAGAAAGAAGAGATCGAAGGAAAGGGAAAAAGAAAAAGTCGACGTACTATTTATCTAAAGAACCGAAAACCAGATAAAAAAAAGAGAAATTAAGGCTCTGAGATTGAAGTGAAAGTGAAGAATGGCCTCCCGTGGGACGATAAAACATAATATTGTCAACTGCAGGGGTTCGATCCAGCGACAAAATCCATACGTTTATCATAATACCAGCTGGTTTATAGTCTTTTTGTTAGCTTTAAAATACAGTTCTGATGTCCATTTTTTTTTTGTTTCCATATGTATAGGATTTCCCAAAATTCACGCAAGAAGTAACTTTGACAGAAAACACAGGTTTATAATTAAAAATTGTACATTTTTAGCTTAGCCAAATATGGCCCTCGCTCCATAAAACCGAACCAACAATTAAAGCAAAGTATCTCGTCACTCTATAGATTGGGTCAGAAACATAGACGTGAAATATAAGTGCACTGAGTTTTGCTATTCACATGAGCTTCACAAAGTGTGATCAGCATGTCGACTGGTGGTCACGTGACTGCTCTGAACATTTCATTTGGTCGGCTTGTTTGTTATCTTGCTCGCTTGTTTGGCGATGCAACAACTTATGACATGGCAGGTGTGTGAATCCACATTTCTATAGAGTGGTGACAAAAGTGGTTTATGGACTTCTTCTCCCATCCTATCGACCCATCATGATGAATGTTTGGTTCCACCTAGCAGAAGAAAGCAGTCTAACGGCCGTATTCACAAGTCCGAGTTAACTCGAGAATCAACGATAATCCGCGAGTTATCGAAAAAACCGTATTCACAAGTCCTGATCCGTGGTTTAAACTGCCGGTTCGGTGTTACATTTTGAACCTCCGAAATCGGCGAGTTAACTCGCGAGTAAGAGTTACGCATGCGCAGTACTACCTTTTTGCGAAGGGATATTCTGTAAAACAAAATGGATGACACATTTCATTTTATGCTAAAGTATAGTATTCTTGCGACGACTGGTCACTGGATTCGACGCATCATTACGGAGCACCTGCTCTATAGCAGCTCATGTCCTAATCATAATATTGCTTAAATGGAAAATTTAAAACAATTTTATTGAAATTCAAAAGAAAAATGAAACTAAAGGTAGCTGCGTAAATCTTAAACAAGCAGCTTAGCAAAAAGATAGATGGCTTCACCTATATATGCCGGAGAGAGCGAACGGTAGAAAACGACCATGGCAGATACAAATACGTCGTAGAATAAAAATTATTCTGTTGATTTATTACGAATGAAAGAAAATTGACAATGCAAGTCACTTTTCACACCACCAACACACACCCATACTGACAAGTACAAAGATAATCGGATTACATACATCTGTCAAGACATTGTGTGCAATTCTTTCTTGCAAAATTTAGGTTTCCATAAAAATACAATTTTAAATTAAATACCTTTGCATTTCTTTTCCCAAACCCATATTAAAATGCTGTATGAGTCCTATTTATTCACAATTTGGAATCAATTCTAAGGCGAAGTACGTGCTTGATCAGTATGAATGCAGATTCGGGTGTCGTAACCAATGTAAACAATACCACGTGATCGTGAGGTAGCCAATCACAGCGAGCGTCTCATTTGAATCCCCGGATCACTTAACACGCTGTTTGAGAATACCGTTCTTGCTAATCCTCGAGTTAACTCGAGACTTGTGAATATGGCCGTAAGGGTCACGTTTCTGCTACTTTGAACGACATAATCCTGGGCGCATTAAAGGCTACCCCATTGATCTATCTTTTATAGTTCCTCTCAAGCGTTGACCTCGTCATCTGACCGTGGTTTAAAATGACGATGTGTTGTCAATTGAACTTTCCCTTTAGAATTGATCCCGGATATCCCGTTGTGTTACTCCAGTGCGACGTTCAGTTATCCATCTACAAATTTTGTGCTTTATTGAGATCTTAAACTTTATTTGCAAACAAATGTGTTTAATCACTAACCTTAGCAATTTCTTGGTTGGAAGAGCAACGGAATAACATCCAAAGGGTTGTGAGTTCGAATTCAACCAAAGACCGCCGTGTACAAAGTAGGGTGGTGCACGTTAAATATGTATTTACCTCAAACCTTCTCACGTTGGCGTGGTGTGGAAGTTTGGAGAGTGGTGTGCCACCTCACCTTGCCATCTGACCGTGGTTCAAAATTACGTAGTATTGTCCTTGGATCTTTCGCTTCGTAGTATCTCCCGGACCATCACCAACAGTCCGTTGTGTTGTTCCAGTGTAACGTTAATTAAAAAATATATCAGACTGCTCGCCAAAGAACCCGAGGATTGCTTTGCAATCCTCATTGGTTCGTTGCGCGTACCTTGCTCGCTTCGCTCGCATCAATTAACACGTGTCCTAGCACAAGGCATCGTTTACAAAATATGATATTCCAAAAAAATATTTTTCAAATATAAATTTGTTGTACTGCAGGAAAGTTATACAATAACCTCTGGAATCACAACTCGTACAATTTGGAGTTCAAATGAATACTTTGAACAAATTTTGACTCGAAGTGTGAGCGCTGCTTAGGAAATCGATTACCCAGCATGTTGTTTGTAAACTGCAACAGCTCGACTAATATTCATTTTTTTTTTCAATAAAATTTCATCCGATAAAGCTATAAATTCAATTGAGGCGCAAGGCTTGGTGGTAAACAAATAATCGTTTAATGTTGCCAAAACGCGATAACAGATAACATCTTTTTTGTGTGCCACGTAAGAGAATTATATATATACTAGGGGTCCTGCCCCCATCTCGCTAACGCTCGCCAACCCCCGGAGGATTGCTTCGCAATCCTCATTGGTTCGCTGCGCGAACCTATGCTCGCTTCGCTCGCCTCAATGAAGACATGTGTCTTAGCATAAGGTATTGTTTACAAAATATGTTACCAAAAAAATGTTTTTCAAATCTAAATTTGCTGTATTACAGAAAAAATATATACAGTATCTCTAAAATCAGAATTCAAATGAAAACTTTGTGCAAATTTTGACTCGAAATGTGAGCGTTGCTTTGGAAATTGAATACGCAGCATGTTGTTTGTGTGTACATTTTCCCAGCACTCAAACGACCCACACTTTTTCATTGAGTTTGTTGCCGAAAGTTGTAGTGCAAGCGTCTTGTTGAACTATAATTGTTGGCCCTGAAAAGGACTGTTTTTTAAAAGGCCCTGAAAAGATCCTCTGCTTTCTTTGATTTCTAATATAAACTAACTGCAACAGCTCATTAAAATTTCCTTTTTTTTTCTTCAATAAAACGCTATAAATTCCATCGATGCGCGAGACTTCGCGATAAACAAACAATCGTACAGTGTTGCCAAAACGCGATTACAAATAACGTCTTTTTTGCGTGCCACGTAAGAGAATTATATATATATATATAGATATATAAGACTCGATATAACGTGACTCGCTATCTACCAATCACAAAGCGAATACACCTGAAAAAGATCAAAAGATTTTCTTTTATAATAGAAAAGAAAATTTCATCCGATAACAGTATAAATTCAATTGTGGCGCGAGGCTTCGTGGTAAAAAAACAATCGTTCAGTGTTACCAAAACGCGATTACAACTAACGTCTTTTTTGTGTGCCACGTAAGATAGTTATATATAGATATTCTCTAAACTTGTTTCTTTAGATTTTAACTTTACATCAAATATTAAACACAAACTGCCTAAGCCGTACTGGTTGTTGGCTCGACGATATGTTTCACCAGCAACAAAACTGATCAAATCTTGATGGACGAGGTCTCTCCACAAAACCACATGAAGGGAAAAACTCGAGTCTCATAACGCACAACAAGAACTACTAGTCATCAATTTGGTTTCACGTTTATTTATCGTTCCTGAACATTTTTCATTTCAAGACTTATGAGGTGTTGGCTGTAAAGCGAATATTTTATTTTTTATTCTGTACGTGCTTGTCTGGTTCTCAATTGTTCAGCTCTCTGGGTTTCTGCTGTCTTGTATGCATTGCTGTCTAACAGAAGTCCAAATAACGAAAATCACAAGTAACACAGTCAGTTTGGCAATAACGTTTCATTTAATATACAAGAATTACTTTAATTCAATTATTTTCAATCCAAGACTTCAATTTACTTTTCAATAAGAAATTTTTTATGACTAAAAGTGAGCCAAAAAAAAAAAAACGTGCAATATGCATTATGAAAAACACTTTCACTGAATACTTTTCTTTCCAACTCATGAATGTTTTTTTAATGAAAGAATAACAATTCCCTCATAAAAACTGGGAATACATTTACAGCTTTAGAAAAAAAATCCAATACGTCATAAATGCATTTGAAATTGTCTGATCCATTAACTCAATGCTTCATGAAATATTAAAATAACTGTTTGTTTTTGTTATGGAAGCTTTTTTTTATCCATTTATTTTAAGTATTTTATATTTATCTTTAATCAGTTTTTTTCAGTCTCAATAATGTTCGTCAGATGGAATAAAGTCTGTATACGGCTTACCACACTAGGTATTATTTACATAAATACTTTTGGGATTATAAAAATAAGCAAAAGTATTTGAAAACTTGACTGTTGATTCAAGTAACAGTCAAGTTCTTTACATTAGTAATTAGGTAATTTTTAATTACATAAAGTATTCCAAAGTGTGAGAAGTAATAGACCAACAAAAATTTCAAAAGTTTTAATTTCTTGTCGGAGTAATTTAATTTTTTATTCTTTGGGAAAGTATTAAGTATCAGACTTGAATGCTTTCGTAATTTTGTTCAACGGAGAATTCTCACTTTCAAGATGTAATCAAATTTACCGTTGCAGTTATATATGTTTGTTAGATAGTAAACTGAAAAAAAGTTTTCAGAATCTATTGCAGTGTTCGGATTTCGTTATTAACCTTTTGACTACGGCTATAGATATAACTGGGACGATTCTTAGGCCCGTAACACACATACGGTTTTTCAACGTGCGGCACTGCTGCCGCAACGCAAGTGTGGTTTGAGATACATTAGATCCAACGGAGTAGTGCACACATGCCTCCGGTGCCGCTGCGGCGACGGACCTCAGGCTTGCGTAAAAATCGTACCGCAGTTACCCACTGCGCCGCAGCTCGCCGCACATGCGTCTCCGGTCGAAAGTACCTTGTTTTTGTAACTAAATGGAATATAAATAATAATTAATAAATAGTTGTATCCAGTAACGTCCATTTTGTTTCAAAATATACTTTTTTTACACCAAGTAAGCGAAATAAACACGTTTTCTTTGATAGAATATTTATTGCAAATGGCGCGAAATGAGTCCTTGTGTCATTTAACGGTTTTGTATGCATAGTTGGGCTTCGGTGCCGCAGCGGCACCGCACGTTGAAAAATCGGATGTGTTCACCGGGCCTTAGGTACGTAAACACGGAGAAACTGTGTCGTCGCTTTTTTTCATGAAAATCCTTTTATAAAGCCCACGTTCTGATACTATAGCAGTGATTAAAACGAGACGTGTCAATAATTCCAATGCAAAATTCGGCTCCCATTCCTTGGAATTGAACAGTAACCAGATTATACGACGCTCTGGAAAACCTACCCCCTCTAAACAACATCGACGCTCACCTGTTCCGTGCCTTCTCCTGCACAAAACATCCCCACGTCCCAATACAACATGTTGCGATTACAATTCACGTCGGAAAACGTCGTTTCCATTTTGTTTTTTTCTCTCCCCGCGATAAAGCCTTATTTGCATAGTTGTCTCCCGGATCCTCCACCTGTGGCAAGTACCTCTACCTTCCTCCGCAGAATGACCCCGTAATTACCCACGGCGCTAAATTACCGCCTTAACTGCCGACCGCGCGGCGGAGTCGTCAGCCGAAAGTACCATCCCTTTCATCGCTCCTCAAGATCCCTGGATTGATAAAAAAACTCGGGAAAAACTCAATAGTATTTTTCCCCGGAAGAAACCTTCTCTTCGACATGCAGCTAATCGCCACGCCGTTTCCCAAAAATAAAATGCCATCAGAAACTCGTTAGCTATTCTATTGCCATACTCTCGCGGAGAACATGTCGCGAATCGCCCATCCCCTCCATAACATGCTAGAAGTGAGAGATTTTCCGAGGGTTCATTATGAGCGTGCGTTTTATTTTGCTAATGAACCCGTGGAGGGGAGACATTGGTATAGTTCCGGGGCTGCGTTGATGCTACCCAGGGTGTGTCGTTGCTAATTACCGCTGTAGGACGTGATTTTATTCCGCAATGACCCGATACAGAAGGGAGCGATTCTCTGCAAACGTGATTCGGACATCGATGTGTGGGTTTCGGCAAAGGCAGGTATTGGATCGCGTAGACTAATGTTATGTCTTGTAATTCTGAAATAAGAGTGCACCGCCAATAACAAGATAAAGAAACATCGCAACAGACATGAATACATAACGATACGAACGGCGTTAAGACACTTGCAAAATTCTGACGATTCTATGGCACTTACAGCATTGAGATTTGGCACACAGGTAGTTCGATTTTTTTTGCAATATTTAGGTAGCGGCGAATTTTAAAATTCAATTTAGATGATTTTTAAATGAATGTAATGAAAATTAATCATTATTGAATGCGACAGCATAGAAGAGATCACAGATTCTTAATTTATTGCTTTCATTTCCGTTTTGATTTTGATCGGAGAAATAATTTTTCCAGCCGGACGATAAAAACTAACAATTTCTTAACTGGAGTCAGTTAGTTCTTTTTCTATCTAAGAAATTTTTACTTCAGATTGATAGCTAAAAATATGATTTTCTATAAACAAATAATTTTTAAATTGAATATATCTTCACCGAATTTGAATTCTGCGGAAAATTTTACACCAGTTTCATACCTTACATCACGGCGTTGCTTCGCAAGCCAACACGCACGGGCACGGGCAACGACAGGCTAGCCACGCAGTGGCTAGTATATATATATATATATATATATATATATATATATATATATATACATACACATGTATATATATATACATATATACATATATATATGTACATATATATACATATATATATGTACATATATATACACATATATATATACATATATATATGTGTGTGTATATATATGTATATATATGTACATATATATATGTACATATATATGTGCGTGTGTGCGTGTGTGTGTGCGTGTGCGTGTGCGCGTGTGCGTGTGCGTGCGTGTGTGTGTGTGTCCTGGAGACGATTGAAAAAATCTAAGCGCCGCAGTGTAAAGGTTAAAAGGAATGCACTGGAATGTTCTTGCTGTTATATTGAAGACTAGCCACTGCGTCGCCAGCACGGCGTTGCCCGTGACAGTTCTTTTCGTGAGGTCAAGTGTGACCACTGCTTTCTGACGCTTGCCAACCCTCGGTGGTTTCTACGTATTCCCATTCGGTTTGCTTCGCTAACCAGACTCCCCAGGGTCTGATGATATCGAAGTGGTTATTATCAACAACGTAAATCAAAACACGCTAGAATCCGAAAAGTTGGCATGGTTCCAAAGGCATTAGGACGAAAAATGCTTGTGACGTCAGCGGTTGAAAATCGCAAAATGTGGTCCTTTTTCGTTAGAGGTAACTTTCACGGCACAGTCTGATTAGAAGTAAGAAAGGTGAAAAAACTAATGAATTAATTAAAACCTGTTCTAGATTAAATTTTAAAATTAGGTCGCTACTAAAATATCGCAAAAAATTAGGACTACCTGTATACCAAATTTCATTATTGTAAGTGCCGTAGATTCATCAGGACACTGAGTACAGAGAAACACTTTCTTTTTTATAATCAAGCAGTGCTTTGCAGGGATTATGTTACAGCATTTTATCTGCTCTAGTTATTAAAAACTTTTTTCCATGCATTTTACCACTGAAACTTTCGATTTTCATGGAAGTTTGTTATATATATTTCTTTCCGTTTTTAAAGTTTTTGCATTCCGTCTTTGAAGCTGACGTGAAGTTTTTAGTCCTCTTATGAAAGCTACCTTTCTAGTCATCGTAATTGTAAATTCTTCAGAAACCTATTGCCTTTTACGAAGAAAAATATAGGTTCGTAAGAGGCTCAATTTCTTAGAAGGGTTGTGATATACTGTCTGTTGAGTTTTTTTAATTTTTCAACCCGACGCACAAACTGAGCAGGACTGATTTCTCATCATTTTTCAAAACCTTCCTAAAATTAGGGAGTACCTAGAAAACGCATAAGCTTATACATTGATTTGAAAAATCATCCTTTTGGGAAGACCAGTTGGATTTTTTCTTAGTTTCTATCTTTGAGGTTCTTGTTTGATCCGATAAGGATGGGTCTATTTACTGCTCATTTCTTTCGGGAAAGCTTCGTTAGCTGTAACATCCTGTCGCATTTTTTTTTTAATTTCGTCACCCAATGGAACACGGTATGTCGTCACCTCAAAATCTTCATCACGTTCGTGAGCACATAGGAAAACCTTTAAGTTCAGTTGACTTTAAAATTCATTCTTTTTAAAATATTGACTGCTTCTATTTATTCAGCGTGTTATTTTGTGTCTGCTTTGAAAAGACGGAAGGTTTGTTAGAGATTTTGCTTTCTTTGTAGAATTTTCTAAAGCTGTGACATATCGTGTCTGTTCGATATTTCTTAGAATGCTTTCACCGAGCAGAATAAAATGTGTTACCTCTTTTGAAATCTTTCTTAGAATCGTGAATTACAGATTCTCCTTTTTTGTACTTTCTTTCGAAATTTTAAGAATTGATGGTTTTGCTTGTGGTGTTTCTTGATACATTTGAAGTGTGCAAATTGTATGAGGATTACCAATGCGTGGTAATGTAATAGTTTTTAAAGTGCAATCTAGCTGCGGTTGCAATGTTTCCATCGATAACACCTTTGCCGGTTCTTGTGACGTTGTAACGATCCATCCAACGATTGTCGTATACAAAGAGGCGGGTGTACGTTAAATCTGTCGTGGACTTAAATGTCCTAACGTTAGTATGGTGTGGAAGTTTAGAGAGTTGGGGGTGCCAGCTCATAAATGACCTCGTCATCTGACCATAGGCCAAAAATTGCGTTGCGTTGTCCTTGGATCTTTCCCATGGGGATTGATCCCAAACCATAGCCAATATCCCGTTGTATTCCTCCAGTGCGACGTTAATTAAAATACCTACCTACCTTCCCTTTGGGATTCATCATGGACCGCCGTCGCCGATCAACTGATCTGGTGGATTAGATAATTTGTAATTAACGTCGTACTTCAACACAGCGCGCTATTGACGACGGTCCGGGATCAATCCCTAAAGGGAAAGATTCGAGGACAACACCTTGTAATTTTGAACCACGGTCAGATGACGAAGCAACACCTGAGCTGGCACCCCGCTCTCCAAACTATCACACCGACCCAACACTTTCGGCTATGACAGATTTAAGGTGTACCAGCCGCCTCTACACCATACGCTTACAAACATCCATGTCCGGACCCGGATTCGAACCAGGAACCTTCCGATCTGGAGCCTAACATCTAAACCACCAGACGCCGACCAACCGGTCTAGTGGTCAAGGTGTTAGCCTCTGGATCGGAAGGTCCCCGGTTCGAAACCGGGTTCGGGCATGGATGTTCGTAAGCGTATACCAGCTCAGGTGTTGCTTCGTCATCTGAACATGGTTCAAAATTACGAAGTATAAATTGTTAGGGGCAATGATGGTCCTCCCACTGGGTGCTCCTTCACAAGTGGCCATCACTTGTAGTGGCCAATGACTTAGGTCAAATGTGCCCGCCATTAGAAAAGAAAAAAAAGAAGATTGGAAGGTTTCTGTTTGGAATCCGGGTCAGTGCATGGATGTTTGTTAACGTATGGCGTAGAGGCGGCTGGAGCACCTTAAATCTGTTGTGGCCGAAAGTCCTCACGTTGAGTTGTTGTGGAAGTTTGGAGAGTAGGGTCCCAGCTCAGGTTTTGCCTCGTCATCTGACCGTGGTTCAAAATTACGTGGTGTTGTTCTCGAATCTTTCCCTTAGGGATTGATCCCGGACCGTCGTCTATAGCCCGTTGAGTTTCTCCAGTTTGACGCGAGTTCAACTACCTACCTACTATATATCAGGTAGTCTATTACTCTTCCACGAACATTTTCTTGACGAAAAAAAATCTTCCCTGCGAAATAAACCTCCATCCAACATGTTTTAATATTATTTTCACAATCCGATAATAATTAAGATATTTAACGTAATCAGACATCAGACCAACATATCAAGCAACAGTCACGTTTGTCGATTTGTCCGCCATGGCAAACATCAGCACCCGACAATTTGGCGTCATTCGTAATTGGCGACCATAAGTCCCCTGCGACGCATCTTTCCCGGCATTGCTCAATTTCCCGCTGCTCGGCGACCAGCAGTGTCAAATATCTCGCTCTGGAAGCTGCGGCTAGGGGAAAAAAATTCCCTCGTGGAAGGGAATTTCTGGCGGAAAACTCGTACAATTTCATCAAAGCGAGATCAATACCAGGTCGCTTAATGGCGCCATTTGTGCAATTTGGAGGCTCCCGAGATCCCTAACCGAATTAAATACTTACACCCCGAGCAAATGGCCTACTGCTCTGGGATCGGCAATGGTCGGGAAATTTTGGCTAAATCTGTAAAGATGTCGATTCAGTTCGTTTCACTGGGGGGTAGGGGGCGCTTGCATTCTTTTCTTTCTTGTAAATGAAACGTAAAGTTCTTCGTGGGAGGGGGGGTTAGAAAAGATTTTTTTTTCTGTGATGGGAAGAAAATGCAATTCTTTTTTCTGAAAATGGTTTTTTTTTTTTGGAAGTTCAATTTCTTTTTGCCAATTATTCTACAAGTACATTGGTTATTTCGTCACTCCTGTTCCCTTTTTTTTTTCTGCCGACCAACCGGTCTGGTGGTTAAGGTGTTAGCATCTAGATCGGAAGGTTCCTTGTTCGAATCCGGGTCAGTGCATGGATGTTTGTAAGCGTATGGTGTAAAGGCGGCTGGTGTACCTTAAATCTGTCGTGGCCGAAAGTCCTCACGTTGGGTTGGCGTGGAAGTTTGGAGAATGGGGTGCCAGCTCAGGTGTTGCCTCGTCATCTGACCGTGGTTTAAAATTATGTAGTGGTGGTACGCGGCAACGTTTTAGGTGGTACGCAAGGATGATACGAGCGACCCAAATATTCTACGAAGTTTGTTCGATTTTTTAGTATGTACAACCACGTTATACATTATAGGAAAAGTGGGATTATATTAAATCAATTTTGATATTAACGTTTTTATTACATTGTAATAAATAACACTAACAGAAGCACATTATTTAAGGAGAAACTTTGTTGCTGATTATCTATTTCTATTCAATGGCTATCTCGGCGAAATTAAGTTGATATCTCTCCCTGTCTAATGCCATTTGTTAATAGTTACTTGTGTGAGAGTGGTTTTTCTGAACTTTTGTGTATGAAAAATAAATATAGAAACAGAGTAAGTGTTGAAGAGGACTTAAGAGTGAAGTTAAGCTCCATTGCTCCTGATATTGATATTTTAATAAAAGACAAACAACAACAATTTTCGCACTAAAAATTGATTTTTGATTAAGTAAATCTTTGTTTGCTTAGTGTGGACTAATTATTTAAAATTATTTGTGTTTAGACATGTGAATAAAAGATAAAACTGTAATTTTCAATAATCGTTTTTTTTTCCTTTATTATAGCATCATTAATACGAAATACAAATGCATTAATCATAAAATATAAAGCTTTATTAATATTTTAATTAAATTAGAACAAGCCATTAGGCACTTTTCTGACATTAGATGTTTCTAAAAAATATATAAGACTGGTGGTACGCCAAAATTTTCTAAAAATTTCAAGTGGTATGCAGTTATTAAAAGGTTGGGAAACCCTGCCTTAGGGGATTGATCCTGGACCGTCGTCAATAGCCCGGTGTGTCGCTCTAGTACGACGTTACCATTACCTTTTTTTTCTCACGATGTTTATGTAGATGTTTAATTAACGTCGCACTGGAGCAACACAACGAGCGACGGTCCGGTATCAGTCCAGAAGTTAAAGAACCGATGACAACACATCGTAATTTTGAACCGCGGTCAGATGACGTGGTCGCACCTGAGCTGGGACCCCACTCTCCAAACTTCCACAACACGCCAACACATAATGGTTATGAAATGAACTGCCACCCACTCTACTCTGGATTCGGAGACTAGTAGCCCAGTTGAAAGAGTAGCGGGTTGGAAATCGGAGGGTTGCGAGTTCGAAACCTGATCCGACCAAACGCCTGTCATGTCATTTTCATTTCGGGTTTTCAACGGAATTCTCCAAATTCGTGTAGCAATGCACGGAGTTGAAAATCCGAGCGAAGAAGGCCGACCAACCGGTATAGTGGTTAAGGTGTTAGCCTCTAGATCGGAAGGTTCCTGGTTCGAATCCGGGTTCGGGCATGGATGTTTGTAAACGTATGGTGTAGAGGCGGCTGGTGCACCTTAAATCTGTCGTGGCCGAAAGTCCTCACGTTGGGTTGGCGTGGAAGTTTGGAGAGTGGGGTGCCAGCTCAGGTTTTGCTTCGTCATCTGACCGTGGTTCAAAATGACGAGGTGTTGTCCTCGGATATTTCCCTTAAGGGACTGATCCCGGACCGTCGTCAATAGCCCGTTGTGTTGCTCTAGTACGACGTTAACTAAAAATTACCAATTACCGAGCGAAGAAGGACGGGTTAGGACGCCTTCCACACGAAGGAGATCGATCGCTCAGACCGGTCGCTTGTTATTGACACCAGAAAATGTTTACGGATTCATTTCTTGCGCATAAACTATTTGAGCGAAGAGAAGCGAAACAAAATTTTTGACTGGAATTGTTTAGTTTTTTTTTTTTTTTTGTAAAATCAGCATTGTTAAAGACAGATTAAAAATTGAAGCGGATTTTAAATCTGCGGAAAATTTTACATCAGATCGATACCTTAAATGAGATTTTCTTTAAATAAATAAATTTCAATTCCAAATTTTATATTTTCGCAATAGGAATTTAGCCGCATTTGACTTAAATATAAAAGTTACAGTAGAATTATTATTTATTTAAAGAAAATCACATTTAAGATATCAATCTTGTATAAAATTTTCCGCAGATTTCAAATCCGTTGAAATTTTTACTCTATCTGTAACGATCACGAAGATATAAACTTGTACTATAGAATATAAAAGCTCTTTTGTTTTGTTTCTCGAATAAAATAAACCACGACATAAAAGTCGCCTGTGACTGAACTTCCTCGGTGACTATTTTTTAGTCTCTCATAACTGTCTCCTGCTAGTCTTCTCGTGTGAAGTGCTCCTATGATTTCTATGTAAGTTCCGTCGCTTTCAGACCGGTCTGAGCGATCGATCTCCTTCGTGTGAAGGCGCCCTTGCGCCACAGAACTGGTATTATCGACGTAAAAAGCGCCCTCTACCACCTAAATACAACATTTCCAGTAGCACATTTTTTGAGAAAAAAAAATTATTTATGCTTCCTTACTACCCTTTACAATTTGGACAGATGTTTTCAAAACACCCTAAATAGAAAACAAATTAATTTCTTTCTATTTCAGTGGATTGTATTTTGGAGGATTTTATAATACCAAGGGCCAAGTATGCCTATGCTGATCCTAACACAAAACAGACATCATCAAGTAATCGACAAACACGCAATGACAGTTTTACTGATAATTGGTAATTTTAAGTTAACGTCGTACTAGAGCAACACAACGCTATTGACGACTGTCCGGGATTAATTCTCTAAGGGAAAGATTCGAGGACACTACCATGTAATTTTGAGCCACAGTCAGATGTAGAGGCAACACCTGAGCAGTGGCACCCCACTCTTCAAACTTTCACACCAACCCAAAGTGAGGACTTTCGGTCACGACAGATTTATGGTACACCAGTCGCCTCTACGCCATACTTTTACAAGCATCCATGCACTGACCCGGATTCGAATCAAGATTTTTCCGATCTAGAGGCTAACACCTTATCCACAAGACAGGTTGGTCGGCGCCAATTTTATTGAGAAAAGAGAAATACACGGGAGAAATGCACTTGACAGGAATCCAACCTTTACCACCTACAACTAGGGATGCGACATCGATGTCGATGTTTTCAAAATATCGATGTTTTTTAAAAAACATCGATGTATTGGGGTCGATGTTTTTGTAACATCGATGTTTATACTTGTCGATGTTTCATTTTTAAATAAAAAAAGTACCGGTATAAGAATTTAAAAAAAACCAAGTTGCATAATTTTCATAATCAGCAAACTGAACATACTTTTAGACCAAAGTGACCGAGAATGAAGGGTCTGAAAAGTAGGGATGCGACATCAATGTCGATGTTTTCTAAACATTGATGTGTTAGAAAAAACATCGATGTATGGGAGTCCATGTCGCATCACAAGTTGCTAAACCAATTTTAAGAAATGGGGGAAAAAGTTTAAATCCACTGAATTTTAAAAACATCGATGATTTTGGGTCGATGTATTATCAACATCGATGTTTTAATTTTGAATATCGATGTTTTGCTATCGATGTCGCATCCCTACCTACATCGAAAGTTGCAAGCACAGTGGACATACCGGCTGAGACACGACGCCCCCCACCCCGATCGTGATTGACGTGATATCTCGTCGAAACCACTTGGACGCGCGTTGGCGAGTGCACGTTAAATCTGTCTTGACTTCAAATGTTATTTTTGTGTAATGTGGACGTTTAGTGAGTGGGTTGCGCCAGCTCTGATTTTCTCGTCATCAGACCGTGATTCAAAATCGCAAGATGTTGTTATCGAGGATATCTTACGTCATCTGTCCCACAAACAAGGAATTTTACCGACACTAAAAAGAGAAATACACAAAGGGAGGAATCGAACTTGCGCTCGCGGGTTGCTACCGCAGTGGGTCTGTCTGGTTGAAACGTAGTCGGAAGTATTCTTTTTCTGGTAATTTGGTAATTTTTAATTCACGTCGTACAAGAGCAACACAACGGGCTATTGACAACGTTACGGAATCAATCCCTTAAGGGAGAGATCCGAGAACAACACCTCGTAATTTTGAACCTCGGAAAGATGACGAGTCAACACCTGAGTTGGCACCACACTCTCCAAACTTCCACGCCAAACCAACGTGAAACGACAGTCCGGGATCAGTCCCTTAAGGGAAAGGTCCGAGGACAACACCTCGTAATATTGAACCACGGTCAGGTGACGAAGCAACACCTGAGTTGGCACCCCACTCTCCAAACTTCCACACCAACCCAACATGAGAACTTTCGGCCACGACAGATTTCAGGTGCACCAGCCGCTTCTACCCCATACGCTTACAAACATCCATGCCCGGACCCGGATTCGAACCAAGAACCTCTCGATCTAGAGGCTCTAAGTGTAAGAAGATCTGAGGTCAACACCACGTAATATTCTTTCAGGATTAGAGAAAAATGGTAATGGTAATTTTAGTTAACGTCGTACTAGAGCAACACAACGGGCTATTGGCGACGGTCCGGGATCAGTCCCTTAAGGGAAAGATACGAGAACAACACCTCGTAATTTTGAACCACGGTCAGATGACGTGTCAACACCTGAGCTGGCGCCCCACTCTCCAAACTTCCACACCAACCCAACGTGAGAACTTTCGGCCACGACAGATTTGAGGTGCACCAGCCGCCTCTACACCATACGTTTACAAACATCCATGCCCGGACCCGGATTCGAACCAAGAACCTCTCGATCTAGAGGCTCTAAGTGTAAGAATATCTGAGGTCAACACCACGTAATATTCTTTCTGGATTAGAGAAAAATGGTAATGGTAATTTTAGTTAACGTCTTACTAGAGCAACACAACGGGCTATTGGCGACGGTCCGGGATCAGTCCCTTAAGGGAAAGATACGAGAACAACACCTCGTAATTTTGAACCACGGTCAGATGACGTGTCAACACCTGAGCTGGCGCCCCACTCTCCAAACTTCCACACCAACCCAACGTGAGAACTTTCGGCCACGACAGATTTGAGGTGCACCAGCCGCCTCTACACCATACGTTTACAAACATCCATGCCCTGACCCGGATTCGACCAAGAACCTCTCGATCTAGAGGCTGTAAGTGTAAGAAGATCCGAGGACAACAACACGTAATATTCTTTCTGGATTAGAGAAAGAGGGAATACAGATGATTGTTCTTAATTGGTTTGTACTTAGCCAATTTATTTACAAATATCAATAGTGAATATTAAACCAAGACAATGCTTAGACAACGGACAGGCGAAGTTGAAAATCACTCTCAGATCTTGGCTTGAATATGAATAACTAAAGCCAAATGGTCTCATGGTATGGCACATTTTATGAGCACTGATTAAGAATCGTAAATTCCTATTACATTGAAATATACAGAGCCCCTTTGTCATCGGTAATTGAAATTAAAAGCATCCTTAATCACGTAGGACCTATTCAGATTCATGGTCCATTACGAAACCAGTCACATTCCGGATTAAATAGTCTAACTAGTAAACATGAAGACGTGTCGTAACTTGTCTGAAATATTCTGACATGTTTGAAATATGTATACTCTACTTGGATAGCAATAAGTCATTAAACTCGCCGCTTTCTATTTGAAGTTCCTTTCTAAAACGGACATTAGTGATTAATTTCCTATCAGATTCATTTGTGATATAGTGTCCACCATTTAAGGAAGATGTATTGTATTTCTCATGTTTTAGTAATCAATATCTTTATTTATTAGTTTATCGACAGTTAAGGGGGTCCGGGACACATTGAAAACTTTTTTTTAATTATTAATTTAGAATTTTGAATTATTTGTACTGATTACCCATCTAACTAATAAGCAAAATCACAACACAAAATTTTTCCAAAAGTTTTTTTTTAATTTTAAATTAAAAATTTTTTAAAAAAGGAGGAATCATTTTAAATTGCAAAAACTCAAAATATTTTTGATCAATTTTCAAAATTCTTGCAGTAAATTATTTACAAATTTATTAACTTTAATTTTGATTCAGCAATTTAAAAAATATTAATTTAATAAAAAATATTTGAATGAAAATTTTTGAAAATTTTAAGGTACTTTTTCTTTAAAAAGTCATCTTTTTTAAAATAAATATTTGTTTCAAATTTGCTGAATCAAAATTAAAGTATAATGATTGAAAAAAAGATATATTTCAAATTTCAACACTCAAACTTTATCGGTTTTCGACTTATAGCAATTTGAATACAGGAAATCTTAAAAAAATGTATCATGGAGAAAAACGCATTTAAAGTTTTAAAGACAGATGTTGTTGCCATGACAACACCTGTCAAGAGTGTTAGATTTTCAAAGCAATGCACCAAAAAAATTATTATATCTCTAGTTCTAATTAAGACAGAAACATGATTTAGACGTCATTTTAAAGAGAAAAACACAGAGAATTTCTTAAAATAATAAAAAAAAATTCGAAAATGTGACGATTTTTGTGTCTTGGACCCCCTTAAGGGAGATGTATTCTATTTCTCATGTTTTAATAATCAATATCTTTATTTCAAAGTTTATCGACAGTTAAATCTGTATAATTTTAATCTGTTAGAGGTAGGTGGTATTTTAATATTCTACTAACGGTAATTAACGTCTCACTGAAGCAACACAGAGGGTTATTGGCGATTTTTCGTGATAAAACCGAAGGGAAAGATCCGCGGACAACACCACTTAAGTTTGAACCACGGTTAGATGACGAGGTCAAAACACCTGAGCTGGCACCCCACTCTTCAAACTTCCACACCATGCCATCGTGAGGATATTTGAGACCACTTCAGTTTTAATGTGCACCAGCCTCCTTTGTACATGATGGTCTTAGGTTAGATTCGAACTCTTAACTCTATTAAACTATTAGAAGAAATGCAATTTGCAAAATTTGGCGGACGTTATTCAAATTTTACAAACGTTGATGCCATTGATATCTCTCTATATTAAAAAAAAGTTACCGCCGCCTCAGGATTGAAATCTGTGTTGTTTAGCTCGATTCTTAGACAGTTTCCCGAGAAAGTACTGATCGGAAAAAAACAAAATTAACATGGTTTGTTCTTCATCATATTCCCTGGACAATTATTAAGATTTTTTCCCGATGCGGCTATTAGTTTAGGGTTTATTAAGTGTCAATATTGAAGAAGCGAAATTTCTTCCGCGAGCGCTTCAAAACACATACCAATTTTCAGTCTTCAGCCGTGAGTTTTTTTTTAAAGAGTACCTCTCAACGTAAATTTTTGCAGCTCGACGAGTTTGTTTTTTTTGAAATTTCAATTTGGTTCTTGATAATATTTTTTTGAAATTCGGGAAAAATCGGGACATTTTTGTTATTTTTTTAAAAAACTGCCGTATCTATATATTATTACTATTAGTTTTAAATTTTAAAATTATCGCAGTATACCTCAGAATGTACTCTTTCTTATGGTACTGTTATTTTTGAAATCGGTTAGTAATTAAATTGGATGCGATCAAAAGTTGGTCATACAAAATTCGGAATCTTTGGATATTTTCGCTACTTTCTGCTAAAATCGTTATATCTACAGCAAAAAACATTATTTTTTAAATTTGATAACATCACTGAATACATTACATTACACTCTTTCTTATAATAAAATTATTTTTCAAATTGATTAATAAACAAAATTGATGCAATTAAAAGTTGGTCATACAATTTTCGTAGCGTAAGCGAGCAGGCTGCGAAGCCCTCGCTGTGACATCATGGACCGAAAAGTGAAATTAGAATAATACGAATTATTCAGATAGTTTCACTGTGCAAAAGGAATGTTGGTTTGCGAAGCAAACCAAATGGGATTGCGTAGCAATCCTCGGGGGTTGGCGAGCGTAAGCGAGCAGGGGGCGGAGCCCATTTGTATGATAAAACGGCGTAAAATTGACCGAGAAAATCCATAAAAAAACATTGAGGGAGCGTGTAAATGTTCGGAGTTCAGTCACATTTATAAATATTAATAAAGACGTGTTGTGACCGTCGCAGTCATTGACCTGTTGCAGGCGCCTTGGTATAGAGTCCATTAAGTTGGTGACAAAGTCAGAATCCATTCTGATTGAATCGCAGGATCTGTTGGCAGGAATTTCTGTTTTCACTTTGTAAACAATCCCCAATAACGATAATAAGCATCGAATTTTGCAAACAATCTCACTGCGCTGCTAATTATGCACGTGATGAGCTGAAATTTGGAATCCCAATGTTTCAGTAACAGTTGAATCGCCTGGAGCCAAAATTTGCCCAAGTTTCTATTCATAATTTTTATGAATATTAATTTCATAATTAGTTAAAAATAGTATAATTTAGTTTGATGAAAAAATGTTTATAGATTGTGTTTGGGTTTTTGGGTAGCAAAGGATGGAAAAACAATTTCCAAGGAAAATTGATGTTTTTTGCAAATATAACAAAAAACGTGAAACACCAATTTAACATTAGGAGATCTAATTTGCAAACACTTACAAATCGGTGAAAAATCCAATAAAATTGAACTTTTTTTATTTCCGCCTAAAATTGTGTGTAGAATTCAAATGTGTGATAAAAGATGGGGGTTTGTGTTGAAATTTTCGGAGCAAGCACCCAATTTAATATGAAGACGGTCCCTTAGAGAAATTTCAAATATTGATATTTGTAGAAAACATTCATCCCTATCGATTGCTACCTTGCGGTTTGCTCTGCAATGTAAATTGTGCAATTGCGATCGAGTGAATCGTTTTTTTCGACGAGTATACAAGGTGTTTCGAAAATATCAAAGTGAAAAGTAGAGATGCTCAAAATATACATTCTTTGTCATAGTATGGGTGTCCGCAAATGACGCGTTATGGTGGTAAGGGGTAGGGATGCGACATCGATAGCAAAACATCGATGTTCAAATTAAAACATCGATATTGATAATACATCGACCCAAAAACATCGATGTTTTTAAAATTCAGTGTATTTAAACTCGTTTCCCCATTTTTTAAAACTGGTTTACCAACTATTGATGCGACATCGATAGCAAAACATCGATGTTCGAAATTAAAACATCGATGTTGGTAACATATCGCCCCCAAACCATCGATGTTTTTAAAATTCAGTATATTTAAACTTTTTTCCCTCATTTCTTAAAACTGGTTTAGCAACTAGTGATGCGACATCGGCTCCAATACATCGACATCGATGTCGCATCCCTACTTTTCAGACCCTTCATCCATTGTCACTTTGGCCTAAAAGTATGTTGAATTTGCTGGTTATGAAAATTATGCTACTTGGTTATTTTTAAAATTTTTATAACGGTACTTTTTTCATTTAAAAATAAAACATCGACAGCGTAAAAACCATCGACAAGTAGAAACATCGATGTTACCAAAACATCGATCCCAATACATCGATGTTAAATACATCGATGTTTTTTAAAAAACATGTTTTGAAAACATCGACATCGATGTCGCATCCCTAGTAGGGGGCGCAGTTTATGTCAATTGATAACATCGTTTCTGTGGGGTAAGGCCTCATTTCGGCTCGGATTTCCAACGGCATGCGAATTTGCAGATTCTCACTTTGGTGTCTAAGGTTTATTCGGCTGGTAAAGGCAACGCAGGACAGACACAGTCCCAGTTATCCATTGCACGACCACGCATACGGAAGTACACCTTTCATCTTAGCATAACTCTTGTACTCTACAGCATTGACAATCGTACAATTAGTTGTAACATGCAACCAATGGAATCCTTTTTAAATTCTGAAGCGACTATCCTGTGGGGAACTTGGCCACCATTACAATAATTAACTTACAATACACGAACCAATTATCCAGCACTTTTGCGTTGCCTAAAGCCTACTCTCTACACTTTTTAATGCACGACTGTCAGAAGCAAAAGCTGACAAGGTGGTTGATGGCTTATATCTTTACCTGATCGCGGTAGTCCGATGGAAGATTAACGGATTAGCAACCACAGATGTGCTAATTTGAAACTCGATCCAAACAATAAACTGTAAAGTACGTGGGGGCTGTTTAGACTTAAATCTGTCGTTGCCTCAGATGTATTCACCTTAACGTAGTGTGTAAGTTTAGTGGGGTGCCAGCACAGGTTTAGATTTCAACATCGGACCGTGATTCAAACTGGCGAGTTGTTGCCATTTGATCTTTCCCTTCGGGATTGATCAAATAGCCCGATGTGTTGCTCAGATGCGACATTGGTTCAACTACCTCCTTAACCTATCAACTAACTAACCAACCAACCTTTTCTCAATTCTTAAGCCGTGGTCGCCCGGATGAAAGAGTATAGCGGTTTAGGTACCGGAGAGTATGTCGAGAGTTCGAAACTCGGTCCAAATAAAGATCATCGTGTACGTAGGAGCTGATACACGTTAAACCGATCACTTTGGCGTGGTGCAGTGTTTGGAGAATGGGGTTTCGATCTCGTCATCTGCCCATGGTTCAAAATTACGAGGTGATGTCCTCGGATCGGGTTTGATCCCTGACCGTCTCAACTAACCTGATGTGTTGCTCCTGTATGCAGTAAATTAAAGTCCTACCTACCTCGGATCGTTCCCTTCGGGTTTGATCCTGGACTGCCGCCAATACCCTGTTACGTTTCAGTAATTTGGCATTAATTCAATTCCTAACCTCAGATCGCTTCGTATCTTCACTCTCTCTAATATGACGCTTACTACATTGATCCGAATTCGTTCAGCCATTGCCTGGTTTCCCATTTACATGACGTTCTCTTTCCCATTCATCCGAAATAACATGCATATCCGTGACATGCACTACACAACAAGTATTTGGTCTGTAACTACGAGTTTTAGCGATGAATTAATTGATTAAGTATTTACTCAGATTGAGTCGGGATCCATCCATGGTTTCCTTCCTGGAGATTATACCGTTCGGTTCATTATATTGATCAGCGGTATGGAATGCAGATACTTTTGAGCTGCTTTGTTAGCTGACACAAAATGTCTTCAGTCGCTATCCCTGTTACGTGCAAGTAAAGTGGAGAAGGAGATTGAAAGCCTTTCAGCAATATACATCGAGGAAAATGGCTTGTCAACCCTCTCGATATATCACTTGAGTTTCGTGTCAGTGTGTGTTACATTATTTCTAGCTCGACGGTTTTATACTAGTGACTAGCAGAAAGACCCGGCTTTGCTCGGGTTGAATTAATAATATGTTGATTGAAAAGTCATCATCAATTATTTTTCATAAAAGAATCTTAGCATCATTTAAGTGTACGGGAAAAAAATTGAATACCAATTTAACTTCTCTATTGCTTCTACAATTTACTTCGGACACAAATATGCTTATGTTGTGTGTCCAACCATATAATCCAATTCATATTCGTCACACTCCAGCTGAAGTTGATTTTAAGTTTTAGAGTGACTACGAATATTCCTGTGCATTCTATTTAAGTAAAACTGGCGAATTTTCGGTGGATAATCTTGCACTTAGTTTTCCTATGAATATGTTTTCATTGTGCCATTGTTTCACCTAGTATGCGATATTTTCGAATCTCATCATCAATATGAGAAGATGGTAAATTAAATTGTTACAGCATTCGTTACTAATTTATATAGTTTCAAGCAAACGCAATTTTACTTGAAAATTCTATTCAGCGGCAGGTGGAATAACTGAGCTTCTGTTAGATATATAAAGCAGAGTTGATGTTTGTCTGTTCTCTACACTAATCCACCTTTTGACCAATCCACACATTTGATACACTTTTATTTTAGAATCCTTCGGATATGACAGGCTTCATGTTAACCCGCGTTCTATATGTCCAAAGGGGCTAAAAATGTACGGCATTTGTGAATAATTTAATTTGAAAAAAAAACGGGGCACTTTTCTCCAGAAAATTCTATTCAGTGGCATGTGGAATAACAGAGCTTTTGTTAGAAATACATGTCATCAGAGTAGACAAATTAAACCCAATCGATAACATTTTTTAATAAACCGAAGGTTGATTTTACAGATCTTTTACAAAAAGAAAATCATTTTCAACGAACGATTCACATGCATCTAAGTTGCGCAAGAACAGCTTCAATAAATAGAGATAGCAACCTAGACTTTCTGTCTCTTAAGACATAAATTTCAATTTTTCAAAATTACTTAGTGTGATATTATTCCAAGATCAACAAAGTCTTGTTAAAAATTCCCTTTTCTCCAACACACATACAGTTTCAAATTGAACACTTATGGTACTTTTTAAGATCAGAAATTTGGTTTCTAAATGGAAAGCACGTATCTATTTAGAGTGATATTGGTAGTTACTTGACTATGGAGTACAGCTTTCAATAACACCCATGAAACACGAACAACAAATGAAATTTAATTTATTTTAATCGTCTTTCAATGAAAAGCTGTATCAAAATTTTAAAATATATTTTGAACTACAAAGTATGACTACCAATTTTAATTTAACGTAACCCATCTTGTTTAAAAGTTATTTTTGAAATTTTACATGTCATTTTAAAGTAACAAATTACCCACTTAAAAATATTTTGATTGGTAAATTTTTTGCTTTTTATCTACACACTATTACGTATTGAACCAAAGATTTAAAGAAAGTTGGTGAAAAAGTACATATATCACCACGAAAATACCCATGTCTAGTGATATTTCGCAGGAAATAAATAAATAAAATACAACTCCTAAATAATATTTCTGGTTTAGGCAATATACCGGAACACATAATGCAAACAGAAACAAAATTCCAATAGTTAAAAAAAGGCGGAATTCTGAAAAAAATATCTGTTCTAGCGTGTTGATTTTCGACTTCCTGAATATATTCTAAAGTAAAACAATTCGACAAATTAACTCGAACAATATTGATGAAGACAATGATTTATAAGCAAAAAAGAACACATATTTATAATACTTGGTAATCCTCAAATATGATCGCAACCATCTCGTTTTCAACTCAAATACCCCAAAAAAGAATTATAAATCAAATTGAAAAATTAAACAATATTTCTGAAATTGCCAGATACCGAGTAGCAAAATTACGCTTTTATGGTCAATGAGTTTATCGTTTGGGCTTTTCGTGCTCCAATATAAAATTTCAGTAAATATGAAATTAACTATTCTAAATATTCTTTCTTCATCAATCAAATATTTATAAATATTATTTTCATCATGGGAAGAAGTAAAAATTCAGTTCAAACATGAACATTATAATTTAATTTGTTTTAAGAAAATTGTTTTTCGATCAACACTGGTAAAGCAATCTGAGATGCGTATAGCAATCGTTTTATACTCAATGTTATTTCTATGGCGATTTCAAATTGCTTTTGGCATAGGCCTTAAGTCAATTTTAGACCGCTTACGATTCGAATTTTTCAAAATTCTTTCTTATTGCACCCCTACGGTATAAGAAAAAACACCCTGCAAAATTTCAGCTTCCTAGGACTTGTAGTTCTTGAGATACTGGGTTGGTTGGTTGGTTGGTTGGTTGGTTGGTTGGTTGGTTGGTTGGTTGGTTGGTTGGTTGGTTGGTTGGTTGGTTGGTTGGTTGGTTGGTTTGGGTTGGTTGGTTGGGTTGGTTTGGGTTGGGTTGGGTTGGTTTGGGTTGGTTGGTTTGGGTTGGTTGGTTTGGGTTGGGTTTTATGTGGCGCAAGGTCCAATAGTGGACAAGCTGCGCCAGACATAAGACGAAATTTGACCCAATAAAATCAATGATACAGTGATAAGTCAGTCAGTGAGTGAGTGAGTAGTATTTGAATTTTATATATATAGATGCGACATCGACAGCAAAACATCGATGTTTTTAAACATCGATGTTCCAAATTAAAGCATCGATGTTGATAATACATCGCCCCCAAACCATCGGTGTTTTTAAAAATAAGTGTATTTAAACTTTTTTCCACATTTCTTAAAACTGGTTTAGCCATTAGTGATGCTACATCGACCGCAGAACATCGATGTTTTGAAACTTAGAAGTTAAAAATTAAAACATCGATGTTGATAATACATCGCACCAAAACCATCGATGTTTTTAAAATTCAGTGTATTTAAACTTTTTTCCACATTTCTTAAAACTGGTTTAGCAACTAGTGATGCTACATCGACAGCAAACCATCGATGTTTTTAAAATTCTAAGTATTTAAACTCCCCCCCCCCCATTTCTTAAAACTGGTTTAGCAACTAGTGATGCTGCATCGTTTGCAAAACATCGATGTTCAAAATTAAAACATCGATGTTGATAATACTTCGCCCCCAAACCATCGGTGTTTTTAAAATTCAGTGTATTTAAACTTTTTTCCCCATTTCTTAAAACTGGTTTAGCAACTAGTGATGCGACATCGGCTCCAATACATCGATGTTTTTTTATAAAACATCGATGTATTGGAGCAAACCATCGACATCGATGTCGCATCCCTACTTTTCAGACCCTTCACCCTTGCCCACTTTGGTCTAAAAGTATGTTCAATTTGCTGATTATGAGAATTATGCTACTTGGTTATTTTTTAAATTTTTATAACGGTACTTTTTCATTTAAAAATAAAACATCGACAACGTAAAAACATCGAAAAGTATAAACATCGATGTTGCAAAAACATCGATTCCAATACATGGTTGTTAAAAACATCGATGTCGCATCCCTACTTTATACAGCTCCAATGGATAAGTTTTTGAGCGAAACGGGAGGATAAAGATATTTTTGTAACTTTATCCACACAAATTTTTTTCGGAAAGCAGTTAAATAAATCTTGCAATATTACACCAATAATGCATATTAATTTCATTTTAACCCCTCCTAGGGTTTACACGCATAATTCCACCTTGCAACTTGCAGTCTTCTCTGCATGACCTTTAACCAGTTTCGACCTTCTTGGTCAAGAGAATCTTTTCAAACGATTATATTGCAGTCGAACCTCGTTATAGTGAACCGTCACCGGACCCAATAAAAAGTTCACTATAACGGATGATTCACTATATCCAATTTTGTTGACGCACATTTTTTTTTAGCAGTTGACGGTGATTTTGTTGAAAACAATCATTGGGATATAACACAATCTACTAATATAAATTATTAAATACTTAAATAAACAATTTTTATCATGTTTATTGGAAATAAAGAATTCAGTAGTTTTACTTCCTTTTATTTTTACTACTTATCGAACAAATTCGTTAGTTTGGATTGAGTATTTCGATTTTAAGTACAGTTTATCAATTTTTTATCGACGACTACTAAAGATACCATAGTTCTTTAGTCCACATTTTCCGTAGAATAAAAAGTATTTAGAATTTACTCTGAAAATCTGGAACAATATCTGTGGAAGGGAAAATTCAGTTAACTATGAGTGAACTTACATTTTCTCAGTTCAATATAAGCGTTTAAAATAACATTGTTTAAATATTTGAATTCAGTTGGACCAATAAAAGAGTTCGCTATAACCGAAGTTTACTGTATCTCGGGTTCACTATAGACTGTATAATCGACTGTATAAGGGAAGAACAATTTGTGTTTCCCAAAGGATTTTATTTCAAGAGGACTAATTATGTCTTTCTAAAAGGTTCTATTCTAAGAAGATGAACAGTACAATATATATATTTCCAAATGTTTCTATTCTAAGCAAATGAACAGTCTTTCCCAATGATTCAATTTCAAGGAAAGGACCAAGTGAATTTTCTTTTCAAAGGATTTATTCCGAGAAAAGGAGACCAATCAAATCTTTCTAAAAGGTTCTACTTTAAGAAGAGCAATACAGCATTTCGAAATATTTCTATTCCATTTAAATGAACAGTCTTTCCAAGGGATTCTGTTTCATGGAAATGACCAATTGAATCTTTCCAATAGATTCTATTCTAAGAAGATTAGCACATAGCATTTATAAATGTTTTTTATTCTGAGGAAATGAACAGTACAGTCCTTCCGAGGGATTCTATTTCAAGGAAATGACCTATTGAGTCTATCTAAAGATATTCTATTCTACCGAAATGAGAAATGCAATAATTCCAAATGTTGCTTTTATAAGGGAATGAACAGTAGTCGTTCCAAAAGATTATATTCTAAGAATATGATCAGTAGAGTCTTTCCAAGAGTTTCTATTTCACAGAAATTACCAATTGAATCTTTCCAAACGATTCTATTATAAGGAAAGGACCAATTGAATTTTTTCCAAATGATTTTATTTCATCAAAAGGGCCAAATTGAATCTTTCCAAAAGGTTCTATACTAAAATGAGCAATACAATGTATTTCAAAATGTTTTTATTCTAAAGAAATGAACAGTCTTTTCTAGTGATTGTATTACAAATAAAGTGAAAATTGAATATTTCCAAAGGATTCTATTACAAGGAAAGGGAAAATTGAATATTTCCAATAGATTCTATAACAAGGAAAAGTCCAGTCGAATTTTTCCAAAAGATTCAATTCCAAAGCAATAGATGTTGTCATTAAGTCAATATGTGTATTTGTTAAAATCTATACTACACTATTCGAAAATCTCATAACACTCAGGGAATTTAAATAATTTAATCCATTCACATCTCTTAAAAGTTTGATGCGTTTAAAAAGTTTAATCTCGTAAAAAATATCTTAAAAACCTTCGTATTGCTTCTTAAAGAACACACGACCGTGTATTTCTTCAACCATTACGGCCGTGAGAAATGAATTATTAATTTTTTCCCGAAGTTTTCCACTCGGGTATTTCCCGAAATTAATAGATTATTCATGCAGGTAATTACTCGGCGGTATTCAGAATGTCATTTGCCTCTACCTACATTCGCAAAAACATCGCTAATTTTTCCTTTTTCTGTTGAGACTGAAAATATGTTTATTTTAGGAACACTTCGCTTGTTTTTCTATCCCTTCCGTATCTGCTGCGAGCTCTGTAATTAAACGCAATTACCACCACAACAGAATACCGCTAATAAATTCCAAAAGGGGGGAGGAATATATCGCGTTGCCTTCCCCCAACATTCCTTTGTTGACGAAACAGCGCTCACTGCTCTAGAGTAAAAAGGAAATTGAAATTTCTGCGACTCTAAAACCCGCGTGATTTGAGCACACTCATCAAAAAGAGAAAATTGAAAGCCTGTTGCCAAAACACATAAACTAAAAAATAATAATAATTTTTAAACACATCAACAGGAGGGAAAACTTTCGTACGTATCGCTTAATTAGTTTATCGAAGTTGACATCTTCCACTGGAATGAAGCATTTTTCACGACAAAAAAAGCCAGCGCGAGTGCGATGGTTTAATGAAACCTGCAGGGCGAGAGACGAAAAAATTCGTAATTAATCGCATCCTCCTTTTAATTAGAAAATGTGATTTATTACTGCAATTTATTAGCAGGTTTGCCTCCTTGTTCGGAGTCATCCTTTTCGCAGTTGCTTGTTGGGTTGTTTCGGAGGAATTGGGAGTGAATAAATGGCAACGGCATTCCAGAGACTACGGTTCTTCATTTATCATTAGCGAGTACTACAAGCCATTGATGGAGCGATGACTTTTTTTTAAACTTCGTTTCATCAAAACACAACCGTGGCTGTTGGTAATTGTTCGTTGATTAGTCCTGGTTCGCATATTTCGGCTGATTATCATTCGCCGAGTTATTTCTGAGAAAACTAATATGTACGAAGACCCGAGAGGTGTTTTGAATGCATTATTCATTACGCTTTTGAATACTGAGGGATGCTGGTTTGATATGAATGATTTTCTTTTTTGGTGGTTACATAAGATTTGCTTCGGTTTCATCGTATGCGTATGAAGTTACAAAGCGATCCAATAACGAATGGAGCTAAATAGTTTTATTTATAACTTTCAATTTGTGTTTCACAGCTGTATACATTCAGTTTTACCATTATTTGAAGTGTGTTAAATAATCATTATCAGTCCTTTTCTATGTTGATTCTCTGTTGTATTTTTAATCCGACCACAACGTCCAACTTGCGTGCAATTTGTACCGCAGTTCCCCAAGGCACCGCACAGTCGCCGCATATGAGTCTCCGTTCTGAAGTACCTTGTTTTCATAAACAAATGGAATATAAATAATCATTTATAAATGGTTGCATCCAGTAACGGCTATCTTGTTTCAAAATATACTTTTTTTACACCAAGTAAACGAAATAAACATGTTTTCTTCGATTGTCGCAAATGTCGGTAAATGAGTACTGGTTATGTGTGCATAGTTGTGCTTCGGCAACGCAGCGGCGCCGGACGTTGAAAACCGGATGTGTGCACCGGGCCTTAGTGTTCGAAAAACATCAGTTTCTGCTCGAGCCTCACCGATATGAACTTTAAAACTGAATTATATCCTCTTGGTTAAGTACGAATACCAAATGACATTTCCAACCTTTTTACTTGCCCCAACATATTCTCAACCTTAAAACAAGCCCAAAAATACCCCCGCTAAATACAAAAAAAAACATTACAACTCCTCTCCTCTGTTATTACTCCCACCGCAAAACAAACTTCGGCATTTCATTTTCCCGATTTTCCAATTCGAATCCACATTACACTCATGTCCCGAAGCACTGCAAACCATCTTTACCTCCCTGCCTGCCTGGTTGAGAACAAACGCCGAAAAGATCTCGTAGCACTTGTTTCTGTTTGTCTTCAGGGGTGGAGCTTGGAAACGATTCCACCTTTAAATGGAAAACCCCGGACTTAAGTGCCCGTTTGTGAGGGAGGGGGTAGGACGGCGATCCTATTTTCCCATCGTAAAAGTCGGGTCCTCTTCTTTTGTGTGCCAGTGTCTCCATCCCGAAACAATATTCACTGCCGGGGATCTCGTTAAAACCGGGAACTATCCGAATGAGCTTATTTGTTTCCGAAGCTCTTAAAGGCTCTATCTTTTCGAGTTTGGGGGGCGAGGCTTAAGAAGATTGTTTGGAATTTTACGACTGGAATGGAAGGTTCTGTGTTTTTTTTTTGTTCTTTTTGGGGGGTGAAGGTAATGTAAGGATTGGGTTCTCGATGAAGACGCCTCTTAAAGGGTTTCCCGGAAGAAGTTAAACTCGAGCTGTGGGGGTGATATTGATAAAAGTATTTTCGATTCCAGTGGAACGGTCGACGTTTCGCTTTAGATCTCGTTGCTATTGTGTGGGGGTGCTTATACGCACGTGAAAAATATCCTATTTCTCCTGCCGTGTCGTTATAATCTGTTGCGTGCCTTGGGCAAATGCTATTTTGGGTTCTGGGAAATGGGTGTGTGTTAGAACTCTGTAAACAAAAGTGGTTTTTTTCTGTTATTTGGTTTGACCCGTACTGGGGTGTGACTCCATTTAATGTCATGTAAAAATAATTCAAGATGTTCTGCGACTGTTTTAACTCTCTGTGGGATTCACACGCATCATTCCACCTTGCAACTTGCAGTCTACCTTACATGGTTTCTAATGAATTTTGACCTTCTCGACTGATATAATCTTTCCAAAGGATTCTTTTATGAGGAAATTAGTAGTAGAATATTTCCAACGAATTATATTCTAAGGGAAAGAGAATCGAATATTTCTAACGCTTCTATTCTAAGGAAATGTGCAATCGAATATTTCCGAAGGATTATATTCTATGGAAAGGAGCAATAGAATCTTTCCAAAGGATTCTTTTCTAAGGGAATGAGAGATATACCATTACCGCTCTAATTACGTTAATTGTGGGAACGCTTTGTTTACATTCCAACCTATTCCCTAGTTTAAAGAATAGATACGTTCAAAACCACGTGACTCAACTGTCAACTTGTAGGAGCAGGACTATATGCAAATTTGATTCCATGCGATAATACTAACACGTTTATTGTTAGGCGCGTATATTTAACGATTACAATTGGTACTCATTTTTGTCGCAGACGGTCTGCCGTAAGTCGCTGAATACCGTCCTCGGTGTTGGACGTCAAAAGGACAGTAGATCGAAAGACCATGAACCTTACCATCCTTAGAATAAACTCACCGGATGCATTCCCATGCAGTGTACCTAATGAAACGATGTTTCAACCAACAAGATTCTTCCTTTCCCAGAGGATCGGATCAGCGCTAAGTCTTCTTAAGAGGGCAGGGGAATCGATGCAGGCAATTCCCCTGATATGTCCGCAGAGGTAATCGTAATCGGACTTGCTCGGTAGATAAAGGGTCGGCCAGAAATAAGCTTAACGACCGGACCTTTTGAGATTTGGTGGAAGAGGAACAAATGAAGCTCGTTAGCCGAATGTCCCAAATATTTCCTCGCTTGTCATCGAATAGACCGAAATAGGCTTTTTTTGCCCCTTTTGCCCGCCGGGTTTTTATAGCCCGGCCACCCTTCCGTAAGTCGTTTACGGAATGACCAGGCATCTTTCCCTTCTCCGAATGGCTTGATTCGTTCAAGTCAGGGAGCTTTGGACACGTCTGCGTTGTGATTTTCGTGGGTGCTTTGGGATCGTTTCGTGATGGGTAGGTAGTTGAAATAATCTCGAAACTGATCCAACATAACGGGTCATTGAGCGACGTTCCGGAATCGATGCCGTCCAAGAACAACACCACATAGTTTTGAACTAGGTCATGCCTGAACATGCACCCCACTCTCCAAACTTCCATACCACGCCAGCGTGAGGACCTTTCTGGCCTCGGCGGATTTAATAACCACCAGCTCCCATGAACACGACCTACTTTGGTGGTTGGACCCAGTTTTGAACTCGCAACCTTCCAGTTGCTATTCTGCTACTCTTCCAACCGGGATACCAGGATCCCCGTTTCATGATGGGAATTTACCTTTTTTTTTTATTGTTTTTTCCACTTATACAGAAAATTGTAATTCTAAAGGGGTTAACAAACCCAGTTTTCACTATTTCGTGGTGTGGAAGTTTGAAAGTGGGTGCCAGCTCATGTGCTGACCTTGGTTCAAATTGACGAAGTGTTTGTTGTTTTTGAATCTTTCTCTTCGGTGTGGACCGTCTCCAAATGCCCGTTTATGTTGCTGCAGCGACGTAAATTTTACTTCCTACCAAAATCTGCCCTGTATTAACCAACCTATTTAAAACCATTACCAGCTCTGGGCAATTAACTACTTGATTTTGCTGCTTGGCTCTTTTTCCCCCCTTGGAGCAATACTACAGCATTGTCTCGACGATATACCTCACCATTAGTAAAATTGAAACGATCTAGATGAACGAAATCTATCGTGATTACCAAATTGACCAGGTCTAGAATGGACGAAATCTATTGTGATCAGCAAAATTGACCAGATATAGACGGATGAAATCTATCGTGGTTAGCAAAAAATTTACCAGATCTGGACGGATGAAATCTATCGTGGTTAGCAAAATTGACCAGATCTAGACGGATGAAATCTATCGTGGCTAGTAAAATTGACCAGATCTAGATGAACAAAATATCTAACGTGATTAGCAATATTGACCAGATCTAGAATGGACGAAATCTATCGTGATTAGCAAAATTAACCAGATCTATAATGGACGAAATCTATTGTGATCAGCAAAATTGACCAGATCTGGATGGACGAAATCTATCGTGATTAGCAAAATTGACCAGATCTAGACGTATGAAATCTATCGTGGTTAGCAAAATTGACCAGATCTAGATGGATGAAATCTATCGTGGTTACCTAAATTGACCAGATCTAGACGGATGAAATCTATCGTGGTTAGCAAAATTGACCAGATGTGGACGGATGAAATCTAACGTGTTTAGCAATATTGACCAGATCTAGAATGGACGAAATCTATTGTGATCAGCAAAATTGACCAGATCTGGATGGACGAAATCTATCGTGATTAGCAAAATTGACCAGATGTAGACGGATGGAATCTATCGTGGTTAGCAAAATTGACCAGATCTAGACGGATGAAATCTATCGTGATTAGCAAAATTGACCAGATCTAGACGGATGAAATCTATCGTGGTTAGCAAAATTGACCAGATCTAGATGAACAAAATATCTAACGTGATTAGCAATATTGACCAGATCTAGAATGGACGAAATCTATCGTGATTAGCAAAATTAACCAGATCTAGAATGGACGAAATCTATCGTGATGAGCAAAATTAACCAGATCTTAGACTAGATATCTCGATGTAACACTCATATCGTTGAGCCAGACAACAAACAGACATTGTCAAGTAATGGACATAAACGAAGGGAAAGTTTTACTGAGATGGGGGGAGGATAGAATTACTCCCAGAGTATAGTAATAAGATATACAGGAATCCAATTGACACCTGCATCTCTCAGATTGCTAGTACACTTGACATATCCACTGAGATACTCCCTTTTTTGTGAATTCCATTTTTTTACCAATACATAATAATTACCTTGGCGCTTTTAGATAAAACTGTAGTTTTTTTTTTTTTTTGGTATATCATTAAATTTCGAAAATATTTCTCTATCGTTAAATTTTAATCTCATAAAATGGAAGTTTTAAAGAGAGTTTGCGTCTTGTCTGAGTAAATACTTCAATCAAAAGTTCAAATAAACCGTATTTGAAATTAAATATCCCATTGGCAATGAATAGTATAAAATCTGCACAGCACTTTTCAAACAGCATTTTTAAAGACGCTTATGTAATATTTTTGAGCTTGCGTAATTATTGACTATGATCTCCTGCTTTAAGTTTGACTACCAATTTACATATGTTTCAGTGGTACGGACTTGAAAGCAAATCTCCTATAGCTTTAAATTCTTTTACTTATCATCATTTTATCCTAAATAAGGAAAGGTAGCGTCTCCTGTGACTAAAAATTTAATTTCAAAATCAAATTATTCAATTTGCGAATGAACTAATTTAGTTATAGCGTAAGGATTTGGAATAATTCTTTCGAATTCAGTAATTGACTTCGTCATAGCGAGGAACCTTTTCTCTTTCAAATGAGAAATTGAATCATGATTTTATGATATTCAAAGTATGTGATTTCTGAGCTTCCGAATACTTTTGAAATGCTTTAATTTATTCGTATTTAAGTCTATTAAAATGTTTACTGTGCTTACAAAAATGAGCATTTCACTTTAACCTGTGCGTCTCAAAATATCCGAATTGGGTTGTATTTTTATACCATACAGTACATCTATTGATTGAATAGTCATATCAATATAGGTTGAAAGAATCCATAGATTATTAACCTGCATAAAGAGTCTTGTTTTTTACGTATTTGGGTATACCTGTAGTCTATTATCCTTCGTATGATCCCTTTGTAAACTTTTTATTGATCATTTTACTTAGAAAATAATCCTTTGGAAAAATTATAATGCTCATTTCTTTGAAATTGAATCTCTTGGAAAGATTATGTTGATCATTTAATTAGAAGATTCATTTGAAACGATTCTACTACTAGTTTTAATGAAATGGAAAGATATACTTCTACTTTTCTTAGAATATAATCCTTTGGAACAATTCTATTGCTCATTCCCTTAAATTGAATTTTTTAGAACGATTTTTCTGTTCCTTTCCTTAAAGTATAATTTTTGGAATGATTCTGTTGCTCATTTCCTTAGAACTGAATTCTTTGGAACAATTTTACTGTTCATTCCCTTGAATTTAATTTTTTAGAAATATTTTTCTGTTCCTTTTCTTAAATTCGAATTTTTCGGAATGATTGTGTTGCTTATTCCCTTAGAATAGAATCATTTGAGAAAATTATATTTGTCACTTTTGAAAATGACGAAACAGCATCGATGAAACAACCTTCAGGAGGGTTAAAAATAACGATAAACAGGTGCAAAATATTTTACTTTACTTTCTATGAAATATTGTATGTTACATAAAATTCGTTACATACTTTCAGTTATTTTCCTTAAAGTATCTTTTTTGGAATGATTCTGTTGCTCATTTCCTTAGAACTGAATTCTTTGGAATATTTTTACTGTTCATTCCCTTGAATTTAATTTTTAGAAAGATTTTTCTGTTCCTTTCCTTAAAATATAATTTTTTTGAATGATTCTGTTGCTTATTCCCTTAGAATAGAATCCTTTTGAAAATTTTTCGTTGTCAGTTTTGCAAATGGCGAAACAGCATCGACGAAACAACCAACAGGAGGGTTAAAACAATGATCAACAGATGCAGAAGATTTTACTTTACTTTCTACGAAATATTGTATGTTACATAAAATTCGTTACATACATGTAACGATCATCACAAGCACAAATATCGAAACCAAATTAAATTATTTAAAAAAATTAAAAAATTGCATTTTATATAAAACAATCTAAATACATCAATCATTCTAAATTAGAAGTAAATAACAAGTCCTTTGTAATCCTGCTGGTGTTTATCTGGACGAGTAATCCCGTCATTAGAATAAAACTGACCACATCTTGATCGTGTCATCAAAAAATTGGAAGTATCTTGATAACGAGATGTATCGTCATTAGCAAAATTGATCAGATCTTGATGGAAGAAATATTTCGTTAAAACCACTTGGGGCCTAATTCCTTATTTACTGAATTGCATTTGACATTAAGGTAATACTGCTATTAAAGACCTTTTTATACCGAAACATTTGATTCTACGATAAGAGATACATAATGAAATTCACTTACAAAATCGCAATAATTTCGAACAGATTAATTAAAACAGTAGCTCTTACAGATCCTAAATTATTAATTATTGTTTTTCTGTATAATATTGGTAAAAGAGACTGCGTATCTTAATGTAAACAAATATCATACAATTGAGATCAGTTAGTAAATTTTAATTTAGAATCGTTTTAAGATGCTGAACTTTAATTTTTGGCAGTCATTTCAAACCATACTCATTACCCTGATGTTTAAACAGTAAAACACAAATATCCTTTGTGACGTAATTAATTTTTTCGTATAATGTAATGAGAATGCAGAAATCTCAAACAAATTTTTTTTGTTGGTAGAAATAATAATTATTAAACATTATTTCAAACAACTTTTGGTACAGAATTGTTTTGAACAAATATACAATAGTATAAACATCTTTTGTTCTAGAGAGTGAATAGGGTGAGATGTCGCGAAAAGAATAATTTGGGATCGTATCATTAATTCTTAAACTTCTTTTAACTCTAAACAAAATAAATATTTATAATATTATTTACTTTTCTTGGGGAGAATTTGTCTAATTTATTCCACGCGGGGGAACCATAGAAATGAGTTTCCTTCTGATGCATTATGGGAAGACGGTAAACTGTCATTTGAGAGATTTTATCTGAATTTTTCTTAGTAAAACTATTAAGTTAAATATACTTAAGATACTTAATATACTTATATAATCAACTTAGTAAAATATACTTACAAAATATTTTTCCCCATAGAATTGATAGCGCTTTTAGTAATAAAAAAACGGTTTATCACTGCGCTTTTTAAATATCTTGAAAGTACTCTTTATGCCATATTTGTTTTAAAATATTTTACTTGATTTCTTTTAATTGTATTCTTATTCTTAAATTCGTATATTATGTAAGGTATATAATGCGAATGCGAAAATTTCAAACAAATTTTTCTTGTTCTTAATTCGTCTTTCTAGGTAATTTATACTTAATCCGAGCAATTTGAACCAACATACAATGCAAGCATCTTTTGTTCTAGAAAGTAGCTGTCTCATATCGTGTTATAAACCATTCTGAAGAGGATAATACCATTAATTAATAATTTTTCGAATTCTTACCAAAATAAATATTTTATTAATACTATTTAACTTTCTTAAGTAGAATTTATCTTTTTGACGCCAATCATAAAATCAATTTCGTCCAGATGCATCATGGGCAGACAGTAAAATATCGTTCGAAAGATTTTATCTTAATTTTACTTGGGGGAAAAAAATTAAATTGAAAATCTTTTTTTTGCATAGAATTTATGGTGCTTTTATAAATAAAAAAAGATAATCACCTCGCTTTTTTAAGTGTCTTAAAAACGCTCTTCACGCCATACTTGTTTTTAAATATTTATTTTCACGCGTCGGATTAATTTCACGGCAGATATGGAGATTAAAATCGCATTAATATCGAAATAAGCTTCCAAAATGGCAACGGATGCAAAAAAAAAGGAAAAGCCAAGCGAGAATGAAATATAGATAAAGCTTACCTTTAAAGACGCGAACTGCAAATGAGCATTTCTTAATTTGCTGCAATTAGGTTCGAAGCTTTTGAAATTTAATTAAAAATATTAGCTTTTCGAAAAGGCACAGGGCAGAATGTTTCTGAAAAGATTTATTGGAATTGCAAAACGGCAAATTATTTTCGTTCAACCGGTAAGAGATTTAACACGCTTTTGCATTTAGTTACTTATTCTGAAATCGCGAATGCAAATTGAATTTTCCAACTGTCGTAAAAAGTGCTTAATTAAAATATTTATTTTTAATAAATTATGGAAAATACCACCTCCCTGTGGACTACAAACAAATCAATCTATAATCTTCTGGATGTTGTTTTTAATTCTGTATGAATATTTTATATGTTCTGATTAAGGGACGTTGTTCTGGTCCATCGATTTGAAGTGAATGTATATTTTAGTTACCAAAGTCGTCAAGTTTTGATTGTTGTTTGGTGGTAACTCATTTTGTAATACGTCATTAAATTTTTAAACCTCCTGGTTATTGTGTCTAAAGAATGATCTCGTTACCAAAAAACTGACCAGGTCTTGTTGGACTAAACATCTCATTGAAAGCTCTTGGAGTTGTGATACAATCTTATTTACCTCTGCATCATAACATCACATGTTTATTTTCTATTATAAAAAAAATTGCGGTCTTTTTTCAGTTTTATTCGCTTTGTGATTCAGTTTTATTCGCTTTGTGATTCAGTTTTATTCGCTTTGTGATTCAGTTTTATTCGCTTTGTGATTCAGTTTTATTCGCTTTGTGATTGGTAGATAGCGAGTCACGTGGTAGCGAGTCTTGTGGTTCAACGGGATAATCAATTTTTTAATTAATTCATTCATAAAAAATTTTAAAGCAGGCGCTAGAAAGTTTGCAATGTTTTCAGAAGAACCTGCAAATTCGGTTGCCGCTTCCATAGCAACAGTCGAATATGAAAATCTTAAAAGTACTATTACAATACGGATCAGCTAAACATTTAAAATTATGATGAGATTTCCTTTGAATTTTAACAATACGTTATTTATTTAACAATTTCCTTTTTTATGGGGAAATGATATGTTTTGTTCTTGACATTTTAAAAAACATTTTGTTTTTATTTACCGTATATTTGCGTGTATAAGCCGAGAATTTTTGGAACGTTTTTTAAAGCTAAAGTACGGGAGTCTGCTTATATACGGATCCGCTAATCTTGCAAAAAAAGTAGGTAATTTTCCTTTACTCGGGCACATGCGATAGATATCGCAATGGTAAGGGAAGGAAACGTTCAATTAAAGTCGTACTAGAGGTCCGGAATCAATCCAGCAGCGATCCATATGGGGATGGATTGTGAAGCAATCCCCTCATTGTTGAAAAGTATAGTTCGCGAAGCGAACTAAATATTATTTCGTAGCAGTCATCGGGGGTTGGTGCGATAGCGTGCTAGGGGTGGAGCCCCCTAGTATTATAAAATAACCAGAATTGAAATAAGAAGAGAACAGTATTTCTTGTAACAGTAATAAAAGGAACCTAAATTGGCTTTCCAATTATTCCTTAAGAGAATTTAAACATGCAGCAACTTCCTGGAACCCGCAAACCAATTTTTAAGTAAATAATAATTTTCATAATTACATATGGAATAAATATTGTCTAATAGTATAAATGTCCACATTCTTTGAAAAAAATCATGCTTACAATATACTACGACAATCTGAGAGTCTATGCACGCAAATAATTTATCTCTCTATATTAAAAAAAAGTTACCGCCGCCGCCGCCGCCGCCGCCGAAGAATTGAAATTTTTGTTGTTTAGCTCCATTCTTAGACGGTTTCCCGAGAAAGTACTGATCGGAAAAATATGAAATTAACATGCTTTGTTCTTCATCGTATTCCCTGGATAATTATTAAGATTTTTTTCCGATGCGGCTATTAGTTTAGGTTTTATTAAGTGTTAAAGTTGAAGAAGTGAAATTTCTTCCGCGAGTGAGCAAAACACATTCAAAATTTCAGTCTTTAGTCGTGAGTTTTTTTTTAAGAGTACCTCTCAACGTAAATTTTTGCAGCTCGTCGAGTTTTTTTTTGAAATTTAAATTTGGTTCTTGATAATATTTTTTTGAAATTCGGGAAAAATCGGGACATTTTTGTTACTTTTTTTTAAAACTGCCGTATCTATATCTAATTACTATTAGTTTTTAATTTTTAAAATATCGCTGTATACCTCAGAATATACTCTTTCTTACGGTACTATTATTTTTGAAATCGGTTAATAATTAAATTGGATGCGATCAAATGTTCGTGATACAAAATTCGGAATCTTCGGATATTTTCGCTACTTTTTGTTAAAACCATTATGTCTACGGCAAAAACCATTATTTTTTAAATTTGAGAACATCACTGAATACACTACATTACACTCTTTCTTATGGTACAATTATTTTTCAAATTGGTTAATAAACAAAATCGATGCAATTAAAAGTAGGTCATACAATTTTCGGAACTTTCAGATCGTAACTTCCGATACAAAACTAAAATGGTCATATCTATATAGTATTACTGTTAGTTTTTAATTTTAAAAATATTGCAGTATACCTCACAATGTACTCTTTCTTACGGTACAATTATTTTTAAAATTGGTTCATAAATAAATTCGATGCAATCAAAAGTTGGTGACACAAATTTCGTATTTTTCAGTTCGCATAGCTGGTTCCGCAAACAGCAGTGGGTTGCATTTTCTACTATCGGGTTTGCCAGATATCAAATTTATCGTAGCAACAATTGCCATAAAAACGATTTCTTTTTATTTGGCGAGGGAAAGGGCTCGCTTTTTTCCCTCTGTTCTCAAGACAGTTTACCGACAAAGTACAATCGTAAAGTTTTGATATTAACACTGTTTACTTAAAATTGTACAGGGAACAAGATACAGAAGATTTTTTACTGAGGCGGCTATTAGTTTAGGGTGCATAAAGTGTTAAAGCAAAAAAAAGTGAAATCAATTGCGAAAGAAGTATTGGTTTGAGAAAGCAAACCAAACGGGATTGCGTAGCAATCCCCGGGGTCGGCGAGCGTAAGCGAGCAGGGCGCGAAGCCCTCGCTGTGACGTCATGTACCGGAAAGTGAAATCAGCATAATACGAATTATTCAGATAGTTTCACTCTGTGAAAGGAATGTTGGTTTGCGAAGCAAACCAAATGACATCTGTGAAAGGAGTGTTGGTTTGCGAAGCAAACCAAATGGGATTGCACAGCAATCCCCGGGGGTTGGCGAGCGTAAGCGAGCAGGGGGCGGAGCCCCCTAGTGTATAACAAGTGTGTTAAAAAGTATAATGGTATTCATATGTAGTATAACATAATATTAATTTATATCCAAAAGTACTTAGTAATAATTCAATGCCTTTTTACTCTTAAATAGATGAAGTAAACGTATTCCTTTATGTGTACAATTTCTAATCTTTATATTATGACATTCTTACCAAACGCTAACATCAAAATAAACAACCGTTATTACAAAATCAAACGAAAACTCTTGCATCGAAATTAATTTTTTTGAAGAGATACGAATATTCTAATTACTATAATCATGTTCTAATGATTTGTGAAAAAAGTTCCAAAATGCAACATTTTATTTACTAACCTTGTAACTGGTTTCGACGAGATATTTCATCCATCAAGATCACACCAATTTTGCTAATGCAGAGATATCTCGTCATCAAGATATTGCCAATATTTGTATGACAGCGAGACCGAGATATGACCAGTTTTCTTCTAATGATGAGATATCTCGTACTTCAAAATGTGCTAATGGTTTTGGTAATGACGAGAAATATCGCCCTTCAAAATGTGCTAATGGCTTTGCTAATGACGAGATATATCGCTCTTCAAAATGTGCTAATGGCTTTGCTAATGACGAGATATATCGCCCTTCAAAATGTGCTTATGGTTTTGCTAATGACGAGATATATCGCCCTTCAAAATGTGCTAATGGCTTTGCTAATGACGAGATATATCGCCCTTCAAAATGTGCTTATGGTTTTGGTAATGACGAGATATATCGCCCTTCAAAATGTGCTAATGGCTTTGCTAATGACGAGATATATCGCTCTTCAAAATGTGCTAATGGCTTTGCTAATGACGAGATATATCGCCCTTCAAAATGTGCTAATGACGAGATATATCGCCCTTCAAAATGTGCTTATGGTTTTGCTAATGACGAGATATATCGCCCTTCAAAATGTGCTAATGGTTTTGCTAATGACGAGATATATCGCCCTTCAAATTGTGCTTATGGTTTTGCTAATGACGAGATATATCGCCCTTCAAAATGTGCTAATGGTTTTGCTAATGACGAGATATACCGCCCTTCAAAATGTGCTAATGGCTTTGCTAATGACGAGTTATATCGCCCTTCAAAATGTGCTAATGGTTTTGCTAATGACGAGATATATCGCCCTTCAAAATGTGCTAATGGTTTTGCTAATGACGAGATGTATCGCCCTTCAAAATGTGCTAATGGTTTTGCTAATGACGAGATATACCGCCCTTCAAAATGTGCTAATGGCTTTGCTAATGACGAGATATATCGCCCTTCAAAATGTGCTAATGGCTTTGCTAATGACGAGATATATCGCCCTTCAAATTGTGCTTATGGTTTTACTAATGACGAGATACCTCGTCAAGATATCCACCAGAAAGATAAACGAAATATGTTTGGTGTTCGTTATTTCAGCACTACAGTGAGTACGTAGTTAAATTAGTTAGTAATATAGTTAAAATAGTTAGTAATATCGTTGCAATAGTACGGAATACACTTGTATAAACTTTTTCACTCAAAATAAGAGGCCTCAGTAGCCCAATTTATAGAGTCGCAGATTAGCAATCAGGTTTTGACTATCCAACGGTAAACAGTCGTGGCTGGTGCACGTCAAATCTGCCATGGCCTTAAATGTCCTCAGATTGGCGTGGTGTGAAACTTTGGAGAGTGTTATGCCAGTCATGGTCTCGATATTTGACCTACGTTTAAAATGACGAGGTGCTCTGCAATTTTTCGTTCTGGTTTCAACCAAACCATCCCCAATAGCCCGCTGTGTTGCTCCAGTGCGACGAAATTGCAACTACCTTCCTACCTAACTTAAATATAATGATGTAATCTCCAATACGACACATATAATACAGCTTTCATATTATTCTAATGCGATTCCATTTAACAATACCACTACATAAAACAATACTACTCCATATAAAAATATTACAAATTTGGACCACTTAAGTTGTCCAATAAAATCACAAACGTGAAAAGGGCGCTAATGGTACCTAAAATAAAATTCCTCCTGATAGGCAGAATCTTCCAAACCGTCATACCAATCTCCTTTTCAACAATCTGCAGAAACTTCATCTGAACCATAGTGGAAATCTCGTTCGAAATGGAAAACGTTGCAGCATTCGAAGAAACCCTCGCAGACGCTTCATGCACCGCAACCGCTGCAACAGACATGGCAACGAACACACCGAACATCAAGACAAAAAGAGTCCAACCCAGAACCTTCTCGTCGAGAGATGAGTCATCCTCGTGCAACATGGCCGTCGTCGTTACATACATCGTCGCGGAATAGATCGCAGTGGCCACGAACATCAGAAAGGACAGTTGACTGTCGACCTCGTCCACTGTCAACCTGAGGGAGTTGTAGGTCACCAGCAGTGTCTTGCACTCACTCGCATAGCTCTTGATGACCTTTTTGTCGAAGTCTGCAATCATGTCCCTCAGTTTCAGACATAGGAAGACATAGTAAATCGCAAACGTGTTGATCGGTAACCAGGTACAGAATGAATTGTGATACGCGTACATGATGGCCACGACTGTTCTCAATGGCGGTTCCAGATTTGAAACTCCTGGAACTAATGCAGATACTAAACCATCAGACATCCTTGAGATGTGAGCAAGTAAAGGGATATGTGTCAAAGTACTTACACATGCCCAAATACAAGTCAATACTGGTCTACCAGAATTCTTCGATGTCCTTTGTCTTACAAAGTCAGCTGTGTCCTCCAAGTGTCTCATTTTGAAAATGAGTACGCAGCGAAAGAATAAGTTAAAGGTGCTGATGGCAAAATCAGCTAACAGTTGTTTTGAGTAAGGGAAATAGAACAAAACTCTTATCGTAACATATACTTGAACTGTAACAATTAAAACGTTGAGCAGCAGCATCGTGATGTTGTAGGAATTAACCTTGATCCCACCTTTTGGATTCCGTGATAACAATACTGCAGAGAGTCTGAATACCATGAAGATATACCTCTGAGGAAACTTCATTTTTATCGCTACTGTTTAATAACGAACTTCTTTCTAAACCACAATAGATCTTTCCTCACTATACTCCTATATTCAGATAAAATTCTCTTTTAGGCTTTTAATGAGTTTTTATAATCTATCAGATGCGTTGTCTAGTGTTATCATACTTTTGAAAGGAATTCTTCCTCGCAATTCTTTCTGACGAGGCCGACCAAACGGCATAGTGGTTAAGGTGTTAGCCTCTAGATCGGAAGGTTCCTGGTTCGAATCCAGGTCCGGGCATGGATGTTTGTAAGCGTATGGTGTAGAGGCGGCTGGTGCACCTTAAATCTGTCGTGGCCGAAAGTCCTCACGTTGGGTTGGCGTGGAAGTTTGGAGAGTGGGGTGCCAGCTCAGGTGTTGCTTCGTCATCTGACCATGGTTCAAAATTACGAGGTGTTGTCCTCGTATCTTTCCCTTAAAGGACTGATCCCGGACCGTCGTCAATAGCCCGTTTGTGTTGCTCTAGTATGACGTTAATTACAAAATTACCAATTACTTTCTGACGAGTTTCAATTAATATCTTTCCCTTCGGGATTGATCCCGAACCGTCACCAATAGTCCGTTGTATTGCTCCAGTGCCATGAACGTTGATTCTAACTACCTATCTCTTCCGTTAACAATGATGGATTATCGACCGGAGGGTTGCGAGTTCGATACTAGGTCCAACTAAAAACCGTCGTGTGCATGTTAAATCTTATGTGGCCTCAAATGTCCTCACATTGGCGTGGTCTGGACTTTCGGAGAGTGAGTTGCCAGCTCAGGTGTTGATCTAACCTTGGTTTAACAAGACGTTGTTGTCCTCTGATCTTTTCCTTCTGGATCGATTTCATACCATCGTAAATAGTTCGTTGTGTTACTCCAGAACGATGTCCAGAACTACCTTACACGTTTCCGGGATGCCAAACTAATATTTGGTAAATCTAAATAAAAAATATTTAAATTCATAGTGCTGAACGGTATTTCTCATAGTCCGAATTACGATATACACTGATTGAACATTCTCGGACGGATTTCAAGATTAGAATTTCGTAATCTTCGATGTAAAGTTCTTAACAAGGAACGGCAGACATGTTTATGATCTTTTAATTAAAAAATCAAATTGGATAAATGTTTTCTAGCATTCATAAGTAATCCATTATTACTGCAAAGAAAAACTTTCCTCTAGGTTTCTTGAGAGCGCCGTATGTCAAATGCGAAAGCACAAGAATAGAGTTGGTATAAAGCTTCCGATCGGATGCACTCGTTCTAATAACGGTGAGTGTAGAGCTGCCAAACGGCATGATCTATACCTTAATGTACACCATAACAAGTTGCAGCATCAGCTGAAATTGACAGCTAATTCTAAACCACTTTACTTTTTATTTATCTGAAAGTGTCCTGTTTTCTACGATCGAAGGCGCTCTAAAAGAGAGCACTTAAGAATATTAGACAGTTTTTCTTTATATCCGATTTTATTGTTAATTCGTCTTTTGTCACTGAGAATTCGCTTTTCGATTTTTCCAGATCTCCTTTTCATCTTGTTATAACATATTGGATCTCTCACAAGTATCTAAATTGATTTCTGCTCTTTCTGTAGTTGATCAATACCAATATCTTTAGCGAATCTTTTTAGTTAGGAACTTTTTTATAGCTTCCCAATTCAATTTGGAACTAAAGGAAGATTAAATTTTTCCATTTTGCCCTAGTACAGTAAACAATAACCATTTAGGGGCAAATCCAACCAATTTTTCAATTTGAAACTTCAGTACTGTTTTTCTTCAGTACTGTTTCAGTACTAATCTTAATTAAACGCATTTGGTGAACAAACTATTTTTGTACCTAACATTCACTGTGATGTTCGATGAACTCATTGCCACTAAAATATTTAACTTACAAAACTGTAATATATATAGCAGAGTAACTCAATTCCACCTCGAAATACTGTTTGGTAGATTACGTTACTCTTCCTTGCATGTTTTACTAAACTTTTGACTAGTAGAACACGGACGTGCGAATTTTAAAAAAGTAAATCTTACAGTCGCTTCAAGCAAATACTAGATATTGCTCGCAACCATCTATGGAAAGCCATGGTTAATAGTAGAGCTTCCAGAGCGATGCTAATTACTTTCAACATCCGTATGAACCCCTGTGATAAAGCTCTGGTTCTCTTCCTATCACTGTTTCAACCACCACTTATTGGAGTTATCTTTCAAGTATTGGAGTTATCTGTATTTTCACTTATTGGAGTTATCTGTATTTTCACTTATTGGAGTTATCTATATTTTCATGTATTGGAGTTGTTGTTGTTTCTAATGCCTACACGGGCAGACCAGAGGAGTGCCAGGCCCGTAAAAGACGGCAAGAGGCGAGGGGGTGCGCCTTCCATGTTATTGAGCCCCATTGGGAGGAAGTCCGACTTTGCTAGGCATACATGACACATCCGTTTTACAGGAAGGTCCCTTTCATACATCCATTCACTCACACATATCGTAATTTAGATACCAATCAGAGGCCGATAACCCTCTGATCAGATACCCCCAGAGGTATTGATTTGGTATGGGAACATGGGGGACTTTGTGACCACGACCTATTTAACGTGCCCCAGTCACCCTTAGTGAACACGACGGTCTTTAGCCAGGTCGAAGCGCCGATCTCACAATCATCAGAATTGCAGGCTCCGCCGAGGACAGAACCCACAACCCTTCTGATGCGAGCCCGACGCTCTACTGACTGAGCTACCGCGGCTCATGTATTGGAGTTGTCTACATTACCCTGCAATAATGTACCGGACAGCAAGATGTGATGGTATAAGGGAAATAATACATGCTTTAATAGGGGGGTGGTCCCCCACGTGCTGCAATTACACTAGCAACCCTTCTGGGCATACTTTCAACAAGGTTTTGATATGCAGCTACGGATATTTGTGTCCATTCCTGCTGCAAGAATGTCGCCAGCTCAGCTGGAGATTTTGAATGTGGTTTCCTGGTCAGTAAGCGTCGCTATACACGTCCCACAATTGTTCAATGGTCGGGACTCTGAGCAGGCCAGGGAAGACGTTTCACATCCATATCTTGATACCATTGCTTGACAAAGGATACAACATGACATGGGGCGTTGTCGTTCTGGAAGTAACATTTTCCCATTCCATAAAATTTCCAGAGCATTGGATGAACCTGATTGTCCAAAATGTTCATGTAGGCTTCGGTGCTCAATTTATCATTAACAACATGCAAAGTACATACCACTAAAAACACCCCCAAACAAGTAGTCGGATTTTATGCAAATCCACTGGCGCCCGGTCCATTATTGTAGGGTAGTGTATATTTTCATGAATTGGAGTTGTCGTCTTTCACACTGTCGGAGATACTTTTCTTTCCAAAGACAAGAACTGTGGTCAGACAATCTCCACTGTTGTCGAAGATGATCAGACTGCGTTGGCCTATTTCGTCAGACACCTCAGCCATCATAGATGTAGAAGCTCTGTAAGCATTGACTCAGTCGGTCAATTGCCATTGCCCCGAGATATCATACTGTCCCACAGTACAGAGTACGTGACAATGGTCGCGATTGTAGCTATGATGAAACTCCGACTGATTGGCGTTATCTTCCACACTGTCAAATATAATGTTTTGTCCAGAGACGACAAGAATTGCTGATGCCCGACAGTCATAAGGTCGCGGTTGTCGAAGTTAGTCCACCTCCGTTGTCTTACTTCGTCCGACGCCTCCGCCATCATAGATGCAGAAAGCGTCATGAGTGTGAAGCAGGCCATATTTTTCAAGCAGCAGCAGCATATGTGGTAGCGTACCGCCGCGTTAGGGTTAAGTGAAAAGCGAAAAGCCATCTGTATCGCATAAAACGTTATGCAAGAAAAGCGGAGAGTTGTGGTAAAAATAAATACTGACGTTTGAGAGTCTATGAAATCGACGGTCTTCATAATGTCCGTGTACGTCTTCGTCAATTCCATGAAGCCGCCGCGAGTTGCAACGGCTAACTGGTTTCCAAAGTCCAGAATAACATTTCGCATCTGAAAGCACACCACAACATAGTATATTGAGAACGCGTTCGAAGCTATTTCGCAAATTAGATTATAATATCCGGCAACTAGTGCTGCTGCGACTGTATTGTAAACTTGGTCTGTAAACGTAAACCCAAACAAGAATAATCCTATATTTCTCTCAGCCGTTAACCACAATGTAGCGAAGACAAACAGAGGAATATGCATCGCAGTGCAAATACTAGCCCAAATGTAAATCCATCGGTAATTTACATTTGCGTTATTGCTTTGCATGTTTCTTAGCAACCGTACAATACGCCTGAGATGCCTGTATCTATAACTGATGATCCAACGGCTTGAGATTGTTATAATTGCCTCAAGGTTGTTCGCTATTTTGTCATAGGTGATAGAATAAACAAAAGAAGTTAAGTTGTAAACATCGAGGATTATTATAAGTAAACTGTACGCTGTTTTGCAAACATTCAACAGGCCTTTCGGAAACGTACCTGTCCTACTAAGTACAGGGTAAACACCAGTTAAATGGAACATAATGAAAATGTACTTGAAAGGTGGTTTTAGTTTGCATCGTTTTTCAATTCTCTTGGATTGAGATGAAACCTGGATATCGCCGTCCATGCTGAAGTTGAAAATGCGCTGGTCTCAATAGTTTACTCTGACATTATGTTCGTTTTAAAATGTGTTTTGAAATTCTCCGAAAATCGTCGTCTGTTGTACGTACTCTGTGCAGTGAAATAATGACAAATTCAATAAGTTGTCCGTTGAAAGGGGGCAATTGCGCATGTTCTCGAGTATTCGCATTTTTCGTTGAGAGTAGAGAGTAAACATAATATCTTAACAGTTCATTGTTATTTTTTATCAAATCAATAAATTTGATTTTACTGCTAATGGAAGTTGTTACTACCGTTGCGTACATACAGCCTTTTACTTGTAATACAAAGACATATTTCCAATAATTTCTACAAAGCATTGTTCTTTTTTTTAGATTGATTCTCGCTTAGTAAGCACTCATATCATGATCAATTTTAGTATCTTCTGATAAAAATTTTAAGACAAACTTGATTTAAAAATGTATTCCTTAAAAATCTGCTGTTGACCGTTCTTGAATTTAAGAAACAATTTCTCCAATTTCATTGCAAAAATGAGGCCTGATAAACATCAGCTTTTTTTTATATCCATGTTTTAGTTATTCAACGTTTAAAAGAGGGGATATTACATAAACATAAAACTGTTAGTATATTTTACCTTGTTTTTACGAAACTAATGCCTCCCCAATATCTGGTTCAATAGAAGTGATTGCAGTTTCTAGCGAATTATCAAGGTGTTCATCATAAAATGTAGATCTGCTTCCATTCTTCGTGTACTCAATCTTTGAAAAATAATTTGAAACTATTCGTGGTGTCAAAAATCGATGACGTCAAGGAATAAGACGTAAATAGTAAGAGGGATATGTTTCTCTGGGAATATAGGTATAAAACATATCGCTAAAAATCATATAATACTAAGTTAACTATTGGGTGGGGCCACATTAATTGAAAGAACCCTGGGAAGCAATCAAAACTGATCAGAAGTCATGGCATGTTGGACAAAACTGCCAAACACAAGACAGACAACTTCAAATAACGAAAAACCACTCACAAAGAAAGTTTTACTGAAACAGAAAAGAAATACACCCAGGGAATAATCGAACTTGCGCGGCCTACAACTCACGGGATCGTAGAGTACTGGATAAACCCACTGTACCACGGTGTCTTAATTACAGAAACACGGCAGATTCGTAATAAATTGATATTGTGGTGAGACATTACTACAAAATGTAACTTACAATGTACTAGTACTATATATAGCAGTGTTTCCCAACTCTAGCATAAAGTATTCGGTAGACAAAGAAGCACTGTATTTTACATGTCTTGCTTAAACATTATTTCCTTTAAGTAGCGAATACATATTGAAAATTCCTCATCAGTCTTGTATAATCAGTATCAGTTCCTTTATTAGACCTTGTGCCATAAAACCCAAACCTAATCTTTATTAGAAAAGGAGCGCGGTAGCCCTGTTGCAAGAGTAACGGTAGGTAGGTATTTAAATTAACGTCATACTGGAGCAACACGACGTGCTATTAACGACTGTCCGGGATCAATCTCAGCGGGAAAGATCCAATGACAACAATACGTAATTTTGAACCACGGTCAGATGACGAGGCAACATCTGAGCTGGCACCTCACCTCTCCAAACTTCCACGTTTGGAGAGTGAGGTGCCAGCTCAGTGTTGTCCTCGGTCTTTCCCTTAAGGTACTGATCCCGGACCGTCGACAATAGCCCGTTGTCTTTCTCTAGTTCGACGTTAACTAAAAATTACCAATTACCAAACTTCCACACCAGACCAAAGGGAGGATGTTTGAGGCCACGACATATTTAACGCGCACCAGTTTACTTTGTACACGATGGTCTTCGGTTGGATTCAAACTCGCAACCCTCCGGCAAGAGTAAAGGATTAGAAACCGGAGGCCTGCTGGTTTGTAACTAGGTTCAACCAAATATCTTTGTGTAGGCGGTGGCTGGTGCAGGTTAAATGTATCGTGTCCTCAAATGTCCTTACGTTTGCGTGGTGTGCAATTTAGAGCGTTAGATCGTTCCAGTTCCGGTGTTGACCTCGTCATCGAACCATTCTTCAACTGACCAGGTGTTGTCCTCAGGTCTTTTCCCTTCGAAATCTATCCCAGACATCCACCAATCACCCGTTTCTTTACTCCTGTATGACGTGTATTACCTACCTACCTTCATTGGTATGGTACGATAATGTAATTTCAATTAACGTCGTACTAGAGCAACACACCGGCTATTGACGACGTTCCGGGATTAATTCACTAAGAGAAAGATCCGAGGACACCACCATGTAATTTTGAACCACGATCAGATGACGAGGCAACACTTGAGCTGGCACCCCACTCTCCAAAATTCCATACCAACCCAACGTGAGGACTTACGGCCACGGCAGATTTGAGTTGCACCAGTCGCCTCTACACCATACGCTTACAAACATCCATGCACTGACTCGGATTCGAACCAGAAACCTTTGGATCTAGAGGCTAATACCTTAACCACTAGACCGGTTGGGGTCATCCCTACCTTCATTAGAAGAAAATCAAATAAGTGAAAGCATCTAACTCAGCCTGTCTGAAGTTTGTGGTTTGAAAGAGGAACTGAAACATATTTAGGTGTGTTCCCAATATATCCCAGTGATCTTTCAGCAAGGGGCTAATATCGTAAGCATAGGGGGGTTGTGACACCAGGGGCTGTCCAAGCGATATTTCTCTACTTTCCTCCATCCTTTCATTTCAAAATTAATTAACACATTCTTGCGTTAGGCGATACTTGGCCAAGTATGGTCCTTACTACAAAAAACCCAAAGCCGATCTGGAACATTTCAGTCACATTTCGCACCAACCCCGCGAGCACTATAGATGTTTCCACAACAAAAAAGGAATTTCAGATTTCCCTTTCGTTTACACTTACCAGAATGGAGGGATACCCAAGTATTCTCCGAAGTTAAACTGTTTCTCACCGTTGCATGCATCATCAGCTCCCTCCCCTTTCCATTTGCCCACGGATTGTGACGGAGGGATCTCCATCCTCCTTCCACTGGGAGGATGGAGAGGATGGGACCAGGGAATTCCCTTTTTATTCCCTCCGAGGCCGAAATCCCCGGAAGATTCCCTCTTTTTTCATAATACAGTGGCAAGCAAGGTGCACCTTTGAGACGCTTTTTACTCCCGCTCCGTCACCTTGGTGACCGAAGCAGGATGGTGGAAGAAGTTCCGTTGCCATGGGGACCGGTGTTTACAGTTTCGGGTTTTTTTCCCTTTGGGGTATGCCTTTTTTTTTTAGTTCCTTTCTATCCTCCCGTGCGATGGCTTCTTCCAGATAGAGCGGAGGGTACTTATTTATTGTGCTTGGCATCGGGTGCTTTATCAGAAAAAAATCGAAAAGGCTGATGTATGACAAAAGGGTAGGTGTGTGGAAGGGTAGAAACGAATTTCGTGGAACTTTTAAAATGAAAGGACAGTCCAGGACACTTTGCGGGGTGCTAAGAACGGTGCACGTCCCTGTTTATCCTTCGCAACCAACGTTGCAGTAAGGGAAGACATAGGGACACAATTGAAGCTTCATTTTAGTGAGGTGCTATCAATTTTGAAGTATGAGGCGTAATATAAAGGTGTTGTAACCAACACGTTTATCGGTCAGCGGATCAGATACAGACTCCCAAATAGGTTTACTCGGTCCGCAGGCCAGATACAGCACTCCAAATAGGCTTATTCCGTCCACTGATTTAGAGTGTGTGCCATATTAATATGGTTGGTTGGTTGGAGTTTTATGGCACAAGGGCCATATTTGGCCATGCTGCGCCAAACGAGGTTGATTTAATTTATGTTGTCAATGTTCTATATATGAAGGGTAAGAGCTGAAGTCTAAAAACAAAACAAGATAGATTTCAAATCGAAACTGAAAAAGGTCAAATTATAAAATCTATATGTAGTTTATAAAACCAATGTCAGTAACGAATAAAAACAAGATTGTGTGCGATGGATCCAGCAATAAATCCCTTAGATTAGGGTTAGAAGCTCCGAAACGGTTTAGTCTATGATTATTAAATTTAGGGCATTCTGTTAAAATATGTTTTACGGAAAAGATAGTGTTACAGAATGAGCACGATGGGGCAGACTCTCCGTGTAGTAAATGTCTATGAGTAAAATACGTATGTCCAATTCGAAGTCTAGTCAGCTTAACAGAAAGATCTCTTTTTAAAGATTATTATAATTATAATAATATGACATATTAATATGGCATTCGAGATGACGTTGAATGAGACTACGGCATGTATTATCAATAATCCTAAGGCAGAACGTGTCGCAGGTAATTTATACGCTGTGTTCATACTTCCTAAAAGGATACTCATTCATGAAAATAAACATTTTAAAATGTAATAAAGAGTGGCGGGATTTCGCAAATAGCTACTTTTGTAAGAGTTGGGAGGGGTAAGTCAAGTTAAGGGGAGTAAGAATTTCGGGGGTTTGTTTTAACAATGGAACAAATTACGAGAAAGCAACATTTAGTAAAACAGGATCACATCACTCACCTGTAATTGAACGACAGAACTCTTTTCACAAGGAAGAAAAGTGCGCAGTTGGCAACGTGCCAGGAAAGGGTTGTGAGTTTATGGCGTAGTTAGCTGTCACCACGCCGACAGTTCAGTTCACTTTGAACGCGCTAATAGTTCAATTTGCTACAATTTGCAATTTACCGACATGCAGAGTTATGTTTGCTTTCTCTGACATGGGCATTGCTGCGAGGTTGTAACCTTCTCGTGTGCTTTCTGGTACTAGTAGGGACGATTTAAACCTATGAGAGGTTCATGTGCGTATATCAGTTCTGCATATCTTCCTTGCATATCTTCTAATCAGCTTTGACCTTCTTATAACCAACGGAATATTTCTTGTGATTCTTTTAACAGGTATATTTGGTTGCTTAATCATCATATTGTGTTTTGTTGTGAGGGAAAAGCAGTACTTGTAAGGAAATCCCACCAAATCTCATCTGATGGCTGATAAAAAAAATATTTGGAGGTCATAATCTGGTCTCCGGACCTGAGTTGAATTTAATCTATGCAACTACTTTATCGTACGCGTTCTTTGTGAAAACGCTGGTTAAACGCCATACTGGCAAGAACAGCTATTTTTCACATAGCTAATAATTGTCTTGCTTCACCTTTCTAGTGATAGTCTTGTCAAGTATCTCGTCATTAGCAAAACTCACGCGATATACCGTCATTAGAAGAAAACAGACATATCATAGTCATCATCAAAACTTAGGCTCAATCTTGTTGAAGAGATAGCATGTTAATTAGCAAAATCGATCAGGTCTTGATAAACGAGCTATCTAGTCATTAGCGAAATAGGTCGTAATCTTTACGGACGTGATTTATCGTCGAAACCCCTTGGAGGGTTAACCCTTCTTTGCATAGTGGTGGAAATTTCCATCATAACATTGAATGCCCAAAAATTATATAAAAGAACAAGTTCACTTCAAGTGGATCGTGTCTGGATACCTTTTTAATGTCTATTGCATAAAAAAAACATAGCTGTCAAAAATAAGCAAGTGTCACTATCAGTAAAACGAGCTTGAAGTTGTCATTCCGCTGTTTGTTGTAGTTGCAATAAACGTATGATTTCGTTTTTAATTTTGTTTTATTATATTTGAGTTTATATTGCTAAAAAAGTGAAAATGAGTGGAAGAAAGGTTTGTAACATGTGTTTCTGTTATTTTTAGAGCAATTTCTGAAAAAGTTTGCGTTTAATTTAAAAAATACCACATGATACCATCCTATTGTTTTTTGCTAAATTTATGCTATAAATATATATTAAGATTTTTTTAACCATTTTTCCTTTCATTTTGAACATGAATTATACCACCTTGATTTATTTCACCAATAAAGAAAAAATCATGCAAAGAAGGGTTAAACCTGTTTGTCTCGGAGAGATACCTCTAGTCGTCAACATAACTGGGAAAATATTGATGGACGAGATATCTCGTCATACGAAAAATACTGTCCAGATCTGTATATGATCATCATCAAAACATAGGCTAAATCTTATTGACGAGATAGTCTGTTATTAGCAAAATGGATCAGGTCTTGATAGACGAGAACTTTATGGACGAGATTTCTCGTCAAAACTAATTGGAGGGTTGAACTTGTTTGTCTCGGCGAGATTTCTCTAGTCTTCAGCAAAACTGAGAAGATATTGTTGGACGAAATATATCATACAAAAAAACCTGTCCAGATCATTATCTCATCATCATCAAAACATAGGCTCAATCTTGATGACGAGATAGTCTGTTATTAGCTTGAGGGACGAGATATCTCGTCATAAGCGAAGTAGGTCGGATCTTTATAGACGAGATTTCTCGTCGAAGCCACTTAGAGGGTTGAACCTGTTCGTCTCGGCGAGATACGTCTAGTCATCAGCAAAACTCAGAAGATATTGATGGACGAGATATCTTGTTATACGAAAAAACTGTCCAGATCGTTATCTGGTCAACAGAAACTAAATCGGTATAATTGTGTTGACAAGATATCAGATTGGTCAGAACATAATTGGTTGCTGGATATTGTCTCGTCGAAACCCCTCGAAGGGTTAAAGAATCCGCAACCATCCGGACGGAGTCTCACAGAGAACCACTGCAGTCACGAAATGGCCCCTCGTCAAACATGGGCGAGGTTACAGGTGCAAATTGAGAGCTAACCCGTCAAAGCTCATTTCCCACGAGCAACTCCCCCATCAAACACCGCAATTTCTGTATCAAAGATGAATTGGGGCGCCGAAGTAATTTCTCCCCTCAGATTAAAAAAACCCAACGTGTGAAAATAGCATGACTCCAATACCCATTCACGAACGGGGTCCCTTTGGAACCCTCCGGAACTTCAAAAACTGCCTCGCCAAGCCAATCACACTACCTCGTCTCCATGGCAACCACCCGTTAATTTTCTTCTTCCTCCAATAAACGTGACCTCATCGCCTGAAAGGAAAAGAAGTGACGTAACCCAATTTAATCAGTCGTAAAAATGACTAATATTAGAAGAACCCGTACGAGCCCGTGTCGCCTTTTGGCCTCGCGCTTTTCGAATCGTCCCTCTACCTTCTCCGCTTGTTTATTCGAGCTCTTAAAAATCGGGTAGTTGGGAGGGGCTTTCGAACCCCGTCGGAAGTGCTGAGCGGCTGGATTTTAATGTCGAGTCTTAGGCCCTTCGAAATTGTTTCGGGTTCTTTCCTCTTTTCTCTTCCCTCGGCAACCTTTTGGTATTTGGAGCGACTTTGATGTCGCTTGCTATCTCTTTTGGCTCGTCTGGCACGCTGCCAAATGAAGTGGAAAGTGCGATGGGATGTCGAGAGAGATGAGGATTTGGGGGTGGGTGGATGGCCCTTGGTTTTTAGATGACTGGGTGGATGTCGAAATCTGATGACGGGGTGCTTGATGAGGAGTTATTGATTGGGGGGAGTGTTTGGAATTTTGGGGGGGAGGGATTTAACAGCGTCGTGTCGAAACGTAGTCGCGTTGATGAAACTGTTTGTGAGTGGATGAACGGTCAGAAGCTGACTAAAGGATTGACATCCAGAATGAAAGTGAGGCTGCCGTGGCCCGATGAGTATGTCCACTGCAACGCCATCTAACATTGATGCGTACAACTGATTAAAGTTGAACATTTATTAAAAGTAATTCGAATATTATTTACAGTTATATTTCTATTAGTTCAAAATCGTGGTTCCAGCAATTGACATCGAACCGCCAAGGAACCAAGAGCGTGGCTCCAAAATCAGTCTGGAGGATACGTCTTATCCTCTCAATAGTTGATTGGCATCTCCCGAAAAACGAGAAGCGGCTCAATACCATGATAGTACTTTACGCAAGTCCAACTTGATTGGCTAGTTTCACGGGCTTGGCTTCACTTGGATATCTCGTCAATCTGATTGTTGCAGTAACCATTTTGATTTTGATCTCGCCAACTTATCCTAAGGGTACTTATACTTTTAAAGAGCTTCTTTTCGGAAAGCAACGATGGCCTAATGGCTAAAGTCACCTAACTTCAGATTGACGTAGATAGCGGAGGATGATTTTACGAGTTCGAATCCAGCAGGCGGAAAACATTTTAGATCTTACAAATTATTTTTAAAAAATTCCAATTTAATTCCTTTTGAGTCTAAATTACTTTTCCTAATTTTTAATATTCTTTTTATATTTTTCCAAGCTTCCGTTGATTTTACATAAATAATCTAAGAACCACACCTGAACTCACTACCAGCTGATATTTTTCCGCCCCTCTGCCGTCCCCTTTGCTTTAGGATGATGGTGTCGTATCCACCCCCTGGCTTAGGACCATTCTGATGTAACAAAAAGCATACATAAAACACTAACTTATATAATTATTAACTTATATAATAAAAGGATACAATTTTCGGCTCCCACCTCTACCCACCCATAGCCATGGATCTGAAAAGAAAAGAAGAAAGCAGAAAGGAAGAGATAAATCGCCAACAACTATAAACCTTGATGACATACGTATCTAGGTCATGTGATCCGATTAGCCAATCAAGTTGGACTTGCGTAAAGTACTATCATGGGATTGAGGCGCCTGTGAAAAACGTCGGCCGACCAACCGGTATAGAGGTTAAGGTGTTAGCCTCTAGATCGGAAGGTTCCTGGTTCGAATCAGGGTCCGGGCATGGATGTTTGTAAGCGTATGGTGTAGAGGCGCCTGGTGCACCTTAAATCTGTCGTGGCCGAAAGTCCTCACGTTGGGTTGGTGTGGAAGTTTGAAGAGTGGGGTGCCAGCTCAGGTGTTGCTTCGTCATCTGACCGTGGTTCAAAATCATGAGGTGTTGTCCTCGGATCTTTCCCATAAGGGACTGATCCCGGACCGTCGTCAATAGCCCGTTGTGTTGCTCTAGTACGACTTTAACTGAAAAATTACCAATTACCCGAAAAACGTCAGAACAACAAGCTCAATTGCCAACGCAAACACCTGCGAAGGGGGTTTTAACCTTTACACTGCAGCAGATAGATAATTGTTACCACCAAAGTTTTATTTAAACCAGCGACATGGTATATATCTGTGTACGGTGGGTGTTATCCCCCTTTGAAGTGACCGCTGGCAATGATCACCATTGACGAGCTGCCAGCGACTGACTTTCTAGAGGATCCTTATTTTTGAGGATGAAAAGAAAGAGTCAGTAGCAAATGCCACTCACTCAAGGCTCTATCGCTCAAGTTAGGTAATTAGGTAAGGGGGGTCGGACATGCAGGCGAAAGAACCGTTCCTGAAGACGATTAAAAAAATCTAAGCGACGCAGGGTAAAGGTTAAGTTTGAACTCAGTGACTTGAGACATGCAAGAAAAGTTTTTGAACTTTCCCCGACGTTCCGACTGAGGTCAGGGTGATGCCGTTTTCTCACGGAGAGCCCAAAATGCACGTGTTGATGGCTTGTTTATCGCGTCGGGGTTGATCTGAATTCCAGATTTGGGGGTGCGAGACCGACCGGTACACCCCTGCACTATCAGCCTTCGAGTTGTGGGTGGTGCAGGTTTGAGTCCTGTTAGATACATTCCTCTCTGGATGTATTTAACTCTTCTATGTCAGTAAAACTTTCGTTGTGTCTATTACTTGGTGTTGTATGTCGGGTGTGGCCAAATGGTATTTTATGTCCCTTACGCCATAGCATCCCAAGACCAACGAGAAAGTAAGCAACATCGCTACCAATCTTGTGTCGTGATTTGCGTATTTCCAAAAATATGGTTAATGCGCAAACTTCGACACAAGATGTGTAGTGATGTTTGCTTGGCTTTCTGGATGTTAGTGGTACTACAGTTCAGCTACTAAAACAGAAGAAATATTGAAATTTCTAATGTTAATCAAGTACCAGAAACTTGAAACAAAGTAACTATGAGTCGCTGTAGTAAGTACTGTCACTATAAATTAATTTAACATTTTTTTTTTAATTTAATGACTTTTCTTGAGGTCTAGCACCTGAAAATGGAAGAATGATTAAATTTACAAATGATTGTCTGAAATTTTAACCAAGGTAATTTTGAGTCTGTGTGTGACTTTTATTTTACTTACTATTATCTAATCATAAAAAGGCTCAACAACTGAAAATAGAAGAAACATTATTAATTGTCAACTTTTAATCAAGTATCAGAAACTTGGAAATAAGTGACTTTGTGTAGCTGTAGGGATTTATTTGTGTTATTTGAAGCTGTTCTCGAAAAAGTTCAACTGAAAATGGAAGAAACATTAATTTTGCAAACGTTAGTCAAATTTACGATATTGTACAATAGAATTTTGTGCCACTGCTGGTCTTGACTTACTGAAAGCTAATTATACAAAAGTTGAACAACTGAAATGGAAATAAAATACATTTTCAAATGTTAATCAAACTTAAGGAAAGCAATTTTGTACCGCTGTAGTATACTAACTTGTCTTACTGGAAATTAATTATACAAACGTTCAACAACTGAAAATGGCAGAAACATTAAATTCCAGTTCAAAGATGACGTCAACAAGAAGAGAGACATTCCCTTAGGCAATAATCCGACTATTGAAAGACCAATAGATTTGCCTTTGTTTACAAACTGGATACCATACGACAACACTTTGACTTTTTAAAAGGTAATCGGTTGGCCAAGAGGAAGGATAATATCAATTAAACGAAATAGAAAATAATCCTATATATCTCACAACCATGAGAACGATGCATAAGAGTTACAACATTATCTAAAACGAGGAGGAAAATTCCACCATTGTATCTTTCGAAGTGAAACAGTGAAGTCGGTGATTATGATCAGATAACTTTCGTTATTCCACCTGGTGGTTGTTTGGACGAGATATCTCGTCATTTGGAGAAAACTCGCATGATCTTTTCATAAGAAAACTGACCCCAGATCTTGATGGTCTAGATACGTCGTCATTCGAACAAAAATGACCAGATCATGATCGGCAATATCTTGATGACGATTTATCTCGTCACTAGCAAAATTGGTCAGGTCTTGATGCACGATATATCTCGTCGAATGCACTTTGAGTGTTAACCTCGAACCCAAAGATTTTATACCGTCTACTAGAAGTCGAAAGTTTCCAAGGCCACGGAAGGTCAGTGAATCTATTGGTCATGTGATCTGACGTCACAATTGCTGTCTTGATACACATATTTTTACTTGCTGTGATAAGGTAAGGTAATTTTAATTAACGTCGTACTAGAGCAACACAACAAGCTATTGACGACGGTCCGGGACCAATTCCTTCAGGAAAAGATTCGAGGACAACATCTCGTAATTTAGAACCACGGTCAGATGACGAAAGCAACACCTGAGCTGGCATTCCAAACTTCTACACCCACCCAACGTGAGGACTTTCAGCCACGACAGATTTAAGGTGTTCCAGTCGCCTCTACAGCATACACTTACAAACATCCATGCCCGGACCCGGATTTGAACCAGGAACCTTCCGATCTAGAGGCTAACAACTTAACCACTATACCATTTGGTCGGCTTTACTGTGAATACTTGCTGGGAAATGAATGTGATGCAACATTGTTTTGATGACAAGATGACTTTCGTTAATCTCAAACATAAGTAGTCTATACCGTCCATTCTATACGTATGGTCTCTAAGTAGTTTCGTGCCGACCAACCGGTATAGTGGTTAAAGTGTTAGCTTCTAGATCGGAAGGTTCCTGGTTCTAATCCGGGTCCGTGCATGGATGTTTGTAAACGAATGGTGTAGAGGCGGCTGATGCACCTTAAATCTGTCGTGGCCGAAAGTCCTCACGTTGTGTTGGTGTGGAAGTTTGGAGAGTGGGGTGCCAGCTCAGGTGTTGCTTCGTCATCTGACCGTGGTTCAAAATGACGAGGTGTTGTCCTCGGATCTTCCCCTTAAAGGACTGATCCCGGACCGTCGTCAATAGCAACTTCGGTTGGTCGGCTTTACTATGAATACTTGCTGGGAATTGAATGTGATGCAACATTGTTTTGATGACAAGATGACTTTCGTTAATCTCAAACATACGTAGTCTATACCGTCCATTCTATACGTATGGTCTCTAAGTAGTTTCGAGCCAACCAACCGGTAAAGTGGTTAAAGTGTTAGCCTCTAGATCGGAAGTATCCTGGTTCTAATTCGGGTCCGGGCATGGATGTTTGTAAGCGTATGGTGTAGTGGCGGCTGGTGCACCTTAAATCTATCGTAGCCAAAAGTCCTCACGTTGAATTGGTGTGGAAGTTTGGAGGGTGGGGTGCCAGCAAAGGTGTTGCTTCGTCATCTGACCTTGGTTCAAAATGACGAGGTGTTGTCCTCGGATCTTTCCCTTAAGGGACTGATCCCGGACCGTAGTCAATAGCCCGTTGTGTTACTCTAGTACGACGTTAACAAAAAATTACCTAAGTAGTTTCGACGATGTACCTGGTCCATGATCTGATCAATTTTGCTAGTGACAACAACTATCGTCATCCAGATATTACCGATTTTTTTTTTGTGATGAGGAGATCAAGATCTGGTCAGTTTTGCTAATAGCAAGATACCTCGTCGAGACAACATCGAGGAGGGTTTAGTATCATCTGCGCCCCCTAACCGAACGAGTGGACTCGTTCAAATTCGTGCACTATTCCTCTCGAAAGACACCATAAAACTCGTGCGTCCCTTAAATTTCCCCCCTTTGCTTAATGTGCCACAGCTTAGCTCCAAGACGTTTTCGCAGTCGCTTGATCCGATGGGAATCGCTTGATTAATAGCTCGCGAGACGACGACGATGATGAATGGACTCTAATTCACGCCTCCTCCGGTGGCATCGGTCATTTCATTCAAGAAATTGAGGGCAATTTATTCCGTTCTCACCCTTGGAGCCTACACTCGCTCCTAATTGGAGGAGCTCTAAACATCGTGTAAATTAAAGGGTCACTTTTTATCATCCCCGCTGCCTTCAGAGATTTAATTGTAAAGGGTTGATTGTTGGTTGCTCGGCCCTCAAGCAGCACTATCGTTACACATACCGTCACACATTTCCGTACCCTCAGTGACATATCTTCTGTATGTCCATACGAGCATCTTCTATATGTTCATACGGGCAACGCAGACACGACTAACCAAAGTGATATCTTCCTCCTCGTCATATTACCCTGTCCTTCCCTTCAGCTTTTGACTTTTTCTTCATCCCTTATTGTGTTGTATGTCTAGTGTTTGGCGCAGCTTGGCCAAATATGATCATTGCGCCATAAAGCCACCCGAAAACAACCAAGCTATTTGTTGCTATTGAAGGTACTTCGAGTTCGTATAAAACATTTTTTGTGAAACTAAATATAGATGGCGGTAATGCTTCTGCAGCGATACGGGTGTTTCCTGTACATATTCTGAACGTGACGTCTGTAGGATTTTTTTATAAGCCTATAAAATACGTCAATAAAGCATAATTTTATACGCCATTAAAAATTCCAAACAATGAAATCAGGATTGATACATGTTAGTTTATTGGTCTATGTCAATTAGATAAAGGGGACCAGTGCTCAAAAATCTTTCAAAGTTTTGGTTATTTCTTTATAAATTTAAATAAATGTTTATACAATTCTGTTCAAAAAGCATATATAATTTATTGGGATACGTTCCATAAAAGTATTTAAAATAATATTTTAAAATATCGCGCGCTGTACGTACCTGAAACAAGTTCAATTTTATGATTTAAACTTCAATATCGCAAAATGTGTATTTTTTTCCATAAAAGGAACATATTTTCAAAGTCTATTCAAGCACGTAAAAAAATATATTTACAAGTCTAACATAGCACAGGCATTTTTTCTATCTGCTGTGAAAAGTTCGTTTTGATTGTTGAAAAGATTGAAAATGAGTCATTTTTCAAAAAAAAAATAGGAGTTAAAGAAAAAAATCTCAAAACTTCAAATTTTGTTTTTAAAAGTACCTGGGTGCTTAAAAGTGTCTTCATAACCTGTATAAAAATTCAAATCAATACACATAAGAGACTCAGAGAAAATGTTCCTTAAAGTTTGACCATTTTAACATTACGGTGCATGATAGGAGTGCACGGTCCCTTTAAACTTCAAAGCAGCGATTAATTGAATTTTAAGGAAGCTCGATGTGTTTATTACGTGATGCCATTTGGAGAGCAGAAATAGAATTACTAACCTGGTATGTTTGAACTGAAAATTACTCCCATGCTCTTGTGAGCTCAGGTGTTGCTTCGTCATCTGACCGTGGTTCAAAATTACGAAGTGTTGTCCTCGGTTCTTTCCCTTAAGGGACTGATCCCGGACCGTCGTCAATAGCCCGTTGTGTTGCTCTAGTACGACGTTAACTAAAATTACCAATTACCAATTACCCATGCTCTTGTGAGAGAGAATTCATGCTAATGGGGGGTCGGTGGTTTCGATGTTACCAAAAGTCGTCTGGACATGTAAATTAGTTGTCTTGGCTACTGAATTACATTGCTTTGTTTCATCTTCGTTTTAAATAATGTTGTAATTACTTATGCATTGCAATTTCCACCTATATGATTTTCGGACGTTTGATCACTGATCATTCGTCACTACAAGGCCAGAATCGATGAGCCAATTGTAAAGGGGAACCTAGTGGGTGATCATCACTACCCCTAAAGATCACAATTTGGTCATGCTGATCCAAACACGAAACAGACATCATCAAGTAATCGACAAACACACAATTACAGTTTTACTGATAATTGGTAATTTTTAGTTAACGTCGTACTCGAGCAACACAGCACTATTGACGACGGCCCGGGATCAATCCCCTAAGGAAAGATCCAAGGACAATCACCACGTCATTTTGAACCAGAGTCAGATGACGAGGCAACACCTGAGCTGGCACCCCACTCTACAAACTTCTACACCAACCCAACGTGAGTACTTTCAGCCACGACCGATTTTAGGTGCACCAGCCGCCTCTGCACCATACGCTTACAAACATATATGCCCTGACCCCTGATTCGAACCAGGAACTTTCCTATCCAGAGGCCAACGCTTTAACCACTAGACAGGTTGGTCGGCAAGTATTCATTTTATTGATTGAACAATGGAGGACTTTATAATCGGACTTATGACGGTTTCAAAAGTCACGAAAATTTTTAAAAAGTTGGGGAAATAGAAGCTTTTGAGACGATTTTGCTTTTTATTCGAAGTGGTTTCGACGAGATATCTCGTTCAGCAAGATCTGATCAATTTTGCTAATGACGAGATATCTCGTCCATCGAGATGTCATCTGTTTTCCATAACGACAAGGTACCTCTCGACAAGATGTCTCTTCCGCCAAGATCTGGTCAATTTTACTCTGCATCAAGACCTCTCCAACATTAACACCAAAAGGGATAAAAATAAGCCCCTATTTGTCAAGGTTGGAAAACATGTCGCCTTTTACAGCTCTGCTGTAGTTGTATGCTAACAATCAGCATTCGCAATATGCGATGTTCTCTATAAGCCGAGACACCATCAGAAGGGATCTGCAATAGCTGTACCGCAAATAATCCATACTAGGGGGCCCGCCCCCTGCTCGCTAACGCTCGCCAACCCCCGGAGGATTGCTTCGCAATCCGCATTGGATCGCTGCGCGAACATAAGCTCGCTTCGCTCGCATCAATGAAGACATGTGTCCTAGCAGAAGGAAATGTTTACAAAATATGATTTTCCAAATCTAAATTTTTTGCTGTTTTTCAGAAAAGGGTGGAGGGCGAGAAAAAAAAATCTAATCCAATCAGAGCATGTTTAATTTCACTTCAAAACACGGTTTAATTCCAATCAGATAACGTCTTTAATCCTAATCTTCTTAATAGGGTTGCCATAAAAACAGCCAAAGGAAAGGTTAACACTTTGGCGAGAAAAAAGACAGTCCCGTTTGCTACCACTCCACCCAGAAAAGATATATACAGTACCTCTAAAATCAGAATTCAAATGAAAACTTTGAGCAAATTTTGACTCGAAATGTGAGCGCTGATTTGGATATTGAATACCCAGCATGTTGTTTGTATGTACATTTACCCCTGCACTTGAGCCAACCACGCTTTTTCATTGAGTTTGTAGTCGAAAGTTGTAGTGCAAGCGTCTTGTTGAACTATAATTGTTGACCCTGAAAAGGACCTTTTTTTAAATGTCCCCCCCCCCTGAAAAGATCCTCCGCTTTATTTGATTTCTATTATTAACTGCACAGCTCGACTAAAATTCATTTTCTTTCAATAAAATTTCATCCGATAACGCTATAAATTCAATTGAAGCGCGAGGCTTCGTGATAAGCAAACAATCGTACAATATTGCCAAAACGCAATAACTAATAACGTCTTTTTTGCGTGCCACGTAAGAGAATTATATATATAGATTCATAGTATCCATATCCTATACTCTTCATGGGTCGTGGTAGCCCTGTTGTAATGGTAACAACCAAAGACCGTCGTGTACAAAAGGGGATGGTGCAAGTTTAATCCATCGTGGCCTCAAATGTCCTCACGTTGACGTGGTGTGGAAGTTTAGAGAGTGGGTGTCCAGTTCACATGTGTTGGACCGTGGTTCGAAATTGCGTGGTGTTGTCCTCGGATTAATCCCAGTCAGTCACCAATAGCCCGTTGTGTTGCTTGAATGTGACGTTAATTAAAATACCTACTGATGCTCTATAGGCGTAGACAACCTCCGGGAGTGTTAAAAAGAAACCCCTAATCGCCAAGGTTTAAAACCATGTCGCCTGTGGCACATCTGCAATAGTTGTACCTTTAACAATCCGCATTCATAACATCCTTTCCTCTCTGTAAGCCGTCCAAATTACTCCCTCACTTAAATTTAGTGCTACCTATGCCACAAAAGGGACAACCACCGCCATTCACCGATTAGCCCACTACTAATCCCACCTGCCCATATCACCGGCCCCTTTTCGGGAGGGAGCATCTCGATCTCAGTCCCCCCCCCCCTCGCAATTGAAATCGAAACCCCCCGCTAAAGCCTGGACAATAAACACTCGCTAATTGGTGACTGGGCCACAATGGAAACAGGGCCATCCAGGACTGGGGCATTCCATCTTCTCTAATCGCTTCCCATTCCTGCGAAAGCGCCGACCGTTTCCAACTCCGAGATTAATTACGGGGGCTCTTGCAGGAACACTTCGTGTCCGGTTGTCCCTGAATGTCCAGTGAGTCGGGGGGCCTCTGATTGACTAACTGTTTTATGCGGTTGTGGCAACTGGGCAAGCGACGTCTTCGGTTCTGTCTGCTGACTGAGAGGTTCGGGGTGGTGGATGTGTGGGTTTCGGAAGTTTTGAACGGAAGGGTGGTTGTAAATTTAGAGGGATGGTGTATTGTTGTGGGATTGTTCGGATTACAGAAGTAACCGCAATTAGAGGTAATCTAAGAAAGTCGTTTAGTGTTTCGGAAGTTGCGTGACTCGTTGGGGTGGAGTTGTCGTTCACGGTAAGACGTTTTTCGCCAATTAATTTTTGTCGCCAATGAAACAACGCAAAAAATACCATTCAGAGCATGGAGTGCGAGAAATTTTGCAGATAGGGTTGCCATAACAAAAACGGCAGATGTGAAGAAAAACCACAAAAGGTGAAGGTTACCATATTTGGCAACAAATCGCATTCTTACCGTGAATGACAGTTCCACCCTCGTTGGTTTTAGGGGGAATAGTTAGTTCGTGGTCCATACTTTCCTGGTAGTTTGCCATTCCAAATGGTGCCGAAGACATACAGGGTGGTCCCGAATTCATGGTACAAACTTTAATGGTAGGTACAGGACATTGTAACAATGATTTATTGTATAGGAATGTATAGTCGCAAGTGACGCGGTGAGGCGTAAACAGGAGAAATAAAAGGAAAGAGAAATGGAGTGATCGAATGGAGAACAGAGATGTCTAGCCGCTGTTGAACATGATGCATCGCAGTAGGGAAAAGCGCCATTCGCAATTGTGCTGCCGTAGACGATGGGTGACTTTACGTATGCAGAAAAAGCAGACATGCATTACATGTACGGCCGTGCAAATGGTAACGGCAGAGCTGCGTTACGAATGTATCGCGCGGAGTATCCTGATCGACGAATGCCGGATCATAGAATTTTTCAACGGTTACATCGTCAACTTTGTGAAACAGGTGCGTTCGACGTCAACAGACATGGCGCTGGTCGAGTAAGAGCTGTACGCACTCCAAGGCTGGAAGAAAGCATCTTGAACATTGTGGCTGATAGACCCGAGTCAAGTACAAGAACTGTTGCGCGTGACGTAGGTGTGAGTCATCAGACTGTATGCAGAGTGTTAAACGAAAATCGCTTACACCCCTTCCATTTTCAGAAAGTACAAGCATTGAATCCGGCAAATTATCCTCGCCGCGTGAACTTCTGCCTGTGGGTGATGCAGCAATGTGCGTTGCAGCCGGATTTCGTAGATTATGTGCTATTTACAGATGAAGCGACATTTTCACGCGAGGGTGTCTTTAATGCGCACAATTCCCATGTGTGGGCAACCGATAATCCACATGCAACGCGTCGACATGCGTTTCAACAACGTTTCAGTATTAATGTGTGGGCTGGTATTGTGAACGACTTTTTGATTGGCCCATACTTACTACCCACGCGGCTCACTGGCGGAAGCTATCTTATTTTTCTGAAAGAAGTGTTACCACAACTGCTGCATGATGTTCCGATCGCCATTCGTAACCGCATGTGGTTTCAGCACGATGGGGCGCCAGCACACTTCAGCATTGATGTACGGAATTACCTGAATGCCACGTTTGGTACTCGATGGATTGGGCGTGGTGGACCAGTCCCTTGGCCACCCCGATCTCCCGATTTATCGAGCCTCGATTACTTTTTATGGGGACATCTAAAGCATCTTGTTTATGAGACTCCAGTTGACTCAGATGAGGATCTCGTCGCTCGCTTATCTGTAGCTGCTGCAGGTGTGCGTGAAATACCAGGCATCTTTGAACGTGTACGCCAATCGCTCCACCGACGCTGTCAAGCATGTATCGATACTGGTGGACGCAATTTTGAACAATTACTGTAAACATGACACTTGTCAACAACGCTTTCAATAAAATCTTTGTTTTTCCTTTCGGCCGTTATTTCCCCTGTTTTCGCCTCACCGCGTCACTTGCGACTATACATTCCTATACAATAAATCATTGTTACAATGTCCTGTACCTACCATTAAAGTTTGTACCATGAATTCGGGACCACCCTGTATATCGTGCATCAAGATCTGATTAAATTTGCTAAAGACGAGGTACATAATCAAGACAACCACCAGCTGGGCTCACCCTCCAAATGGTTTCGACAAGATCCGTCATAATGTGGCAAATTTTGCTAATAACGAGCTATCTTCATCAAGACATTGCCTATTTTTTATGATGCCGAGAAGGAATATCTCGTCAGTTTGCCCCTTATGGCGAGATATCTCGTCCATGAAGATCTTCTCAGTTTTGCTGATGACCTGATACCTCATTGAGATAACATCCAGCAAGGTTAATGCGATTCTCTTGCAAAATGACTCAATGCACTTGCTTATATATGTAGGACTAGCTGAATAGTCCCCGGCGTTGCTCGGTTTTCAAATATGACCTTGACAGCTGAAATATGACCGCGAAATTTCCTTGTGTTAACTCAATTCACAAACTCTGTAGAACGTGTTTCCCATGTCCATTTATTGCAGAAAACAAACTTTAGATTTTAAAATTGGGGCTTCGAGGGGCATATTTATAACTACCTGTGTGCCAATTTTCATAGCTACAGATTGGTCTGAAGACAGGAAGGAAATAGCCTGTTCTTCACAGTGTTATAAAGTATACGTATACCAAATTTGGGGTAGCTTGGTCAAACAGTGTAGATTTGTATAGAGAATGTACACACATGCACATCCTTTTTCATACAGTGTGATTCTACGGATTTGGGACAAACTTGGAGGGATGGTTCAGCTTACTAAAACATACATTTTTCGTATAAGAATGTAGGGTCAGAAGTGACACGTGGAGGCACGAGCAAAATATTTAAGACATGAACAGAAAACATTGTTTATTTTCAACATCCTTTCAAAGTGCTTCTTTACAGCAATATTTACCATAAATGCTCAAAAACTGTGACCACTAACAGTAATACATGCTTGGTAGCATCGAAGAAGGGTTTGGCGAACAATTCCAAAGATTCCAGGCATTTTGCGCACGCTTGCAGTCGCAATGGATAGTCGAGCGACAAGGTCCTCAATTGTGTCAACCGGAGTCACGTAAACGATGGTCTTCAGATGCCCCATAAGAAGTAATCTAGGCTCGATAAATCTGGCGATCGAGTGACCATCGGACTGGTCCATAACGCCCAATCCATCGCCCCGCAAAACAGGCATCCAGGTAATTGCGAACAACCATGTTGAAATGGGCTGACGCACCATCATGCTGAAACCACATGTGATTACGAACAACAGTCGGAACATCTTGCAGCAACTGTGGTAAAACATCTTCCAGAAAAATACTATAATGTGAGCCATTGAGTCGCGTTGGTAGGAGATGTGGGCCTGTAAGGAAATTGTTCACTACACCCGTCCTAAACATTCACAGAGAAGCGTTTTTGGAATGCATGTGGAAGTGTAGCTGGAGGATTTTCTGTTACCCACACATGAGTATTGTGCACATTGAAAACACCTTCCTGTGTAAAAGTCACCTCATCTGAGAATAGCTCAGAAGCTGGGAAATCCTGCTGCAACCCACACTGCTGCAAGAACCACCGGCAGAATTCTACGCGCAACGGGTAATCACTTGCCTACAACGCTTGATCTCTCTGAATATGGAATGGGTGTAAATGTTCTTCATTTAAGACTCTCCAAACGGGTGAATTGACTGACATGTACATGACGTGCAATAGCTCTTGCACTTGTGTGGTGTGTTTCATCCACAATGTTCAAGATGGTTTCTTCCATGTTTGGATGTCGTACAGTTCTTGATTCAGTTCTTCCGTCAGAGCTGTCGATGAATGAACCATTTTCACAAAGGTGCCGATGCCACCGCTCAAACATTTTGTGGTTCGGCATACGTTCCGAAAACGTTCCTGTTACAGCCGTAGCTCTGCTCTGCCGTTCCCATTAGCAGCACCGTACATCATATGCATGTCCGCCTTTTCACTATTTGTAAAATTTCCCATCACGGCCGATAGCACAGTTGCAAATGCCCTTTTCCAAGAGATGCGTCAGATCGCGGATGGCCAGGCACACTTCTGCCCTCTACCCTCAGCATTTCCAGCCTATCACAGCTGCCGAGTTTGTATTACTATTGGTGGTCGAAATTGTGAGCATTTGTTGCAAACATTGCTGCAAAGAAGCAATTTGCATTGATGTTGTAAATAAGCAATGATTTTTCTGTTCATGTCTCATTTTTTGTGTTCGTGCCTCCACCCGTCACTTTCGACCCTACATTCCTATAAGAAAAATGTATGTTTAATATGCTGTACCACCCCATTCTTCGTGACCGTAGAATCACCCTGTATGTACAGATTGTCCATCCTGCTTGGTCGTCTAGTGTTAACGTTTCTTGTCTTTTCAATGGTATAACTAGGACTGGAATACTCGTTAACACATAACAACATTTATTACTAACATGAGAAGTACAGTAGACTACATCAATTAACTATCAACATCAATACTATCTCAGCATAATTTAACTATCTACATCAATACAACATCAGTAAACTCAATATAATCTCAGAATCAATCCTATCTTCGCATAACTGTCAAACTTCTCTTTTCAAACACAGAATATTTGCACTCGTAGCGTAAAAAAAACTAGTATCATTCTAGTAAAAAACTAGTAAACTCATATTCGTTCAGCCAAGTGTGTTGCCAAATTCTTAATGCACTCGAGAACTAAAATCCTGTTCCTGGAGAAGGATTGCGCAAATGCAAAAGACGGATATTTTCAATCACATGCTCGACTTGTCTTTGTCTTGATTTGAAACCACCGTAGCTAGGTTGGAAGACTTGCTTATTAGCAACAAGAGGTTTGCGAGTTTGGTACAAAAACCATCGTTTGAGTGGGGGCTGGTGCAAGTTAAATATGCCGTGGCCTCACGTTGGAGTGGTGTGGAAGTTTGGGAAGTGGGGTCTCATCTCAGGTGTTGACCTTGGTTCAGTAACGAGGTGTTTTCTTCGGATCTTTCACTTCGGGATTGGTTCCGGATTGTCACCAATCGCATCGCAACAGTGACACGTTAATTATATACTTACCTACCTACCAGCAGTACTTAAGATACTTCGATTTCTGTTTTATCGAATTCGGAATTCGATAGTTTGATATTCGAGTTCCTTTTCATTCTATCTGATTAATTCATTTATAGTTACAAAGCATAGAGTAATACAGGAGTGGTTAATATTCTCAGTGTGATGTAGTTGTTAACCCTGTAAAGTCGGTATTTATTTATTCTTAGATTTTTGATGTGTTCATAATGAACTTAATAGTAACTAATTTTTTGTTGTATACTGACATTCAAGCATAAAACACTTGCCATCATACTTCAAGTGACTATATTATTTACTTTGAATTTATTTTTAAAACATTTTCCATACGGTATTGCTAGTATTTCTTCGATTAACCTTTTATAAAGCATCTGTGCTATAAAACGGTTTTTAAAAAGTACTTTATGATGCGTAGACTATTGATAGTGTTCGTTCTAAACTTATGAAAATACTCTTTTACTATGGAAAAGATAAATTGACAGTCCGTTCTGTTGATCCTCCGGCAATTTTAAAGTGTCGAACTGTTTACTGGCGGTAATCTGTTAAAGAGCACAGCTAAAATGTTTTTTGTGAAACTTTAAAGAGAATCCATCATTCATGTAAGACCTGTCATCTAATATATGGATATATTTTGCGTGCAACAAAATTTATTTTTTAGTTTTTCATAGTATGAATTTTCGTATATCTCTCTGACCATCCAGAACACCCCTGGACATAAAAATATAAAATACGAGAATACTTATTGTCTGTTTACCACGCAAACTGCTCAAGACACAAGTCTGTCCATGTTTGTTGTCATGGAAACGGACCTTATAGCCTTTCCTCGATGATGCTTGAAGAACCGCATCCGCGTTTGTCACCGAAACTATCTGTTCTAATAGACGAATTCTTTTCGCACAAAAATTCGCGAAAAACCTAAACAAATTACGTCCTCTCACAGAGACCATTGATCCTCTGATGAAATTGACGGAAACATGTGAAAGAAACCACTGACGTAAGATCTCAGAAGTGTTGGTCACATTGTCTTGGGAATCGACTTGGGCTGATTGGCAATCTAAGCGCAAACTAGTGCTTTTACTCGAAAATCACATTGACCACTCAATAATTTGTTCTACATTGTTATTCGTGCTTTTTCATAACAGCATATCCTCAAACACAGCAATCGGGAAATGTGGCATGAAGCTGATTGCACGTGCTCCGTTTATTCCAATAGAAGCTTGATGCGAGAGGTACCCTACAACGAAAATGAATGCCCCCTGTTTCTATAGTAACCGTAACCACTCAGACTTTCTAATGGGAGTTCTCGTGATAGTCAGGCAGCATATATAGCCTTAGACCCGGTGCACACATCCGTTTTTTCAACGTGCGACGCCGCTGCGGCAACGCAAATGCGGTCTGAGATACATTAGATCCAATTTAGTGGTGTACACACATACCTCCGGTGCCGCTGCGGCGACGCACGTCCAACTTGCGTGCAATTTGTACCGCAGTTCCCCACGGCGCCGCACACGTTTCTGCGGATTCAGGTACCTTGTTTTCATTAATAAATGGAATATAAATAATAATTAATAAATGGTTGTATCCAGTAACGTCTATTTTGTTTCAAAATATTCCTTTTTTTACACCAAGTAATGGAAATAAACACGTTTTCTTCGATAGAATATTTATCGCAAATGGCGCGAAATGAGTTCCTGTGTCGTTTCACAGTTATGTGTGCATAGTTGTGCTTTGGTGCCACAGTGGCACCGCACGTTGAAATACCGGATGTGTGCACCGGGCCTTAATGTACGCTAGTACATCCGTATTTTAGTCTTGACATTTTCAAGGAGGTTTAATTCCAAACGTTCCACCTCCCACTTAGATACCACATTAACCCTCCAAGTGGTTTCGACGAGATATCTCGTTCATCAAGCTCTTACACGTTTTGTATATGACGAAATATCTAGCCATCGAGACATTGCCGATTTCGTGATAATGGCCAGATCAGGATCTGGTCAGAGACTTTCTCTTGTGACAATACATCTCGTTCATCAAGATCTGGTCAGTTTTTTTATAATGGCGAGATACCTTCTTGACTGATGAACCTCCAGGAAGGTTAACACTCCTGGTGGCTTATCTTCGCCTCCAATCCACCCTGAAACCTCAGGTGCCTCGTTAAGACACTTTACAGAAAGTTTAACTTTCCTGGTAACTTATCTTCGCGTCCAAAACCACCTGTAGAGGCAAAGTGCAGAAAACCTTGTTCACAAACTGTCACAAGTTCTAAACAAGGAATAATTTCTTTTTACTACTTGGATCTCGGGTAGTTTTGTCCACGAAGTAACTAGTCTCATTAGCGAAACTGACCAAATCTAGTTGGACGAAATAACTTGGCCTCGGCAAAATCCACCCTATCTTTGGTGAGATTACTGAAAATCGGGTTAGATTGCTAAGAACGAGATGCCCTGACCTGATACTGGACGAGATATCTCGTCGAAAAACTTGGAAGATTAAAGAAGAAAACATCGTTATCACCTCTCACATGTGTTTATTCCATCTCAGAGATCTAGTTGCACGAAATAACTCGGCCTCAGCAAAATCAACCCGATCTTTGACGAAATAAGTCAAGAGTGGGTTAGTTTGCTAAGGAAGAGAAAACCATGTCCGATATTGGACGAGGTATCTCATCTTTAGCAAAACTGACCCGATCTTCGACGAGATAACTCGTCGAAACACTTAGAGGATAAAAGTGGAAAAAATAGAACCACCGCCACACACAGGTGTTTACTCAATCCCAGACCAACATTTCCTCGCCCATCCATCCGGCAATAAACCTTTTCATTGCGGGAATGGGCTCACGTCCCCGTTTTATTCCCCTCTCTCAATCCCACTAATACCTTTGTCCATTTCAGTTCCAGGAAATGGTGAACCGTGACGAGGTGCTGCGGAAGCTGCTGCAGCACTGGCCAGTGACCGTCTTTGCCCCCAACAACGAGGCCATCGAGAAGAACAACGAGTGGATCGTCGGAAGGGAGAACAAGGTCGTCTCCTACCACGTCTGTGAGTATTCTTTTATGATTCCTAGATTGCGACGCGAATTCAATGCGATTCTTCGGTTTTTTCGGAGATTGGGACTGATTGCTATTTTGTTCCAGGGATATTATTGATTTTCATCACTTTCCCTTGCCGACCAACCGGTATAATGGTTAAGGTGTTAGCCTCTAGATCGGAAGGTTCCTGGTTCGAATGCGGATCAGTGCACGGATGTTGGTAAGTTATGGTCTAGAGGCGGCTGGTACACGTTAAATCTGTCCTCAAGTTGGGTTGGTGTGGAACTTTGGTGAATAGGGTGCCAGTTTAGACGTTGCCTCGTCATCTGACCGTGGTTCACAATGACGTGGGGATACACCGTATGGCTTAGGCTGGGACGGTGGTAACTAGTTGAATTACTACCCTTTCCCAGTACAGGGGACATCGTAGCCCAGTGGGTATGACCACTGCGCTAACAACCTTCGCCATGTAGGTGGTAACGCAGCTTCGAGTCCTGTCACGAGCATTCCTCCGTGGTATATTACTCTCTTCTGTGTGGATCTGGTAATTGGTAATGTTTAATTAACTTCATACTAGAGCAACACAGCGGTCTTTTGACGACGGTCCGGGATCAATCCCCTAAGAGCAAGATCCGAGGACAGCACCATGTAATTTTGAACCACTGACATTTGACGAGGCAACACCTGATCTAGCACCCCACTCACCAAACTTCCACAGCAACCCAACGTGAGAACTTTCGACTTCGACCGATTTAAGGTGCACCAGCCGCCGCTACCCCATACGCTTACAAACATACATGGACTGACCCGGATTTGAACCAGGATCTGTGTGGATTTGACTGTGGTTCAAATTTACGTTGAGGAAAACACCTGAGCTGGCATTCCACTCTCCCAGTTTGGGAGAGTAACGGATTAGCAACCGTAGGGTTAGGTGTTTGAATCCAACCGAAGATCGTCGTGTACTAAGGGGACTGGTGTTCGTTAAATCTGTCATGGCCTCAAACGTCTTCATGTTGGAGTGGCGTGGAAGTTCAGTGGGGGTGCGAGCTCAAGTGTGAACTCGTCATCTGACCGTGGTTCAAAATTTAACTGGGTGTTGTCTTCCGATTTTGTCCCTTGGGAATTGATCCCGGACCGTCACCAATAGTTTGTTGTGCTGCTCCAGTGCGACATTGATTAACTACCCACCCGAAGAAGTGCTGTCCATTGTTACGTTTAGGTGCTTGAGTGCAATATTTGGCGTGTTTCAAATGGAATCTGTGAGTGTAGAAGCCAATGAGTTCAAACTATTTTGTAAAGGGATTGATTGCATAAATGAACATGTCTAGGGCCGGCACATGATGTGTACGCAATGATGAACTCTCTGGAGGCGAGAATTGGCGGCCCATGTTGACTGAAACTTACGAGCTGGGGACTGGTCACCTAGTCGCCTTCTGGGCTGGTTCTGGCGCTCTTCGACCCTAACTACAACTTGGCGGGGCTGTTACATCTCGCGCGATTTCTTCATGCCTGCTTACGGTGACCATTAGAGACTTTCCCTAGCCTTAAGAGGCAAATCCGTAACGGCATCTCTTCAGATACTGGCTGGTATTGTGCCCCTGCACCTAGTCGTACAAAAGGAAGCTGTCATTTCAAAAATAATGAAACTTCAAGAAAACGTTAAACTATATGGTCAATGGTTTATCTGCACTGATTATGAACAAAAATATTTTTCTTCAACCCACCCAATCCATTCAAGTCTTCAATCCATTATTGGACCACCCTCTCCCGGCATCACAACATCTATCTATACAGACGGCTCGAAAACTCCCAAAGGTGTTGGCAGCGCATATGTTCTTTTTGAGGACTCCAAAATCTGTCATAGTTGGGCTAGTACCCTACATCCTTGCAACTCTGTATACCAAGCTGAACTGCTTGCTCTTAAGGAAGCAGTATACTATTGTGTTTCAGAGGGAATAACAGCCAACATCAGGTCTGACAGTGCATCAAGTATCGCCGCTCTTGGTAATCTCTTCTCCCACAACCAGATCGTTAATGAGGTTAAGGAAAAACTGCTGGAAGCCACTGAAATACCCCAAATTAACATCTCATGGGTTAAAGCACACGCTGGCATCGAGGGAAATGAACAAGCAGGCCTACTTGCGAAATCTGCAGCAAATGGGATCTCTCACCAAAAAACCAGTCTAAAGTGGCCTAGGTGCAAATTATCAAGTTCTATTGATGCACTGATCTCGAATCAATGGCAAGTAGAATGGGATACTTCTACCAAAGGAAGATACACCTATCAATTCTTCCCTAAGATCTCAACACACCTAAAATACCAGAACCCAAAGCTGGTACAATTCTTCGCAGGCCATGGACCATTTCCGGCATATCTAGAGCGTTTTCATCTTCGATCTAGTGCGCTGTGTATATGCGGCCGAGAAGGTGATCCCATCCACTACCTTTTTGACTGTGATCTCACAAGTCAGTGGCATTTGTTGAAACCTTCTCTTCAACACTACTCTCATTGGTGCCAAAATACTGCCAAGAACATACACTGCCACCACAAAATCATTAAAGTGATGGAATTTCTCAGCTACAACATTGATTATATCTGTGAGAGCTGAGAATTTTAAGTCGAAAGTTCTCAAAATAACTTTGCTTTCCTTTCGATACTTTTATAGGTCATTTCGGCTGTCTGACATCTGTATTTAACGTTCTGACTTTTGTATATTTCAATATTGTTTTTATTTTTTTTTTCCCTTCTGGAAATGATTTTTTTTTCTTTGTTTGTTTATGTTTTTGCCTGTCTTTTTTTTTTGTTATTTTCTCATTTTGTTCTGTGTTAATTTTTCAAACTTTGTCATCCTCTTCTTTTGTCATTTTGTATTTTTGTGCCTTCATGTTTTACCCTTCAATTGACTTTCCCCTTCTGTGTACTTAAATGTGTATGTATATATTGTGGATTGCTTAGCTCTCCCTCATCCCATGATCTCCTCCGTAAGGCGGACTATACAGCTGAAAGCCGCACAGGTGAAACAGTGTCCGCCTACGGCGTCCAGTCCAGTCCAGTGGTCCTTGAATGGACAGCCGACCAACCGGTTTAGTGGTTAAGGTGTTAGCCTCTAGATCGGAAGGTTCCTGGTTCGATTCCGGGTACGGGCATGGATGTTTGTAATCGTATTGTGTAGAGAGTTGGCTGGTGCGCCTTAAATCTGTCGTGTTCGAAATTCCTCTCGTTGGGTTAGTGTGGAAGTTTGGAGAGTGGAGTGCCAACTCAGGTGTTGCCTCGTCATCTGACCGTTGTTTAAAATTACGAGATGCCGTCCTCGGATCTTTCCCTTAAGGGATTGATCCCGGACCGTCGTCAATAGCCCGTAGTGTTGCTCTAGTACGACGTTAACTAATAATTACCAATTACCTTGAATGGACCTGGGCGGATGGGTTTGTTTCCATTCGGAAGGAAGGAAGGCACATGATGTGTGAATGAATCATATTAGTCAGTGGCTTTTGTTGCTGAAGATAGAGCCATGATAAAAAAAACGATTGTGTGCAGAAACCAGTTTAGTCACTGACTTCCGTAGTTTCTGTGTTCATATTTTCTTAAGCATTACAAAATGGGACTCGTGGTTTTCATCACTAACCGATTCAATGAGTGATTGTTTTTCTAATTCATAATTCGCAGCGGAGTTTTGATATGTGATTGAGCAATACATGAATTCCTATAAGACACGTTGCATCGAAGGTGTGGTGTTGACAGATGAAAACGGTTAGATGGATTTGACGGTTCAAGGGCCATATTTGTACAACTTCGCCAAGAACAAGACAGCATCAGTTGTGGACATACACCCACAAGAAAGGTCTTTAATGATTCGGAAGATTTACCCAGGGAGGATTCGAACCTGCGCCGCTTACAAATCTCAGGTTGCTAGCATAATGGGCATATCCACTGAGCCAATCAAATGGAAACGGTAATTCTAAAGATTGTGTACCATTATATAATCCAGTCAAATTCTCCCTTTCCTTACTTCCTTCGAATGTGTTCGGATGAACCCGCCGTGGCCATTTTGTAGAATGTTGAAGGAATCATTGAATATAAGCTCAATGAAATCAGGAACGGAACAATTAAGTTAAAATTAAGGTTTATTTACAAGTTAGTTATAAATTTTACAGACAAGTTTCAAGATAATTGGATAGGTTAAACTTAAATTATTAGTTTGCATAAGAGCTATTGTGTACGAGCAAAACGCCTACGCATAGCCTCCCCCTATTCTGTCCACTCTCGCTTCCTTCTTCCAAAAACACCCCGTTGGGTTCTTCGCGACACCCCTCCAAGGGGTCGTACCTTAGAGGGTCGTACACAAGTTGCAAATGTCTCACGGGTGCTCGGGATCGGACTGTACAAATCCCAATGTATGCGGATTTCAGTCTACCTCGTATTGAATATCTTTCGTTTTCGGAGTACTCCAACTTCCCATCCGTCCCGCACCCTGCCTGCTGATATGAAATGTTCTTATTCCACACAACTGATGGTGCAAAAGCACTAATGTTTAACATTTAAACTCTCGTCTATAGCGAATCGTTTTCGGTTCAGCCTTTCAGCAGCTCTTCCGGTTCCATTGGCAGCCCAGTACGTTGGATGCATGTCAACCACCTGTGAACTAGAATAATAACTTCATCACGTGCGAAATCCACGAAGCGAATCGAATTTAAAAAACGTTTGACAAAAAAATGTTTATTTTGATGCTTCTTGCCGCGTTATTCATTCTTGAATGGTAATTTAAGGATTTTAAACACGTGATTTTATAATATACTAGGGGGCCCCCGTCCCCTGCTCACAAACGCTCGCCAACCCCCGGAGGATTGCTTTGCAATCCTCATTGGTTCGGTGCGCGAACCTTGCTCGCTTCGCTCCCATCAAAGAAGACATGTGTCCTAGCAGAAGGGATTGTTTACAAAAAATGGTATTCCAAAAAAATATTTTTCAAATGTCAGAACTCGGAACAATTTGGAATTCAAATGAAAACTTTGAGCAAATTTTGACTCGAAATGTGAGCGCTGCTTTGGAAATTGAAATACCCAGCATGTTGTGTGTGTGTACATTTCATCAGCACTCAAGCCACCCATAAACGTTTTCATTGAGTTTGTTGTCGAAAGTTGAAGTGCAGGCGTCTTGTTGAACTGTAATTGTTTACCCTGAAAATGGCCGTTTTTTTTTTAATGGCCCTGAAAAGAGCCCTCGTTTTTGACATTTTGGAAAAAGTATTGCAACTAACCTTAATTATTCATTTTTTTTCAATAAAATTTCATACCATAACTTTTTTAATTCATTTGAAGCGCGAGGCTTCGGGGTAAACAAACAATCGTACAGTGTTGCCAAAACGCGATAACAAATAACGTCTTTTTTGCGTGCCACGTAAGAGAATTATATATAGAGATAATTTAATTTTTCACCGTGCTAAGGTATTATAACGATGAGTTACGAATTGTAGCTTCATTTAACGAGATGTTGGAGCAGCATGAAGGTTCAAGTCAGAAGAGTGAAGATCACACACATGTTAGATTCGACAAGCGCAACGCTTGAAAGATGCACAATCAGCAAATTCGGATGTCGGTTCTCCAGGTTCTGAGAGAGGAAATCAATGACATTGAATTACGGAATCTACCTGCAAACTCTAACGAAAACTGAATGACAAATACTATGAATTAGTGTTCAGAAACGCTTCGGAATTTCGTCACATGTAACGTTACACATCCAATCCATTTTAAAACAATTTTCAAAAATATACCTGAAGCCTTATTTTGAGGTTGTCAAATAGAATCCCATTGAAAGATTGGGGAGCTAACAAAACGAAACTGTTGCAAAGGGAGAGTAAATTGAAACTTTGTATGGCTTCTCGTACGCAACGTTAAACTGAAATCTCTTGTTTGGCTTCCGTTGCTTTAACTTCAATTATTTATTCAATTTCGTCTCCTCTTCCTGATATTTAAAGCCTTGTTTTAAACTCAAATTGAACGTTTCGGGAAGTAGTAACACAACATTTCAGTATTTTGCCCACACTATTTAATTTTGACCATTGATGCATTCTTTTTCCATGGATTTTATATTAAAATTATTTTTTAACCTTCCAAGTGCTTCCAACTAGGGATGCGACATCGATAGCAAAACATCGATGTTCAAAATTAAAACATCGATGTTGATAATACATTGACCCAAAAACATCGATGTTTTTAAAATTCAGTGTTTTTAAACTTTTTCCCCCATTTCTTAAAATTGGTTTAGCAACTTGTGATGCTACATCGACAGCAAAACATCGATGTTTTTAAAATTCAGTGTATTTAAACTTGTTTCCCCATTTCTTAAAACTGGTTTAGCAACTATTGATGCGACATCGACAGCAAAACATCGATGTTGAAAATTAAAACATCGATGTTGATAATACATCGCCCCCAAACCATCGATGTTTTTAAAATTCAGTGTATTTAAACTTGTTTCCCCATTTCTTAAAACTGGTTTAGCAACTATTGATGCGACATCGACAGCAAAACATCGATGTTGAAAATTAAAACATCGATGTTGATAATACATCGCCCCCAAACCATCGATGTTTTTAAAATTCAGTGTATTTAAACTTGTTTCCCCATTTCTTAAAACTGGTTTAGCAACTAGTGATGCGACATCGGCTCCAATACATCGATGTTTTTTTCTAAAACATCAATGTTTAGAAAACATCGACATCGATGTCGCATCCCTACTTTAAAGACCCTTCATCCTTGGTCGCTTTGGTCTAAAAGTATGTTCAATTTGTTGATTATGAAAATTATAATACTTGGGAATTTTTTTCATTTAAAAATAAAACATCGACAACGTAAAAACATCGACAAGTATAAGCATCGATGTTACCAAAACATCGACACCAATACATCGATGTTACCAAAACATCGACACCAATACATCGATGTTAAATGCATCGATGTTTTGAAAACATCGACATCGATGTCGCATACCTAGTTCCAACGGTACATCTTGTCCATCATGATCTGACTAGGGCCCGGTGCACACATCCGGTTTTTCAACGTGCGGCGCCGCTGCGCACCGAAGCCCAACTATGCACACATTACCGTGAAGTGACGCAAGTACTCATTTCGCACCTTTTGCGATAAATATTCTATCGAAGAAAACGTGTTTATTTCGCTTACTTGGTGTAAAAAGTATATTTTGAAACAAAATAGACGTTACTGGATACAACCATTTGTTAATTATTACGTATATGTATTTGAGACGTATGTGCGGCGAGCTACGGCAACGCAAGTGCTGTCTGAGATACATTAGATCCAATGGAGTAGTGCATACATACCTCCGGTGCCGTTACAGCGAGACACGTCCAACTTGCGTACAGCCATTTGTTAATTATTATTTATGTTCCATTTATTGATGATAACAAGGTGCTTCAGAACAGAGACGTATGTGCGGCGAGCTACGGCAACGCAAGTGCTGTCTGAGATACATTAGATCCAATGGAGTAGTGCATACATACCTCCGGTGCCGTTACAGCGAGACACGTCCAACTTGCGTACAGCCATTTGTTAATTATTATTTATGTTCCATTTATTGATGATAACAAGGTGCTTCAGAACAGAGACGTATGTGCGGCGAGCTACGGCAACGCAAGTGCGGTCTGAGATACATTAGATCCAATGGAGTAGTGCACACATACCTCCGGTGCCGTTACTGCGAGCTACGGCAATGCAAGTGCGGTCTGAGATACATTAGATCCAATGGAGTAGTGCACATATGCCTCCGGCGCCGTTGCGGCGACGCACGTCCAACTTGCGTGCAATTTGTACCGCAGTTCCCCACGGCGCCGCAGCTCACCGCACACGCTTCTCCGGTCTAAAGTACCTTGTTTTCATAAATAAATGGAATATAAATTAATAAATGATTGTATCCAGTGACGTCCATTTTGTTTCTAAATATACTTTTTTACACCAAGTAAGCGAAAGAAACACGTTTTTTCTTCGATACAATATTCATCCCAAATGGTGCGAAATGAGTACTTGCGTCATTTCACGGTTATGTGTGCATAGTTAGGCTTCGGTATCACAGCGGTGCCTCACGTTGAAAAATCGAATGTGTGCACCGGGTCTAATTTTGCGACGAAGAAATCGTCGTTAGTGACGTTTTTTTTAGGGCGACAAGATCAAGATCTGGTCGGTTTTCTTCCAATCTGGTCTGTTTTGCTAATGAAGATTCCTTGACCAGACAACCGTCAGAAGAGTTAATAGGAAAGATAAATTTAAAGGATGTTTAATTTTATAAGGATTAATTGCTACTTGCAAACGTGTTGCAATTAAGAACTTATAAATGTTGCGTTTTTGCACCACAGTAATAAACTGGAGTCAGACTCAACTGGATTCCTTTACAAGTTTTTCATTTCATCCCATAAAAGTCTAGATTAACAATATGAAGACTACATACACAATATGTACAGGAAACATTCAATGAACGAATGTTCAAAAAGTAGTTAGTTTTTTCGCCGGTGTTTAACTTTAACGCTGCGGGAGATAGACAATTGGTACCACTAAAATTTCGTTTACACCAGCGGCATGATTAGATCTGTGTACTGTGGATGTTATCCCCCTTTTAAGTGACCGCTGGCATCGATAACCATTTGCGAGCTGTCACCGAATGACCTTCTGGAGGGTTTCTCCTTTTGTTCGGTACTCTATCTTGTCGACCGTGAAGTGTGAACACTTTGGGGGAAAGGCAGAAGGTCGCTTCGGTGATACCTATCTCACGCCAAATGATACGCCACACGATACTATGAAAGGAAAGCGTCAGTCGTGAATGCCACTCAAGGCTCTGTCACTCAAGTTAGGTAAGGAGGGTCGGGCATCATGCGGGGTTTGCATATATAGAGTTCCTGAGCAGCAAACGCTCTAACTCCAGTTTAACTTGCTGACTTAATAGCTAGGATGTTTTCGGGGTGTTGTTGGTTGGTCACTGGCGACCAATGAAGCAGCAACCAATCAGGATGATGGGTAGAATCACGTGACGAAGCTAAATAACAAATGCAGGAAGGAGAAGATTGCCATGAGGTGGGAGGTGCTTAGAAGTGGACAATGGAGGGGTAGTTAACTAAAGGCGGGGTTAAATAAAAAGGAGTTTTGAAGGAAGCAAAAATTCAGGACTTTTGGGGTGAAGCGAAAGAGCCGTTCTGTGAGACGATTGAAAAAATCAAATCGCCGCAGCGTAAAGGTTAACTTTAACGTGTTTAACGAGATATCTTCCTCCACCACTTCGCACAACGGCTTCCTCGTCTTGTCTTTCTGTTCTAAAGACGATGTCATCCAAAAACTTAAGAACCTTGTGTCATTTATTTGCGCATCTCGTCATCTTTATTTGCGACATTGCATTAGTAGATTGGTCAGCAATTTATGCTTCTCGTCGTAATGATTGTCCATTCACCAGTCTTCATCGGAATGTCACTTCCAGATGGTAAAGCGCTAGAAAATAATTTGGAACAAAAGGTCCGCATCCTATCGTCTTTTACCAGGAGAAGTCTTTTTAAGAATTCAAACTACACAGTGACGGCATACACTTAAGGATACGTCTCACTCTTAATTGAAATTGAGAAACGGAAAGATCAAATCTGAAGAAGCCACAACTTTGAGGAAGGTTTATAAGTAAGTTAGAGTACAAAATTTTTCACATTCTAATTACCTCTTCCTTCTTTCAGTGAATCAAGTTGCTGAAAAGTCTTCATTCCCGTTCAAGTCCCCCACGTCCTTAGCGGGCTCCCCGCCGCTCTACCTTGCTGTCAAGGAAGGTCCCGGATTCAGAAAGGTAATTGCATGCTTTTCCTCTCTAGCTTTGGACTGTTAAAAAAACACTCTATAACAAAAAAAAACACGATGCACCAAGGAGTTGCCCGATTGCGATAAAAATTGGGGGATGTGAAGAACATGCATAGAAAAACAAACAATTAAGATTTCAGAACAATCGAATGATTTATTTCAGAGTTTGACCATTACAAAGGAAGGAAGTCAATAAGGCGTTGGTCCACCTCTGGCCTGGATGCAAGTTGTCACCCGGCCTGGCATGGACTGAAAAAGTTCCCGGACGGTATCCTGCGGAATTTCTTGCCAAATTGTCTCCAACTGTCGGGCTAAAGGGTCAACATTCTGGGATGGTTGCAATCGCCTTCCCATAACGTCCCAAATTTGCTCTATGGGAGAGAGATCAGGAGACTTAGATGGCCAAGGAAGTGTTGGGAAAACTAGAAGACAAATCATAGCAACACGTGCCGTGTGCGGACGGGCATTATCTTGTTGAAAAGTATGTGCGGGGTGTCACAAAAGGAACGGTAACACATCCGGTCGTAGAATGTCGTCTACATACCGCTGTGCTGTAAGTGTGCCAAAAAGTGACTACCAAAAGGATCCGTCTATCAAAGGAGATGGCACCCCAGACCAGTTGTGGGCATGTGTGACGTCCGATAGTAAGGGCAGGACCCCCACTCTGCCCTGGACGTCTCCAGACTCGTCTGCGATTGTCGTCAGGACCCCATTGGAAACGGGACTCGTCACTAAAGAGTACATTTCCCCAGTCACCACCGTTTCAAGTTAGTGAAGCCGAGCACAACTCATTCTTGGTGCGTCGGCGATGTTTTGTTATTAAGTACATTTAACAACTACTTTCAAAACTTTCTTTACAAACTTTAAGGTAAGAAGCAACGCAAAATTAAACTGTATTCACCTAGGAATGTATGACTCTCGGGGTACATCTCTATGGTATAGCAAACAGGAATAAAACAGTGCAACTTTTTCTACCAAAAATTACTTTCTGGTAGAGTTATACTGTTATATATATAGTATATGGTCGTAAGTTATTTTTTGTACTGGTGGCTAAGCTCACTACAATACTCCCAATCTAGAATTCAGCGGTAACCGTAATTCGATAGATGACGCTACTAGTAGATAGAATTATTACCATTTGCGTGAGACTGGTAGCTGTATTAAGATCACAGTTGTAATAGTCCTGTCTTACCTTCAGCAGCCGATTGTGAGTGTACCCTTGTGAAGTGAGGTCTGAGCAGCAATGAATGGAGTGAAGCCGTGATAGTAAATGAGCAGTGTCTGATATCACAGAGCCTCAGTTGGTGGTTGAAAGCGATCAGCATCCATCTTGGAACCATCCATCTTGGACCATCCATCGAAGTTGTAAATTTTTGCGTAATCAAATCACGTACGTCAGTCACCACTTTAGCAAGCCAGAAGGAGCAGTGCAACTTTGTGTACCCAAACGTTCTTCGTGGTAGAGTTGGTTACATTGTTACATATACGTACTACTGCATTGTAAGTTAATTTTTGTAATGGTGGTTAAGATCGCTTCATGGTCACGTTATCCCGATTGGTAGAGTAGCGCTAGTAGATCTGGCTCACACTAATTTGGTCGTGGCATCAAATGTCCTCAGCGTGGTGTGTACGTTTAGGGAACGGGGTGCCAGCTCAAATATTTGATTTCTTCATCTGGTCATGGTTTAAAATTACGAGGTGTAATCGGATCTTTCCCCTCTGTATTGATCGTGGACAGTCGCTCTATCCGCACTGGACTAATCTTATTTCCCTTTTAGCGATATAGCAACTTATGAGAGGATAGGTGTGAATTTTCCTCTCTATAGTGGTGACAAGAGTGGCGATATCACCAAGGTTGACTACTATATCATGCTGACCAATCAGGATGAACCAATCAATCTCCCGTCTCGTGGACCAATCGGATGAAGAATGTTCGTTTCCACCCTGCAGACAAAAGTAGAGTCATGTGTATAACTTTTAAGTCATATGATCCTGGGTTCATTTAAAAGATTACCATTGCTCACTCTCTACTTTTTTATTTCCTCTATGCTCCAAACTTACACATCACGCCAACTTGAGGACACTTGAGGCTACGACAGCTTTAATGTGCACCATTCCCTACATACGCAAGTCTCCTAATATGAGATGATCAATCAATGGCCCGATCAGATTATGTATCAATGGATAGGTGTGTTCTCCCGTCCCGTGAACCAATCAGATCATCAATGTCCGTTTCCACCAAGCAGATTAAAGTAGTCTAAGGGTCACGTGACAACTAGTTTTGGTTGCGATCTTGGGAAGATTATATTTGTTCGATATGCTCTTATTTTCCTCTCTGCACAAACCCGGAGTGATCTATTATTTTCCCATGGGATTTACTACCCTCTGTAAATGGGGGGGGGGGTCATGACCCCACGATGATCAAGTGATCTTTCTTCTCTCCATCATTTCTTTTCACAATTACTAGACACTGTTTGGTGTTCGGTGCAGCGTGGCTAAATATGGCCTTCCCGCCGTAAAACCAATAACCGATCAGATTTGATGTATTCGCTCTGTGAAGTACTATAAATAGAGTATAAGAGAAGGACGTTAGGATTGCGCATACCAAAATAGTCACGAAATTTGATTATATACTTGGAAAGAGAGTGAAGGTATTAATCTGACGGCGTTCAAGTAATGGCCTATGTGGGACTTTTAACGTCATTCCCACCACCGCCACCCTCCTAATACGTCCTCTGACGTAAGCCCCACGGCACTGAAAGTTGCAAACCCTCGCTCCAACTCATCAAATATTCATCGCCCTCAACCCGAAACTTTTTCCTCCACCCCCCCGATGCCACCGCGATTAAACATTCAAGAAACCGCCAATAACCATCTCGCGTTTTGATTCGATTTGGCGTTCTTTTTCCCGAAAATTAAAGGGGCCCCAGCATTCCCCGAATTGTCCTGATTTGGCAAGAGAGAGCCCGGGCACAATTAATTGTACAACTAATGCGACAAGGACGAAGGGAAAGCGTGTTCCGATCGGCTTTAATCAATTAAAACCCCACCCCTCTGTTAAACCCCCCTTTTAGGGGGGATCGTCGGATTCTGAGTTATTAACTCTTTCTGGAATTACAGCGAGAAGGGTTTCGGGAAGGATTTAATGGAACGTGAAACGGGAGCGATTTCGAAAATTAATAATACCCCCGGAATCGTATTATTAAATTCCAGCGCCGATTATGCCCGGGTTGCGCTGACAGTTGCGGGGTTGTAGCCATGTGGGGATTTTGCGTCCGACTAATATAAAGGGACATCGACGTATTCGTCCCGTCTTCAGACTATTGTGTTGAGGGTGGAGGGAAGGGGATGATTTTTGGGGGAGTTTTATGTCCCAAGCGCGATTTTTGACCCAGCTACACCAAGCACAACGTAATGTCAAGAAACTGCATGTGAAAGTCGGACGAGGTATTGCGTCAATCAGGATCTCGTCATTTGCGTTGACGCATGATTGGATGAGTGGCGAATTGGCAACTGAATGGTTGCGAGTTCGAATCCAACCAAAGATCATTGGGCACGTTAAATCTGTCGTGGCCTCAAATGCCCTCACGTTGGCGTGGTGTGACAGTTTGGAGAGACTGGGATGCCAGCCCTGCTGGGACCTCCTAATAAAACAATGATTCAATATTACGTGGTGTTGTCCTCCATCTTTCACTCCGTGTTTTAACCCGGACCGTCGCTAACAGCCCAATGCGTTGCTCCAGTTCAACGTTATAGTTCATTGGGATAATCACCAAGTGTCCCTCATTGGGACAATTACCTCACCCTCTCATTGGGAGAATCACTAAGTGTCCCTCATTGGGACAATTACCTCACCCTCTCATTGGGAGAATCACCAAGTGTCCCTCATTGGGACAATTACCTCACCCTCTCATTGGGAGAATCACCAAGTGTCCCTCATTGGGACAATTACCTCACCCTCTCATTGGGAGAATCACTAAGTGTCCCTCATTGGGACAATTACCTCACCCTCTCATTGGGAGAATCACTAAGTGTCCCTCATTGGGACAATTACCTCACCCTCTCATTGGGAGAATCACCAAGTGTCCCTCATTGGGACAATTACCTCACCCTCTCATTGGGAGAATCACTAAGTGTCCCTCATTGGGACAATTACCTCACCCTCTCATTGGGAGAATCACTAAGTGTCCCTCATTGGGACAATTACCTCACCCTCTCATTGGGAGAATCACTAAGTGTCCCTCATTGGGACAATTACCTCACCCTCTCATTGGGAGAATCACCAAGTGTCCCTCATTGGGACAATTACCTCACCCTCTCATTGGGAGAATCACTAAGTGTCCCTCATTGGGACAATTACCTCACCCTCTCATTGGGAGAATCACCAAGTGTCCCTCATTGGGACAATTACCTCACCCTCTCATTGGGGGAATCACCAAGTGTCCCTCATTGGGACAATTACCTCACCCTCTCATTGGGAGAATCACCAAGTGTCCCTCATTGGGACAATTACCTCATCCTCTCATTGGGACAATCACTAAGTATCCCTCATTGGGACAATTACCTCACCCTCTCAATGGGACAATCACCAAGTGTCCCTCATTGGGACAATTACCTCACCCTCTCATTGGGACAATCACCAAGTGTCCCTCATTGGGACAATTACCTCACCCTCTCATTGGGACAATCACCAAGTATCCCTCATTGGCACAATCACTTCACCCTCTCATTGGGACAATCACCAATCAATCCTCCGTAACACGGTATCTCATTGCCAACAAAACTGACCAAATATTGTGGACGAGAAATCTCTTCATTAGTGACATTAATTTGACCTTTATGAATGAGATACTTCGTTACAACCACTTGGAGGTTACATATTTAAATTAACGTCGCACTGGAGCAACACAAAGGGCTATTGCCGACGGTCCGGGATCAATTACGAAGTGTTAAATCCACGGATACCACACGTCATTTTGAACCACGTTGAGATGGCAAAGCCAACACTTGAGCTGAGACCTCAACCTGCAAATTTCCACACCACGTAAACCTGAGGCTTCGAGGGTTGATCCCGGAACCTCACTTATAGATCGTTGCGTAGCTCCAATGTGACGCTATTTAAAAAATACCAAACGGATTTTATTCTTCAGAACGGGCCATTATCCAAAGGCTCCAAAGGATTATATCATAATGAAACAAACAAAAGAACCTTTTAAGAATATTCTATTATAAGGAAGGAAGCAATAGAACTTTTTCAAATGATTCTACACTACAGAATGAGTCAATATAATCGCTCAAAGGATTACATTATAATAAAATGAGCAATAGAATGTTTTCAAAAAATTCGATTCCAAGGAAATGAGAAATAGAATTCCCCTAATGGATTATAGGAAAGAACCAATTCGATCATTACAAATATTCTTTAATAAGGGGAGCTCCGATAAGTATAAAGGTTGAAAAAAATCCATGGCATTCTTGAAGCAAGTAAATATTTTAATTAACGTCGCACTGCAGCAACTCAACCAGCTATTGATTACGCTCCGGGATCAATCCCAAAGGGAAAGATCCAAGGTCGATACCACGTAATTTTGAATATTAACCCTCTAAGGCAGGGGTTCCCAACCACTGCGTACCACTTGAAATTTTTGCCGTACCATCAGTCCTATATTTTTTTAGAAACATATATCTAATATTATATATATATATTATATATGCCCAATAGCTTGTTTTTTTTTATTAAAATACTAATAAAGCTTCATATTTTATGGTTAATGCACTTGTATTTGGTATTAATGATGTTTTAATAAAGGAAAAAATAAAACGATTATTGAAAATTACAGTTTTATTTTTTACTCAAAGGTCTAAAAACAACTAATTTGAAATAATTAGTACAAACTAAGCAAACAAAGATAATCATAATCAAAAATCAATTTTCAGTGCGAAACTTGTTGTTTGTCTTTTATTAAAATATCAATATCAGGAGCAATGGAGTTTAACTTCACTCTCAAGTCCTCTTCAACACTTACTCTGTTTTTATATTTATTTTTTATGTACAAACTTCAGAAAAAACCACTCTCTCACAAGTAACTAGTAACAAATGGCATAAGAAATAGCATAACGTGGTTGTTCATACTAAAAAATCGAACAAACTTCGTAGAGTGTTTGGGTCGCTCGTAACATCCTTGCGTACCACCTGAAACGTTGCCGCGTACCACCAGTGGTACTAACTAACTAACACCAATACACACTCCCGTGCCTAGTGTCGTGAGACACTGTACCAGTTTAAATGAGTGTGGTTGGATGAGTAGAGCATGCCACCAAGGTGACATGTCAACCCAGAATGTTAGAGCACATTACATTACATTTATACATCTATACAGTATATACATTAAATCATTATACTAGCTTACATTATAAATATATATCATTATAAATATAAACATATATAAATAAATATAAACATATATAAATAAATATACAAGGTGAGATAAAAGTTCGTTTTTCTTAGTCTCTTAGGATAATCAAGTCCTGATGATTTTCAATGAATCTCACCATGTTAAAAATTTTAACCCTCGAGCCCTTGTTCCATGCAATGTTCCTGAGCCATGCAATTTTAAGGTGGTCGGCAGGTGTTCTCATATGCCATGAGGCTGTAAGGGGGCAAACTGTGATGTAATGTAGAGGTGTGCCAATTTCACCACAGGAGCAGTTTTCGGACTTGATTTTCTTAAACCTCGTTAGGTAGGATGGGAATGGGCCGTTCCCTGTGAAGAAAGGTGAATCTTCCCTTATCCAACTTGATGATTTTAGTGACACTTTTGGTAACACATCGTGCACCGTCCTGCCTGTATCCCATTCATTCTGCCGCGCATCTAGTAGCCAGCTAGTGGTTTCCTTTCTGTAATGGCTCTTGGGCCATTCCACCCCTTCATCTACGCATTCAGTGGTACGCGTACCACCGGTTGGGAATCCCTGCTCTAGGTCGTCATTAGAGAAAAACCGACCGAGTCTTGATCTCGTCATCCTTAAAAATAGGCATTATACGGATGGTGAGATGTCTTCTTCAATCTCTTTTGCAGCGCATCCTGTTGCTCTTAAACTGTTTTCTTCTTCCATGCAAAAGAAAGTTGTTTCGTCACTAGAGGAAAACCGACCGGATCTTGACCTCGTCATCATAAGCCATCTGCATAAGGTGTTAGCTTCTAGATAGGAATGTTCCTGGTTCGAATCCGGGTCAGTGCATGGTAATGGTAATTTTTAGTTTTACGTCGTACTAGAGCAACACAACGGGCTATTGACGACGGTCCGGGATCAGTCCCTTAAGGGAAAAATCCGAGGACAACACCTCGTAATTTTGAACCACGGTCAGATGACGAAGCAACACCTGAGCTGGCACCCCACTCTCCAAACTTCCACGCCAACCCAACGTGAAGGTCAGTGCATGGATATTCATAAGCGTATGGTGTAGATGTGGCTGTTGCACTTGTTGTGGCCGGAAGTCCTCACGTTCGCCATCACACCGTGGCTCAAAATTACAAGTTGTTTTCCGTGGATCTTTCCATTCGGGGTTGATCCAGGACCCACGCCACTAGCCCGTTGTGTTGCTTGTGTGCGACGGAAATTGAACACCTACCCCCCCCCCCCCCCACCACCACAAATACCCTCCCGCGTCCTCTTCTTTCATGTTCTGATCGCATCATTCATCACCCCTTCAGAGACGTCCATCTCCCCCGGTCCTTCCGGACTCGTCACCGCTGATTACGATGCGTTATTTACGTGCAAATCCGCCCTCGGAATCACCCCCACCAACGAGCAACAAAAGCAACCACCACCGTGCGAAAACTGCAGCCGCCCTTTCCATCCGAGCGGTCCGATCCATAAATTCCCGAGTATTAAACCCGGCGCTTGTCGCATGCATATTACATGAGATAAGTGACACGACGGCGATAAGTGTTATCACTTTGTTTTCCCGGGAACTGCGGTTGTTAGTCGTACGGGGTCCGAGTGCAGTTTGCGCGGCCCGGAATTATGCGAAATGAGGCTATCGGAAATTTAGCGTCGGGATGTGTAGATGGTGCCACTTCGGCCGACACGAGTGTAGATAATAAGTTCATTTGGTGTGAAAACGCTTGGGAAGTGGATGTAGCTAAAAATGCACTCGATATCACCGTTTCGAAATTCGGCGGAGGAATGAAATCCTCGCAAATTGGATAAGGGGACGTTTAAGTGTATCGGCATTTACTGCTCCCGTCTTGTCTGCAACAAGAAGCAAATGTCTTTTAGAGAGTTAAATGCATGACGGTTTCATTCGCTCAAAGTCGCGAGATTTCCGAGTTGGGTTGAGTTGTTTTCAACGCACATACTTAAATTCACTTAAAATACTCACGAATTCCAAGGTTCTCGGTATCCTGTTTGAAGGTGAGGTTGTTTGTTGTTTCTTATGCCTACACTGGCAGACCAGAGGAGTGCCAGGCCCGTCGAAGACGGCAAGAGGCGAGGGGGGGTGCGCCTTCCATGTTATTGAGCCCCCTTGGGAGGAAGTCCGACTTTGCTCGACATACATGACACATCCGTTTTACAGGAAGGTCCCTTTCACACATCCATTCACTCACACATATCGTAATTTAGATCCCAATCAGAGGCCGATAACCCCCTGATCAGGTACCCCCAGAGGTATTGATTTGGTATGGGAACATGGGGGACATTGTGACCACGACCTATTTAACGTGGCCCAGTCACCATTAGTGAACACGACGGTCTTTAGCCAGGTCGAAGCGCCGATCTCGCAATCATCAGAATTGGAGGCTCCGCCGAGGACAGAACCCACAACCCTTCTGATGCGAGCCCGACGCTCTACTGACTGAGCTACCGCGGCTCGGAGGTGAGGTAATATTATTTAATGTCATACAACAGCAACATAATGGGCTATTGACGACGGTCCGGGATCAATCCCCCCCAAGGGAAAAATCCGATGACAACACCACATCATTTTGAACGACGGTCAGATGACGAGGGCACGCATGAGCTGGCACCTCACTCTTCAAATTTCGACACTACGCCCACGTGAGAAATTTGAGGCCACGACGTATTTGACGTGCACCAGCCTCCTTTATACCTGACGGTCTTTGGTTTGATTCAACCTCGCAAACCTCGGATTATTAATACGTTTCTTCAGACAAACTCCTCGGTAATGGTAATATTAACTAACGTCGTACTATAGCAACACAACAGGTTATTGACGACGGTTCGGTATCAATTCCCTAAGGTAAAGATCCAAAGACAACACCTCGTAAGTTTGATCCACGGTCAGATGACGAGGCAACAATCGAGCTGACGCTCCACTCTCCAAACTTCTACACCAACCCAACGTGAGGACTTTCGGCCTCGACAGATTTAAGCTGTACCTACCGCCGCTGCACCATACGTTTACAAATATCCATGCACTGATCCGGATTCAAACCAGGAACCTTCCTAACTAATTAACTAACACCTTAAACACCAGACCGGTTGGGAGAGTAACTGGTTAGCAACTAGAGTGTTGCGAGTTTTGGTCCAATCAAAAACCGTCTTTTGCAAATAAAAATGTGCAACTTAAATCTATCGTGGCCTCAAATGCCCTCGTGTTGACGTCGTATAGAAGTTTGGAGTGAGATGCCAGTTCAGGTGCGACCACGTCATCTGACTGTGGTTCAAAAATACGTGATGTTGATCTTGTATCTTTCCCTTTGTAATTGATCCCGGACCGTAATCAATAGCCGGTTGAGTTGCTCCAGTGCGTCGTTAGTTAAAATCCTTGCCTCAAGAATGCCATGGATTTTTTTTACTCTTACATTCATCGGAGGTACCCTGACAAAAAACTTTGTTTGGAACGATTCAGTTCGTCTTTTTCTTGGTATAGAATCCATTTTAGGGATTCTATTGCTCATTTATTTGGAATATAATCTTTTGAAAACGTTCTATTGCCTATTTAATTATAATCTAATCCTAACAAAAAGTTTTGGAAACTATTTAACGATGTACGAAAAAATAAATGCTTCTTTCAGTCACTGTGTTTTTTTTTTTAAATTATAAATTAATATCAAAGTTATTGAGCACATAGTTTTCTGAAGGGTTTGTAGATGGCAACACAAACGTCGGAATGCTATCTTGTATTTCTCGAGTCTTTTTACTCACGTGCATGATTTATATTCTTCATTGCAAAGTATTTGATTAAATGACGAAATCGAATTCGAGCATAATGCGGAAGAAACGTCTAGTGGACTGCTATAATTATTGTAATATGGGTATCTACTGTCATTGATTAATGAAGATTGAGATGTGATAGTGTTGTGGAATACAAATGATCAGTACAGTGGCGTTTAATGAAATATATATAAAATGATACTAAACAAATACATTAATAATTTTGTTCAAAATCTTGAGGGGGGGGTTAATAGGGAATTTCTAATTATCACAAGAATAATCACACATGACGTAAATAAAGATTTAGAGTTAAAAGAAGTGAAACCACGTCATAGTCACACTCTTTCTGTCCCGCGTTCCAAATTAGACCCCGTGCATCTCGTTTCCTTTATCCTCTGAATCTGAAACTTCACGAGAGAAAAACATTGGAGAATAGGATAACTTGATCTTATCCCACTGAATTCAAATGTGATTTGGGTTCATCTCAAAAGGCAAATTACAGAGAGGCTTGCTTCAATGTGTTATATTCAAGGGCTAATAAACAAATGGTGAGGGTAGCTACACTAGAATTATACTATTTTGTGTCATAAAAATTAACTGCTTGTTACTTTCTTTACTTTGCTGTGTCAACCACATGTCAAACATAACATTTCGTCTTTTTCAAGATATCCTATATTAACGCCATATTTCCCTTAGATCGGTGGTATACGAATGGGAGTAGCATGCATTTTACCTACAATAAGTAAACTTCTACAGAGAACAATTTCTGTATTCAAACTATAGCATCGGAACTGAACCACGACTGTTCCAAAAACACTCTATATTAATTTAAATTGAAGGAGATGATGGTATATGGATTCTATTCAGCCATCAATTGCTGATTAGTTTTCGCATGGACACCCTTTCGTATAAATCTAATTTTTAAACGCTGACATTTATGGATTCAAGTTTCCTTTCACGTATGTAATCACTGGGACCAGTGATAAAAAGAAATTATTCCAAACTTCGAAATCAGCGAACCGCATTAAAAATGGCTGTTATCTAAGCATAAAAGCTAGTCGAGCCGTAAAAAGAGGAACTTAATTGGACTCCATTATTCGGTTGTTTGTAAAAAAGGGATGGCAACAATTCTGGGGGAATTTTAAACGATTATTTCAAGCTTACCTTCAACAGAAACAAATCTGTGTGTTCAACCGTATGGGAGAAGAGGGGAAAAAATTCTCAGCATTATAGTTTCAGATTCCTGCACTAATTGTTCGATGAAATACACTTTTTAATCAGTCTAATGCTCTTAATTAGTTCCTACTAGAAAATCTTGACTCGTCTGAATTGCTTCAATGCGGGCGGAAATAAAAAGAATCATTAACTGACGCGTGTTTGGATGAGATTAAGAATCGAAGCTTTCAAAATGAGAGAGAGAGACGCGAGAAAAACATGGAATGTGATTAGTGTGATAGTTGTTGTTTTCTCCTGTTTTTTCACCCTGTGCTTAAAATATTCATTTTCTCTGGAATACACATAAAGGAAAAATCACTTCCCGATGATAATTGGAATCTTAATGAAAACCATTGCTACTCGATAGGGCTTTCGGCGAGTTTTTTTATGACAGTCATTGTTATCTTTGTAAATATTCTAAATTTAATTGCAGGCTCATTTTTCAGTGTTTATGAGTTTGTTGATGCCTTCGATGCAAAAACGTCGCTGGATTTTTGGAAGAAAAAATACGTTTGGTGATATATATTAACCCTCCTAATTACATCACTAGAATGTCCAAAAATAAAATTAACTACATGTACAGAATGAGACTATTAATAAATTTAAATTGTTACAGTAAGTGATTCGGGGGTATATTTTTTCATACATGCTTTTATTTGCCGACGTTGGGTGGCTATTTAATATTAATGAAATTTACCTGTTTCCGTCACTAGTGTTTGTTGGTATATTAAATTTTCATTTTTTGTAGAAACAGCCTTGCAAAACAACTGACTAGAAATTTTTAAGGTTATATTTAGTGGCCATTTGTTTACAATGAATAGTTATTTAGATTTACTTGAAGTTTTGGCTTCAAATAAACAAATGCAAATTCCAGCCTTCGTCGCCGATGAACAGCAGTCAGCATAGGTGCATTAACCAGGCGTCTGCTGCGGAGGCCCATGCGCAGCAACGTTCGCTGAACCGTTGTTGAGGATACACTCTTGGTAGCCCCTTGGTTCATCTGGGTGGTCAGTTAGCTCAACAATTGCACGTCTATTCGCAACAACGCATCTCCGTAGCCTTTGTTCGCCTCTGTCATCTATAGCCACCTCGTGTCATCTATAGCCTCGTGGCCAGTGGTGCACCACATGTGCCACGCCGCTGATTTTTAATAGTGCCATTTTGCGATGCACGGTATACTTTTACCACGGCGGTACGCGAACAGTTCATAAAATTAGCCGTTTCCGAAATGCTTCCACCCTTGGCCCGAAAGCCAATAATCATGCCCTTTTGTACGTCGGATAAATCGCTACGTTTCTGCATTACGCCAACGATTGAAGTGCTTTCCGATGCCCTAGGACATCCTTTATATATACTCCACTGCAATGTGCTGCCACCTGCCTTTTGTGATTGGTTATTTCACGTTGACGTCGAAAGTAGGTGGTGGTCACATTAATGTGACTGGACTGTGTAGTAAGTTTAGTTTATAATAAATTATAATAGTAAGTATAGTTAATAATAAATAATAATATATTATTTTATTTGTTATAACAAATATAGTAATATTTGAATCCGTTAACTTAACGAGAATTTATATGCTATTAGCTCCTTACACACCAATTTCTCCCGAAAGTTTCTGCTGTCTTTCTGATTAACCAAGTGACGCCCCTGTCTCCACGGCAGTTTTGTTGCGTCTGACAAATTTTGGAGCTTTGTACGCCTCGTTTGTGTTTTTTTTTCTCTTCCTATTGCACGGTTCGTGACATCTGCTGACTTTCATGTTGATTCGAGTTTTTTTTAATTGGTATCCAGAAATGTTCTATGTTAGATGTTACTTCTCCGATTCTAAGGTAACTACGTAGTGAGTTCAAAGTAGTTGCGTTTACCTAGAAGTGCCAGATAGAATAAGGTGCAAAAATTTCAATGCGCAAGAGCTCAGAATTTTGCCTTCAAACAAAATTTCTGCTTTATCTGTTAAGTCGGTAGATAGATTGTTGAATTAACGTCGCACCGGAGCAACACAACGGGCTATCAGCAACGGTTCGGGATAAACCCTAAAGGTAAAGGTCCGAGAACAATACCTCGTAATTTTGGAACATGTTCAGATTACGAAGTCAACATCTGGCATTTCCACCTCTCCAAACTTCCACACCACACTAAGCTTTATTGGTAACAATTGTTTCCTTATTTCGTGGATTTCCAACTAATTGCCGAGGTTTTGAGTAGTAAATCAGGGCTCCTTTTTACTGTCATTTATTCCTTTAAAATACTCTTCCTTTAAAGTTCCTCTTCCTTAATTTGGCATTTTAATTATGACTCCACATATGTTACCGTTGCTTGTTCTATTCTTTGATGTCTCTTCGTGGCTTGTTTTTCCAAGTCCACGAACATTCCAAATCGCAATCTCCACCAAACGATCATCTGCTCTGCTTCAGTACATTTCTTCAGTAAGTTTCTCTACCGTAATTTGGCATTTTAATTATGACTCCACTTGTGTGGCAGTTGCTTGTTTTTCCAAAGTCCACGAACACTCCAAAATCGCAATCTCCTCCAAACGATCATCTGCTCTGCTTCAGGATTCCCAACAAAGAACCCCGTCTTGAAAGACCGCTCGCTTATTCTCTCAACTCGCATTTTTACGTCACATCAGCTCCACTTCTGAGGTTCACGTGACTCAACATTCCCTCAAAAAGGCGCCTGTTAATAAGCATCAATTCCAACCAAAAGAATCATCCATCCTTTTCATGTCCCATTGTGGATTTTTAACTCTCTCAAGGGACAAACTCTGGGACGACAGCTGTTTTAATTAGGAAGGCGATACACACCATTCTTTCCTCGATTGGCCGTGGAAAATTTTCGCGTAATGATAAACTGTCAACGGCGGCTGGCTGATGTTTTTGTCCCCTGCCGAGTTCCATGTCACTCAAACCGGGCTTGTTTGAATTAATTGAATGAGGCTCCGGGGCTTGCGGTGAGTCGCTTTGACGTTGACTTTCATCTTCGCCAGATGCTCCAGCAGCAACAATGCATTTATTATCCCGTGCGGCCGTTTTTCTTTCTTCTTCCATCACCAGCTGGCTTTAAGGTTTGTGTTCTCTGGCGTGGTTGAGGTTTGGGGTGCTGTTTCTGGCGTCGGACCTGCGTAGGGTTTGTTTTCTTGATGCACGTCACGTATATGGGCCTCCATTTTTGGAAGTGTGGGCTTCGGTAGATCGTCTCGTAAACGTTGGGTTCTAAGTTTTAGTTTTCTCTTTAAAAGTTTGTGGAGGGCTTAATCTTTCGTTTCATTCTCCGTCATTTCATTTGGCTTGGTTGAATGTACTTGAGATTTAACATTGAGATTAACATTAAAAGGATTTTGTTACTGGAAGAGTCGCAGATTAGAAATTTGAGTAACGATACTTTACCATTTATAAATACAGAGTGGCCCTAAAGTCCCAAGACCATTATAAAATAGTCAAACTCCAATTATCTCAATTGGGACCAGACCCCATGATACAACTTCTAATTCGCATTGATTCGCACCGGTTCTTAAATGAATTTCGAAAGGTTCTTTTACCAGTCAGACGGGAAAGACAATCTAGGCCTTATCCTTTTTATCCTTTACTCGAAAAATACCCGACCTTACTCGGTTTGAATTGGTTTACTCTAAATTGAAGACATAATCAAAATATATAATGACTTACGTTTTTTTAGAATAAAAATTTATTTGAATAACTTTTGCCATCTTTATAATTTCTACAACTTACTTTGGTCTACTTTGATAATTTCTACAATTTACTACTACCGACCTTACTCGGTTTGAATTGGTTTACTCTAAATTGAAGAGATAATCAAAATATATAATGACTTACGTTTTTGTAGAATAAAAATTTATTTGAATAACTTTTGCCATCTTTATAATTTCTACAACTTACTTTGGTCTACTTTGATAATTTCTACAATTTACTACTACCGACCTTACTCGGTTTGAATTGGTTTACTCTAAATTGAAGAGATAATCAAAATATATAATGACTTACGTTTTTGTAGAATAAAAATTTATTTGAATAACTTTTGCCATCTTTATAATTTCTGCAACTTACTTTGGACACAAATCCTACGCATGCATATCTATTCATGTAATACATTTCACATACATCGCACCCTTACTGTATGACAATGCTACAAAATGACGAAAGGTGACACTAAGGTTATTACTACAAAAGACGATTTTGAGGGAGATTTGGAATTCCCTTTCTTAAGTTCTTTTCATGTTCAACTCAATTGATAAAAATTACGATTTACGGCGAGTGCTCTCGCACTCATAGTCAACAAAACAATATTTTTTACTTGTGGCACTCTTGTATCCGGTATGTGACATAGTGAAATTTTGCAATCTTCTCCTGTCATTATGACAACGAATCTTTTAATGTTTGAAAAGTTCTAGTTCGGATTTTTTAAAAACTCCATTCAATATTTTAAGTATGAGACAATCACTCGATGGAAAAAAACTAGATTTTAAAGTCGAAAAAAAGTTTTTTTTAATGTATTCTATTGTATGCGTGCACTTTAAGTTCTTTGTCGAATCCTGTGTTGTTGTTGACTAAGATGTCGTTTTCTTTCAGGAGTACTACGTGAACAATGCTAAGATAATTCTCTCCGAGGAATACGTGTCACAGGAGGGGACGAAGCAGCTTTTGTATGTGATAGACGAAATCCTACAACCTTATGTGTCCAGTATATCCCTTCCACCCACTGCCTACGACCTTCTGGACAGGCCCGAGTTGTTCGACGTCAGAGAACCCTTAAGGTACGTTCCTACACCCTCTTCGAGAGTTTGCAGAAATGTCAGAAGGTTCTGTAACAAAAAACCTAATTTTAGCGTCGTAGTTCCTTATTTTACTGCTAAAATTTTTTCGCTTGATGCATTGCTATAGTGTGTTCTTTGTGCTTGCTCGGTGTGACATGACTATTACCCTTACAAGCTGTTTGAATTTCTAAACACTTCCAGCCGACCAACCGGGCTGGTGGTTAAGGTGTTAGCCTCTAGGTCGGAAGGTTCCTGGTTCGAATCCATGTCAGTGTATGGATATTTCTGTGATCAGATGGCAAAATGTTATAAGTCACTTTTCCCAAAAAAATTGAGTAAGTCCCATCCTGGAGTCTGGTTTGTGTAAAAATGCCGTAAGTCTTTCAGTTTATGAGAAGACAAAGGTGGTAAAATTGTAATAAATCAAAAACCACAGAGCTACATGTTGAATCTTGAATCTTAAAATTGCTGTCACGAAAAATTAAAAAGGTGACTTAAAACATTTGTCCTTTTGAGTACAGATTTGTAATCGTATAGGGTAGAGGCGGCTGGTGCACCTTAAATCTATCGTGACCGAAAGTCCACACGTTGGGTTGGTGTGGAAGTTTGGAGAGTGGGGTGCTAGCTCAGGTGTAGCCTCGTCATCTGACCGTGGTTCAGAATTAAGTGTTCATTTCCTCGGATCTGTCCCTTACGGATTGATCCCGCACCTTAGTCAATAGCTCGTTGTGATCCTCTAGTACGACGTTAATTAAAAATTACCTTACCTTTCCTTGCCAATTGCTAAACTCTTTCAACCGTTTAATATTACCCTAATTTATTGACTGATACTTCCTGTTCGATTTTTCCATGGTACCCGAGTGAGCTTGTCCACTTTCCTTTATACCCTCGTCTACCTTTCTGCGTTTAGATTTTCATCCTTCCTTTCCTTCCCCTCCCTTTCCTTCCCCTCCCTTTCCTTCCCTTTCCTTTCCTTCCCCTCCCTTTCATTTCCTTTCTTTGCCCTCCCTTTCCTTCCCCTCCCTTTCCTTTCCTTCTTTCCTTTCCTTTCCTTTCCTTCCCCTCCCTTTCATTTCCTTTCTTTGCCCTCCCTTTCCTTCCCCTCCCTTTCCTTTCCTTCTTTCTTTCCTTTCCTTCCTTCCTTCCTTCCTTTCCTTTCCTTCCTTCCTTTCCTTTCCTTTCCTTCCTTCCTTTCCTTTCCTTCCTTCCTTCTTTTCATTTACTTCCTTCCTTTCATTTACTTCCTTCCTTTCCTTTCCTTCCTTTCCTTCCTTCCCCTTCCTTTCCTTTCCTTTCCTTCCTTTCCTTCCTTCCTTCTTTTCATTTACTTCCTTCCTTTCATTTACTTCCTTCCTTTCCTTTCCTTCCTTTCCTTTACTTCCTTCCTTTCCTTTCCTTCCTTCCTTCCTTTCCTTCCCCTCCCTTTCCTTCCCCTTCCTCTCCCTCCCTTTCCTTTCCTTTCTTTCCCCTCCCTTTCATTCCCCTCCCTTTCCTTTCCTTCTTTCCTTTCCTTCCTTCCTTCCTTCCTTTCCTTTACTTCCTTCCTTTCCTTTCCTTCCTTCCTTCCTTCCTTTCCTTCTCCTCCCTTTCCTTCCCCTCCCTTTCCTTCCCCTTCCTACCCCTCCCTTTCCTTCCCCTTTCTTCCCCTCCCTTTCCTTTCCTTTCCTTCCCCACCCTTTCCTTTCCTTCCTTATTAAGGGCCTTGGTAGCCCGGTTGGAAGAGTAACGGATTAGCAACCTGCGTGTTGCGAGTTCGAATCCAACTAAATACCGTCGTGTACAAAAGGGGCTGGTGTATGTTAAAACTGTCGTGGCCTCATATGCCCTCCACGTTGGCGTGGAAGCTTGGAGAGTGGGTGGCAGCCGCGTCATCTGACCGTGGTTCAAAATTATGTCGTGCTCTCTTCGGATCTTTCGATTCTAGTTTGATACCGGACTGTCTCCAATAGCCCGTTGAGTTGATCCAGAGCGACGTCGGTATCAATCTCCGATGGAAATATCCGAGGACACCATGAAATGTACATTCACGGTCAGATGACGATATCCCAACTTAGATGCACCCCACTCTCCAAACTTCTGCACCATGCCAAAGTGAGTACATTTGAGGCCACGACAGATTTGTACACGACGGTCTTTGGTTCAATTCAAACTAGCAACCCTCCGGTTTCTGATTCGTTACTCTCCCAACCGAGCTACCATATCTGGTTATGAGTTTAATTAGATTGAATGTCACTTCGTGTTTGTTTCGAAATCATTTCTGCATTTTGGTCTCAAAGTGAGTTTGAAACGGACGTTCCATCTAAGGCCCGGTGCACACATCCGGTTTTTCAACCATTGCCGCAACGCAACTGCGGTCTGAGATACATTAGATCCAATGGAGTAGTACACACATGTCGCCGCTGCGGCGACGTACTTCCATCTTGCGTGCAATTTGTACCGCAGTTCCCCACGGCGCCGCACGCGCTTCTCCGGTCTGAAGTACCTTGTTTTTATAAATAAATGGAATATAAATAACTAGGGGGCCCGCCCCCTGCTCGCTAACGCTCGCCAACCCCCGGAGGATTGCTTCGCAATTCTCATTGGTTTGCTGCGCGAACCTATGCTCGCTTCGCTCGCATCAATGAAGACACGTGTCCTAGCAGAAGGGATTGATTACAAAATATATTCCAAAAAATATTTTTCAAATCTAAATTTGTTGTATTACATAAAAGATATATACAGTACCTCTGGAATCAGAATTTAGATGAAAACTTTGAGCAAATTTTTACTCGCAATGTGAGCGCTGCTTTGGAAATTGAATACCCAGCATGTTGTTTGTGAGTACATTTCCCCAGTACTCGAGCCACCCATACACTTTTTGACTGAGTTTGTTGTCGAAAGTTGTAGTGCACGCGTCTTGTTGTACTATAATTGTTAGCCTTGAAAAGGACCGTTTTTTAAATAGCCCTGAAAAGATCCTCCGCTTTCTTAGATTTCTATTACAAACCGCAACAGCTCGTCTAAAATTAATTTTTTTTTCAATAAAATTTCATCCGATAACGCTATAGATTCAAATGACTCGCGAGGCTCCTAGTAAACAAACAATCGCACAATGTTGCCAAAACGCAGTAACAAATAACGTCTTTTTTGCGTGCCACGTAAGAGAAATATATATATAGATAATTAATTAATGGTTGTATCCAGTAACGTCTTTTATTTCAAAATATACTTTTTTACACCAAGTAAGCGAATTAAACACGTTTTCTTGGATAGAATATTTATTGCAAATGGCGCGAAATGAGTACATTTCACGGTTATGTGTGCATAGTTGGGCTTCGGTGCCGCAGAGGCGCCGCGCGTTGAAAAACCGGATGTGTTCACCTGGCCTAAATGTGCGAAAAACCAATTTAAAAAACAATCTCCGTTAGCCTACAAATTGAACTGCGGTAGTGTGAAACATCCAGTAGCACCAAAACATTCCACCAAAGCCTTCAGTCTGAAAAATCTCATTTACATTTCACCCTTTTTCAAAAATCGTAAAGAGGGAGATGTAAACACCTGATCCATTCATGAGGGGGTAACAGTAGGGAGGGATCACTGAACTTCAGCGCCACCCTCAACATGCAACATTCTATTCATGAATACAAAGTCTGTTTGGAACATACCTTCAGAACATCACCCCATCTTTGCTTTCATCGCGCTTCTTTTTTACCCAAACTCTCCTTTTTCACTTTCCCAACATTTTTTACTTGGTTGCGTCAATAACCATCTCTACAGAACGTCTAGGACTGCAGTAGCGAGTTTGGGAGAGTTTGGTTTACCACCGGAGGGTTACGAGTCCGAAACTCGATCCAACCAAAGAACATTGTATACGGCAGTCTGGTGCACGTTAAATCTGTCGGGTAAAATCGAAAGCCCTCACGTTTGGGTGGTGTAAAAGTTTGGAGAGTGGGTTACCACCTCAGGTGGTGATGTCACCGTCTGATCTTGGTTCAAAATTACGCGGCTGTTGCCATTAGCCCGTTGTGGTTCTTTAATGCAACGTTAAATCAACTACTTACCTTCCTTTCAAACGTCTATAGCAGAAGTTGCGAAACTGCTTTGACGGTCGACATCTTGAACAGTTTCTTGATTTTTTTTTAATCGACCCCCTCTAATTTACAATTACGTAACTATAATAGGACAAGCACAGAAGACGTTTATGCGAGGTTTTCTATCGTTTATTTTACAGTTGCTGTGTTTATTGCATGTAAAATATGATATATAGTATTATGTATAATTTTATTTTGTTTTTGAAGTTCTTAATATTGCATATTTTATATGAGGAATAAATTATATATATATATATCAAATTTAATTTATAGGTAACAAAATAACACTGATACAATCTCTCTTATATTATGTGTGTATGTATATATATATATATATATATATATATATATATATATATATAACCAATGTGTGAAAAGGGTGTGCTTCGTAACTTAACGATATTATCAATGCTGGCTTCAAAGTTGGTAAGTTTCAGCATTATAAGTAGCTACAGAATTCTATATTTAGCTTATTTCTTTGTTTTGTTCAAACAAAATTAATATGACTGAAATCCTCTTCAATCATGAACGAGCTTGGAAATGCATGTAAAAAGCACAACGTTTCTATTCGTCAAGTCCTATTTTTATAAAGCGTCTTAGCTTCAAGATCAACTGACAATTTAATAAGTTCTTCTTGTAAGTAACATTCGATATTTTCAATATATGATTCGATTTTTGTCTACCGACCCTTACTATTATTATATCGACCCCTTTGGCGTCCACTGGTCCATATAATAAATAAACATGTCTTGCGGAAAATTTTCTCAACAACAAATACGCTTGAAGTACAATAGATGCTTACGTTAATTCTGCGTGCATTTTCCAATAACACTGATTTATTTGTAATATATGCATTACAGAAATAATGATGTATGAAACTTAATAAATCACTGTTATCTTGTCTTTCCAGTGCATTCGACTTTCGTGTGAAGCAGGAAGGTCTGGAAGAACTCTTCATGAGGGAAGGAAACAACACCTTCTTCCTCCCTGTAGGCGCAGGGGTCGGGCACAGCTTCAACAGGCAGCAGGAAGTGGACAAATGGGTGAGTGTGATTGGTTTGTACATTACACCAAGTCTTTCTTCACTAATGAAGTTATGCTTCGAACTTTCCACATTTGCAATAACTAGTGTCTCAAAAAATACGTTTTGGGGATCGCAATTGAATCTTCCGAAACTTCCTGTACAGACTTAAAAAGAACACACAGTTAATCCATCATGTGATTAGGCTTTATTTTCCCCTAGCTCCCTTAAAATTTGCACAGAAAGTTTTTTTAAAGTCGTTGTAAATCGTTACTTTACTGATTAGATAATACGATCTAATTTCAAAGAATTTACAATTTAACTTAATATTCTACCGAAAGAATTTAATTTTAACAAATTCTAAAGAGAATTGAACAATTAAGCCTTCACGGATTTTATTCTTTTAAACGTTTGCATTGACTAAATTGCTTTTTTATTGGGATTCAAACTTATTTTTTTTTATTCTGTTTCGGTTGAAAACAACTAGTCGAGAGACTGATTAAACATGAAATAGAAGTTTTAAAATAGCATCTCTAAATTTAAAAGAATCAAAATCAGTATTTATATATAAAAACCTATGTAAATTAGGTATGCTGTGTTATTCGAATGTTTATAATTTATCTCATCTATAAAACTTGTCTTTTCTCTATTCAATACTAACAATCATACTTTTTTTATATTTCTTTACTTTCCAAAGTATATCATCTTTCATTAGATAGAAAGTACTTTAAAGCTGTATATTTTGTCTCAAAGTGTATATCTGTTTTCTCTTCTGAAACGAAATTGCTCCCAGACCTAATTGTTCCTAGGATAATTCAAGAAGTCTTAACATGCAAATATTAAACAGTTGTAACTAGAAAGCAAGATTCGTCGAAAGCTATCTTCGAATGAAATTCTTAAGAATTTATCGAATACAAGATATTTGCTCAGTATCCCCATTTCTTAATTCCATTCTACGGCTCAAATTCCTCATTCGATTTCCAAATCCAGTATTTCTCGAAAGCAAAAGTTCCGAAACTTTTCGAAGTGCGACATAAATATTCACGAGAAATCGAATTTACTCATAAACAGTCGTCATTAAAGGTTCTTTCGAACACTACTTTGTCGAATTCTCATTGTTCCGATTCCAAATCAACATGCATGCCAATGTTCCACATTCCAGTCACATCTAAAAGAAAACGAATTCATCTCCAATACTGAAATAACTTCCAATCTGAATCTGAAATCTCCATCACAATGGCGAAGAAAAGAGGGCAATCTATCCTCTGTATCTTTCTCTTCGTTGAACCGTTGCATGTAGAAATAGTTTCCTCTGAGTTGAAGTCAATCTATCCTTATCTCGCAGTCAACGTAAATCCATTTCCAGTTCTGCCTTAAATTCGATATACATGTTGCCGTTTCGTGAAAGGGAAATAATCCAAAATGGATATCTGCAAACGATTTTGTTTCGTGGAATACGATAAGAGAAGAAATTTAATCAGGGTTTAGAAGACTAAGTAAAATGAATTCTTTTGATTAGGTTTATGAAGCATGCAGAGTAATATATGCATATCTAAAATATTTTTCTCTTCATTTCTAATTAAAAAAACGACTTTTTCATTAAATTTAATAGTTTTTTCTTTGGTCGAGAATCAACTTCCAGATAATGATCTTCTTCACATTTTTGTGAATTGCATTGTTCAAGTGTCCTGTAATTTTAATGAGTTTCTTAAGTAAAGTAATACGTTTCTTTAGTTTTCGGCTTTACTGCAGAGATTTAATGTGTGAAATCGTCGAATTCATCCGGTCTAGACTTAGTGTAAACTATTAACGGAAGGAGTAGTTTGGATTTTAAATTATCTTTTCAAACTATGTATAAATAAAATATTTGTTTTTTAATTTCTGGTTCTCTTGATGCAGCTGGTGATATTACACATTAAACATTGACGTTCAACGCAATATCAAAGACGAGAATTTCCTTTTACTTAATCATGCTATTTTGTTTAAAGTGTGTGCTATTTCACTTAAAGAAACTCGTTCAAATTGTAGGATGTTTGGACAATACGGTTCGTAAAAGTGTGAAAATTCAACAGATGTATCGATACTGGTTTTCCATATATTAATATAAAACATAAAAATCGCTATTACTGGTCAAAAAATTAATCGTTTTCTACAAAATTAGGATATGTGACAAAACAATAAGGGTGCATCAGAATACAATATGGTGAATTTGCAGTGCTAGCGTCATCTACCTTGTAATGAAAGCTTGTGGGAGGTGTCGCTGTCATAAAATCTCTGCAAGATACGAAGGTCTTACGAATCGACTTAGCCGTTTGGCTATCGAAGCCCAGAATGATGTTTTTGATAACGGTGGATAGTCATTTTAAACATTAAGATTCGTGCTTTCTTCCCATATTTACGTGACAGATCTTCAAACTGAAGAACCGGACCAAATTACATAAACCTGCGAGCACTTGTCCCGTCTATTTTATTAGTTCAATGACGTCATCGAACATCGAAATCCGACACGTAAAGTTGTCTTTTGGACTGGACATTATGGAGAAGCGTGCTTACTACAAATAGTTGAAATCCCACATCCTAATTTGCATATTCATTTTGATGCTTTATTTCCACACGAGTGTCTCGATTGACACCCAAGTTCAAGTAACCCCAGTATCGCCAAAATGATTATTTGGTTTGGTGAATTTTGGTGTTGAAATTTTACATAATCGGAAATGACGTCATAAAATTTACCACGAATATCATCGGAATGCCATGTGCAAAAAAACATACCAGATTGAAGCACAGCGGTTTTACTGCTTGTCAACCAAATGCGCTCGCAAAACGCATATCAAGGGTTACCTTGAAGGGTATGTTATCGCCGTTTTTCGTCATTTGGCGTTGATCAAATAACTATGGCATCGTCGGCTAAATGGCATTGCATCGCAAGATCAAAGTGTTATCTACTTCACACGCGTCAAGTTTTGATGTTATTTGAAAGAAGGAATTTTGTGTTTGTCCTTGAGTATTAAAAATGAGTTATTGGGTTACATTTTTTTAATAGTGTTTAAGCATTAAATATGGCAGAAAACAAGGAATATTATCGACCTATTAAGCTTTATTATTTCCGCAGATGCAAAAGAACGTGTTGTGTTGTGTAGAGTGAGGGTTCCATTGACGATGCCACGTGCCGTAATGGGTATCGTCACCTGGATCTCGTTCTTGAGCCAGAAACCTCAGAACTCCTTCGAGCGCGGGATGATGCAGCTATCGGAGAGATTTAGAACGACCATCGAACTGAACGGCACACACTTGTTTGATTAACATTTGCGCTACGGCAGATAGACAATTGTTACCACTGAAATTTCGTTTACACCAGTGGCGTGGTATAGATCTGTGTCTGGTGGATGCTATGCCACTTTTAAGTGACCGTTGGCATCTATCGCCATTTACGAGCTGTCAGCGACTGACCTTGTAGAAGGTTATTCGGCACCCTTCCCTGTCGACCGTGAGGTGTGAACGCTTTGGGGGGGGGGGGAGGCAAAAAGTCGCATCGAAGATATCTATCCCACGCCAAACGATACGTCACACAACACTATGAAAGGAAAGCGTCAGTCGTAAATTCCACTCAAGACTCTATCGTTCAAGTTAGGCAATTAGGTTCGGGGTGTCGGAGATGCAGGAGAAAGAGCGGTTCTATGAGACGATTGAAGAAAATCTTATTGCCGCAGCGTAAAGGTTAAATTAAATTTTGATAAATCAAAAAAATGTTTAATCCGGACGAACTTCTGTATCAACTACCAAATAAAGGACATATTACCTCACATCTCGGACATGGCAGCAAACTAAAAATACCATTGCATACACCCAGCACTCATCTCGAAGTTACTCAACCTTCCGCCCAAAACCATCCATCACCTCCATCTAATTCAGCTTCCGTCAACAATTCTTGGGCCAGAGAAGAATCCGGAAAGCCTCTCTCAACCTCCAGTCCGTGCGCAACTCGACGGTCAGCAGAAATTAGCAAAACTCCGAAGCGGGGCTGCAGTGCCATTGATCACTTTGATGTGAACATTAACTTAAAGTTTACTCCACTCGCTCCAGTGGTCAGCCTTCGGGCTAACCTGGAGCCTCGAGCTCCGGAGCGTTAAATTTCCGGCATCAAAGCGCATTTACCGACAATAATAAATGCGGGCTGCCTTTAATCAGGAAATTCCGATCCGAAATTGGAGTATTGTGTATTAGTTATTTGGGAAACTTATGATGTCTTTACCCTCTGAGCGTCATATTGCCGAGTATTGCTTTTCCCAGACTAAATAATCGCGTCTATTGGTTGAAAGAATCACAGGAGGGATTCTATTGGTCTAGAACGGAGGAGGGGTTTCGTGTGGAAAGGATGCCTAAATTTAGAATTAGCCCAATGCGGCCTCATTTTAGATACTTCAATCGGATGAAATATTTTATTTTTTGTAAACCAACTATTATGTACTTGTTAATTTCATGAAGGTAAAGCTGTTTTGTTAATTTAAGAATTTGCTCATCTTTAACCCTTCTTTGCATGATTTTTTCTTTATTGGTGAAATAAATCAAGGTGATATAATTCATGTTCAAAATTAAAGGAAAAATGGTTAAAAAGATCTTAGTATATATTTATAGTATAAATTTAGCAAAAAACAATAGGATGGTATCATGTGGTATTTTTTAAATTAAACGCAAACTTTTTCAGAAATTGCTCTAAAAATAACAGAAACACATGCTACAAACCTTTATTTCACTCATTTTCACTTTTTTAGCAATAGAAACTCAAATATAATAAAACAAAATTAAAAACGAAATCACACGTTTATTGCAACTACAACAAACAGCGGAATGACAACTTCAACCTCGTTTGACTGATAGTGACACTTGCTTATTTTTGACAGCTATGTTTTTTTTTATGCAATGGACATTAAAAAGGTATCCAGACACGATCAACTTAAAGTGAACTTGTTCTTTTATATAATTGTTGGGCATTCAATGTTATGATGGAAATTTCCACCTTTATGCAAAGAAGGGTTAAACCCATCAAGTGGTTTCGACGAAATACCTCGTCCATCAAGTTCTGGCCAATTTTTTTTTTCTGATGTCATATTTTTCTGTCAAGATATTTCCGAATTTTTTTTTATTTTATTTTTTTTATAAAAGGATGTTGTCAGTTTTCTTCTAAAGACAAGGTATCTCGTTCTTCAAAATCTATCGAATTTTGCCAATAACGAGATATCTCGTCATCAAGATACTGTCGATTTTTTATGACAAAATCTACATCTTGTCAGCTTTCTTCTAATGACGAGATATCTCGTCCATCAGGATCTGGCCAGTTTTACAAATGACGAGTCAACTCGTCGAGATAACCACCAGTGTTAACGACTTTGTTGTGTCTGTTTTTTTATTGGAAATCATTTGAATATTTAGTCGTAGCATGGAGGTATGCAGTTCCAATTGATCTTCTATATTGTAATTAAAGTTAAACTTTCAAAAAGCTGTAAAAAAAAAAAGAACCACTGCTCAGAATGACATGAAATTTGAACTCAATGTACTCGAAGAAGGGGGAAATAATATGACATACAAAAAAGTTCCAAATTTTAGCAATAGATGGCGCTTTAAGCGTCATGACGTAAATGGGTTCGTTACAAGTGACATTTGAACGGAACGGACGTATCAATTACGGAGTACCTTGCAGAGAACTGCGAACCTCCACATCAGAATTAATAAAGAATTTAATGATTGTAAACTTAAAAATGAGGGAAGAAAGTTGAAGGTAGTGACAATGCACTATGAAAAAGGTAAATAAATGAGATAGACGATAGAGTTTAATAATTGATACAATTAGGAGTCCAGTTCACGTTCCAAAGTTGGAGGAGACAAAGAGGGAGGGCGACCAATCAGTACCGAAAAGAAGTGGCAAAATGCATGAGCTGTGGGGATGATTTAGGAGTTAGTGGTGATAAGATGGGTAAGTGACATTTGAATCGCAATACGACTTCTCTGGCTTGAGTTGCACGTTAAACTAACTATACTGTTCAATGTGCATGACTGTATAGGTTTTTTACTGAAAAAATTACTTCCCGAGTCATTCAACAGTTGTCGCACTGTTAGTGAAAGGCCCATCCACCGCGACAAGGTCGTACCACCCAGGATGGGAAAAACGGCTTTTAATTTTCCTGAGGCCAAAAGATGCATAACAAACAACAATGAAATCGGCTGCTAACTATTACCAGACTTGCGCCAGACATGTTCAATATGCTGTCCACTGTTTTGTGCCGCAAGTTGAAACCGAGAAACAGCACGTTCCACAGCAGATCGGAGTGTCTCAGGGGTCACGTTGTGAATGTGTTGCGCTATGAGTGCCTTCAATTCAGCTTGTTTGCAATCGGACCACTGAACACAGCACTTTTCAGATAACCCCACAGCCAGAAGTCACAAGGATTAAGATCAGGTGACGACGGCTGATGATTCTGTCATTTCCGAAATGCCTCTTGAGCAGCTGCTTCACTGGCTTTGCAATGCGCGGAAAAGCAACATCTTGCATAAAAAGGATGCTAACCACACATGTACTCTGTTGAAGTGTTGGAATGACGTTGTTGCGCAAGTCTCTCCTAGCGTTTATCATTGACGGTACAGGTAACAGGATCCGCACGATCCATCTATGGTCCTACAATAAACGATGGCGTCAACCTACACCACAGTCACCTTTGCAGAATGAAGAGGTACTGGCTCATGTGCGAACGGATTTTCCGCTGCCCATGTTCTGCAATTCTGAGTATTGACATGTCCTTGGAGAGGGAAATGGGCTTCGTCTGTCCACAAAATGTTCCATGGCCATTCATAATCCACTTCCATGCTAGCAAGAAATTCTAGAGCAAATATTTGTCTAGTGGCAGATCAGCAGGAAGCAACTCTTGAACTTAGGTAGTTTTGTATGGATAGCAAGGATGTTTTGTACAATTTTATGCACCGTGCTCGCAGGCATCTCCAAAGTACGCGCAATTCCTCTTGCACTGCAAGTTTGCACACCACCGCTCATCTCTTCCTGGAATGCTGCATATTATAGTATGACGCTTAAAGTGCTATCTATTTCTACAATTTGGAACTATTTATTTTTCTTATGCCATTCCATTTCTCCTTTGAGTATATTCAGTTCAAATTGCAGGTCAATCTGAGCAGTGGTTCATTTTTTACAGCTTTTTGAAAGTTGAACTTTACCAATTTTATCAACCTGTAATTCGCAGCAAAATAAGTGGTTGCAATCTATTGTTTATGTCTGCCTGTTCCCTAGCAAGTTTACTACCTTTCTTAGCATGAACTTTGCCAAAGCCATATGCCATATTAACAGAGTCCTATCCGTTCGATTAAGGCCTCTCAAGGGCACATCTTCTTAATCTGTGTATGGGTTTCACGAACCCGAGGTTACCTAGTGATCTATTCTGTTCACTAGGTTCACTGATAACTGCTCTTATGTAATCTAGACCTCTATAAACAAACCACAGTATGCCCAAACAATATTTCCCTCAATTCTCCTCCATCCTTTCTTTTCACAGCTACCTGATATTGTCTGTCTTGTGTTTGGCAGAGCTTGGGAAATGTGGCCCATACACCATTAAAACTCGAAAACCAACTTTTCAATAAAAGATGCAGTTTAAACATAAATTTGCTTACCTAGATTCTACAAATTCTGGATCCAATTTGGTGCAGGAGGCTGTGACATACATTGATACATTGAGCCGCGTTTGACTTTGCAGCCCTTTTATCCTATCTAACTAACTACCTTTATGAATGAACTACCCCAAGTCCATCTGCCTTCCCGTCAAATCCGTCTGTAACTTCCGTTATTGTGTTGTACAGGTCATCCGAGGCCACGTGGTGCCGAAGCAGATCCTGTTCACTCGCCTGGTCAGCTTCGACAGCTACCCCAGCGAGGCCTATGGGGACGACATCAAGGTGGAGCTCTCCATCATCAATGAGTCCAACGCCATGGGCAATTCTTACATTTGTAAGTAGCCATTCCCTTTCATTCATTAATACACATCTTTTCAGAGTTGTAAACTGAAGTTTCAGGCTGTGTAAAATTGCCTATTAAGACGGGCCCATTGTATCCCGGTTAGACGAATAGCGTATTAGTAATAGGTTGCGAGTTCGAAACTTTGCCAAAGAACGTCGTGTACACGGGGGTTGGGGCACGTTAAATCTCTCATTATCTAAAGCATTCTCACGTTGGCTTGGTGTGAAAGTTAGGAGAGTGCCAGAGCAGATGTACTTGTCGTCTGATCGGGTTTCAAAAGGACCATTTTTTGCCCTGGATCTCTTCCTTTAGGAAGAATCCCGGACCGTCGCCAACAACTGGTTACAGTTGCTCCAGTGCGACGTTAATTAACTTCCTACCAACTCTTTCAATCCACAGGCATGTGCTGCAAAATTAATATTCGAATGCAGTTTTTGACAAATGTATCGCGTCACGGTACAAGCTTTTTCTGAATAAAATCACTAACCTTTTGACTATGACAGTAGAAACACTCACTTCCAAAAGTTAAGCACGAAAGGTAAAATGCGAAAACAACGACAAGTACAGCTTTGATTGACACTAAATACGGCAGGAAAGTAGCAAATAGGTTCATGCATGAAACAAAACAAAGAATTATATACAAAGATGAAAACAATATTGAAATTTTATAAATTACTAGCCCGTGCCCGTGATGTAAGGTAATAATCTGGTGTAAAATTTACCGCAGATTTCAAATCCGGTTAAATTTTCAATCTATCTTTAACGATTCCTATTATACGAACAATACTAAACAATCCCAGTCAAAATGTTGTTGTTTTTCCCTTTTCTTTGCTCAAATGGAAGAGGGCAGGAAATGTAATCTGCATTCCCTGCCCTTCGTGTTAAAAAAAAAAAACTATCTGTTTATTTTTGGAAAGCGAAATAGGACAATCTCGTGCAAAAATATCTAAATAAAAAAAATAAAATAAAGATATATTTAATTTAGTGCGAAATAAAAGATCTATTCAATTTAAAACTTATTTATTTGAAGAAAATCATGTGTTTAGGTATCGATCTAATCAGAAATTATCCGCAGATTTCAAATCCGTTGAAATTTTTACTCTATCTTTATCTAGGAAATAGAAAAAAGAACTAAGTAACTAGAGTTAAAAGATTATTTTTTATCGTCTGTTGGAAAAACATTCCTCCCGACAAAATCAAAACGGAAACGAAAAATATAAATTTAGAATCTGTGATCTCTTCTATGCTGTTGCATTCAATAATGATTAAATTTCATTAAATTCATTTAAAAATGTTCTAGATTGAATTTTAAAACTCGCCGCGACCCTAAAATTGCAAAAACTGCGGACTACCTGTGTGCCAAATCCCATCTCTGTAAGTGCAATAGATTCGTCGGGACTTTGCGTGCAAGAAACAAACAAACAAACAGACAGACCAACACTTCCTTTTATAATATTAGAGATAAGATCAAATCATGTTGGAGTCATTAACAAAATTATGTTTATAAATCCAAAATAAATAAACAAAACCGACATTAATAGGGTATGTGACTACCCCTCATCCTCATATAAAGTGTGACCATGCTTTCCATGAGGTGATCAACCACCCCAGATTCAACTAATCGCCATTCCTCCTGTAGAGCAGTTTGCAACTCTGTGAGAGTTGCTAGGGGTGGGAAACGTACAGATTCAGCACGTCCGAGGGCATCCCCAGAGATTTTTCAAATGGATTAAGGTCTGGCGAGTACGCCGGTCCAACCATACGAACAATCCCTTCACTCTACAGGTAGTCGTCGACGATGCCAGCTCTATGAAAACGTGCATTATCATCCATTATAACGAAAGAAGGACCAATTGCTGAAGCGTACAATCTCACAGTGGGTTCTAGGACTTCATGTCGATACCGGACAGCCGTCACAGAAGCCCGTCTATAGATGTGCAGGTCGGTGCGATATCCCAACGAAATCCCGGCCCACACCATGATGCTTCCACCTCGGATATCGTGCCATTAGCAAAATTTACCAGATCCCGATGAACGAGGTATCTTGTCAAAATAACTTGTAGGATTAAATATCACCCAAATCTATTTTTTAAATATTGTTCAAATCTGTCTGTTTTCTTCTAATTTCTAGATATCTCGTCTATCAAGATCTGCTCAGTTTATCTGTTGACAAAATACCACGTTGAGACTACTACCTCCAGGAGGAGTAATAACAGGGTGGTAACAGAACCTAAAAAACCGGGAAATCAGGGAATTCTCAGGAAACTTTTTAATTCTGGAAAAATCAGGGAAATCTCAGGGAAAATTTCCAAATTGTACAAAAAATCAGGGAAATTTTGACAATTTAAACGGTTACCATTATCGTTCATTTAGAGATGCACTATTACGAGTGCTTTTGAGGATCGAATAAATCATATTCGCCGAAATTGTAATTTGAATAAAGAAGTATGGCGTCGTAATTTTTAAATACAACGAAAACTGCCTTCGCTGTTTTTTTCGCGGCCGTAGCGTCTTGGTTGCTGTGAGGCTAGCTATACAACTGGTGGTATACAATTTGAAATTTGTGTAACTAATGATGTTTTTTGTGTATTAAATTAGTTATTTTTGTTTGCAATTACATTTTTGTAGAACTTTTTATGTATATTTTGCACTTGGTTTTGATGAATAGTATGATAATGTAGGGTGAGGTGTAAAAAGTTCATAATCAAATTATTTTGCTTTTTTTTTCTCCATTTTTTTCAATTGCAATTATAAGAGTTCCATTAAGGGTTCCAACCCTTACAATAACAATTAAAATATCTGTAGAGAAAAAATACAAAATATTTGTGGAGAATTATCCTTTTACACCCTCTGATCTTAAATATTTAAAAATAGTGTTGTGTGGATACTTTATATCGATACCAATCACGGATCACAACATTTTTTAAGAGAATTGTTAAATCAGGGAAATTTTTATGAGACTATCAAGGAAATATCAGGGAACTTTTTGTCTTGGATTTTGTTTCCACCCTGTATAAGTGGATAATAGACTTCGATCGAAATCCCAATGTTAGAATTTCAGTGTTACAAATTAATTGATATCAAATTCTGTGGATAGCGAAAAGAATTTTTCATTTACGATCAGTTTTGACGTAGTTACATATACAACAACATCGAAGATACAGTAAATAAATTCACTAATTCCACTTCAAGAGCGCGTTTTTCAGCGATTGATATATATATTTTTTTTGACATTTTCTGATTTCAAAATGTACGAACCAACGAATACGTTTAAAAAAATACTGTGAAGTTCTTTGTCGTGTTCTTTCTTCAGAACACATCTGTCATTGTAGCAGTTTTTCGCTTGCATTTGCATGGAATGCATAGTCCTGCAATTCTTCCTAAACTGCAAAATGTACTTCTATTTTTCAGTATACGCCCAGAGCAATACAATTCACAGCGACTACCGGCACAAGAAAGGTGTTGTCATGGCGAAGATCTTGAAGCCGAATATTCCTGTCAAGAACGGAGTGGTTCATCTTATCGAAAGCCCTCTCATGATTATAGACATCACCGTCTGGAAGTTCCTTCAAAATGAAAGGGACGGAAGACTGTCGTAAGTGCACATTTTGCGCTGACGCTTTCCGAACTGTTCTGTTCACAGAACATGGTGTAGAAAATGGCGGTGTTTCTTTCTAGAACGATGGTTCTATGTTCTTTCACTTCCGAGACATTATTTTTGATTTATTGCTCACAAATATCACTATTCGATTCAAGAATATGTTTCCGTTTGATTTTTTATTTTAAAGTTTTATTCCGTTTAAAATTTTTTTGTTTAAAAGTTTTATTTCATATAGAATTGTTTTTATTTGAAAGTTTCGTTCCATTTGGATTATACAGAATTTTATCTAATAAATAAAATTCTTTTAAATCGAAATCAAATAAAAATGTTAAAAAAATCTAAATGCAATTAAATGCTTTAATAACCACATAGAATAAAATTCTATCGGTTAATAAATCGTTAATAATAGTAGTTTAATAGGTTAATAATAGTCGGAAATAACTTCGATTCCATAGGGAATAGAAGTTTAATAATTCATCTGGATTTTAAAGTTCTGTAATTGAAGCGGGAACTGTCGAATAGTGGACGTTTCAATACAAAATATTGTAAGAGTTACGTTTTTTAAATACATTTTCTTAAACTCAGGAACAAAATCCAAATAGTATAAATTTTATAATCCAAATTTTGTAAAATCTAAATGAAATCAAATTCTTTAATATCCAAATAGAATTAAACTCTATTATAAAACCTCAGGGAATATAGAAGTTTCGTAATCCATGTGGATTAAAATTCTATAATTGAAACGTAATAGAATTGGTACTATCCAAATGGTATAAATTCTGTAAGTTAAATTTTATGAAATTCTACCGTTCATATAGAATATAAGTCTATTAACCATATGGGAATTCTTATAAACCGTATAGATTGGAATATTTCACTCCAAATAGTATAATAGAATTCTAAAATCTGATTGCATAAAATGCTATAATTCAAAAGAAGTAAAATTCTATGAACGAAATTAAATTTACAAATTTAATCCAAAGGAAATAAAATTTCATTTCCAAGCCTATCTTTAAATGCTTCGTTGAAAAAAAGAAGTTTCAAAAAACCGAATCGTCGTGTGTTTAAAATGTAGTTAATATATTAAGTCTTTACAATGAGTTGTTTAAAATTTTAAACTATGATCAGTTAAGCGTTTTCTAAATTAGCTTATTTTTTTTAATAGAAATCTTACAATTTTGAAAAAGTCTAAGCTTCTAAAATATTTTATTACGAGAAATAATTGTTCATTTTCATAACTGAAAAAACAAATTCCCTTTACTGAAAAAAACGTAAATAATTAAATAACGTTAATTAAATAAGAATTATTACTTAAATATCGTATCAGCCACTTTTTTAAATACTTTTTCTTAAGCAAAGGAACAAAATTTAATATCTGTTTCATTCCAATTATTTAATGTTAAAATTAATCTTTTTATGCTCCGATTCTGTTCTTTAAGTTCGTCTCAATTTAGTTTATTATTAATTAGTTATAATTAATCAAATAATGCAGTTGGTTTTTTTTTCTTAAAACATTTCTAATTTACGAATAGAATTACGTTTTTGTAGCAAAAAAAAACGTTTCAATTTTTATAACGTTTTACGCTTTTATTTAAGATGCTAATTTGAGTAAAAATAAATATTTAGCAGTTTGATTGGCAACAAAAGCAGATCAGTTTTTGTCCTAATGGAAAAGTTTTTAAGGTAATTTTTTCGTTTTAATAGATTTTACGAATTTGTTTCTTTCTATCAAAACTCATTGAACGTAATTATCATTGAACGAATGTGACTGATTTTGTAAAATTCTATGTTCCTCTATGTATTGCAGTCTATGTTGCTCTGTGTAAGCAGTAGGAAGTATAGTTGAAAAGTATACACCTATTTTCTAATTTACTCTACATTTCATATACTATTCAGAGGAACAAGTTAAATTTTTTGTTGAAAATACATTCCTCACAGATAAAATACTTCAATCTCATTATCTGATCGACTTATTTTTTGGTTATTTAATGATAGTAGAAGACTTTTGTGATTTTTCCACTCTACAGAAATGCTACCACACACACTTACCCTGTCGCAAGATATCACCGAAAGAGTAGTAGAAAAAGATAGCATCAACTTGGCTACTGATCAACTTGTCGGTTACATTTTTTAATGCTCTGAATAAATCAGTCTACTTATACTTCATGTCTATAATATCAACTCGGAATTCATTCAAATTTTTATTTGAGAAGTGCTTAAATCGTATTCGAAAAACTTGATGTCACATTAGTAATACGTACAGGAAACGTGCAGAAATACTACTGCTACCTGCATTTAGCTTCACATAAAATGACTCTTAGAAGCAACAGAAAAAGAAATTGAAAGAAAAATGTTTTGATCGATCTATTTCCAAGGCTACGAAATAAAATCATAAGAAGGCTTTCAGCATCGGTAAAAATAAATAAACTCACAAATAGAAGCCTTTATCAAAAACGAAAACCGTCTTCTTTATGCAAAAAAAATGTACAAGAGCAAAATCCGAGCAACAAAAAGTTTTATCACACACATTCAAAACGAATTCATATTCCGAATTCGGAGAACATATATCCCCCCAAAAGAAACAAATAACCTCCTCGAAAGCCAAATGTGAGAAAAGTTCGTGTCACACAAAGACAGGCCCGAAAATACAAATTCTATTCTCCGCTTCGCGTAACTTTTGACAGAATATTCTCGCTTCCCCGAATCGTTTGACAAAAGAACACGGTATTAATTCGAGGAGACAAAAGGTGAGGATTTTTCTCCCGCCGAAAATAATCACCGACAAAGACCTCGGAACCTAGGACGGAACGTCCTCGAGTGGAATTCAATACCGGCCAAGGCCACTCAGAAATATTCATCGCCGGCCTTCGTCGGCAAATGAATCTTTTCGAGTGCCTTTTACTCAGGCTCGAATGGCAACAGTTCTGATTCCCGCCGCTCGGTTCTGCACCAGTGAATTCTTCGTTGGTCTTTCCGCTGCTCTGTTTCAGGTGCTCACATCTGCAGAAAATACGCGGGGGGGAGGTTATACCTTCCCCTTCTCCCGTGCGTGAATGGTTAGCTCCTTAAACGGCTAATTATTTCTTCAAGAAACGCAGAAGAGTTCTAATGCGAATTAGGCGGCTCGGGAGATTTGAAAGGGAGTCGAATCGAATGAGTGGAAGCTGCATTAGAAGAATTTTTAACGGAGTCTTTTAAAGGCCACGTTATTGGAATTTCAGATCGAATTGTGCTGAAGGTTTTATTCGCAGAAATGGCGGTGGAAGAAGAGTTATGGGAATTCGATTGTGTGACGAAGGGAGGGAGATTGTCAAATTCTAACGCTGATTTGATTTAAAGTCGAGAAACTTGTAAGATTTAATGTTTTGATTTTTGCATTCTGTGCTGATTGTAGTTAATTACCTAGCAAGGATTCCCTCTTTGACTTGATTCGTTTGCTTGTTCATGATCTCATTAATATTTTAATCTTAAGACTTTATTTTTCTCATTGTATATACGATACGGATCTTCAGCTCAACAAACCATATCCATATCTCTTAGGTAAAAGTTCCCTTGGGGAATTGTAGGTAAATGAGCAAGCAGACTTGCAAAGTCTACCTCAAATGGAATTTAACGTCAAATAATCATCATTAATTACCTAGAAGTAAACTACTAAATTCAATTAATGGTTTGGTCTTCTAAAGATAGATTCAACCGACCTTATGTTAAATATATATATTTATTACAAACCTATCTACTGCTATATATTTTTACTGAATATATCTTTGTTTCATATACTTTAATTTTATCTAAAGGAACAGAAAACTATACATAACCATAATCCAATTATAATAAACTATGATACAAACAGTTTTGTAGCTTGACACAAAACACTACGATTTTCTGTTTTGTCTTATTTGTGACACTACGACATCTATTATGGAACAAGAAACGAAGACCTTAACGAGAATATTTTGCGCTGTGGTTTTTAATTTAAATGTTAGTGCTCTCCTTTTATTTTGTCTATGCTTTCTAAATTGTTTGTTAATAGTTCTATGTTTTTATCAATACATTTGAATTTTACATGGAACATTCTATATGAAATGTTCTATATGGAACACACCGAAATATGTATAAAACGAGGAACCCAGTAGAAAAACATACGAACAAGTAACGCAGTAGCAAGCATTTTTTTCTGCATTCAAAATGTAGAGTATTTATCGTTCCGCTAAAGTTGCAGTTAAATAATAAATCATAACAGTAATGACGATGACGTAGAAGCGTCCATCGAACAATTAGAGCACAGCAATAGATTATGATAAACCAATAAGCTCTTGGTATTTAAACTTTGAAAGGTGTTATTTATTTCTCATTTATATCGTTTTCGAAAGATATTATAAGTAACAAATGTGACAACAGCTAAGCGTTTGCCGTCCTCAACTAAAATCTTTTTTTACACAACATTTTAAACGCATTAGTTCTTTGTTGGAATTTTGTAAGGATTCGTATATACATTATAAAAAATGGAACAGACAAACTTAAATCTGATATTCTGTATTTCATTCTTTTTCTAATTTTCTCAACCGAAACAAGAATTCCCAAAACTTAAACGAGCAGTCCATTTAAAAGGATCTCAGAATAAATTGAATCTGGAAATGTAAATGTTCTTTAGTTCTGTTGCCGTCAGAAATTAAATGTCACAGACAATAAAACGCAATAAGCTAATCCAAATAATTACTCTGCTTGCCTTTCATGTTTTGCTTAGAATAATTTGTCCCTAAAAATGCTACCAAAAGCAATAAATCGAGGATATCCTCCTCCAAAGCTTAGTCGCTGAACACCGCTAAAACTTCAAATCGGTATTCCAGCAAACGCGACAGCTTTTTATCTCCCGCCGAATGGCAACGCCAGCCGAGCTCTGCGTTTTGTTTGGTTAATTCCTGCATTTCCTGAAAAAGCGTTTCTTTTCGCAGGGAGTTCCTGGACCTGGTTAACTACGCTCCGGACTTCAAGGAGATTCTGATGAGTTCGCAGGAAAAAACGCTCTTCGCGCCCTCTAACGAAGCCATCCGTCAACTGCCCGCAGAGGCGGTGGCGCTCATCAAAACCAACATCACTGCCATCACTAACGTAAGTGCCATCGATTTCTGAATCGGGGGAAAACAAGAACTGCATTGATTTATTCGTGCTAAAAGGATGGGAATTGTTTTCTTCTTTTCCGTTCGGGACGTGACGGAATGGAAATTTATGGAACGCCGCTCGTGCATTTCATATTTCATCGAATCGTTATCGAATCCATCGGCGTCTCATCGATACCGGGGTGCGGTAATCAGAATGGGATTGCTCGAATTGGAAGGGGCTTTTTTTGTTCTGGAGGTGTTTTCAATAACGGGGTGGGGATTTTGTCTCGCTTCCGCTCTGGAATGGCAATCGAGGAACGGGTTGTACCGCTTGGGACGCACGTTTTAAGTGGTCTGGAGAAACGTTTGTATTGATATGGTTCGAGGGGTTGCTGAGCGAGCATTTCATAGATCAGTTCAATGAGGGTGTTGTATCAGAACCGAATAAAATTATGAGATTGTACATATGTTCGTTTTTAAACAGTTTTCCACAGAAATCTTTATGTCAGTGCAGGGTTCCCACGATTTTTGAAAGTTCTTGAATTTTTTTTTTTTTTTCAAAACTAGGAACCCTTGAAAGTTTTTTTGGAAATTGCAGAATTTGGTGAAAAGTATGTGAAATTTTTAAAACTAGTACATAATTGCGTAATTATATTTCGTCTTGCGTTGGAACTTTTCCAGACTGGTTTCCTCCGATGAAGATGTGCCATATAACGTCATTTTGAATAACGCCGGTGTTTCTCGCTTTTACACCTGGTGATATATATCAGACAAACCACAGTTTAAAGTATGGGTGAAGGTCATAAACCACATTTTACAGTCGCGTGGTCCCATCGCTTTTTTGCATAAACTTTTCAGACATGAAAGAGTTCCACTTATAGGTGAAATTCCAGCCGACAGCCACCGTGACAGACGTCTGTAGACAACTGCAAAACGGAGATTGTGTCATGGTAGATCGAACCGTGTGCAAGCTCTCATACTCCTATTCATACCACCAAAATAATTTATCGTACAATATTTTGTCGCACGACAGAAATCGACGTGTGTGCTATTAAGCCTCAAAGTTAGCATTGAGACGAGAAGCCCACTTAGCAAAAAAAATCGCAGGTTCGGTGAGAAAAGGAAATCCAAATTGTAACAAAAATTGATGATAACCTTTCTTTTTTTTTTTTTTTTTTTTAATAAATATTTTCCATATTTTTTTCTTAATTGACAGCTTTTGTATATGCCTTGTTTTAGGTCGTAATAAAATATTTTAGGTCCTTGAAAAAGTTTTTTTTAGTTTTGAAAAGTCCTTAGATTGTTTTGGACCGAGGTGTGGGTAAAGTTTCGTTTGGACCCCGATGTTCATGACTTCGATTCCAGAAATTAATAGTCCTCAGGAGTACATCTTCTTTAGGAGAGGCATTACAACGTCTAGGTACCCGAGTTCCACACTTTAATTTTCAACCTCGCCTTCTTTTTGCTCTTTTTCCTCTCTCTCTCATTGTTGCTGTTGTTTGTCTTGTGTTTGACGCTGCCAAGTTGCTTGACTGCAGGCGGTTTCGACGGCCACGATAGCCGCACAGTTGGAAAAGCAACGGATTTAGCGACCTGAGTGTTGCGAGTTCTAACCTCGGGCCGTCGCGCACGTTAAGTCGTCTGTCGTGGCCTCAAATGTACTCACGTTGGCATAGTGTGGTAGCTTGGAGAATGGGGTGCCAGCTCAGCTGTTATCGTCATCTGACCGTGGTTCTAAATGAATAGTTGTAATCGAATGTTCTTTGAGGGATTGATTCCGCACCATCACCGTCGACCAACCGGTCTAGTGGTTAATGCGTTAGCCTCTAGATTGGAAGGTTCCTGGTTCGAATCCGGGTCCGGGCATGGATGTTTGTAAGCGAATGGTGTAGAAGCGGCTGGTGCACCTTAAATCTGTCGTGGTGACAGAGTGATGTTCCGGTTAGCTTCGGCAGGACTACCTCAAAGAAAGCACTTGTGAAATAGTAGCATAAGTAGCGTAAATTAAGAAAATAACAAAACAAAACCCTGTCCTTAACCCTTCAAGTAGAGTTCAAATCCAACCTATGACCATCGTGTACATTAAGGCTAGTGCACGTTAAATCTTCAAGGCCTCAAATATACTCACGTTGGGTGGTGTGGTAGTTTAAAGAGTGGGGTGCCAGCTCAGGTGTTGCCTCGTCATCTGACCGTGGTTCAAAAATTACATAGTGTGGTCCTCGTATCGTTCCTTGAAGGCTACTCACTAGGTCAGTAATTTAGTCTAGTAGCTAGTAATTTAGTAACTAAACGTATTGGGAAAATATTATTCAGTCGAGTAGTGCCTCCCACCTCACTCCACTAACCATTAGCATTCCACTAGACAGGTTTGAACACGTCTGTTTAGTAGAGTTCATTAGTTATTCGTTTTCATTCCGCTAGGTCTCTTTCTTGTGTGTGTTTTTTGTTTTTCGTTGTAATTTGAATTCATTCTTTTTGTTTAGTCAATAAATCTGTTCTGTTTAAATGTTTAACATTTTTTATTCTCTTAAAATAACATTTTTATCGGCAACATGATTCATTGGAGCGATGATACTATGGTCAGATTTGTTACTGCATGTGTGGTTGTTGTTGTCGTGCGGGCCATATATGGCCCAATTGGGGGTGCCATTGCCCCGGAGGTCTGGACTTCTTCATGCATGACACATCCGTTTTACAGGAAGGTCCCTTTCACACATCCATTCACTCACACATATCGTAATTTAGATCCCAATCAGAGGCCGATAACCCCCTGATCAGGTACCCCCAGAGGTATTGATTTGGTATGGGAACATGGGGGGACTTTGTGACCACGACCTATTTAACGTGCCCTAACCACCATTAGTGAACACGACGGTCTTTAGCCAGGTCCAAGCACCGATCTCGCAACCTTCAGAATTGCAGGCTCCGCAGAGGACAGAACCCACAACCCTTCCGATGCGAGCCCGACGCTCTACTGACTGAGCTACCGCGGCTCATTGCTTGTGTGGTACAGATGTGATTATGGAATGTAAAGTCTTCCCTGTACCAAAATAAAGCATCCAAGGCAGTTGCAATCGATGCGTTAGAAAAAGCGATGGGAATACCGGAGTTTCGCTAGAAGGGAATTTAAATAAAAAATTAAAAACATTAGGAAAGTATTTTGTATTTATTTTTAAACTAGCAGGGAATTAATTACCCGGTGCTGCTCGGGTTGAATTAATTAAATGTTACTTGAAAAGTGTTGTGACTAATCACTTCACTTTCGTAAAAGAATGCTAGTTTCATTTAAGTGTACGGAAAATAATTTTTAATATCGTTTTAACTTTTTCATCGCTTCTATTTACTTCGGACACAAATATGTATATATATACATGATCCATCCATCTAAATACTCTATTTCATATCATATTTTTGATCGCGATTCAGCTTCGCTTTCCGCATCATCTTTAGCAGTCGACACTAGGGATGCAACATCGATGTCGATGTTTTCAAAACATCGATGTTTTTTAAAAAACATCGATGTATTTACCATCGATTTATTGGGGACGATGTTTTCGTAACATCGATGTTTATACTAGTCGATGTTTTTACGTTGTCGATGTTTTATTTATAAATGAAAAAAGTACCGTTATAAAAATTTTAAAAATAACCAAGTAGCAAAATTTTTGTAACCAGCAGATTAAACATACTTTTAGACCAAAGTGACCAAGGGTGAAGGGTCTGAAAAGTAGGGATGCGACATCGATGTAGATGTTTTCAAAACATTGATGTTTTATAAAAAAATACCGATGTATTGAAGCCGATGTCGCATCACTAGTTGCTAAACCAGTTTTAAGAAATGGGGAAAAAAGTTTGAATACACTGAATTTTAAAAACATCGATGGTTTGGGAGCAATGCATTATCAACATCGATGTTTTGCTGTTGATTTTGCATCACTGGGTGCTAAACCAGTTTTAAGAAATGGGGGAAAAAGTTTAAATACACTGAATTTTAAAAACATCGATGGTTTTGGAGCGATGTCAACATCGATGTTTTAATTTTGAACATCAAAGTTTCAAAAAATCGATGTTTTGCTGTCGATGTAGCATCACTAGTTGCTAAATCAGTTGTAAGAAATGGGAGGAAAAGTTGAAATACACTGAATTTTAAAAACATCGATGTTTAAAAACATCGATGTTTTTGGGACGATGTATTATCAACATCGATGTTTTAATTTTGAACATCGATGTTTTGCTGTCGATGTCGCATCCCTAGTCGACTCTCGAACACCAACCAAACCGTGTGTTAACAACCACTCCCCCACTTTCCGTTTTCTCGTTCAGTAGAGCCACTGAATCACTCGCTACTCGACTAAATTACTGACCTAGTGTGTAGGGAGGATCCTTTAGGATATTGATCCCAGCCCGTCGTCAATAACCCGTTGTGTTACTCCACAGTGCGACGTTAATTAACTACATACACAGATGTTCATGACTTCAATTCCGTAAATCAATTCTCCCCCATCAAACCTCCAAGTGGTTTCGTCGAGGATATCCCGTCCATCAAGATAATGACGAGATATCTCGTCATTAAGATATTGCCACTTTCTTTTTCACTGTAACGAGATCAAGATCTGGTCAGTTTTGCTAATCACGAGATCTCTGGTTGAGAAAACCACCGGCAGGATTAAATAACATTTCATGTTCCTTCACGCCTCTACATCAATGTTTATAACTTGAAATAATTTATCCCTCCCTTATGTATTATTCCTTTTTTTTTATTGCTTTTTATCTTTATAATTTGGGGATTATCTGCTTTCCAGAAGGGGCTCCGACAGTTATATGCCCTGTCCTGTTCTCTGTACGTTTTGTAGCACATTGGAAATCACTGGAACTAATCATTTGCATATAGCAATAAGCACGTTATTGTATCATCCTTCTTCTACTGAATTAGATTGAGCCCCCTTTTTACCCAACGGTCTTTGGTTGGATTCGAACTCGCAACCCTCCGGTTGCTAATCCATGACTATTCCAACTGGCATTACACGTCCCTACAAATTTTATGAAGATACAGATGATACAAAATTAAATCGCATATGATGTATTAACATAGGGATGTATTATGTCTCCAAGCGCTACCTGGATGTTGCTATTAGATACATTAAGGTTCACAAAGGAAAGACAGTAAGTATGTGAACCAACCTTAAATTGTACGCGTTTAGTTGCACTTCAGGGGCTAGGATGTATCCCGGACCGTTTTCTATAGCCCGTTGTGGGCGTATTCCAATGAACGTAAATTCAACTATCAACCAGCCTTTACATTCATAGGTAATGTAATGGTAATTTTTTATTAAAGTCGTACTGAAGCAACACAACGGGCTATTAACGACGATTCTGAATCAATTTTCTAAGTGAAAGATCCGAGGACAACACCACGTAATTTTGAAACACGGTCAGATGACGAGTTACATTCATAGGACTTGTTAATTCTTGAAATACTTCCAATCTCAACTTATCTACTCAGTCTGTCAATAATCCTAGGTGTTCATCCGCTTCGACTTTAATCAAAAATACCTACCTACCTACTCAGTCTGTGGAAATAAATGCTCCCATCAATAATTGAGTCTATCACAGCAAAAATGGTCTAATCCACAAAAACACCAAAAAAATCTAATAATTACCAAACAAATTTTTAATGTGCAGATAACTTATTGTTGATTACTGAAAAACAAATTTTTAGAATTTCAAATCGTGTTAGGGATAAAGAGAATTATATAAAAAAATGGTGGCAAAAGAAAATCGCATTAATCTTCTTTGGTTATGTTGGTGAGTTATAGGCCACTCTTGCTGAGATAGCCTCATCAAGTAGCTATGCATTCTAAAACTATATTAATATGAGGCTTTCTGACCAATTCTGCACGTTTGCGTGTCTTTTTGAACTAAGAACCATTCTAGAATAAAGATTCTTTGCCGGCTATAGACGGACTCCTTTGTTAAGCGGACATCTACAAAGAAGCCTTTTCAACTAGCTTTAGACTCAACATGATTTATGCTCATTCTTAAAATTTAATAATTACTTAGCTTCAAGTAATTTAGAAACCAACGTCGGACGACAACTGTCCAGGATAAATTGCGTTAAGGAAACTTGTAGAAGCTTTCCATTAAAACTGCAGTTTCGGTTGGCGCTTTCATTAAATTGCGGCTTCTGTCGTATAATCGTAGCATAAATAGTCGAGTGGGTAGCAAGGGTCAGATGTTCAGCATCTAGTTTTAGAGACAATCCACTGAACACAATTACCGAAACAAAAGAACGTGGACCAAAACCATTAGCTTTGAGTGGAATGAAATGAGACATTAAATAAACATTTCATTAGAGGGGCAGATTCGTTAAGATCTTCCAGATGGTGGAATAAGGCGTAATACAATTCCCACCGACTCGGTCCATCTGTGTTATTCCGGAGTTTCAACGGCTATGAACAGAACAGTTAAAATTAGAGTTGATAAAAGTCTCCTTGAACGCATTTTGACGTAGTTTTATGCGAAATAACACGACACGTTGCTTTGTTGATTTGTAAGTACTAATCGTAAATGAAAGAGTGTCCAGTAGGACAATTCGTCATCAGGCCGTGGTTCACCGGTTTGGTTGGTTTGGTAATTTATGGCGCAAGGGTCATATGTGTCCATGCTCCACTAGATACAAAACATACGATATCAAGTAATAGAAAAACACTCACAGTTACAGTGTTACTGAGAAGACAGAAATACACAACTGTGTTACTGAGAAGAGGAATGGAACCTGCACCACCTACAACTCGAATGCAGCAATCGCAGTGGACATACCGGCTGACGACGGCACCCCAGATATTGATAAATGAGATAACTCGTCAAAACCACTTGGAAAAGCAATGGGTAGTGCACGTTAAATCAGTCGTGGCCTCAAATGTCCTCATGTTTGTGTGATGTGGAAGTTTGAAGAGTGGGGTGCTAGCTCATGTGTTGACCTCGTCATCTGACCGTGGTCCAAAAGCGCAAGATTCTGTTCTTGGAGATATCTTTCGTCATCTTTCCCTTCGGGATGGATCCCGGACCGTCGCCAATAACCCGTTGTGTTGCTCCAGTGCGACAATTCAATATCTAATTCAATTATAAGCCTACCTACAGGGCAATGATTCTCGACTTTTGTAAGACAGCAGCCGAGAAAATCCTTTTTGTTTACATGTTTACAATGATGGTCTGGATCCAACAAATTTATGTGTGGGAAGGTAGGCTAAAATTCTTCAACTACCTGTTAAACCTGCAGATGGTTGTTTCGACGAAATATCAATTCATTCTCAAAGTTGCCCACATCTAGATGCACAAGATATATCGCCATTATTTAAAAACACTGACCAGATTTTGATCTCAGCGCCATCAAAAAATCAGAAGTATCCTGATTTCGATGTATCTCGACGTTAGCAAAATTTTTCATACCTATATCGACGATATATCTCTTCATTCTCAAAGTTGCCCACATCTAGATGCACAAGATGTATCGTCATTATTTAAAAACACTGACCAGATTTTGATCTCAGCGCCATCAAAAAATCAGAAGTATCCTGATTTCGATGTATCTCGACGTTAGCAAAATTTTTCATATCTATATCGACGATATATCTCATAGAAACTACTTGGAGGGATAAATATTAAAGAAATTAAAATACATTCTATTAAAAAAAAATTAACTCGCCAAGAAGGTGCAGAATTACAGTGGTGCCGGGCTCGATTCACTTGAAATGACACTTACTGAGGACGTATAGTCTTTAGTGACGAGTCCCGTTTCCAAATGTGAACTGACAACAACCGCAGACGCTTCTGGAGACATCCAGGGCAGCGTGGGGATCCTGCCTTTACTATCGCACGCCACACATGCCCACATCAGAGCGTTATGGTCTGGGGTGCCATCTTCTTTGATAGCCGGACCTCTTTGGTAGTCATTTCTCGCACACTTACAGCACAGCGGTACGTAGACGACATTCTACGACCGGATGTGTTACCGTTCTTTTCGCAGTACCCTGGGCTTATTTTTCTGCAAGACAATGCCAGACCACATACGGCTCGTCTTGCTATGAATGTCTCCAAGCTTGTGAAACGCTTCCTTGGCCAGCCAGATCACCAGATCTCTCTCCCATCGAGCATGTCTGGGATATGATGCGAAGGCGACTGCATCCGGTAGGGAATGTTGTTGACGTAGTCCGACAATTGGAGCAAATTTGACAAGAAATACCGCTGGAGACCATCCGGGAGCTTTATCGGTCTATGACACGTCGTTTGGCAGCTTGCATTCAGGCTAGAGGCGGGTCAACACCTTATTGAGCTCGTTACTGTAACTCTGAAATAAATCATTCAATTGTTCTGAAATTTTAATCATTTTCTATTCGGTACATAATTTTCTATTGGTGGACAAATATTGGTGGATTTTCCTATCCACCAATTTTTGTCTCCATCGGACAACTCCTTCTTGGTGCGTCGATTTTTTTTGTTATAGAGTGTATATAAAAGACCAATGTGTGAAAAGGGTGTACTTCGTAACTTAACGATATTATCAATGCTGGGTTCAAAGTTAGTAAGTTTCAGCATTATAAGTAGCCACGGAATTCTATATTTAGCTTATTCCCGGCCGCACACGGCACATATTGCTATCAATTGTCTTCCAAGCTTTCCCAACACGTCCTTGGCCAGTTAGGTCTCCCGATCTCTCTCCCATAGAGCAAATTTAGGACGTTATAGGAAAGCGATTGCAACCATCACGATATATTAACCATTTAACCCGACAGTTGGAGACAATTTGGCTAGAAATTCCGCTAGACACCATCCGAGAACTTTTTCAGTCCATGCCAGGCTGGGGGACTGCTTGCATCCAGGACAGAGGTGGACCAACTCCTTCTTGACTTCCTCCCTTTGTAACGTTTCAACTCTGAAATAAATCATTCAATTGTTCTGAAATTTAATCGTTTGTTTTTCTGTGTATCTTCTTCATATCCATCAAATTTTATCGCGATCGGACAACTCCTTCGTGGTGCATCTATTTTTTTTTTTTTGTTATGAAGTGTACTAACAAATAAATTTTTTTATATACTCATCAAGTTGATGGACGTGATAGAATTGGGACGTACAAATTCCTACATATCGTTACAACCCTGCCAAATGCACCAATCTTCGGTTTGGCGACTTTCACCTATTTGCATTTGTCCAGTCGCCTTTTTATGTCTTATGCTATGACAGAGCCTCGGATCATCTCGATGATTCTTACCCGAAATGCCGATTGTCATGAAGTAAACAACCTTACAGTCGTCACTCTGTTAATCCCGAAGCATCCAAAACTGTGAACGCTTTTTTTTTTTTTTTTTTGTAGAAACGTCAATTTTGCAGATTGTGTCCTTGTTGTGTTGGTAACAATGTCTAAACCCTTCTCATAATGAGTGCCTCGTTTCTTTGTAGCTGCTGAAGCTCCACCTGGTGACGAAGAGCATCTCTACCGACGACGTCATGTACGGTCGACACAAAGATTACATATCAGCGGACAACAGGAACAGCCTCTATTTCCGGATTCTGGGAGACGAGAAGAACAAAAGTAAGGGTAATGTTTTCCCTTCGCAATCTTATTGTGCCTTTGTAATAAACAAAATAATCTGGGAGCATTTCTTTGTTCGATATCTCACCTGCTAGGGAATCGACGTTTAAAGAACAACAAACACGCGGTGATGGTACGACATTTCCGGACAAGGGGCGCTATAACGTGCGAGTGTCATTAGTTCTACAGCTGCGGATTAACCTATACACCCCTTTTTATTCACATATCAATAGTAGTAGGGCAAAATCAAAGGTACCGTTCAATTGGGAATGATGGTATAGATGAATCCATTTGCATAGAATTTGCATCAGGAGGCATTGAAAATCATGAAATTCCTACTTTCGTCGCCTACAAATTTAGTTCAGATCTTTCCTATCGGGGATTGATCCCGGACCGTCGCCAATAGCCCGCTATGTTGCTCCAGTGTGTTACGATAACTAATACTCTTCCATCCTAAGGATGCGACATCGATAACAAAACATCATATGTTCAAAATTAAAACATCGATGTTGATAATACATCGCCCCCAAACCATCGATGCTTTTAAAATTCAGTGTATTTAAACTTGTTTCCCCATTTTTTAAAACTGGTTTACCAACTATTGATGCGACATCGACAGCAAAACATCGGATGTTCAAAATTAAAACATCGATGTTGATAATACATCGCCCCCAAACCATCGATGTTTTTAAAATTCAGTGTATTTAAACTTGTTTCCCCATTTCTTAAAACTGGTTTACCAACTATTGATGCGACATCGACAGCAAAACATCGGATGTTCAAAATTAAAATATCGATGTTGATAATACATCGCCCCCAAACCATCGATGCTTTTAAAATTCAGTGTATTTAAACTTGTTTCCCCATTTTTTAAAACTGGTTTACCAACTATTGATGCGACATCGACAGCAAAACATCGGATGTTCAAAATTAAAACATCGATGTTGATAATACATCGCCCCCAAACCATCGATGTTTTTTTTTAATTCAGTGTATTTAAACTTGTTTCCCCATTTTTTAAAACTGGTTTACCAACTATTGATGCGACATCGACAGCAAAACATCGGATGTTGAAAATTAAAACATCGATGTTGATAATACATTGCCCCCAAACCATCGATGTTTTTAAAATTCAGTGTATTTAAACTTGTTTCCCCATTTCTTAAAACTGATTTACCAACTAGTGATGCGACATCGGCTCCAATACATTGATGTTTTTTTCTAAAACATCAATGTTTAGAAAACATCGAAATCGATGTCGCATCCCTACTTTTCAGACCCTTCATCCTTGGTCACTTTGGTCTAAAAGTATGTTGAATTTGCTGATTATAAAAATTACGCTACTTGGTTATTTTTAAAATTTTTATAACGGTACTTTTTTCATTTAAAAATAAAACATCGACAAGTACAAACAACGATGTTACCAAAACATCGACCCCAATACATCGATGTTAAATACATCGATGTTTTGAAAACAGCGACATCGATGTTGCATCCCTATTCCATCCGGGCTATCGGGCTGCGGTAACCCGATCGCAAGAATAGCGGATTAGCAACTTGAGGGTTGCGTGTTCGAATCCAACCAAAGACCGTCGCGTACAAAGGGGGCTGGTGCACGTTAAATCTGTAATGGTTTCTAATGTCCTCTAGTTGGCGTGGTGTGGATGTTTGGAAAGTGGGTGCCATCTCAGGTGTGACCTCGTCATCTGACCGCGGTTCAAAATTACTTAGTGTTCTTATCTTTCCATTCGGTATCAATCCCAGACGCGTATTACCAACCTTTACCTGGAATAGACGACATGGGGAAATTTTAAGCCCGCTGATTCGTTGCTATCTCTTTCCGCGATCTATGACGTCACTCACCCATAGTGCGCACTCCGCATGTGTGAAAAGTATCACTATTTACTTGCAACATTTGCGAAAAAAAAACTTGAAACTGCTTCGACCGAAAGTAGAATACTAATAAAAAAGAAAGCGACAGTTCAACGGCTTGTGCTATCTACTCGTAATTTGATCGTAAATGTTTTGTGTTTAGTTTTAATTCCAGTATAGATTCTACACGCATGATTAAAAAAAAAAAACATTTTCGAACTTTAAAGGACACTTGGGATCTTGAACAGAATAGAAGGCGGAAACAGGGGAGTTTTTACTGGGAATCTGTTGTATAGATTTGTTATTTATGTTGCAGAGGTTTTCCACCGGCTTTCAGTTCAAGTAGAAACTACCCAGTAATGAGTAATGACAGAGTCCACGTGAATCATCGCCATTAATGATGATGTCACGTAGTGACGTCATAGTCGACAGTTCGAAACCAACGAATCAGCGGGCTTAAAATTTCCCCATGTCTTCTATTCCAGGTAAAGGTTGTTAATATGCATCCCGGACCGTCGACGATCGCCCGTTATTTTTCTCCAGTTCGACGTTAATTAAAATAACTACCTACCCAATCGGGTTATCGTGGCCCTCGCTTTGAGAAAATCGACACAGGAAGGACACGGAAGCGATAAATACTCCAAAGGCAAACTACAGGAATCGAACCCGTCCCCCACACACATAGGTACAGCTTCAGTCTACGTTTATTGCGGTGGCAACGCCCTTGGAGCTATTTTTGGCCCACTTCTAATGTCGCCAAGGAAATAATTATTTCAAAAATCTTTTTCTTTTTGTAAACGTAATGTAACAAGCTTCGAAAACACATTTGTAAACGTATTAAATTATATATTTTATTTGTAAATAATATAGATATAGGTGAATAAAATATTATATATATAATATGGTACAGTGCTGTCGTACCAGGTTGTATTATGTATATATATGTGTGTGTATATATATATATATATATATATATATATATATATATATATATATATATATATATATATAGATACATATAGATACATATAGATACATATAGATACATATACATATATATATATATATATATATATATATATATATATATATATAGATACATATAGATACATATACATATATATATATATATATGTGTGTGTATATATATATATATATATATGTGTGTGTATATATATATATATATATACATATAGATACATATAGATACATATACATATATATATATATATATATATATGTGTGTATATATATATATACATATACATATATATATATATATATATATATATATATATGTATATATATGTATATATATGTATATATATGTACATACATATATATGTATATATATGTATATATATATATATATATATGTGTGTGTGTGTGTGTATATATATATATATAAAAGAACACAAAAGAATTTCCAAAAAAATGTAACAAAAGTCTTAAAAAAATAATAAAAAATGAAGAAATGTTGGTGGATTAGGGCGTCATCAGGTTTCTGTTTCGGTTTTTGGTTAATGCACCCCGGCTGTTATGTTATTTTGTATATTTTACGTTATTATTGTGCGAGTGCGTGCGCGTGTGTGTGCGTGTGCGAGTGCGTGTGTGTGTGTGTTACAACCTTGTACGACAGCACTGTACCATGACATAAATTAAAATGAAATAATAAAATTATTCCACAACTGGCAAATAACCATTAGAAGAACCAATAAAATCAAAGAAAAAACATTTGAAACGAAGCGTTGAAATCAAACTACAGTTTAACGGATTTTTAAAGAGAACTTGCAAGAATATTCAAAATAAAAATTTAAACTTTCCGAGGTTGCCTTAAAAAAAACGAGATAACCATAATACAGATGAGTTCCTATAACCTGCCATACCTCGCTACTAAAGGCGCGCCCAAAAAAGCGCCATGGCCATTGTCACCGGTATAAACGTAGACTGAAGCTGTATCCACATGTGTGTGCGTTTGCGTGGTTGTGTGACGAGTTTTATTCTTTTGTGTATTTATCTTTCCCTTGTCCTTCCTTGTGTGTCCATTTTCTTACAGCGAGGGCCACGATAACCCGATTGAGTAGGTAGGTATTTTAATTAACGTCGCACTGAAGAAAAATAACGGGTTATTGACGACGGTCCGGGTTTAATATGAAAAGAAAAGACGAGACCACCACCAAGTAATTTTGAACTGCGGTTACATGGCGAGTTCACACCTGAGATGGCACCCACTCTCCAAACTTCCACACCACGCCAACTCGAGGACATTAGAAACCATTACAGATTTAACGTGCACCAGCCCCCTTTGTACACGAAGGTCTTTGGTTGGATTCGAACACGCAACCCTCAAGTTGCTAATCAGTTATTCTTCCAATCAGGCTATAAATGTAAAATATGTATCGCAATAAGTATACGTAACTAAGCATCGAATATATGTTTCGCTGTATGTGGTGTATGGAGCTGTGATATATCGTGGTATCATTTTATATGAGAATACATTTATCCTTTTGATAATTGAATAAAGACCTTTTTAAACGGCAAGATTTCTCAAATAAATCTCAGAAAGCCCTGCCGATTTAAATGGCTGTAACAATCTCCTCTTTTGCAAGTTTACCTGCGTCATTTTGCACTCTAACGACTTCCTTATCGCTTAGAACATTTTCTCTGACAACTCCAAATGGAGTTCATTTCGCAAATGTTGCCACTAAAGGTAATGGAATTGCCGACTTGTTCTTCCATTTTTCCGGAGGGCCTTTGCAAACCGAGCTCAGTACCAGATACTTGTACTGACTGAATGGAACTTAATTAATCTTGTTAAGCTTGACATGGTGGGTGCATTAGCTTTTAGATCGATCGTGTTTGCTGGAACTCAAACTTCCGGAATTTTAATGGTTCTATCATTTCCGCCTTGTAAAATTAAGATGTCTGAATGGTTCGGATTGTGTGCTTATAATTTGGCACAAAGGTATTATGACGTTTAATTATTTTTGAGTTTCTATTTGTGTATGAGGTGTTTCGAATTCACCTGTCATTTGTAATAAATAAATAATTTCGTTTACGTGATATGATTGTCAAAGCTTCATCCAGAAAGTGATTAACTGAAACTTATACCTGAATAATACAAACCTCATGTGAAATGACATGTCATTTTGCCTTAAAACTCAAGAAATTAGAAATCAATAGTAAACAAAGTGCATTAACTGGGAATAAGTTGAGCATGTGATGGGGCAAATCGAAAATCGCCACGTCTACCAAGTAGAGGTATTATTTATAGCTTTTTTTATTGCTTGTTTTGATTGATAAAAGTCAAAACCACTGCAAGCTAAAATCGAAAAGCAAGGAAGATTATAAAAGACTAGGGGGCCCGCCCCTGCTCGCTAACGCTCGCCAACCCCCGGAGGATTGCTTCGCAATTCTCATTGGTTCGCTGCGCGAACCTATGCTCGCTTCGCTCGCATCAATGAAGACACGTGTCCTAGCAGAGGGGATTGATTACAAAATATATTCCAAAAAATATTTTTCAAATCTAAATTTGTTGTATTACATAAAAGATATATACAGTACCTCTGGAATCAGAATTTAGATGAAAACTTTGAGCAAATTTTTACTCGCAATGTGAGCGCTGCTTTGGAAATTGAATACCCAGCATGTTGTTTGTGTGTACATTTCCCCAGTACTCTAGCCACCCATACACTTTTTGACTGAGTTTGCTGTCGAAAGTTGTAGTGCACGCGTCTTGTTGTACTATAATTGTTAGCCTTGAGAAGGACCGTTTTTTAAATAGCCCTGAAAAGATCCTCCGCTTTCTTAGATTTCTATTACGAACCGCAACAGCTCGTCTAAAATTCATTTTTTTTTTCAATAAAATTTCATCTGATAACGCTATAGATTCAAATGACTCGCGAGGCTCCTAGTAAACAAACAATCGCACAATGTTGCCAAAACGCGGTAACAAATAACGTCTTTTTTGCGTGCCACGTAAGAGAAATATATATATAGATATTGCTCCAATCAAAACGAAAACTAATTAACAAATATTGCTCAGAGCTAAGTTTAAAAGCAATATATATTAACAAACGTAGCTACTGAAATATTAATTCAAAGAAACATTAAAATTTGACCAACATATTGCTAAACAACAAATGATATTAACAAAAATTGCTCAAACAACGAACAAATATAACAAACATTGCTCAAACAACGAACAAAAATAGCAAACATTACTCAAAGCAAAACCCGAAAAATTAACGAACATATGAATACAAAATGAAAAAAAATTAAAAGAAACAATAAAAATTAATTGACACATTACTAAATATACAAAAAGAAACACAGTAATCAACACTGCTCAAAGCAAAAGAGAAAACAATAGAAATGAACAAAAATTGTTAAAGCTAAACGAAAATGAATTAAAAATTTACAAACTGTGCTACAGCAAAACTAAAAAACAATGCAATTTACAAATATTTCTTACAGCAAAACTACACAAGTGACAAACACTGCACAAAGAGAAACAAACAAAATTTTAACGTACTACTTAAAATCAAAACAAAAGAAAGAACAATTTACGAACATTGCTTAGTGCAAAGCGAAAATAATAAATTTGCTAGTTGAAAAGATGTATGTGCAAAAGTGGACAACCTTAATATTATTGCAATATAACTAATGTTGTTTTCTTTGAACAGACAGATAATTATACATTCAACTTATAGTTCATTTATTATTTTAAAGAACAAAATAAACTTTTGCACAGTTGAAAAAAATCGCATACCTTGACACAGAAAATCCTGATTTACGACATAATTCCTAAAACCCCATTTATGTAGACCAGTTGCTGTTTATTCTTTCGAAGTAAACAAACGAAATGTTTCTCTTCGAAGTAATTAAACTCAAAACATCCCAGTTCTCAATTTATGAAACACAGAACTAAAATTCCCAAATAATTCACAAGAGAAACGAATAATTTTTACATACACGAGTTTATTCAATTTTCAAACCATTTTATCGCCATTCAAAAAATGAAAAGCTGAAAACTTAATAAAACTCATAACCTTGTGGAATTTCGACATCTTGAATAAAGCACAAATGCTCGAAACTTCTAAAATGTTCCAATTGTACCATTTTGGGCGCTTTCTATGACACCATATATTTGGAACTTTTCTTTCGACGTTACTTTTGTGTTCCAAAAGCCGCAAAGGAATCGGGAATTCAAAGCATCAAATTACTTTCGAAAGCCACTTAATGATGTCATTGTATTCTTAGAAGCGATTTTCAGATCGATTGCGCTCTATAGAAGAGTATTTTATATACATTCCTGCTGAAATTTTCTTTTTGAAGCCGATGTTAAAAAGAGAATTTTCTGATCGGGGTGCATATGACGGAATTCGAATGCTATTCGAGGTATTGTGAATGCTTTTAGTTTGAGATGTATTTTTGATATCAGCGTTGGAATTTTAATCGAAAACTTGTCTGGTGTTCCTTTTTACGGTGCCTTTGTATGGAAATTTATGGTGATATTCGGCATTATATCAAAGATGGAGAAGAGGATATTTAAATATATCGTGTTCAAATCCAGAAAGAAGTTAAAGGTGACATTGAAATAAAATGTTTAAATATAAAATTCAAACACAAAATTCTTGTAATATTAGTTATTAATTTTTATTAATTTAACCCTCTAATGGAGTTTGACGAGACAACTCGTAGATCAAGATCTGACCAATTGACTAATGACGAGATATCTCGTCAACAAGATATTGTCGATTTGTTATGATGATGAGATCAAGATTTGGTATGTTTTCTTCTAATGACGAGATATCTCGTCCATCAAGATGCGGTCAGTTTTGCAAATGACGAGGTACTTAGTCGAGACAATCACCTGAAAGGTCAAATGCCACTTGTAACATAATGTTAAAAAATTCATTTATTTCAATTGTCCAACACAATTGTTATTCCTAGCGTCAAATGCATTTTATTTATTAGTCTTATTGATTTTTTATTGTGATTTACAAAGTTGACTGTCAACCAATCATCTAAGCATGAGTTAGGTATTTAATAAACAGTCCACTGGAGCAACACAATGATCTTTTGGGCACAGCAGTAGGAGAAAACCAATCAGCTTTTAGCGCCAAATTTTTAAGTTGTGTATCTCTATCCAACGGTAATTTATTTTTTTTGCAAAATACTGTATTACAATGGAACACTGTATTACAATGGAACACTGTATTACAATGGAACAATATATTACAATGGAACACTGTATGACAATGGAACACTGTATTACAATGGAACACTGTATCACAATGGAACACTGTATTACAATGGAATACTGTACTACAATGGAATACTGTATTACAATGGAAAGGCAGTATTACAATGGAAAGGCTGTATTACGATGGAAAGGCTGTATATCTTTTCTAGAACATAATTTGTTTTATTTATTACTTAAATATGATATTGTGCTTTTGGGAAGAGTGTTAAAAGTCAGCAAAGTATGAGATAGTTAGATTTCTGTTAGAAATTTCTTTTTTCTAGTATATTTCCATTCAAGCATGTCCCATAACGTTTTAAATAGCTTTCGGTATTGGTACAGAATAATTAAACTGCAAATCTTCTGAGAATAATTATAATTGTTTTCCAAGAAATTTAACATTAGTTTATTGATGTGTTAATAATATTGTAAAGATTCAAACAAAATATTCTAGTTTAAGATTTTATTCATTAAAGTTTACAATAATTTTCACTTAACGAAAGCTTTTCCATAGATTTCATTCTAACTTTCATTCCTATTTGTGCATCAAGTTTAATAGCGACGTGTAGACTCTTTTAAGATTCTTTTATAAATGTTCGAAGATGAGGGAAGGCTTTTCAAAGCTAGAGATTCTACATTTTGATATTGAAGTTAATGTGTTTACTTTATAACTCCATTTTCAAAATTGAATTACATAGCCGCTATAAAAGTGAAAATAAAAATAAAATTGGAAGAAAATTTTACTAAAACAAATATCTACTTCCGTCCGGACTCGATTAAATGCGCCTTTTAAGAAAAATTAGCCTTCTCTAAAGAGTCATTCTAATGTTCAATTAAGGAATTATACAAAGGATCATATAAATGCGCTAGATTATTAGCCCTCTGACATTTCACGGCATTTGAATTTGTTCACCTCATCAAATGCATCGTATTTTATTTTTTTATTGGATAATTTATGTGCTCATTACAATAAAAATTACTTACAAATGCACTAAAAACAAAATGGCGAAAAATTCCTTTCCATTAATGGCATCTGATCCTGATCCAATTAAGGCAAATTTAGGACCTATTTCTCACGAAAACAAATAGTTTTGATAAAAAAATTGTTTAATGTCGTCAGGGTTGGAAATGTTAATTTAAGCATTAATTCTATTAATTAATTTAGCTCGGATTTAAACAACATTCTCTTTATTTGGTCATCTCTGATTTCTAAGTGCGATTAAGAATGAATGTGACGGACCGTGTTCGAATATTCTAGATTTAATTGCGCATAAATAATTAAAAGCGATTAATTAATTATGCCATTTCTGTACTCCACGGTCGTTATACAAAGAGGTGTAGTTTTTGTCTAGTAAAGGATAATGGGAATATGCATGCTGAAAACCTTTATTAATTTTCAGGCAATTTCTTTTTTAAAACTGTATTAATCCTTTTAATTAATTAAAACGATACAGCAGAGTCAAAAAGAATCCGAGATTTTTTATGCTATTACTACTTGCGAATTGCACGTACAATAGATTCTGAAACGTGTTGTATGTTTTAAGAAAGAAGAAAAGAACTGGATTGCTGTATTGATGAATAAAACTTGTATCCCAGGTAACTTTAACAGAGCTGTCGGAGTCGCTTGCTTTGGACTTCTTACTGGACATGACTAGTTACAGACACTTAAGGAAAAGTGACCGATTATGAGATACTTGCCTAATATGACATACTCATGTACCTTTACCGTAATTGTATCGTCATTTACTGGAAGTGTCGAACTATTTGAGCTGGTGGGACTGTAGAATCATTTTAAACATAACCTTCTCCAATGCAAACCGACCTATACATCAGCAACTACCTATAATGGCACACCGCTTTTACGGTATTCGGACACGTTCGAGTCCCGTTTTTCTTAAATGTGGTATAGAAACATTTTAATGATATTTTTATGTTTAGTGCTAATAAGCAATGCATTGGGCTATAAATATTTAAAATATATATGAATAATTTTGTAAAAATGGTAATTATGTATGACATTTTAAAGAAATTTGTCAAAACTTCAAATGTGCTACATGAAAATTTATCCAACCAATTTAAAACCTGATGCTACCAAAATAAACCATATACATTTGTCTAGAGAAGGAACTAAAATCAAAACGATATTTACGTAAACAAAATTTTTATAAGCGATCGAAAAATGAATCCGAAATTTTTGATAGTTTTACAGTCCTATTTCTTAAATAAATGGCCATAACGTAATAATTTTTCAATTCAGAATAATTATTCTGGTTCATTCCCTAGCGAAAATTATAACGAACACGTTCTCAAAAGTTTTATGAGAATCAATCAATAACATTTTGTGTTACAACATTTTAAATGAGGTAATAATGCAAAACAAAAATAATTTAGAGAATTAGGGGGCTCCGCCCACTGCTCGCAATCGCTCGTCAGCCCCCGATGATTGCTACGCAATCATATTTACTTCTTTTCGCAAACTATACCTTTTAACAATGAGGGGAAGGGGATTGCTTCACAATCCATCACCGTTTGTATTGCTGCTGGATTGACCAAGGACCTCTAGTACGACGTTAATTGAAGGTTCCCTTCACATTGCGATATTTATCGCATGCGCCTGAGTAACGGAAAATTGCCTACTATTTTTGCAAAATTTGCGGATCTTTATATAAGCCGAAAAAAAGGACACAAAAATCTAAGGATTAAATATTAAATGTACAACATTAAGGGGAGAAAAAACACTAAAATCTATCCTAACCGAATAAAATCTATTTCTCCGCTACCGCATAGAAATACCGAATCATAGATATGTTTCAGCTATTCCGTGTTGTTTGTTGTAATAGTACTTTTAAAATTTTGATATTCGACTGTTGTCATGGAAACGACGACGAATTTGTGGGTTCTTCTGAAAACATTTCAAACTTTCTAGCGCGTGCTCTCAAATTTTATGAATGAATTAATTAACAAATATATAACTGTGTTTATCGTCTGCGCGGGCTCCAAATTCATTAGCCCGTTGAACCACAAGACTAGCTGTCACGTGACTCGCTATCTACCAATCATAAAGCGAATAAACCTGAAAAAGATAGAACATTTTTCTTTTATAATAGACTAGAGGGCTCTGCCTTCTGCTCCCTGCTCGCTATCAACCCCCGATGATTGCTGCGCAATCATATTTAGTTCGCTTTGCGAAATATACTTTTTAACAAAGAGGGGGGTGGGATTGCTTCCCATCCATCCCCATATGGATAGCTTCTGTATTGATCCCGGACATCTAGTACGACGTTAATAGAAAGTTCCCTTCCCTTTGCATTGCCATATTTATCGCATGCTCCCGAGTAACGGAAAATTGCCTCCTTTTTCTGCGAGATTAGCGGAGTCGACCCCAGTACTTTAGCTTTAGAAAACGTTTCAAAAATTATCTGCTCATACACGGAAATATAGTGTGAATGAAAATTAAATGTTTTTTAAAATATCAAGAACAAAACATCTTATTTCCACATAAAGAAGGAAAAAATTTTAGCATAACATATTGATTAAATTTAGAGGAAATTTCAGAGACTTAGCGAATCCAGAATTGTTGAAAAAATGTGTTCACGGAAAGACTCAAACCCCAAATGAATCGGTGAACAATGTGATTTGGACTCGCGTTCCAAAATATGTGTTTGTAACCATCCAAACTTTAAAACTGGGAGTGTTTGATGCTGTTTCCTGCTGCAACAGTGGAAATATTATAAAGTGCTATACATTATCTAGAGTTAAAATCAATCCAGGCTGCCATTTTATACAAATTTTTGAGAAAACTGGACTAAGACCGTGTTATTGATGGAGAGCGAAAACTCTCCGAATACAGTAAAAAGGCCCGCCATAGAAAGAAAAGCATAAAGAAAATTGAAGATACATGTATTAAAAATGAAAGAGATCACCCTTTATATAAATCAGGGTTTCATTAAGGTTAGACGTAAAATTATTTATAAAAATTCATTTTAAATGTTTAAATCCATTTTTCTCAAAACTTAGATTTTGAAGTTTCATGACCCATTTTCTCAGAATCTACTGAACATAATGACTTAATATTTTTATGACATATTTGGGTTATATCTCTAAAGATTTTAACACGGTCATTTTTCAATTTTTTGAAAATTGGATTTTTTAGAAATTTAAATGTGTTAAAAAATGCTATCTAAAAAGTGTTATTCAGTTAAAAATTTCTATAAAATTAAAATTTTTAAATACAAAAAAAGTGAGCTGTTAAAGTTTGTATAACATATCAGTTTAACCACCATAAAAATTTTGTGTTGATTACTATTATAGTTATTGAGAAAAAGGGTCTTGAATTTCGTGAATTTAACATGGAGGAGATAGGGACTTCCCGGTCCCCTTAATTCTTGTGAACTTCAAAATTTATGGGGTGTCTAAAATCTGCTAAAATACTAAGGACAAAAACCAGACACAATAAACCAACTTACAGATCTGAAAGGTCTTATTTATGCTTCGAAATACCGTGGTTTCTAAATTAAATTTCCTTTGCTGTTAAAAACCATTATAAATAATTTGTAAATATATCAAGTGCAGTGAATAATTCGGGATTATAAGTAACACCTCCAAGGGATTTCAACGAGATATCTCGTCCATCAACGTCTGACTAATTTTTCTATTATCTCGTCATCAATAAATAGACTATTTTTTTGTGATGACGAGATTCAATAGCTACCACCGTAGCCTAAGCCATTCGGTGTATCGCAACATAATTTTGAACCACGGTCAGATGACGAGACAACATCTGCACTGACACCCCACTCTCCAAACTTCAACACCAACCCAACGTGAGGACTTTTGGTCAGATTTAAAGTGCACCAGCCGCCTCTGTACAATACGCTTACAAACATCCATGCCCTGACTCGGATTCGAACTAGGAATCCTCCTATCTAGAAGCTAACACCTTACCCAGATGGCTTATGATGTCGAGATCAAGATTCTATGAATTTTCCTCTAATGACGAAACAACTTTATTTTGATAGAAGAAGAAAACAATTTAACAGCAACAGGATACGCTGCAAAAGAGATTGATGAAGACATCTCCTCATCCATATATTGCCGACTTTTTATGATGACGAGATGAAGATTCGGTCGGTTTTTCTCTAATGACGAAACAACTTTCTTTGCATTGACTGTGCATAGAAGGAGAAAACAGTTTTACAGAACACAGATTCGCTTCAAAAGAGATTGAAGACATCTCGTCATTCATATATTGCCTATTTTTTATAACGAGATGAAGATTCGTTCGGTTTTTTTCTAATGACGAAACAACTTTCTTTGCATTCACTGTGCATAGAAGGAGAAAACAGTTTTACAGAACACGGATATGCTGCAAAAGAGATTGATGAAGACATCTCGTCATCCATATATTGCCTATTTTTATGATGACGAGATGAAGATTCGGTCGGTTATTCTCTAATGACGAAACAACTTTCTTTGCATTGACTGTGCATAGAAGGAGAAAATAGTTTTACAGAACACGAATTCGCTGCAAAAGAGATTAAGGCCATCTCGTCATCAATATATATTGCCTATTTTTTTTATGATGAGATGAAGATTCGTTCGGTTTTTCTCTAATGACGAAACAACTTTCTTTGCATTCACTGTGCATAGAAGAAGAAAACAGTTTTACAGAACACGGGTGCGCTGCAAAAGAGATTGAAGACATCTCGTCAACCATATATTGCCTATTTTTTATGATGACGTGAAGAAGATTCGGTCGGTTTCTCTCTAATGACGAAGCCACTTTCTTTGCATTGACTGTGCATAGAAGGAGAAAACAGTTTTACAGAACACGGATTCGCTGCAAAAGAGATTGAAGACATCTCGTCATCCATATCTTGCCGACTTTTTATGATGACGAGATGAAGATTTGATCGGTTTTTCTCTTTTGACAGAACCACTTTCGTTGCATTGACTGTGCATAGAAGGAGAAAACAGTTTTACAGAACACGGATGTGCTGCAAAAGAGATTGTATAAGACATCTCGTCATCCATATATTGCCTATTTTTATGATGACGAGATGAAGATTCGGTCGGTTATTCTCTAGTGACGAAACAACTTTCTTTACATTGACTGTGCATAGAAGGAGAAAACAGTTTTACAGAACACGGACGCGATGCAAAAGAAATTGAAGACATTTCGTTATCCATATATTGCCTATTTTTTAAGATGACGTGAAGAAGATTCAGTCGGTTTCTCTCTAATGACGAAGCCACTTTCTTTACATTGACTGTGCATAGAAGAAGAGAACAGTTTTACAGAACACGGATGTACTGCAAGAGAGATTGATGATGACATTTCGTCATCCGTAAATTGCCTATTTTTTATGATGACGAGATGAAGATTCGGTCGGTTTTTCTCTAATGACGAAACAACTTTCTTTGCATTGACTGTGCATAGAAGGAGAAAACAGTTTTACAGAACACGGATTCGCTGCAAAAGAGATGGAAGCCATCTCGTCATCAATATATATTGCCTATTTTTTTGATGACGAGATGAAGATTCGGTCGTTTTTTCTCTAATGACGAAACAACTTTCTTTGCATTGACTGTGCATAGAAGGATAAAACAGTTTTACAGAACACGGATGTGCTGCAAAAGTGATTGATGAAGATATCTCGTTATCCATATATTGCCTATTTGTTTATAATGATGAGATGAAGATCCGGTTGGTTTTTCTTTAATGACGAAACAACTTTATTTGCATTAAATGTGCTAAGAAGGAGAAAACAGTTTTACAGAATACGGGTGCTCTGCAAAAGAGATTGATGTCATTCCGTCATCCTGTCTAGTTTAACGTAGTTTTGTGGTGGTAACTAGTCTAGGGGAAATACTACAAATAGTTGACGTAGTTTTAAGGCTTCCTCTGACAAAAATAGAGTCTGATGTAGTCAAATTGATCGGTTAGCAACCGGATAATTGTGAGTTCGAAACTTGATTCAACTAAAGACCTCCGTGCACATGGGGGCTGGTTTCACGTTAAATCTGTCCTTGCCACGAATGTCCTAACTTTGGATGCTTAGAGAGAGGGTAGCCAGTTCAGGTGTGACCTCGTTATGATACCGTGGTCAAAATGACGAGGTCTTGTACTCTGAGCTTTCGTTTCCGGATGTGTTGCCTCCGGTGCGCTGTTAATTCTACCTACCTATCTTCTCATACGTGAATATTTTTAATTTTTAATGATTTGATTAATTTTATTTACTAATTTTTTAATATTAACATAGAGAACAATCTAGTGTGCTCAGATTGCAACTTTTTGTTGCTTTGTTATTTCATTTTTTTAATTAGCTTTTTAGTTTCAGTTTGGAATTTTTGTTCCAAACTATCTTTTTCAAAGTTCTAATATTACACCCACAGAGTATTTGGCAATTCTACCCTCTCATAAGTGATTATTTTTAATTTTTACTGATTTAATTAATATTATTTACTAATTTTCTAATATTAATATAATGAGCAATCTAATGTGCTTACTATGCAACATTTTGTTTCAAACTAACTTTTTCGAAGTTCTTAAATTACACCCACAGAGTATTTTAGTGAAATAACAAAATTATATATACAACTTTACTGTGCTACACTTTGGCGTTTTTCCAACATCGTCTGGGAAACTGGTTTATGCCCCCAATCGTGGGTAGGTTCTAAAATACCCAATTTAAACCATCTGATATCGACAGATTTGTGTTTTATACATATGCTCGCTACTTATACCAATAGTTAACGACTTTGCGAGGCACTTTCGGATTTTATGAGTTTGTGCTGCCATCTGTTAGCATTCTTTGTTACTAATATATTTTTAATGACTAGTTCCAAGAACTTGGAAAAGTATTCGTTGATATTTTATGAACACTCTGCTTTCTCTGAAAATTGATATCAACCGCGATAAATGTTAGTTACGTTAGTTATAATCAGCAGAATTATTGTAAAACTTTTTTGAATGATGGTTACATATTAAAATGTTTTAATCACATCAATGTACAAAAACTTAAGTAGAAATCTTAATTTACCGTGAGAAAACGGGCGTCGGAAATTTAATTGGGAGGAATTTCCCGGTTTTTGTATATTTTAGCTATTTGAGAAACAGCTATTCTCGTCGAGGTTAGGTTTGACAAGACTCCTGCAAAAACCGTTTGTGTAAGAAAGAACGTAACGAATGGATTGATTTTAGGCTCAGAGCAGATAAGGTCATCCAAATATTTTTATTAGGCCTTCTGACCTTATACGGACATGTCTACCGGCTTGTACATCAGTTACGGTCCTTCAAATTTTTTTTTATTCAAGCCCGCAGATCAGGTACGGCCCTCTTCTTTGGTTAACAGGCCTGTAGGTCAGTTATGACCTTACGCATATTTTTATTAAAGCCTGTAGACCGGACACGGCTACCCGGTCAAGGGTTTACTGACCTATAGGTCAGATACGGCTCTTCAAATAATTATTATTCTGGCTGGCAGAATAATTATTACGACCATACATATAGGTTTACAGGCCTGTAAATCAGTCGCATACTTTCAAATATTTTTTATTCAGGCCCGTATATCATATACGCTCCTTCCGTACAGGTTAACCTACATGTAAATCAGTTACGGCCCTTCATTTTTTCTTTATTCAGGCCTTCATATCCGAGACGGCCCTCCGGACATGTTAACCTATCTGTATGACAGCTACGGCCCTTCACTTATTCTTTATTCAGGCCTTCAGATCCGATACGGCCCTCCGGACATGTTAACCTATCTATAGGACAGCTACAGCCCTGCACTTATTCTTTATTCAGGCCGACAGATACGGCTCTCGGAATAGGTTTATCCGACGCTCAGACCAGATACATATTCCAGATATTCCTAGAGAATACACATTCATAAAAAATAAACATGTGAAAAGTTGCAAATTCGTCTCGCAACTAACTTCAAAACTTACAATAGATGTATGAGAATCTTTCATCAAATGTTGTAATCCTTTTATGTCAATCCTTTAACATTATTTTCTATGTTTTTTTACTGTCTCCGGTTTTTTTCCCTGTATCTTTAAATCCTAATATTCCAATTTTATTACACCCCAAAATTTCATTTTTTTTTTAAATGTATGGAGACGCTTTACTTTTTATCAACAAATTGAGATATCGGAAAATGCGATTTATTTTAAGTAAATTTCGTCATCACCGCCGATAATCTCAACCAAATCTGTTTTCCATAGGGAAAAGAGTCGGGCGGAGCTCCGTCCTATTTCGGACCTTGCTCCAAAAAAATCCAAAATCAGGAACCCAGTTCTCTCTGTCCGTGTAAAAAGGAATTAACTCCTCCAACGGTTTGTCAAGACAAAAGGATTACGCGAGAATTATTAAAGCAAGGAACTAATCTCTTTCGGTGGGGGAGGCGGAAAGAATTTAATGTGATTTCCTCGTCTTCGAGAAAAGCTTCATACTTGGTAAAACTAATCGGAGCAGACATGTCGTTAGCGACATAATACTCTGATCTTAAGTGCATTTTTATTTAGCTATGTCGCTATTAGCTATTTGAGAAATTGCTTTTTTTTCTCGTAGGGATGAGATTTAACCAGTCTGTTAGGAAAAAAGAAACGAACGCGTAAGAGTAATCAGTTGTTGCGTATAGATTGATCTCAGGACTGGAGACCAAATACGGCCCTCATAATATTTTTAATAAGGCGTCTGACGAGATACGGACTTCTGAATCGGTTTACAGACTTTACATCCCTCCTGAATAGGTTTAACCGGTCCACAGGCTATATACGGCCCTCCTGAAAGGTTGACCCGGCTCCAAAAATGTTTCTCCGACCTGTCGTATGATGCGTGGTAAGATACTGGTGACCAAATACGGCCTTCAGAATATTTTTATTAAGCCGTCTGACGAGATACGTACTTCTGAATCGGTTTACAGACTTTACATCCCCCCTGAATAGGTTTAACCGGTGCACAGGCTATATACGGCCCTCCTAAAAGGTTTAACCGACCCATATCCAAATATGGTTCTTCAAACAGATTTACCCGGCTCCAAAAATGTTTTTCCGACCTGTCGTATGATGCGTGGTAAGATACTGGAGACCAAATACGGCCTTCGGAATAGTTTTATTAAGCCGTCTGACGAGATACGTACTTATGAATCGGTTTACAGACTTTACATCCCCCCTGAATAGGTTTAACCGGTGCACAGGCTATATACGGCCCTCCTAAAAGGTTTACCCGGCTCCAAAAATGTTTTTCCGACCTGTCGTATGATGCGTGGTAAGATACTGGAGACCAAATACGGCCTTCGGAATATTTTTATTAAGCCGTCTGACGAGATACGTACTTCTGAATCGGTTTACAGACTTTACATCCCCCCTGAATAGGTTTAACCGGTGCACAGGCTATATACGGCCCTCCTAAAAGGTTTAACCGACCCATATCCAAATATGGTTCTTCAAACAGATTTACCCGGCTCTAAAAATGTTTTTCCGACCTGTCGTATGATGCGTGGTAAGATACTGGAGACCAAATACGGCCTTCAGAATATTTTTATCAAGCCGTCTGACGAGATACGGATTTCTGAATCGGTTTACAGACTTTACATTCCCGTGAATAGACTTAACCGGTCCACAGGATATATACGGCCCTCCTGAAAGGTTTACCCGAACCACATCCAAATATGGTCCTTCAAACAGATTTACCCGGCTCCAAAAATGTTTTTCCGCCGACCTGTCGTAAGATGCGTGGTAGCCTGGTAAGAAAAGTAACGGATTAGCAAGCGGAGGGTTGCGAATTCGAATCCAACCAAAGACCGTCGTGTACAGAGGGGGTGGTGCACGTTCAATCTGTCGTTGTCTCAAATGACCTCACTTCGGCGTGTTGTGTAAGTGTGGACAGTGGGGTGTCATCTGAGGTGTGACTTCCTCATCTGACCGTGTTCCAAATTACTTGTTGGAGTCCTCGGATCTTTGCCTTGGGAATTGATCTCGGACCGTCGCCAATGGCCCGGTGTGTTGCTCCAGTGTGACGTTTGTTAAAAAAATAATAAAAAATGACCGACCCGTAAAAATTTAGCCCTCCGAAAAAGGTTTCTCCGACCCAAAGGATCCTCAAACTATCAACACTATCTTGATGATGAGATATTTCGTCATTAGGAAGACTTTGATGGACGATATATGTCTTCAAAACCACTTTGATGGTCAGTTACAACTACCTACTTAACTCTGAAATATTTTCTAACTAGTTTTATCTTTACTCTTTGTGCTACAGGAAAAATATTCAATAACAGAGGACTAAAAATATGTGATGAAAAACATTTTAATAAAAAAGGCAGTAAGAGGATAATAGACCGTTGTATTGCTCCAGTGTGAAGATGATTCAATTACCTATCTCAAACCCAGTGTAACTTAACCCTTCTTTGCATGATTTTTTCTTTATTGGTGAAATAAATCAAGGTGATATAATTCATGTTCAAAATTAAAGGAAAAATGGTTACAAAAAATCTTAGTATATATTTATAGTATAAATTTAGCAAAAAACAATAGGATGGTATCATGTGGTATTTTTCAAATTAAACGCAAACTTTTTCAGAAATTGCTCTAAAAATAACAGAAACACATGTTACAAACCTTTCTTCCACTCATTTTCACTTTTTAAGCAATAGAAACTCAAATATAATAAAACAAAATTAAAAACGAAATCATACGTTTATTGCAACAACAACAAACAGCGGAATGACAACTTCAAGCTCGTTTTACTGATAGTGACACTTGCTTATTTTTGACAGCTATGTTTTTTTTTATGCAATGGACATTAAAAAAGTATCCAGACACGATCCACTTAAGGTGAACTTGTTCTTTTATATAATTTTTGGGCATTCAATGTTATGATGGAAATTTCCACCATTATGCAAAGAAGGGTTAAGTAATTTACTTTTCCTAACCAACCTACCTTACATCTTAGCTTTCCTTACCTACCTAACTACCTGAAGCCAACCTTACCTTACCAACCTAACTACCTCATACTCGTCTTACCTTTCCTTCCCTACCTAACTACCTGAAGCCAAAACTTTACCTTACCAACCTAACTACCTCATACTCGTCTTACCTTTCCTTCCCTACCTAACTACCTGAAGCCAACCTTACCTTACCAACCTAACTGCCTCATACTCGTCTTACCTTTCCTTCCCTACCTAACTACCTGAAACCAACCTTACCTTACCAACCTAACTACCTCATACTCGTCTTACCTTTCCTTCCCTACCTAACTACCTGAAGCCAACCTTACCTTACCAACCTAACTACCCCATACTCGTCTTACCTTTCCTTCCCTACCTAACTACCTGAAGCCAACCTTACCTTACCAACCTACCTCATACTCGTCTTACCTTTCCTTCCCTACCTAACTACCTGAAGCCAACCTTACCTTACCAACCTAACTGCCTCATACTCGTCTTACCTTTCCTTCCCTACCTAACTACCTGAAGCCAACCTTACCAACCTAACTACCTCATACTCGTCTTACCTTTCCTTCCCTACCTAACTACCTGAAGCCAACCTTACCTTACCAACCTAACTACCTCATACTCGTCTTACCTTTCCTTCCCTACCTAACTGCCTGAAGCCAACCTTACCTTACCAACCTAACTGCCCCATACTCGTCTTACCTTTCCTTCCCTACCTAACTACCTGAAGCCAACCTTACCTTACCAACCTAACTGCCTCATACTCGTCTTACCTTTCCTTCCCTACCTAACTACCTGAAGCCAACCTTACCTTACCAACCTAACTACCTCATACTCGTCTTACCTTTCCAACTACCTACTAGTGATGGGAAAAGCGACTCGTTTTAGGAATCGGAGCAAAACAGCTCACTCACTAAAAAGAGCTAGTTTTTTTTTTCATGATTCACCGTTCCTTAAAGATAATAATGTATCTCGAGATGTATATAATATGGTGTGGGTTATCGAAAATCCCTCGTCGCCACGTGAGTACATGTATAGGCAAAGAGACGCCGAGCGTTCTTTTAACACCCATGCAGCACAATCATCCAGGGATTACGCAGTTTCCCTCTAAACTCAACAAAAGGATTGAGAAGGAAAAAAAATGCAGCAAACGGCCCAAAACCATGTCAAAACTTTTTAGGTAGTCCATAAAAAAATACCTTTTTTTAAGGACCCTTCTACTTTTTTAATTCCCATCATGAACTCGTGCTGATTACAGAAGTAGCGATTAAAATTTCTTTCGATATTTTCACCTCACTTGATCCTCTTTTGAACGGAACGGGAAGTGAAAGATTAAAACAAAATTCCACTACATTCTTTCAACTGTAGTTTAGAGATTCCCAGAAAAATTACTTTGTACCTAAATAAAAAATAGCAACAAAATTCAAAAAAAAATTATTATTCCCCAAGTTGGGAAAAGAATAAAATAACTCATTTTTGTTAAATTCGCAAAATTTATTTTAAGCAAAAGTATAAAAACAAAAACTGCAATCAAGTTAAACTTAATCAAACTTGGAACATAAAACTAGAACCTAATTAAAATTGATCAAAAGAAGATGCGAGTTATTTTATTTGAAGGGACCTGGTTTCTTTTTTGTGTGCGTCAATTGCGTTTTATTTCATTTTGTGTAACTTTATTAAAAGGATATCCCTTCCAAGATATGTGCGTTATTATTATTGTTATTATTATATTAATGTTAAGTTAATAAAATATAATAATAGTAATATATAAAAACACCTCCGTCTAGAATGTACTCGACTGAAACCACTTAGAGACCAAATGAGACTTCCTGATAATTTAAATATTTTAAAATCAAATAGTAAAAATGTTAATAATTTATTTAAGTACTTAAGATTTTTAAATATTTATTTTAAGATATAGTATACTATATCCTCCAATATTCGTTGTTCCAAAAATTTTCGAAATCCAAGTCCCTTCCTTGATTTTTAATAAAATATTTTCAAAATGCCTTGTTTTGTGAAGGCAATGCAATAAAAACAAATTACGTTTAATTTAATTTTGTGTAGCTTTATTAAAATGATCACTCCTGAGATATCAAGGTTTTATTACTATTATTATTATTTTAATGTTTAGTTAATAATATAATAGTGATAATATGTTTAATAACAACCTTAAGACTACTTTTAATTAGTGCTAAAAGGCGTAATATGACTTCAGCCATTAAAAGGCCCTATAAAATTAAAATTGAATCAAATTAAAAAATAACAACATGTATGATAATACATAGATATTTAAAAATTTAAACCTTCAAATAGGTAAAAATTGTATATACGTATTCTTTACATACATATTATTATGCACTAATATATAAATAATTGTGTAATATACATACCTACAGTATTGTGTATAATAACATTACTATGAGCTGAACTCGAAGATTGAGCGCTGAATCAAGAATATAAAAAAAATGATTCTACTAACCGAACTAAGAATCAACTGAGCGAATCATGAAGTGAGCCGGAGCGCTAGAATAGCTATTGAGCAAAAGAGCTGGTGAGCGAAAGAGTCGGTGAGCGCAAAAGAGCGAATGCGGAAATGACTCTTTGATAGCGGTAGCTCTCAGAAGAGTCAGTGAGCTACCGCTCTTTTTTAACGATTAAGCGCTCCGTCAAGGGAGCTAGCTCTTTGAGTCAGCTCATGAGCGGATCGCCATCTCTAGTACCTACCTTAAAAACACCTTGCCTTACCAATCTATCTACCTTAAACTCACCTTACCAACCTACCTATCTTATGCTCATCATACCTTATCACCCTACCTACCTTATGCTCACCATACTTTACCAACCTACCTACTTTAAACCCACGTTTACCAATCTACCTACCTTAAACCTACATACCTATTTTAAACCAACCTTACCACCCTACCTACCTTATGCTCACCATACTTTACCAATCTACCTACCTTAAACCTACATACCTATTTTAAACCAACCTTACCACCCTACCTACCTTATGCTCACCATACTTTACCAACCTACCTACTTTAAACCCATGTTTACCAATCTACCTACCTTAAACCTACATACCTATTTTAAACCAACCTTACCTTACCAACCTACCTACCTTAACCCAGCTTACCTTACCAACCTACCTACCTTTAACCCACCCACCTACCTTAAACCCACCTTACCTTACCAACCTACCTACCTTATACCCATCTTACCTTGCCAACTACTTACCTTAAACCCATCTTACCTTATCAATCTATCTTAAACCCACATTACTGTACCTACCTTACACCCATGTTACACATATTACCATACTACCCACCTTAAACCAACCTACCTACCTAACACTTATCATACTTTACCATCCTACCTACCTTAAACCCACGTTTTCTTTACCAATCTACCTACCTAAACCTACCTAACTATTTTAAATCAACCTTACCTTACTAACCTACCTACCTTAAATCCAACTTATCTTACCAACCTACCTACCTTATACCCATCTTACCTTGTCAACTACTTACCTTAAACCCATCTTACCTTATCAATCTATCTTAAACCCACCTTACTGTACCTACCTACCTACCTTAAACCCATGTTACATATATTACCAAACTACCCACCTTAAACCAACCTACCTACCTAACACTCATCATACTTTACCATCCTACCTACCTTAAACCCACGTTTTCTTTACCAATCTACCTACCTATACCTACCTAACTATCTTAAATCAACCTTACCTTACTAACCTACCTACCTTAAATCCACCTTATCTTACCAACCTACCTACCTTATACCCATCTTACCTTGCCAACTACTTACCTTAAACCCATCTTACCTTATCAATCTATCTTAAACCCACCTTACTGTACCTACCTACCTACCTTAAACCCATGTTACATATATTACCAAACTACCCACCTTAAACCAACCTACCTACCTAACACTCATCATACTTTACCATCCTACCTACCTTAAACCCACGTTTTCTTTACCAATCTACCTACCTAAACCTACCTAACTATCTTAAATCAACCTTACCTTACTAACCTACCTACCTTAAATCCACCTTATCTTACCAACCTACCTACCTTATACCCATCTTACCTTGCCAACTACTTACCTTAAACCCATCTTACCTTATCAATCTATCTGAAACCAACCTTACTGTACCTACCTACCTACCTTAAACCCATGTTACATATATTACCAAACTACCCACCTTAAACCAACCTACCTACCTAACACTCATCATACTTTACCATCCTACCTACCTTAAACCCACGTTTTCTTTACCAATCTACCTACCTATACCTACCTAACTATCTTAAATCAACCTTACCTTACTAACCTACCTACCTTAAATCCACCTTATCTTACCAACCTACCTACCTTATACCCATCTTACCTTGCCAACTACTTACCTTAAACCCATCTTACCTTATCAATCTATCTTAAACACACCTTACTGTACCTACCTACCTACCTTAAACCCATGTTACATATATTACCAAACTACCCACCTTAAACCAACCTACCTACCTAACACTCATCATACTTTACCATCCTACCTACCTTAAACCCACGTTTTCTTTACCAATCTACCTACCTAAACCTACCTAACTATCTTAAATCAACCTTACCTTACTAACCTACCTACCTTAAATCCACCTTATCTTACCAACCTACCTACCTTATACCCATCTTACCTTGCCAACTACTTACCTTAAACCCATCTTACCTTATCAATCTATCTGAAACCCACCTTACTGTACCTACCTACCTACCTTAAACCCATGTTACATATATTACCAAACTACCAACCTTAAACCAACCTAAATACCTAACACTCATCATACTTTACCATCCTACCTACCTTAAACCCACGTTTTCTTTACCAATCTACCTACCTAAACCTACCTAACTATCTTAAATCAACCTTACCTTACCAACCTACCTACCTTAAACTGACCTATCTTAAACCCACCTTACTTTACCAATCTACCCACAAGCCCAACCGTACCTACCTTAAACCAACCTACCTATCTTATACCCATCTTACCTTATCAATCTACCAACCTTAAACCCAACTCACCTTACCTATCTTAAACCCAACTCACCTTACCTACCTTAAACCCAACTCATCTTACCTTCCTTAAACCCAACTCACCTTACCTACCTTAAACCCAGCTCACCTTACCTACCTTAAACCTAACTCACCTTACCAACCTTAAACCCAGCTCACCTTACCTACCTTAAACCCAACTAACCTTACCTACCTTAAACCCAGCTCACCTTACCTACCTTAAACCCAACTCACCTTACCTACCTTAAACCCAACTCACCTTACCTACCTTAAACCCAGCTCACCTTACCTACCTTAAACCCAGCTCAACTTACCTACCTTAAACCCAGCTCACCTTACCTACCTTAAACCCAACTCACCTTACCTACCTTAAACCCAGCTCACCTTACCTACCTTAAACCCAGCTCACCTTACCTACCTTAAACCCAACTCACCTTACCTACCTTAAACCCAGCTCACCTTACCTACCTTAAACCCAACTCACCTTACCTACCTTAAACCCAGCTCACCTTACCTACCTTAAACCCAACTCACCTTACCTACCTTAAACCCAGCTCACCTTACCTACCTTAAACCCAACTCACCTTACCTACCTTAAACCCAGCTCACCTTACCTACCTTAAACCCAACTCACCTTACCTACCTTAAACCCAGCTCACCTTACCTACCTTAAACCCAACTCACCTTACCTACCTTAAACCCAGCTCACCTTACCTACCTTAAACCCAACTCACCTTACCTACCTTAAACCCAGCTCACCTTACCTACCTTAAACCCAACTCACCTTACCTACCTTAAACCCAGCTCACCTTACCTACCTTAAACCCAGCTCACCTTACCTACCTTAAACCCAACTCACCTTACCTACCTTAAACCCAGCTCACCTTACCTACCTTAAACCCAACTCACCTTACCTACCTTAAACCCAACTCACCTTACCTACCTTAAACCCAGCTCACCTTACCTACCTTAAACCCAACTCACCCTACCTACCTTAAACCCAGCTCACCTTACCTACCTTACACCCACCTTACCTTTCTAGCCTACCTTCCTTAAACTATAATTAGTTTTCTACTCTCTTGTATATTTCACTATTGTCTGTTGCAAATCATTCTATCATGTTTTCGAGTCTGAATTTTCGGACTTCTTTCTTTCCAGCTCTGACCGTGGACGGAGTGGGCGTGAAGGCTGCAGCTATCCAGGCGGACATCGGGGCCGTGGACGGCATGGTGCACATCATCGACCGTCTCCTCGGCATGCCCTATCAGACGGTGTACCTCAAGCTGCAGTCAGATCCAGACATTAAGTGAGTTGTGCAAGAATCTACCGCTCAATCAATCCTACCGACCGATTACTCTCGAAAACCAGTACTGTAAAGTTGGGACCGTCTGTCTATTGAATGGGAGATGATTTTTAAAATTTGTGTTTATCCCTCTGCAATAAATGATTCAAAGTTATAACCTCTTAGGGGTACACAGGCGTATTTCCACCTTCTTTCTTCCCTGCATGACTTCTATTCAATTTTGACTTTGACCAGTAGAATCTTTCCAAAGTATTCTGTTTTACAGAATGGACGAATATAATCTTTCCAGAGTATTCTATTTTACAGAATTAACGAATAGAATCGTGCTAAAGAATTCTACTTCAAGGAAAGGACTCTAAAGAAAAAAAAGAGCTATAAAATCCCCTTCTAACCGATTCTGTTATAGGAAGGGAGGAATATAGTATTTCGAAAGGATTCTATTGCACAGAATGAGACGATAGAATATGTCCAAAGGATTTAATTCTGCATAATAAGCCAATAGAATATTTTAAAGGATTCTATTCAAAGGAATCTTTCCAAAGTATTCAATTTTACAGAATGAACAAATAGAATCGTGCTAAAGAATTCTACTTCAAGGAAAGGACAGAAAAGAGCAATAAAATTCTTCTGAATAATTATATTATAGGAAGGGAGGAATATAGTATTTAAAAAGGATTCGATTCCACATAATGAGACAATATAATCTGTCCAAAGGATTCATTTTCTGCATGATAAGCCAATAGAATATTTTAAAGGATTCTATTCAAAGATAAGGAGAAATTTTTTTAAAGGACTCTATATTATGGATATGTGCAGTAAAATTATTCCATATTATTCTATTTTAAGGATAAGAGGAATAGAATGTTTCAAAATGGTTCTATTCTAAGGAATGGAGGTATAGAAATTTTTATTATAATCTATGTAAATATCCCTAATAGAATCTTTCCAAATGGCTATTCTAAAGAATGAGACAATAGAAATCGTTCCAAAGAATTCTATTATAAATAAAGGATCAACAGAATCTTTCCAGAGGCTTAAAGAATCCGCGGTTTCTTTGGAAAGAATGTGTTGTGGGATAAAAGTAACACTACAGTACTTTCACGTTTCGTTTCGCTCTAAGGCTTTTGAGTAATTAGTCTAAATTACTCTTGAACTGCTTATGAAAATTCGTTTTTAAAATTCTTAATCCGTTTAAATTTGGTGCTCTAATTAAAACAAAAAAAAATCTTTCCGCGTCAGAATCCAATCCTATTATTCCTTTGAGTACTTCACTTTGCTGGTGAATGAGAATTTATCAATTAAAAATTGTTCAGATCCGACTAATTCTACTCTGGATGAAATAAAAAAGAGCTTAATGAAATCTGAGTGTTGACAAATCCCTAAAAAAATATTGCCAGCACACTTCATGAAGGGAATTTGTGAGGATTTAAATGCGAATCATAATTATCGAAAGCCATTTACACACGCATTTGTTAAACGCTTCAACTTTTAATTTTTTGTTAGCATTTTAAATGCTCAGATTATCAGCACTAAAGTCACTCGCTTTCTAAAATTTTAAAAAGTTGTCTCGGAATGAGCATTGCGTAGGTGATATTGATCAACAAATCTGTTTGCCTTGGGAAAATGCTCAAAAATTTTCACTTTTTAGATTAGTGCGTCGTATCTTGTTCGCAAGTATTCGCAGGCGATTTATTGTATGAATTCAGAAGCTGTTTTTTCACGAAACCTGAGAAAATTCTAACGCAAGCTTTCTTGGTGCTTCCTCTTAAAAATGTAGCTTCGTTGCGAAATTGCGGTGTTTGCGATTTAATCCACTAGAAAAAGAAAAAGTATTCGGATTTAAGCTTACGAAGCACTTTATTTAACTATGCGAGTCTTTTACTGCTATTATTTATACTGCAGTGAAGCAAATTAACAGGTGGATGGATGGACAATTCAAAAATGTTTAGATCTTTGAAATGGTTTATTCCAGCAGTTTTTTTAGTTTTCTTTTCTTTCTCAGAAGTACATGTACTTCTCAAAGTTCTTAATTTGGAATTTTCGTTCTAACTTTAATCTTGTCTTTTTAGTTCTTATTCCTGACTTTTAAGTGCTTTCATTAAAGTTTATTAATCTTTGATTCTATTAATTCCATTAATCCTCTTAGCTCCACGAAATTTTCCGAGTAGTTTCAAGTCAGCTTACCCCACAACACGCGTGACCGTATAACTACATCTATTGTTTCAAACAATCATTATGTCTTAGAACGGAGATCATAAGAATAAATAAAGGTTTAACGTTAGCGAGCTTACCCCACAACACACGTGACCGAATAACTACATCTATTGTTTGAAACAATCCTATGATTCTTATTCATAAAGGTCCAAACTAGTTATAAGTCGTATATAGAAGACCTCATGTCTTAGAACGGTGATCACAACATAAGAATAAATAAATGTTTAACTTTAGCAATCTTACCCCACAAACACACGTGACCGAATAACTGCATCTATTGTTTGAAACAATCCTATGATTCTTACTCATAAAAGTCCAAACTAGTTATAAGTCGTATATAGAAGACCTCATGTCTTAGAACGGAGATCACAACATAAGAATAAATAAATGTTTAACTTTAGCAATCTTACCCCACAAACACATTTGACCGAATAACTACATCTATTGTTTGAAACAATCCTATGATTCTTACTCATAAAAGTCCAAACTAGTTATAAGTCGTATATAGAAGACCTCATGTCTTAGAACGGAGATCACAACATAAGAATAAATAAATGTTTAACTTTAGCAATCTTACCCCACAAACACACGTGACCGAATAACTGCATCTATTGTTTGAAACAATCCTATGATTCTTACTCATAAAAGTCCAAACTAGTTATAAGTCGTATATAGAAGACCTCATGTCTTAGAACGGAGATCACAACATAAGAATAAATAAATGTTTAACTTTAGCAATCTTACCCCACAAACACATTTGACCGAATAACTACATCTATTGTTTGAAACAATCCTATGATTCTTACTCATAAAAGTCCAAACTAGTTATAAGTCGTATATAGAAGACCTCATGTCTTAGAACGGAGATCACAACATAAGAATAAATAAATGTTTAACTTTAGAAATCTTACCCCACAAACACACGTGACCGAATAACTGCATCTATTGTTTGAAACAATCCTATGATTCTTACTCATAAAAGTCCAAACTAGTTATAAGTCGTATATAGAAGACCTCATGTCTTAGAACGGAGATCACAACATAAGAATAAATAAATGTTTAACTTTAGCAATCTTACCCCACAAACACATTTGACCGAATAACTACATCTATTGTTTGAAACAATCCTATGATTCTTACTCATAAAAGTCCAAACTAGTTATAAGTCGTATATAGAAGACCTCATGTCTTAGAACGGAGATCACAACATAAGAATAAATAAATGTTTAACTTTAGCAATCTTACCCCACAAACACATTTGACCGAATAACTACATCTATTGTTTGAAACAATCCTATGATTCTTACTCATAAAAGTCCAAACTAGTTATAAGTCGTATATAGAAGACCTCATGTCTTAGAACGGAGATCACAACATAAGAATAAATAAATGTTTAACTTTAGCAATCTTACCCCACAAACACACGTGACCGAATAACTACATTTTTTGTTTGAAACAATCCTACGATTCTTACTCATAAAAGTCCAAACTAGTTATAAGTCGCGTATAGAAGACCTCATACCTTAGAACGTCGATGGTAAGAGTAAATAAACATACATCGGAGCTTTCCGTTGAAAATCCGTGCGAAGAGTGACGCCTCCCGCCACAAAATATATACCGATCAAAAGAGCTCACTCCATCACCTAAACGCGGTACTTCCAGACACATTCTTTGACGAAAAAATTTTATTTTGTCCAGATATTTTCGACACACCCAGTATAAGTAATGTAGAATCGGAAATCGCTTCTCACGAGGAATAATGTCCATGACCTCAATACAGAGCAATATGAGTACTTGCACGTGTGATCCAGAAGTTAACGCAAATGAGCGGTTTTATGAAATCTATATATGTGTGTTATCCCAAAATGCGGGACGATTCTTTTTTGGAAGCTGAGTGCTTTAGTCGAGCAGATTCGCTCGCGACATCGTAAACCAGAAATGATGTTTTTATATATGTCATTGTAAATACCTCACAATCATTTATAAGAAGTAAATATTGATCGAAGTTTTATCGTTTTTCTGACTATTGAATCATACCCCACCGAGCCAAAACTACAGTTATCCAGGGCTCGAAATACCCTGGTGCACTGTGCACATGAAAATAAAATTGTGCACCTAATTTTTTCCCGCTAGGTGCATGCCGTGCACCTAACGTTAAAAGGGGGAGGGAACGTTTTATGTTATTTTGATGCTTGAACAAAATATTAGTATCGACCTCTCTTGCTCTGAAGGAACGTAATTAAAATTCCGAATTACACACTATGCGAAAACAAAATCGCTGAACCGTAACGGATTTATACAGTAGGAAGGTTTACTTGTGCCACTTCCACCAGAACTTTCCGATGATCGAAACTTTTTCCAGAAAACAGTATAACAATGCTCTTATATTACGGTTTTTTTTTTAATGTGCACCTAAAATATAACGTATGCACCTAGTTTTAATACTTAGGTGCACCTTGTGCGCCTGTTTTAAAAATCTATTTCGAGGCCTGCAGTAATCTATAAATAAACTGTCCCCTTCTATTCCAGGATCTCGTACGAGTTGAGCGAGCAGGATGACTGGGGGTCGGTGTTAAACGGAAATGAGAAGCGGTTCACGTTCTTCGTGCCTGGCAACGACGCCTGGCATCAACTGAAGATGGAGATGCCCACCGAGTACAAGCAACTCACCATGGGCGCCTTCCCCTACCACGTGCACAAGGTAACACCACCACCCCTTCCATTCAGGTGGGAGGATGTCAAGTGGGCCGGCGTACTTAATCCTCTTGGAGGTCTGTTTCCGCGTCCAAAACTGCCCTACAGTTGCCAGCAACAACCTGTTTCAAACTGCCACCAGTTATGGTAGAACTTGTTTTTCTTAATTGGATCGTCGCTCCCCTTGGAAAAACAAGGCACAGTTTTGTGTTGGCGAGATCTATTGATTGTCATTAGCAGAGCCGACCAGATCTTGGACGAGGTGCCTCGTCAAACCCCTTGAAGGGTTAGCCCTCCTGGGGACGTATCTGTGCGTCGAAAACTACCTGTATTGTCCAGCCTTTGGTGCATGAGCCGCGGTAGCTCAGTCAGTAGAGCGTCGGGCTCGCATCAGAAGGGTTGTGAGTTCTGTCCTCGGCGGAGCCTGCAATTCTGATGATTGCGAGATCGGCGCTTCGACCTGGCTAAAGACCGTCGTGTTCACTAATGGTGACTGGGGCACGTTAAATAGGTCGTGGTCACAATGTCCCCCATGCTCCCATACCAAATCAATATCTCTGGGGGTACCTGATCAGGGGGTTATCGGCCTCTGATTGGGATCTAAATTACGATATGTGTGAGTGAATGGATGTATGAAAGGGGCCTTCCTGTAAAACGGATGTGTCATGTATGTCGAGCAAAGTCGGTCTTCCTCCCAATGGAGCTCAATAACATGGAAGGCGCACCCCCTCGCCTCTTGCCGTCTTCGACGGGCCTGGCACTCCTCTGGTCTTCCAGTGTAGGCATGAGAAACAATAAACAGCCTTTGGTACAATACCCTGGTCCTAGCCTATCATCAGTTTGGTTCCCTACTTTGGTCTACCTGGTTGGAATAGCGGATTAGTAACCGGAGGGTTGCGAGTTCGAAACTCAATCCCTCGAAAGACCGTCATGTACGTGGAGGGATGGTACACGTTCAATCTTACGTGGCTTGAAAGGCCCTCACGTTGGCGTGGTGTTAAAGTTCGGAGAGTGGAATGCCAGCTCAGGTGTTGTAAAGAACGAGGTGTTGTCCTCGCCCTTCGGTTTGATCCCGTGCCGTCGCCAATAGACCGTTGTGTTGTCCAGTGTGACGTTAAATCAACCATCAACCAAACCTCTACATTCATGATTTATATTCATTTTTGGAAGGCTTCCAAATCTCAAATTGTCTACATCGAGAACGTCTCCCACCACTGAGTTGGGATGACGGGATACAAAAGAGGCATTTTTCAGTAGGGTAGGTAGGTATTTATTAACGGAGGCAGCACAACGGTCTATTGACGATGGAAATATTCAAAGACAACACCACGTAAATTTGAACCACGGTCTGATGACGAGGTCACACCTGAGCTGACACCTCACCTCTCCAAACTTCCACGCCAACTTGGGGGCATTTGATGTTTTTGTACGGCAGATTTAATGTACAGCATCCCCCTTTGTTTGGATTCAAACTCGCGACTCACCGGTTGGTAATCCGTTACTCTTCCAACCGGACTACCGCGACCCATTTTTAGTAAGGACCTTGTCATCCGATTGTGGTTCAAAATAAGATGTTGTCGAGGAAATGCCCAGTGCACATTTCAGGCACCGTTTACCAATCATAGTAATAAACCATCAGAAGGTAAATTGATTATTCGACGAGAAATCTGGTCCTAGATCAGGTCGATTTTGCTAATAACGAGATACCCTACAATAATGGACCGGACAGCAAGTAGTGATGGTATGAGGGAAATAGTACATGCTTTAATAGGGGATGGTCCCCTACGTGCTGCAGTTACACTAGCAACCCTTCTGGACATACTTTCAACAAAGTTTTCATACACAGCTATGGTTATTTGTGTCCGTTCCTGCTGTAAGAATGTCGCCAGCTCGGCTGTAGATTTCGGACGTGGTTTCTTGGTCCGTCAGCGTCGCTCTAACTCGTCCCTCAAATGTCCTATGGGATTTAGGTCGGGACACTGAGCAGGCCAGGGAAGACGTTTTACATCCATATCTCGATACCATTGCTTGACAGAGGTTGCAACACGACATGGTGCGGTGTCGTTCTGGAAGTTACAAGTGTCCATTCCGTAAAATTGCCAGAACGTAGGAAGAACCTGATGATCCAAACTGTTCATGTAGGCGTCGACGTTCAATTGACCAGGATCAACATGCAAAGGTCCCAGGCCATACCATGAAAAACACCCCCAAACAAGTAGACGGATTTTATTATGGCAAAATACCTCGTTGGGTCGAATCTCCTTTATCACAAGGGTAATGAAGATTCAAATGGTAACAACAAATCCTTACTCTTAGTGGGGATAGTATGAAACAGGTCTTTGAGAGGCTGGCCTCTACAAAGTGGTTTTGGATGCGATCTTAAACCCCCAGTGGGATTAAACAAGAGCATCAGCGCAACGAAAAATTTATGTATTGTTGGAGATATTTCTATTTTTATTTAAATCAAATAAATACGGGTTAATTAATTTATTCCTTTAAAATAACGAACAGGAATTGCCTAAAAGCAACAATGTATAAAAATGCGTTTTAGCATTCTCACAAATCCTTACTATACGAACATTTTAAATCTTCTCTACACAAATAAATATTTTTCGGTCATTAAAAGTTTAGATGGATTACAGGAATTAAGTAGAATTACGGAGGAAAAATGCTGTTTTCTAATTAGTTTACTAATTAGTCGGAGATAAGTTATGCGTACTTTTTCCACGAAATATCAATTCATTTAATGCCATCCTTCTCTAAGGATGCCAATGAAAGAATTGGAATTTCGAATGCATCACTGTACTATTACTGCTTTCGCGATTTTTTTAACCTGGTGATATAACTGATTTCATTTCGTTTCTATTTTGCAGATCTTAGACCGCCATCTGGTGGTCAACAGAGAGCTAAGATCCACCGATTTGGAGAGAACACACGAGATACAGATGGTGCACGGTCACTTTAAGGTTATTCATGGTGGATATCCTAATGGTAAGATATCCGTTAGTGTATCGTTCTAACAATCGAATCAGCTCTCTGTGTCCTGTAAAGCTATTTTTATTTGAAACACGAGCTTGGGTCTATTTGCAAGGAATGGAATATTCATATACAGAGCTTGTATGGTGAAACATTTCTGAGATAAGACTATTATCAGTTGATATTTGTCGTAAAATTTTTTTCGGTTTTTGATGGTAGACAATACAGTAATTGAACAGTACCTAAACTTTGATCGATTTTGGCTCAATCATAAAAATTTCTCGTTGTCTCGTGTTACGAAATACATTCTACCGTTGCAACAATGCTCACTGAACTTCATAACACATTCTAGGTCTTGCTCGTGGAACGTAGCAAGGGGTAAATCGTCTGACTTTGTGTGTGGTTGAGAAATTTTCTATTGTATTGAATGAGAATCGTCCTGTGCATTAATATATCGCCACCCCTTAGCTTACCTATCTCAACTCAACGATCAGGTTTCTCGATTGAAAACATTACAATCAATTTTCAACAGATGGCGCCACATAAATTTCAGTTCGTCAAATTCTCATTTGCGATACGCAGAGCATGAATGAAGTGAAGCATACGGCAAGTGAATTGAGATTGGCAAGAGAGTGGTGAGATATTATTGTCCAGGGCAATTCCCATTTGATACTATGGGAAATTTCTCAACCACTCACTAGGCCAGGCGATTTTTAACTTGAAGCAAGAGTCATTCTAGACCTAATTTTCGCTTGAAAACGGTAACTTAACTTGTCAACAGATGGCGCCACATAAATTTGTACAGATTGATCTTTTAGATTGAGTCGATAGTTTTTCTCCCATATGGGGCTAAGGGGTGCAAGCATAAAGCAAGAAAAAACTTAAACACACGCAAATGAACATTGATCACAACGAATTTTATGTTTTTAAAAAACTCGGAGTGAGAGAAACAAAGAATAAAATTCAGTCACCTAAAATTCACTTGCCTCCTAATAACTAGACACCTCAGAATGTCAAAGGAAAGTTATAAATGTAGTAGCGTTCGCTGTAAAGTTCTTTTTTGGAGAATATGTAGATCCTCTCTCCAAACGAATGTAAATGAGTGGCGGTCATATTTGGCAATCCAAAACATTTCTGATATTTTCATGTGTGAAATAAGTTGATTATTTATTTGAAAAAAAAGTTCATTTTGTTACTTTTAATTCTTTATTCAAAATAAAATGAGCTGTTAGTTTGCCATCATAACCTCTCCTACCATGAATTCTGGTTTGTAAAATTCGTTTTTGAAAATATCAATGCTAAGACTTTATTAAAAGCTATTCATTTAAGGCATCCGGACATTTTCAAGACCATTTTTTAAATGTGGTATAGAAACTTTTTAATGGAATGTGTATGTTTAGTGTTAATAAACAATAGCAGTGGGCTATAAATATTTAAAATATGTATACATAATTTTGTAAAAATGATAGTTATGTGTGAAATTGTAAAGAAATTCGTCAAAATCTTCAAATGTGCTACAGGAAAATCTATTCTACCAGTTTAAAAAATGATGCTACCAAAATAAACTACATACATTTGTCCAGAGAATGAATTAGAATCAAAAGAATATTTAAATAAACAACATTTAACAAGAGATCGAAAAATGAATACAAGATTTTTGATAGCAGAATACCCACGGGCCTTGAAAAGTACTTGAATTTCATTTTCGTTTTCAAAGGCCTCGGAAAGTACTTGAATTTGGTGCAAAGTACTTGAAAGTCCTTGAATTTGTTTTGAATAATATTAGTTTAGAGTAAAAAATAGTTTGAGATGTATCGTTTGCGCTTTCTTGCTTTTAGTGTTTGTGTAAACAGTTTTGTTCTTTACTTCTTAAAAATGATCGCAATATTTCCAAAAGAAAAAAAAAACATTTAAACATTTGAGAAACCTTTCTGAAATAATATTTTCCAAAAAAGTAAGTTTTACATTTAAATTTTGACAAGTTTTTGGTTTTTTAACGTCTACCTCCAGTGTTTTTCATACTGTCTTCCGGTTTTACCGCCTTGATTAAAATCTTAATACCTCAGCAACAAATTAACTTAGAGAAAAAATCAAACATATTTTTGGAAAGTCAAATAAATACTCTATCCAATAAGATCAAAAACTCTTTTTGGAACTTTTGGTCAAAAATGACATTTTTAACGTGTTTGTATACCTTAAAAGCGGTACCTAAATTTCATTGGATTGTTGTAAACAACGAAGGTTTGTAAACAGTCTCAACAATTCCTTCCTTTTCGAAATCGCAAAATTTCTGTCTGGATTGCAACTCGCAGAAACCTCGGAATACGTAAAAATTCTTTATGAAATCACCTTTGAAATCATTGGTCAAGAATGTTAAAAAAAGGATTAAAGCTGATAAAGATAACTGGTTTTTGTGTAGTTTTCGAAAAACCGTAATTGAACATTTCACCTGTTAACTGGGGCTAGAGTGAATGTGTGTTCTGCCTTTTTATTGACAATCTATTCTTGAAACTTGGAGCGCCATCTCGTAACAGATATCCGACTTATTCTAAAAACAGACACAACCTATTTTTATCATCAATGCCCGAAGCGTATTGACCAGGCTCCCAGACGCATTTACATGAGAATAATAAACTTTATTTAAAATAAAATAAATAGTCAGTCAGTAAAAAATGGCTGAAGCCCCGTTTGTAAATTTGGTTGGCTGGCTTTGGGTTTTATGGCGCAAGTGCAATATTCGCCCAAGCATAGCCAATCAAAGCAATAAGGAGGGAGAAAGCAGATGAGTGGGCGAGGGTCAAACAGAAGGACGAACAATTCACTAGGACATGTCCGGGTTTTTAATGCGCTAACATACCTAAAGATGTTCTACTGAGGGCTTTGTAAATTTAGTTAGCTTATTAAAACGACTCAGGTCACGGGAAGAAAACTTCTTGCTTCAATATATCGATAAAATACGTATACTTAAAGGCAGGGCCCGATTTAGAAAATTTAGTATAGTAGGCACAACACGCAGGAAGCCCCCCCCCCCCCTGTTATTTGTTCATCACAAAAACTAATTTTATAACTGAAATTGGTACTTACATATTTGACTGTTCACAGATGTCACAAAAAAGTTTGAGAAAATCGTGACATTACTTATAACTCTTGGCAAAACAAAATAAAGCAGACGAAAATTAAAAACATAATAGTTAGATAATTAATGTAATTACAAGAATGTGATAGTGGGGGAAATGGTCGACGGACATTTACGTAAATACCCAATAATTTATGTAACTACTTAAAAACTTTTTTAAATTTTTAGATACTTTTGAAAATTATGGGGGCCCTAGGCCCGTGCCTCACGGGCCTAATGGTAAATCAGGGCCTGCTTAAAGGACCAAACCATATGCGTGAAGTTTAGCTATTTCGTTACCTTCTCGGTGAACAAATGAGTCCGGTCTGTAACCCGGATGTTTGCATATACAGTATCCCGATTATCCGAGTTAATGTGAACCAAGACTAACTCGAATAACCGAAAAACTCGGTTAAAGCGAAAATTGTAAATAAAATAAATCATACATGTTTAAATGTATACTTTAACAAACACAAAAGTTATACAGATACGTGCAATTAATATTGTTACGATAAATAAAGAGTTCGAACTTTAAAAAAATATCTATTGTTTTTTGCTGCAGAAAAATGCAAAAGTAACGTAAAACAATGTTTCGACATTTTTTAAGGATAACAGGATTGCTGGTGTCATTTCTTGTTGCTCTATATATTCAATAGCACTTTCGATAGCTTTTATTCTCTCTGTATGGGAGAATTTCATATGTCGATTTTCTTCGCCACTGTTTTCCATTATCACTAGATTCATTTTATCTGTAATCTCCTGTTGTTCGTCAGCGTGTATCCAGTCACTGATTTCATTTTCCTGAGTGTTTGTGAGATCAAGTTTAAAATTTTTTTCGGTAGTTTTAAAAATGGAAAATGTAGAACCAAAAAAAGATCCGAGAACTATTTGATAGCTCGGTTAAGGCGTAAACACGGATAATCGGGGTTTTACTGTAGTCCATTATTCCAAACCTTACATAATACAGGGTAAACAGATCATCTAGTGGTTTCATTGGGAATTAAATGTCGGAATCAATGTTATCTTCACTCGAGTGTGGAATGATTTGGTCAGTCCTCCAAAGAATAAAGCCCGGGGCACACATCCGGCTTTTGCAATGTGCGGCGCCGCCGCCGCAACGCAAGTGCGGTCTGAGATACATTACATCCAATGGAGTAGTGCACACATGACTCCAGTGCCGCTGCGGCGACGCACGTCCAACTTGCGTGCAATTTGTACCACTTCACAAGTCGCCGCAGCTCGCTTTTCCGGTCTCAAGTACCTTGTTTACATAAATAAAAGGAATATAAATAATAATTAATTAATGGTTGTATCCAGTAACCGTCTATTTTGTTTCAAAATATACTTTTTTACACCAAGTAAGGGAAATAAACTCGTTTTCTTCGATAGAATATTTATCGCAAAAAGCGCGAAATGAGTACTTGCGTCATTTCACGGTTTTGTGTGCATAGTTGGGCTTCGGTGCCACACGTTGAAAAATGGAATGTGTGCACCAGGCCTTCGGTGGCCAAATGCCATATTTACCGTCCCTGGAATGCTTGCATGATTCGAAATCACCATTTGGATTGCTTTATATAGGACGTGGTTCCCCATGCGGTGTTAAACTTACATACCGCATCGTGTCGCTATTGCTCAAGGCTCCTTTGCACAGTATTCTCTCTTAATTTCGATGTTTTTGTGCTCGCCTAGAATAATGGCAGTGCATTAAATAAAACCTGCGATACTGTGCAAACTAGTATTGAATTAAATAAACCTGAACTGCTTTGAAATTTTGATTTTGGCTCAGACTCCATTCAGGGTAAAAATATGTACAAATAATTTTTAATGACTTGGATAAAATAAAATATATTTTATTATGTATGGCATTTAATAAATTCAACAGTTAAAAATATTGAAGTTTTAAAAAGTTTGTATTTGTGTATCAAGATTGATAATTATAAATTATACAATCTGCCTTGATAAAAATTAAATTTCAAGGTACTTCTAACTCTAAACAAATATTCAATATTCACTTGAGTAACATAGATTCTTCCAAAACTTTCCAAACAATTTAAACGGATTTATATCATTCAGGTACAATTGAAGCTACCCAAGATTAAGCTTCTAGTGTGATTATCTTGTTTCATTCTTCTATACCAGTTTCGTTTTAAAAATTAAAGTACCTAATCTTTTGCTTTAATTGAAGAAAAAAGATAGTCTTGGAGCTGATAGCAATTCAGCGTATAGGTTTGCATTTTAAGAATGAACAAATGGAAAGAGTCTGAATTTTCGATCACACTCTAATTCCAATACAAAATCAGGCCAGTGTATAGAACTTCGTAAAAATTATAAATATTCATTTGTTGTACGGTGTGTTTAATTTACACGATTTTACTTTTAATTTTAAGAAATTCGTTATACAATGTTGATATGAAACCAGTGTAAAAGCATGTGCATCTTGGATTCTGTCATGAATTTTGTAAGTGTTATCCTGCATGTTCGTCTTGCACCAAATTTCATGAATGTTTTAGAAAATCAAGCTCCATCACGCATAAATACAGTATATTTTTAAACGCATGGCAGGCTTAGGTAACAAACAATAAGCATAAGAAAGATATAAATTGAAGAATAAAAGTTTTACTTGTTTACTGTTGTGTGTTTAATATTTAATGCATTTTTTAAGTTATTTCCTTTTTGAAAGTTATGTTTGTCCCACCTCGAGATACAATGTGTAATTAAATTATTATTTTTTAACAGACTGGTTAAAAAGGTTTACCAAAATGGTGAATTGTTATTTCTATCGTGGCGCCATCTGTTAGTCAAAGTCAAAACTTAGGCACAACAAAATTACTGCTAGAGATAGCTTATTTTTTCATTTCTAAAATGGATTTCTTTGAAGTTCAGAATTTTTCAATCTGCCATGAATCATTAAACAAAATAATAATAATAAATAAATAAATAATTGTAAATAGAAAAAATAAGGGAAAGCTACTGTGTGATTTCACATTACATGAGCTCAAATATGAAAAACGATGTGTGTTTTATGAAAAATTAATTTGTGAATATAGACATTTTGTAAATGCTTGAAAAATAATTTCTTGAAATTTTTTAATTTTGAGCAGTCTTTGGATATTTTAATTCACTTAAATATCAATAAGGTCATTGTATATCACTAAACGGCTGGTTACATAACGATAATATATGTATCAAATCTTTTAATAATCTTTTTCAACTTCTTTTGCTGCAAGAGAAAAATATGATTATATATGTCAATATAACTTAATTTATACCATAAAAGTTACACTATTCATGGTGTCAGATTCCTCAAAGCCTTCAAGTAGCCAATTAAGAAAAGATTCAGAGTATGTTTAAATTATGAAAATGCTGATAATCTACCTTTTTGTATTTATGCATACTTTTCCTCTCAAATACACAGATCATTCTCGCTAAAGAAATGATTGAGAAAGTCTATTTTAAAATTAAAACTTTATAATTGAGAAAAATTAAAAACGAGAGATAATTTAAGTATAAATTTGTGAAAATTTACAAGTTTTCAATCCAGCACAACGCGGTATCACCAAGCCAAAATGTCTGACAACACAAACATAAAGGTACAATAAATCACATTTAGATTGTTGTTAACAATAAATTCCGTTCCAATTCGCTACCATTTCAATAGTCTTTGGTCATGTTTTTGCTATACGGGCTAATTAGACTAGAAAATACGTCTTTATTTTGAACATTGCCAGAAATGCGACTTGATTTAAAACATCCACGCCTTGACCGAGATTCGAACCCAGAGCATATTGAACCGAGGTGCAGAGCAAATATCACTTGGATACTAAGCCAGCTAATTCAATTGATTCAATTCTTGAAGTACAATAAAGTCATGTTCAATCTGACACAGTGGTAGACAACCCTCCAAACTTTGAAGTTGAAAGTCCTTGGAAATTAGGTCGGATACATACACACAATGGAAGTTTTAGTGACACAGAAGAGAGAAATATACTCGGGAAGGAATCGAACTTGTGACCACTATAACTCGCAGGTTGCTAGCGCATTGGGTATGCCCACTAAGCCACGACAGTCTCCAATATTATTGAATTTAAAGCTCTTTATAGATGATTCAATGGAAGCGAGTTATTTGAATTTATGTATCCCATTTACACTCATTAATTTTGGATGGACGTTTTAATAATGTGATCCGTGTCTTACGGTATCAGCCACTTGAGATGTAACTCGCATGTTGCCAGGTCAGTGGGCATGCCCACTGAGCCACAATGGCCCCTGTAGGGATTGAAAGAAATGTTAAGTTCTTTTGAATTAAAAAAACAGCATCCATTTATTTCCTGAACGAAAATGAAGTCCACGGTTGTGTAACCGTTTTCCGGAGTTCATTTTCAGTCTTGTGTTTTGTTCTGTATTTTGTTGTGTGTTGATGCCTGCCTGTGTTGCCTGCCCTTTTACATATCACTCTTCACTTCACTTCTCTTTCTGCTGCACCCCAGGAAAGAGAAATGTCACCGGAGGTTTGCCTCCACTAGGTGAGTACGCTGTTCTGCATGCACACAGCTTTTTTTTTTATCTCTCTCTGACGTGTGGTTGTGGTCCTGTTGTGGTAGACCCCTAAAAACTTCCTTTCCCGGACACCTGTACATTGAAATGAATGAGAGAGAGTTGTCAGCAGAATATTTGTAATTTGTGTTTCCTTTTGAAAGATCGTTGGCAATATTTACACAAATTGCATTTTTAATTTTCTCAGACAGTTTTACAGGAAGATGAATTGCAATTTTTTGTTATTACGCTGGATTTGGGGCATAAGTGATATTCAAATCAGTTTCCCTTGAAACCTAGTTTGGTTTGTGAGATACGTATCGCGACTGCCTATCGGGGGATCTAACCCCACTAGAGGTTTGCCATAGGTTAGAAGCGTCGGTACTAGAACTCACTGCAAATGGTGGCATTGAAAGCAGAGAGAAATACTAAATTATATTTTTTCAACTAAAAAAAGGAATGGAAAGCACTTCAGTAGAATCAGTCACCAAAATAATAACAATACTTTTTATGAGCCAGTAGGCAATTCTTCCGAATTATATCTAATTCTAATTTTGTACTGGCTCCACGAATTTAATGACTGGTATTCATGGATCAATATTGATGCCTGCATGATACCTAAAAATTTAATATACCTAGGTTAGGTAATTTTAAATAAAAATCATAATGCGTCAAAAAATCCGTACATAGTTTATATTCTATATAATACAAGCTTGTATGATTATAATAATGAAGGAACTAAATGTAACGATTTCATGTGCGTTCTAAGCATTCTTAACAGACCTAATCGCTCAATTGTGACGTCCTAAGTTTTTATCAGAAATAGGTGTTTTTTGCAGTATTTAATTCGATATATCTACACTCCAATCCTAAAAGGCGTATTAGGGAAAATGTATCTTGAAGAAATACAAATATCTATTCGAAGTACTCAAATTTTGGATACGTATCCAAACGTTTACATTTTTCTCATTTTCTATGCACGCTTGTTGCACAGCTTTTTTTTATACACTGATGTGCAAAACTTAAGGAACATCTTTGCTTTTAAAGGTTACATACAACCTAAAAATTAAACGAAACGGCCCATGGCGATTCGCTTATCCAGGATATTCAGTAGAAATTTGGTGCAGATTCAAATTTTGGAAGCCTAACATTAGAGGCTTTGATATAGGCATGGGTTTTGGTAATTCAGTTTATCTACAACCACTGCAGTCAAACGCTGTGCAAAGCGTGCGTAAGTGTTCGAGGTGGTCAAACAGCCTACAAAGACCTCGTTCCCTCTCTTTTTTTTTTGTCTTGTTGCCCATTCGTCATGGCACCCTGTGTAATGTCACCCCTTCAGTTGAAAGACTTTTACTGCCTGCTTCTGTTACCGTTTGGATTTTTCTCATAGGTTGGTAACTCGAAGCACCATTTGTATCACTCTCCATTTCACGTCGTTTCAAAGCTGGAGCTGGAACCCTTACTGCTCCTCAAGTTTTGCACGCCAGTGTTAATGTAATGAATATTTGGATGGATACAATAGAAACAAAGTACAGAACTATTTTCATATTTTCTCGTGCCTCTTAGATCAAGAGACACCGGTGCCAAAATACCGGCGATTATATCATTACGTGAAGGACATGTCTGTATTCCGTTTGGATACTATAGGAGTAATGGAAATCAATCATTACTAAATTACGATTTTGCTTTTATTGTGTTAGTAAATATCCTTTCACTCTCCTGCTGATTGTCTCGACGAGGTCATTTAACTTAACCGACTAGATCTTGTTGGACGAGATTTATCGTCATTGGAAGAAAACTTATCAGATCTTGATTGCGTCATCATCAAAAAAGTGGCAATACCTTGATGATGAATAATTATCTTGTCAATAGCAAAACTGATCGCCTTTTTATGGACGACATATCTCGTCCAAACCATTTGGAGGGTTAAAAATAAATTTTCGTGATTAATTATTTTAAAATTGTGGAGCGATGTTTTCGTTAATATGTCCATTTCTGTGCCATGTACGTTTATGAAACATGCATCTCGATGACTGCTTGCGACGACAATTAGCCTGGCTGTTGCTATAGAAACAGGTGTATCCTATTTTCCATAAAGATGTTTAAAGAAATATATTCCAGTAAGTGAATGTAGACAAATAGAAAATATATACTGTAACAAAAAAAAATCGACCCACCAGAGGTGTGCCGGACTTGATCAACATGGAATGGGGCTGGCTGGGGACGTATAGTCTTTAGTGACGAGTCCCGTTTACAACTGTGTCAAGACGACAACAACAGACGTGTCAGGAGACGTCCAGGGCAACTTGGGGATCCTGCCTTTACTTTCGCACGCCACACATGCCCACAACAGGGCGTTATGGTCTGGGGTTCCATCTACTTTGAAAGCCGGACCCCTTTGGTAGTCATTTCTGCCATTCTTACAGCACAGCGGTACATAGAAGACATTCTAGGACCGGTTGTGTTACCGTTCCTTTTGCGACACCCCGGATTTACTTTTCAACAAGATAGTGCCCGGTCGCACGCGGCAAGTGTTCGACCCAGGGCAACTTGGGGATCCTGCCTTTACTTTCGCACGCCACACATGCCCACGACAGGGCGTTATGGTCTGGGGTTCCATCTACTTTGAAAGCCGGACCCCTTTGGTAGTCATTTCTGCCAGTCTTACAGCACAGCGGTACATAGAAGACATTCTAGGACCGGTTGTGTTACCGTTCCTTTTGCGACACCCCGGATATACTTTTCAACAAGATAGTGCCCGGTCGCACGCGGCACGTGTTCGACCCAGGGCAACTTGGGGATCCTGCCTTTACTTTCGCACGCCACACATGCCCACGACAGGGCGTTATGGTCTGGGGTTCCATCTACTTTGAAAACCGAACCCCTTTGGTAGTCATTTCTGCCACTCTTACAGCACAGCGGTACATAGAAGACATTCTACGACCGGTTGTGATACCGTTCCTTTTGTGACACCCCGGACTTGTTTTTCAACAAGATAGTGCCCGGTCGCACACGGTAAGTGTTCGACCCAGGGCAACTTGGGGATCCTGCCTTTTCTTTCGCACGCCACACATGCCCCCAACAGGGCGTTATGGTCTGGGGTTCCATCTACTTTGAAAACCGAACCCCTTTGGTAGTCATTTCTGCCCCTCTTACAGCACAGCGGTACATAGAAGACATTCTACGACCGGTTGTGATACCGTTCCTTTTGCGACACCCCGGACTTGTTTTTCAACAAGATAGTGCCCAGTCGCACACGGCAAGTGTTGTTATAAACTGTCTTCTAGCTTTCCCAACACTTCGTTGGCAAGCTAGGTCTCCTGATCTCTCCTCCCACAGACCACATTTAGGATTTAATGGGAAGGCGATTGCAACCTTCCTGGTATATTGATCATTTAGCCCGACAGTTGGAGACAATTTAGCAAAAAATTCCGTAGGACACCATCCGGGAACTTTTTCAGTCTATGACAAGCCAGGTGACAGCTTGCATCCAGGCCTTAGTTGGAACATCTCCTTACTAACTTCCTCTCTATGTTACCGTCAAACTCTGAAATAAATCATTCAGATGTTCTGACATTTTAATCGTTTGTTTTTCTATGTATGTTCTTTACATCCATCAAGTTTTATTGCAATCGGACTCCTTGGTGGGTCGATTTTTTTTGTTATAGAGTTTATTTGAAAAGATGTTTTAATTGTCACCGGAAAGATCAAAACTAGTAAGCAACTCATTCCGCATTCAACATTCGCGAAACACGCGTCACTCCTACTCAAATGAACCCTGTTCCTATAGCAACCGTCACAGCCGAGACTTGGTGGCGGCAGCAGTTCTCGTGGTGCATAAACGGTATATAGATCGGCCATGCGTCTCTTAATTGTTGTGTTTTGATTTGTCTCCAGGTGAGCTCCTGCTGGAATGGGAAGGTCTGCAAGCCCGCATCATCCGCCCAGACGTACAAGCCGTGAACGGCGTTATTCACGTCATCGACCGCGTCATGATGAAGAGGCGGGACTTGACGAAATCCGGCTCCCCCATTGGTCCACACCGCACCGGCTTCTTCCCGCTCATCCTCCTTGCCTTTGTCCTAGTCGCCGTTTTGTTCTGAAGAAGACCAGCGCACCAGACTCTGAGCAAACACGAGCACGCGACAGGATGGAACAAAACATTCCCAGCAGTTTCGACCGATCGTTCTCGAAGGGGTCGGCCTCTTGTGTTCACGTTCGAAAAGGACCGTCATAGAACACTGCCGCTGAAAATAGAACGGATTATTAGAATCGGTGGTGTGATACGTTGTGTGCTTTGGGGGAAACGTCGGGGAAATTATCATAGCGGGGAGGAGTTATTGAAAACATTTATAGCCAATAAAAACGCGAGTGCTTTGCGAATAGTAACTGGAGCATCAAAAGCTAACGTAGAGAACGTAAAAAATACTGTGACGTCCAAAAAAATGCTTTCTAAAAAGGTTATAAAAAGGAAAACATGGCGGTTTTTGGAGGAAAATAAAAGTTATTTATTTCAATTTCTCAAAAGCTTCAAAATGTGTTTCTAAAACGCATTGCATTGTTACATATACCACATAGATATATAAAAACTAATAACTATTATAGTAAACCATGCTGTTCTATAAGTTCAAAAAATGAATGGTGGATATCAAAATTGGACAGTTGGGTTTCTTTGAATTGAAGTTTTAGAAGAAATGAAGTTTAAATGCGGGGAAATGAGACTTTCATGCGCTGGCAACAGTCGTGTGTTATTGTGCCGAGTATTTATTTACGCATACAGTTCTTTTAATCCCTGTGTTATTGTAACTGCTTAAACGTGTCCCTTTTGTGAATGATTCCTTTAATCGAGGATGAAAACCTTATATAAGGCTGAAGGTAGTATTGTGCATCCATTAATAATTTACGTAGTCGCCGATTTGGAAGAGCAAAGGCTAGACTTGGACTTTGTTGTTGATTCTTATATCCGTGTAGGGCCCTAGGTTTCTGTACATACCTGTGGAAATAACACGCTTTCGTTTCGCATTTACAAAGGCACACTGCAGTTGTGTTTGTCGTTCGTTGCTATGGTGATGTGTGTTGATGTTATGAACACTGTTGGTAATACTCGAATCCGAATGGATGTCGACGAGGAAAGCGAACTTTTTTCCGAGTTGATCTTCTCGTTCGGGACCCCCCACCTTGTGTGTGTGCACTGTAAGAGAGAAACCACCTTGCAGAAGAAAAAAAAGGATCGGTTTGTCTTCGGTATTTGTAATAACTGTTTATCCCTCCGTTGGTATCCCAGAGCTGGTGAAGTCATCGTGTTTGAATTATGTATGTGGCAAGCTTTTTCGCGGGAGTCTGAAATCTTTTTGCGTTATTCTTCGAAAGTGTTCGAAGTGTGGTGATCTCAGAAGACCCTCCCCTCCAAATCGCTTGGGGAGGACGATACTTAACAGGAGAAAAACCGACCACCATTCAGAAATTTCCTTCTAGCGTCGATGGCTCCCCACTCAATGGAAAAGAAACAAATGAACTTGAATGTGATTTAACTGACGGACTAAAATTTTTGTAAGCTATATCGGTATTTGTTTTTCTCGTCAAGTGAATAAGAATAATGAAACAAAACATGTGGTGAGCCCCTAAAGTAGGTTTTTCACTCATTGAAAACCATTAATTAGGAACAAGAAATCATTTTAACCTTTTGACTGAATCCAATGAATTAAAATGATCCAATGATTCAACCTTTTAAATCCACTTTTCGACCAAAGTACTTCCTAGAAAGGGTTTGATCGATGTGAATTTTTGCTTTGACCGAATCTAATGGAATTGACCCTTGGACTAAAGTTCTGACTCGAAAGTGAATTGTTTTCATCCATGTGAATTCGTGCTTTGACTTAACTTAATATTATTAACTCAATATTAATCTGATAGATTACCACTTCGACTGAAATGCTAACTCGAAAGGGAGTTGGTTTTGTCCATGTGAATTCATGCTTTGGCTTTACATAATGGATTAACTGAAGTACTGACTTTGGATTGATCCATATGAATTCATGCTTTGACTAAGTGACCTACTTTGACTTATATCCCTAACAAATTACAACGTAATAAATTAAATTTTAAGGACTTGGGGTAAAGCATAGAGCTTAAATAGATTCTTGTTTTGACCAGTAAACACAACTCATAAGTATTTTCTTCGTCGTAATGATGGAACAGCTAAAATACGTGTCGGCGTGTTTGGCTAATCAGCCCAAAAGTGTTAAGACTTTTCATAGATAAAAACAGTGAGACAAAGAAATCGACACATTAACTAACCAACCGAAGCAACCATACTTTGACTAATTAACTAAAGGAATGAAAACTTTAGATTTATTAACCTAATGCATTTTGTTAATGTTTAATTTCCATCAAAACACAATGGTAACGGATAGGCAAAAATGAATGAATGCTTTGAGTAACTGACTTAATGAATCTGAAATTAGTAGAGCTGCAGTCTACGTTTATAGCGGTGGCAACGGTCTTGGCGATATTTTTCATGCATTACTAACGAGTTATGGTAGGTTAAGACAACCCATCTGTATTTACGGTTATTGCGTTCATTGCAACCTCCGGCAAACGAAAAGTTATAATTTTCATTTTGATTATTCTAGAAGTTCTTTCAAAATCCGTTAAAGTCGTTTGATTACATTGATTCGTTAGAAATTTTTTCTTTTATTCCATTGGTTATTTAATTTTTAAACTATCATTTGATTGCAATGGTCCCTTTAATTTTATTTTATTTCATTAGTTCATTTTATGGTTTTTTGCCAGTTGTGGAATTTTCTTTTATTTATTTCACGATACGGTTCTGACGTATCAGGTTGTATTATTTCTTGCATTCCATTAAAACTAATTACTTACTTTTGTAAAAAAAAATATCAATTTAAACTTATTACTTTTTGTGAAACTTTTTAAAAAATATTTTTTTTCAAAACATTCTTAAATGTGTTTTGAAGCTTTCATTTTCCGTTGTAGAAAGAAAAATATTTGTGAAAGAAAAATATGTTTGAAATAATTATTTCCTTGGCGACTTTAGAAGTGCGCCAAAAAAAAATCGCCTAGGCCGTTGCCACCGCTATAAACGTAGACTACAGCTATTCCCTAAAATTACTTTCAAATATTCGCCATTTAATTCACTAAAACATGATTGATTTATGGACTCGAGAAGAAGCAATTTCGATGTCCAGACAAAAGAATATATATTATGTCGGTCGTAAACTGTCCCCCAATCTTACACCGGAAATTATTTTGATCTCAAACTTGTTCGTTATTTCTCGTAAAACATCGTGCACTGCTTCGAAATAACGAAGGGATCGCAGATGAAATGTATCCTTATTCTTCTTCACATCAATATATTAATCATACTAAACAAATATTTTGTAACATAGCTCATAACAAAGGCTTCGTAGATGTTCTTGCTACGCGTAGTAGAGATCGACAGACTGGATCCTTGCTAACTGCGAAATTTTCTGATGATTGTGCGAAAACTAACAAAAAAATGTGACTTGTCAGTAAAATGAGCGGACCAATTGAAAAAGCATCGGCGGAGAAGATAGTACTGAGGACGGAATAAAAAATTTCTGCACGGAGTGCACACTAGCGCCATCTGTTGATCATTCTTCAAACTAGTAGTTACAAATGGTCTATTTTACAAATCAGCCATATTAGAGAATTCGACAAAAAGTAAATACTTAAGGATGTTTAAGGACTCTGTTAAATTTGAGGTTCGCGGTGTGTGTTAATTTTGCAAGATACTGGAAACGTTAACAAAATTGAAATTTGTTTATGGATGATGTTTTAAATAAATGGATTTTACTGCCGAAGGTGTTGGCTTTTACTGTGTCTCTTTCTTGTGTGTGTGTAAAACTTTGAACGCATCTGAGCAGCAGTTCAATTTGCTGTTCAAATTCAATTCTTTTTCAGTAACTGTTGGTCGGTAAGGTAAGTTCATTTTAACTAACGTCGTACTAGAGCAGCACAACAACGGTCCGGGATCAAGCCTCAAAGGCAGTGGTCGGCAAACTCAGTGTAAAAGATCAGCAGTACAACGATTTAGATTTCTTTTGAGAGCCAAATTTATTTTCAAGGGCCGTGTTTTTAGGAGTCGTCTTAAAATAGCTGCAAACATTAAAAAAACAGATATAATAAAATATTTCTTGACAAATAATAATATTTTTTACATTAAAATAAAAACATGACAAAACACATTTAATGTGAACAATGACCTAGCATTTCCTTGGAAAGTTTAGATAAGTCAGGTTTGAATGTCGTTTTTAATTTCAAGTAGGATTCCAAGTTCTCATCAAAACGATGATTTCTCAATTTACTTTTGATAAGGTTTATGTCGTCCTTTTCTAGATCTTTCAAAGACTACTTTTTCTGTGAAATAAAATTACATCTATTTTTCTTCAATTTTTCCATATCAACATTAAGGCGTTCAAATATGGAGCTCCATAACTCTTTATTTTTTAACTCCAGTAATTGTATTTGAAAAGTTCCAATATCAATATTAAAGAGAGGACAATTCAATTCTGTTACGTCTGCATTGAGAGGTTTTTAAGGAATCCGGACACGTTGGAGGCCCTTTCTTTTAAATTGTGGTATCGAAACATTTCAATGATATATTTATGTTTAGTGTTATTAAAAAATAGCATTGGGCTATAAATATTTAAATTATAAATAATTGTAAAACTGATAAATATGAAAGAAAATTTAAGGAAATTTGTGAAAAACTTCAAATATGCTACAGGTAAATCTATTCAATCAATTTAAAAATTAATGCTACCAAAATAAACTACATACATTTGTCTAGGGAATGAACTAGAATCAAAAGAATATTTAAATAAACAAAATTTTACAAGAGATCGAAAAATGAATACAAGATTTTTGATAGTTTTACAGTCATATTTCTTAAACAAATAACCACAATTTAAAAACTTTTCAACTTAGCATAATTATTCTAGTTCATTCCTCTAGACAACATTATAAAGAACAAGTTCTCAAAGTTTTACAAAAATCCATGAATAACATTTTGTGTTATAACATTTGTAGTAAGGAAATAATGCATAAATATTAATTTAGAGCTTGAAAATAGTTTGAAATGTATCGTTTGCGCTCTCTTGCTTTTACTGTTTGTGTAAACAGTTTTGTTCTTCACTTCTCCTTTCAAATGTTCGCAATATTTCCAAAAGAGAAAACCATTTAAACATTTGAGAAACCTTTCTAAAATAATATTTGCAAAAAAGGTTTTTAATTTAAATTTTGACAGGTTTTTAGTTTTTAACGTCCATTTCCAGTGTTTTTCATACTTTCTCCTTGTTTTCCCGCCTTGATTAAAATCTTAATATCTCTGCAACAAATTAACGAAGAGAAAAAATCAAATATCTTTGGTAAGTCAAATAAATTCACTATCAAATAAGATCAAAAACTGCTTTTTGAATATTTGGTCAAAAATGACATTTTTAACGTCTTTGGATACCTCTAACAAAGGTCAATAGCTATTGATAAAGCTGAAACCAATTTTTGATTTGCTGATAGGTTATATAGACTATATAGTCATTTTGACTGTTCTGTGTTTTACTGTTTTAGCAAACAGTGGTAACTCAATTTTTTTTTTTTGAATATATGCTTTGTTCTTAAAATTCTGGAATATATAGCTCTTCGGATGCACTTCTAAAACAACTTTTTAATGTATTCACCGTCTGTGTATGGTTCCCTCACTTACCAATCTTTTGACTAACACATTAAGCTTGTAATACTAAAATTATTGGAAGACTGCCCCAATAATTAAATTCAGAACTTGATTTTTCTTGCCTCTTCTGAAGTTCCTCAACTGCTTTCTTCCTCGCATCATATTGGGATATTTACTGCCAACATTTAGTCGAAATTTATTCATGGCAGAGCCGCACTCAAGTGGTTAAAGAGCCGCAGTTTGTCGTCCATTGCCTCTAAGGGAAAGATCCAAGGACAACACGTAATTTTGAAAAACGGTCAGATGACGAGACAACACTTCAGCTAGTCCCCATTCTCCAAACTTCCGCACCAACCCAACGTGAGGACTTTCGGCCACAACAGAGTTAAGGTTCACCAGCCGCCTCTACACCATACACTTACGAACATCCATGCACTGACCCGGATTCGAGCCAGGAACCTTCCGATTTGGAGGAACACCTTAACCAGTAACCACCAGACCGGTTGGTTAGCATCTGCAGTGTAGGAATCAAACATTTAAAACCAATCAATCGGTCCAGTGATCAGTGCTAGCTTCTGAATTTAAAGGTTCCTGGTTGGAAACCGGGAGAAATATTCCATCGTCTGGACTAGAAAGAATGATTGTCCTGTTTAAACGGGTCGAGAATCTTAGGTACTACGAGGACTCACTCCATAGAGGACCAGGAGAAGGATAAGTGGTTCACAAATCAGTCTAGAGCTATGATTAAATTCAATTCAGCGGACATTAGCAGTTTTTTTAATTTTGCGAAGCACGAAAATGAAAATAACAGTCGGCAGAATCGGTAATTTTCTTTAGTTAACGTCGTACTAGAGCACCACAACGGGCTATTGACGACGGTCCGGGTTCAGTCCCTTAAAAGAAAGATCCGAGGACAACACCTCGTAATTTTGAACCACGGTCAGATGACGAAGCAACACCTGAGCTGGCACCCCACTCTCCAAACTTCCACGCCAACCCAACGTGAGGACTTTCGGCCACGACAGATTTAAGGTGCACCAGCCGCCTCTACACCATACGCTTACAAACATCCATGCCCGGACCCGGATTCGAACCAGGAACCTTCCTATCTAGAGGCTAACACCTTAACCACTATACCCGGCAGAATCGGAAGAAAAAAAATCCGAGTAATTTAAAACCATTCAAAGCTATGCCAAGTAGATTGAGAGGTTATCAATCATGAAGTCAAAGTATATTTTAATTTTTTTAATAATTGTTTAACTCTTTAAATCCTGGTGATTCATTGCGGCGTCTTACCTATATTATACAGGGATTATTATACCATAAAAGAATGTCCCAGTTTCAATGGTATATTATAACATTTTAATTTAGACAATTTACAACAAATCATGTATCAAATTGAAGGTAAACTCACCTAGTTTTTCTTACAAGTGTCCAATATGTGCACCTTTAGTTATACGGCACACATCCAACCTAAAGTCCAATACTTACCGTAACAGGGGTGGCTTATCTGGATATATTGAAAGAATGGCTCTTTCCCCAATTAGTAGGGAGTGAACCTGTAAACTTTATTTGGCAACAGGATGGAACCCCACCTCATTGGAATCTCTTTGTATGAAAGTGGTTGAGTGGTCGAAGTTTGTTGGATTGGTCGTAATGGTCAAGACGACAGAGCTCTATTTCGCTGGCCTCCTCGTTCACCTGACATAACGCCATGCGATTTTTCCTTTGGTGATTTATAAAAGATCGTGTCTACGTTCCGCAGCTACCTAATGATTTGCCAGAGTTGACACAGAATTGAAGATGCTACTGCTCCGGACTTGTTAACCAAAGTGTGGGAAGAATTTGATTTTAGGTCGGATGTGTGCCGAATAACTTAAGATGCACACATTGGACTTTAGGTTGAATGTGTGCCGTATAACTTAAGATGCACATACTGAACTAAGAAAAACTAGGTGAGTTTACCTTCAATTTGATATAAGATTTTCTGTAAAAAGTCTAAATTAAACTGTTTTAATATACTATTGAAACTGGGACATTCTTTTATGGACACCCTGTATTTTATTCACAAAGTGTACAAATTTCCTAATTTCTCCATTGGTTTCCAACTTTACGCTTTGATTTTGTTTAGTCTAAATATTCAATGCGATGAAAATAAAGTCTAGTTTACGAAAAATATATTCATAATTTTTATTTCATTGTTGAAAGTCGGTTGTACCATAATACGTTTTTGACTTGCTGTATGCAGGAAAAACAGCAAAATTTCAATTATTTTAATGTCGTAAAGGAATTAATAAAAGACAACTTACCTCATGGGATGGGTTTTACGGTGCAAGACATATTTGGTCACACTTTGGAATAAAATGTAAAGCCTACCACAATGTGAATCATAAGAGTGGAACGAGGCAAAATGGCATCAGCAAAACGACCATTGGTACAGCTACACTACGTTTATCAGCGATGGCAACGGCCTTGGCGATTTTTTTTTGGCGCACTTCTAGTAGCGTGTGACGGTAAATTAAGGCAACCCATCTGTCTTTACGGTTATTGTGGTTTTCATGGAAACCACGCAAACGGTAACTTTCAATTTTCATTTTGAACAGTCTAGAAAGTTTTTCCAAAATCCTTTAAAGTCCTTTGATTTCATTGGTTCGTTTGGAATTTTTTCTCTGCTTCCAATGGTTGTTTTTATTTTAAATTATCTTTTGATTGCATTGGTCCTTTTAAATTTTTTTTTCTGTGATACCATTGGCTCATTTATTTGTATTTCTACATTCGTGGAATTTTTATTTCATTACAATATTTTTCACGAAACGTTTAAGAGTTTTGTTTTTTTGCCATTTGTGGAATTTTCGTTTTTTATTATTTTTTCCCGGAACAGTTCTGACGTATCGAGTTGTATAATTCTTGCTTTTTTTTCTGTTAAAAATCTTTATTTTCAAACAGCGTACTGTGTTTAGCGTAATTGATAAGTTTCAGAGTATTCTTACCCAACATTCGCAGCTTAGTTTTTCTGCTGGTTCGCAAATGTGTATTTTGGCAATTTTAGAAGGTCACCTAAAAAAACGCCAAGACCGTTGCCACTGCTCATAAACGTAGACTGTAGCTGTTTTTCTCGGCGGCGTTCTGACATGTATTGTTTTTTCGCCATTTGTGGAATATTCTTGTTTAATAATTTTTTTCTAGAAACAGTTCTGATGTATCAGGTTGTATTATTTCTTGCTTTTTTCTTTTGAAAACTTTTTTCTTTTTCAACATGCCCACTGTATTTAGTGTAGTTGATGTTTCAGGGTTTTCTTACCTAACATTGCTTCTGCTGGTTCACAATTGTGTTTTGAAATGTGTTTAAGCTTATTACTTTTTGTGAAAGTTTTTAAAAAATATACTTTTCTAAACGTTCTCAAATTTGTTTTCAAGGTTTTTTTTTCCGTTGTCAAAAGAAAAATATTTTTGAAATAATTATTTTCTTGACATCTTAGGAAGTGCGCCAAAAAATCGCCAAGGTCGTTGAATTATGAAAAGGTAATAGAAAACTTAAGAAATTGGTTCGGCAGGGAAGAATTGTTGATGGTATTCTATATTCTTGAATTATTATATGTCTGATTATATTAAAAATATTACGGGTCAAAAGGGAAAATGCAGTATGTTCGAATTGTATGACAAGTTAGAGTTGTATTTACGTTCGTTGGAGTCAATAGTGATGACAACCTACAAATACGCAGCAATGCTGTTTCCGCTCGTTCAAATCCTGCATTCCAGACGAAATATTATATATTTGGATGAGAAATCTTTCATCAATAATTACAGGAGAAAATTCTCTTTCTGAGAAACTGAAACAACTGTTGTTTTTAAGAAATGAAGTCAAATACGAGAGCAGAGAATTTCTTTGGCGAAAGCCGGATTTAAGTTATCTGATTTTAATGCAAAGAAAGAAGGTAGAAGACATAAGAAGTACCAGGGTGAAGATTTCGTGCCTACAGCGAATGATTTAAGCTCAGGCCATAATGAAACATCCAACCACAGTGAAAAGGACTCTTGTATATTTTGTGATAAGCAGTCATGAAAGATTGCTTTGTTGCTCAGAAGATGACTTTAAAACAAAATAATGACGGAATTAAGAAAAGGAAGGGCAGCTTCTTCTGCCTCAAAATTGGACACAGGGCCAAGCAATGCAAGACATATTTCTAGATTAGGTAAAGAAATTTTAATTAACGTCGCACTAGAGCAACACAACGGACTATTGACGACGGTCCGGGATCAATCCCCTAAGCAACATTAATTAAAAAATAACAATTATTGATAAATTTTGGATCACAATCCTCGAAATATGAATATTTAAAAAATACATGATATTAACATGTGCTGTGATATGCGTAATGGTAGGGTACAGCTACAGTCTACGTTTATGAGCAGTGGCAACGGTCTTGGCGGGGTTTTTTTAGGTGACCTTCTAAAATTGCCACAGTACGCTGTTTGAAAATAAAGATTTTTAACAGAAAAAAAAGCAAGAATTAATACAACCCGATACGTCAGAACTGTTCCGGGAAAAAATAATAAAAAAACGAAAATTCCACAAATGGCAAAAGAACAAAACTCTTAAACGTTTCGTGAAAAATATTGTAATGAAATAAAAATTCCACGAATGTAGAAATACAAATAAATGAGCCAATGGTATCACAGAAAAAATAAATTTTTAAAGGACCAATGCCAATCAAAAGATAATTTAAAATCAAAACAACCATTGGAAGCAGAGAAAAAATTCCAAACGAACCAATGAAATCAAATGACTTTAAAGGAATTTGGAAAAACTTTCTAGACTATTCAAAATGAAAGTTACCGTTTGCGTGGTTTCCATGAAAACCACAATAACCGTAAAGACAGATGGGTTGCCTTAATTTACCGTCACACGCTACTAGAAGTGCGCCAAAAAAAAATCGCCAAGGCCGTTGCCATCGCTGATAAACGTAGTGTAGCTGTACCAATGGTCGTTTTGCTGATGCCATTTTGCCTCGTTCCACTCTTATGATTCACATTGTGGTAGGCTTTACATTTTATTCCAAAGTGTGACCAAATATGTCTTGTACCGTAAAACCCAATCCATGAGGTAAGTTGTCTTTTATTAATTCCTTTACGACATTAAAATAGTTGAAATTTTTCTGTTTTTCCTGCACACAGCAAGTCGAAAACGTATTATGGTACAACCGACTTTCAACAATGAAATAAAAATTATGAATATTTTTCGTAAACTAGACTTTATTTTCATCGCATTGAATATTTAGACTAAACAAAATCTAAGCGTAAAGTTGGAAACCAATGGAGAAATTAGGAAATTTTGGAACAGCTACACTCTACGTTTATGAGTGATGGCAACAGCCTTGGCGATTTTTTTGGCGCACTTCTAAAGTCGCCAAGGAAATAATTATTTGTATACTCTTTTTCGTTAAAAATTTTTTCTTTTTACAACACACTTTTTAAACACATTTCAAAGCGTTTTGAAAAGTAAATTTTTTTTTTTAAACTGTCACAAAAAGCAGTAAGCTTAAGCACATATCAAAACACATTTGTGAACAAGCAGAGAAACTAAGCTACTAATGTTGGGTAAGAATACCCTGAAACTTATCAATTACACTAAATACAGTGAACATGTTCAAAAAAAAAAATATTTACAAAATAAAAAAAGCAAGAAATAATATAACCTGAGACGTCAGAATTCTTTCGTAAAAAAATAATGAAAACGAAAATGGTCAAAAAAAACAAAAATCTTAATCCTTTTAGGGAAAACTATTATAGTAAAATAAAAATTCCACAACTGTCAAACTACAAATAAATGGACCAATGGTATCACAGAAAACGATTTAAAAGGACCAGTGCAATTAAAGCATATTTTAAAAACAAAATAACCAATTGGAGGAAAGAAAAAATTTCAAACGAATCGATAAAATCAAACGACTTTAACGGATTTTGTATTAAAGGACTCTTCGGATTTTGTATTGAAAAGTATATTTTTTTTAAACTTTCACAAAAAGTAATAAGCTTTAACACCTTTCAAAACACAATTGTGAACCAGCAGAAGCAATGTTAGGTAAGAAAACCCTGAAACATCAACTACACTAAATACAGTGGGTATGTTGAAAAAGAAAACGTTTTCAAAAGAAAAAAGCAAGAAATAATACAACCTGATACATCAGAACTGTTTCCGAGAAAAAAATTATTAAACAAGAATATTCCACAAATGGCGAAAAAACAATACATGTCAGACGCCGCCGTGAAAAAGCATTATAGTAAAATAAAAATTCCACAACTGTCGAAATACAAATAAATGAACCAATGGTATCAAAGAAAAAAAATTTTAAAGGACCAATGCAATCATAGGATTATTTAAAATCAAAATAACCAATGGGAGGAAAGAAAAATTTCCACACGAATCAATGAAATCAAACGACTTCAACGGATTTCGGAAGAACTTTCTAGAATATTCAAAATGAAAATTGATAGTTTGTAGCAATGATGTATGCTGACACGGCTAGCTAACACTTAAATTGAATTTATTTACATACACATACACTACAGAAATTACAAGACTTTCACGAACATAAAATATAAGGAACAGGGACATTTTTAGTATCACATACTACAGCCTAGCTGCTGCTTGCTCCAGGGTTGGAGTTACACTGTGTAAGTTTTTGTCAGTCCGCTAGGGGGCGTTGTTGGTTCCGTTACAGACTCCCCCTCTGGCTCTGATGACGTCCCGACGATGAGCCAGGATTATTTTTTCTAGGGCGACCCCTTCTTCTTATGGGAGCTACATGCCCAGTGTCTCTCTTTACTTGGGGTTCATAGTAAGTTCTTAATGCTGACACATGATAAGTTCCAAGAGTTTGGTCTGGACTGGCCGGGTCGGCAATATCATATGTTGTCGGCGATCGATTTGTGAGAATTACATTAGCTCTTCCTGGCGTATATTCGATTTTCAGATTAAACGATTGGATCTTCAGAGCCCATCTTGCTAAACGTCCCGAGGGTGACTTAATGCTCAGAAGCCATTTAAGAGGTTGATGGTCTGAAGCAATGATAATTTCTTGATTCTCGATGTAACCTCGGAACTTTTCTAAGGCCCAAACTACTGCCAATGCTTCCCGCTCAGTAGTCGAATAATTGCGTTCTGCTGGGATCAACAGACGACTAGCGTATTCAATCACATGTTCTTCTGGACCATTTCCTTGGAGAAGGACTGCGCCAAGGGCGTAGTTACTCGCATCTGTGCGAATTATGAAAGGCTTACATCCATCAGGTTGCTTTAACACAGGGGCTGTTGTCAAGCGTTCGTTTAGGGTTTCGAAAGCTTCTTGCTGTTCAAGACCCCACGACCAATCGACTCTTTTCTTAGTTAAATTGCTAAGAGGTCGTGCTATGTCTGCAAAGTTCGGAACATATCTTCTGAACCATGAGCAGGTCTGTAAGAAAGACAGAAGTTCTTTCACATTAGTTGGAACTGGAATTCTTTGGATAGAAGCGATTTTCTCTTGATCGGCTTCAATTCCATCTCTTGTTATCCAGAAACCCAAGTACTTAACACGATCACAGGAAAAATGGCATTTCTCTCTATTTGTGTGTGTGTGTGTGTGTGTGTGCGCGCATGAAGTTTAAAAAGAGAAAGTCTCTCAAAAACAGTCTTTAGATCTTTTAAATGTTTGTCAAAAGTCTCTGATAAGATGACTATGTCATCCAAATATGAGAGTGCAAAAACATCTTTCAGGCCACTTCGGAATTTATCTATCAGGCGTTGAAAAGTGGCAGGTGCGTTACGCAGACCAAAAGGCATGCGTAGATAACGGTAAGTTCCGAAATGACAAATAAAGGCAGTTTTGTCCAAATCGTTTTCATCCACTTGCACCTGATGATATCCTGATTGTAGATCTATAGTTGACATGTATGATGTCGGTGTAGCTTCGTTTAAAAGATCGTCCATCCTAGGTAATGGATAAGTGTCCGGTTTCGTAACGGCGTTGAGGCCTCTGTAGTCAACACATAATCTTACTTTCCCGTTTGGTTTAGCGACGAGCACTACCGGAGCAGCATATGGGGATTCACATTCTTCTATTATGTTCTTTGCCAAAAGTTCATCAATTTGTTCTTTCAGTATTTCTTTCTTGGCCGGTGACATACGATACGGTGGAACAGATATAGGATGATGATTCATAGTAACTATTCTGTGCTTCATGAAAGGAGTAGGTTCTCCCCCTGGTTCAAAGCAGCGTTTGTACTCTTGAAGTAAGCAGTTTAATTCTACACTTTGCATCTGGGTCAGATGTCTTCCTTCATCACTTCTCAAGTGGACAATAGTAGTAGTCTCAGGCACAATCGTTGATTTAAAAGTTTTCGGCGCATCCTTTAATTCAGTAGGCTTTACATAGAAGAAATATTGTCTATGGGGATCTTCACTAAAATGCCAGATTCCATTTTGAACGTTGAGAACAATACCGGCTGCATGGAGAAAGTCTTTCCCTAACAGCGTGCTATTCCCTTTTGCTTCAGGGAGAACAAGAAGTTCTGTTGACACAATTTTACCTTCTATACACAAGTTGATAACCGTTTTAAGAGCAACCATGGATTGGAGTTTTCCATCAGCAAGAGTCAGTGAAATCTTTTTGTCCTCGAAAGCAATTCCATTCTTTCGTAGAAAGTTATACAGCTTTTCTCCTGCAATAGAGTGTGAGGCACCAGTATCGGCACACACAGCAATTCTCTCACCAAAAAGTTCAAAGATAATCAAGCTTGAAAGATCTTTAGTTGTATTACTTGTGAACAAGTTCATACAGTTGACAGTAGTTTCTTCAACTTTAGATTTTGTACAAGTAAGACATTTAGATATTACAACTCCTGGTGTTCCGCATCCAAAACATCGAATTGGGGGTCTTCCTTCTGATCTAGGAGTATAATTTCGAGGTATCGAAACTCTTGAAAATTGACTTTGCGTATGTTCGTGTCTATTAACCACAGGACGGAATCTTCTATCTGTAGAGGCTGTTTTATTTTCGTCTCTAGAATATGTTTTCTTTTGAGTCTGCGACACGTGTTCCTTCACTCCTTGACGGATATTCTCATAAGTATCCAGTTTTTCAGCTAACTCTAGAGGGTTGGCCCAATCTGTCCACAAATCAATGAAGTGATCTTTGATGTCTGGTGGAGTCCTTTTCTTAATTTGATCAGTAATTAATAAACTTTTGAGTTGATCAAAGGTGGTGACATTCATTTCCTTTGTCCAACCTTCAGAATAAGAAGCCAGTTCGAAAAAGTAGTCCCTCCATGTCGTATCAGGATTCTTCCTATGTTGGGAAAATAACTGTCGAAACTTATCAGCAGTGACCCTAAATCTCTTGAGAAGCATTTCCTTCACCTTTTGGTAATTTTGAGCCTCCTGTTCATCTTCTCTAGCAAGTAACTGCGCTATTTCAGCTGGTAAGGAACCAATGAGATATGGTATCCATGATGACTCTGGAAGATTCATAAACTTCAATTGACGTTCGAAAATAATTAAAAACAGTCCTATTTCATCTTCTTTTGGATTAAACTTAGGGATAATCCGACTGAGTTCATATTTCGGGTACTCTGAGCCATGAGTAGAAACAACTGAATTGGAAACCTTTTGAGCTTCAAGCTGGAGTTTTAGCTTTTCGAGTTCATACTTGCGCTTGTTCTCAATTCGGACCTGTTCTTTTGCTTGTGCTTTAAGTAATTTTTCCTCCTCATCCTTCTTTTCAGCCTTCAACTTGTCTTCCTCGACAGCATTCTCCGCTTTTAGTCGATCTTCAATTATAACTTCGAGCATATTCTTTACGAGCTCTTCTTCGTAATTTTCACTTTTAATTATAAGTTCTCGAAGTTTGATAACTTTTAAGCTGTCTGACACAGCCAGACCAAGCTCCGATGCAAGAGTTCGGAGGTCTTCTTTCCTTCCTTTCCCTAGGAACGCCATATTGTCCAAAACCCCTAACTATTGTTTAGGTTGGAATTTTTTTCCTTTAAGAAGAGAGTCCTAAATCTAGAGTCCTAAGTTTAAAGTTCAATAGTCCTAAACTTAATACCTTTAAATGCAAAACGTTTAGATTATATTATGTTCATTCCGTTATGGACACTTAACTAAAGTTACATGCAAATATTCTTGAATTCTCAGAACCATTATCAAAATACAAATAAAACATTTCCCAAACACTTTAAAAATTTCACTTAGCTAAAGTATGAAAAATAGCAAAAGTATGAAATATATTCAGAAACACTTGTATACAGATACTTGCATTAACACTAATTATAAATCATGAATTCCTCAACACTTTAATAACTTGATCTAAACTACCATTCATTACAAAAATAATAATTCAATAAAGGCAATACTTTAAATATCAACTTCTTTTGAAATAAAATATCTCCCTAAATTCAGAAAGTGATATTTCTTTTGTGTGTTATCTTTATTGAAACACACTAAGTTTTTTTTTTTTTACTCGTTGAAGAATGACAATGCAGTAAATATAAAATACAGATCATGAAAAAAAAAACCATACATACAAAATCTTTTTTCTTTTTCTTTCAATGCAACGCGCCTAATAAGAAAAGTAAAAACAACTGGCGCCGTGTTAGACGTCGACTAAGATTTTCTTTAGGCGGGAGATTTTAGAGTTCAAGGTCGTTCAACTACTAGTTATCGATACATTATTTCTGCACATTACACACATTCTACAGCATTAATATTCATAATTAATCATTAATTATCCAACTATTTAAATACAGACATACAGTTAAATAGTTTCAAGCTTTCTGAAACACTTAAATCAGGATTGATTCGCAAGTTTAAGTAGTCAGACGAACAACTTAGCATTAAAACGAAATCAATTTCTTATTACAATACATACAAAATAAAGAGATTTCTGCTGAGTTAAAATTACTATTTCTACAATACAACTTTGAAAAAAACCTTCTTTATAAATCACTATTTGTCTAGGTTTAGACTACATAAAGTATAAAAATACTTATCTATCCGATGGATATCGGGATCGGGCCCACAGTTGGGTAGTCATTTCTCTGTAGCAATGATGTATGCTGACACGGCTAGCTAACACTTAAATTGAATTTATTTACATACACATACACTACAGAAATTACAAGACTTTCACGAACATAAAATATAAGGAACAGGGACATTTTTAGTATCACATACTACAGCCTAGCTGCTGCTTGCTCCAGGGTTGGAGTTACACTGTGTAAGTTTTTGTCAGTCCGCTAGGGGGCGTTGTTGGTTCCGTTACAAGTTTCCGTTTGTTGCGGTTGCCATGAAAACCACAACAACCGTAACGAAAGATGGTTTGACTTAATTTATCGCAACTCGAAGTGCGCCAAAAAAATCGCCAAGCCGTTGCCATCACTCATAAACGTAGAGTGTAGCTGTACCGTATCCAGAAACGCCTATTTTGTTTAAAAATATACTTTTTTTACACCAAGTAAGCGAAATAAACACGTTTTCTTCCATAGAATATCATCGCAAATGACGTGAAATTAGTACTTGCGTCATTTCACGGTTATGTATGCATAGATGTGCTTCGGTGCCGCAGCGGCGCCGCACGTTGAAAAATTGGATGTGTGAACCGGGCCTGAGTAATGTGTTCTACTGACTACAGTACTGAAACACATAATACATGGGCCATTTCTGATTTATTTATCTCATTTCTACATTTGACGCTACATCAGTGACTTTCCTCCCATTGTTCCAGAATTTGATTAGATGCTTCCACGTCACTATCATCAACCAATCAGAATAAGAATAGACTGTCCACTTGAAATGATAAATTGTAAGAGTTAGGGGTGTTTACAATTATAACTGCTCAAAATACATGAAAGAAAACAGGACTTTAACCTAAGTACTTATTTGAAGCAGTTATTTACACAAATTACATTTACAAAACAAAGAAATTAAATAATAATATTTACAAAGAGGGGTTCCGAATTAACTGCTCACATAGCACATGCTACTCCGTTGGTAGTTCGTCGCAGACTAACTAATTGGAATGCTTTCCGCTAAGATCGCTACAGTGAACGAGAGGGGGAAAGCTTCACTGTTCGTTACACTCCCCCTCTGCTTCCGATTTGACGTCTCGTTGAGGGACCAGCAGTTTTTGGTCGTTTGCTCCGTCTGAGGGTTGGTGGTGGTTTAGGGTTAGGATCAAGGGCCTTAGGTCTGCCTCGTTTGCGTAATGGTGCCACCGGCACTGCATTTTCGTCCGGACACGTCTTCAATGCAGACACATGATACTGTCCCATTGGTTCTTGAGGCTTGTCCATGTGGGCCACTTCATATGATGTTGGAGACCTTTGGGTGATGATGATGTACGGTCCGTCTCTTTTAGGCATGAACTTGGCTGTTTTTGCCTTAGCAGCATTACTTTTAAGATGTAACGTAATCCACATTTTATCACCATGTTCATACTGTGGTGATTTATGGCGTTTTTGGTCCGTGGCCTTTCTCTGATCCTGTTTGGTTTCGACTTTGTCTCGGATGTCATTGGAGATGTTAGCCAATCTTTTAAGATATGGTGTGGTTTCCGGCACAAAATTATCATTGTCGACGATGGCACGGAAATCATTTGTTACATCATCAATTGTCCTCATCTCACGACCAAATTGAAGAAATGCAGCTGTTTCACCAGTAGTATCGCACTGAGCACTGTTCATTGCAAATCGGATCATTGGAAGTTTTTCAGCCCAGGAAGTGTGATCCTGTCCCACAAGAATTGCCAAACGTGGCTTTAGATCACGATTCTTCCTTTCAACCGGATTCGCCTGTGGGTGATATACTGGCGTGAGCTTCTGATCAATGTTCAAGAGGAAACACAGTTGCTGTATGACAGCGGAGACGAACTTAGTTCCATTATCACATATGATTCTCCGAGGAATCCCGTAGCGAAGGAAAATCTCTTCCACAAGTACAGTGGCACATTGCTTTGCTGTGGCTGTAGTGAGAGAAAATAATTCTACCCACTTAGTTGTGCAATCTTCAATTACAAAAATCCAGCTTTTTCCTTCTTTAGTTGCGGGCAGCGGCCCAAAGAGATCTATTGCCACAGTTTCAAAACGTTGACTGTATATTGGTGTTTGCAGTAGTCCGCAGGGTTTTTGATTACTGGCCTTGAATCTGGCGCATTCAGTACAGTTCTTAACATATTCAGCTATGAAAGAACGCATTCCAGTCCAGTAATATCTTTTTATTATTCTATTAAACGTTCCATCCGCTCCATAGTGACCAGCATTTGGAGCGTCGTGATATAACTTTAAAATTTCTACCCTTTCGTGACTACCAATTGGGCTTCTTCAGCTTCTGAGGCAGGAGAATATCTGAACAAGACGCCTTGATTCATAATATATCCTCTTTGTGTCCAGTTCGAGAAGTCAACTTCCTTTTCAGGATCTTCAAAGCACGTAATTATTTTCTTGAGCTCTTCATCTTTTAATTGCTCCTCTCGGATTTCTTTGGGTGTCTTCTTAGGGAAGTCTACGGAAATAGTGGAAACTTCGCAGAGCGGTTCATCAGTTTGGCAGACGGGTCTAGACAGCATGTCCGCCACATAGTTGCATTTTCCAGGGATATACTCCATCTTGAGATTGAACTCTTGTAACTGCAAAGCCCACCTTGCCAGTCTTCCTGACGGTGACTTTAAACTCATGAGCCACTTGAGAGGCTGATGATCTGACGAAATGACCACTTCGGCACCTTCAACGTACCCACGAAATTTCTGAAGTGTCCAGATGACAGCAAGGGCCTCGCGCTCTGTCGTTGAGTAATTCCGTTCCGCAGAACTCAGCAACCTACTTGCATATTCTACAGGATGCTCTTGGTTTTCATGCTTTTGCAGAAGGACAGCACCCAAAGCGTAATTACTTGCATCTGTTCGCATAAGGAATGGTTTAGTTTCATCCGCTTGCTTCAGAATGGGTTGGGAGGTCAAGCTTTGTTTCAGTTTTTCAAATGCTTTTTGCTGTTCAGCACCCCATTCCCAAAAAACACTTTTCTTTGTCAAATTGGAGAGTGGTCTGGCAATTTCAGAGAAGCTTGGAATAAACTTGCGATACCATGAACAGGTTTAAATAAAGGCCTGAACTTGTTTCACGTTCCTAGGAGAAGGCATGGAGGTGATGGTTGTTACCTTATTTAGTCTGTTTCAATTCCCTCTGAAGTTATCCAAAGTCCTAGATACTTCACTTTCGAACAGGCAAACTTACACTTCTCTCTGTTAGCACTGAGTCGAAATTTGTCAAGCCGGTCAAAAACGTTTTTTAGATCTTGAACGTGCTGCTCGAATGTGGGTGACAACACGATCAGGTCATCTAGGCACACCAGTATTTTTACTGAAGGAAGTCCATTCCGGAAATGGTTCATCAGGCGTTGAAACGTTGCAGGAGCGTTCCGCAAACCAAACGGCATTCTTTTGAACCGGTAAGTGCCGAAAGAACAGACGAACGCTGTTTTATCCCTGTCAGCTGGGTTGACTTCCACTTGATGATATCCAGATGTTAAGTCAATGGTAGACATATACTTGCTTGTCTTGGCATCATGCCACAAATCATCCATTCTCGGTAATGGATATGTATCGGGTAAGGTTCTTTCATTTAATTTCCGATAGTCCACGCAAAGTCTATAACCACTTGGCTTCGGGACTAAAACCACAGGTGCGGCATAGGGCGACTCGCACTCCTCAATAACATCCCTTTTCAACAAGTCGTCAATTTGTTTCTTCAACACTTCCTTCTTAGAAGGCGGCAATCTGTACGGGGGGACAGATACAGGAGGGTGATAACCGATATTGATGTGGTGTTTGACATATGGAGTAGCTTCTCCCCCTGGTTCAAAGATTTTTTTATATTGTTTCAACAGGGTGTTGAGTTTATTTTTTTCTTCTCTTGACAGCTGTTGACCATCTTCTTCTCTCAATTGACAAGTATTTGATTCGGCATTTAACGTGCTCTTAATATCACACAGATTTGCTTCCTCAGCAAAATCAAATTTTCGACGGGGAAAATCGTTGAAGAACCATTTGCGACCCTTCAGGTCAAGAACGACACCAGCATCTTGAAGGGAATCCGTACCAAGGAGTGTACGATTTTCTTTTGCATGGGGTAATGCAATCAAGTTTGTCTTGATGACTCTTCCTTCAAGTCCTATATATACACAAGTTGTGTATGCTTCAACTTCATTTTTTCCTCCGTCAGCAAGTGTCATAGTGAGTTGGGTCTTCTGAAAGACTGCACCTGCTTGTTTGAGAATTTGATACAAAAGGTCTCCAGCAATACAATGGCTTGCTCCACTATCGGCACACGCAGTACCCAAGAGTCCGTTTACTGTAATATTCAATAGAGCTAATTGAGATGACTTGGCTAAACATGATTGGAAGAGGACATTTCCAACTCGTGTGGAAGAGTTCGTGCTAGATGGACTGCATTTTGGACAACGAGATTTAATTATACCAGGTTCACCACATCCATATCAGATTCGAGCAGAGATCTGCTCTCTTGGACATCAGAGCTGTGTTTATCATTTCAGGGATAAAAATTACTCTTCTTCGTATAAAATGGAGGTCTGGAAGTTTCACCTTTCAAATTAAAACCCTTTTACTTGACTGATGGCATGTCACGTTTCAACGTAGTTCTCAAATTCTCATAAGTATCCAGCTTATCTGCTAAATCTTCGGGTGAATTCCACTCCGTCCATTCGTCGATGAAATGATTTTTGAAGTCCTCCTGTGTTTTCTTCTTAATTTGATCTGCTATAATGAGGGATTTCAAGTCTTCAAATGTCTTGACGTTTAACGCCTCCAACCATCCTTCAAAATAGTCTCATAGCTCGAAGTAAAAATCTCTATATGTCCCTTCAAGAGACTTTCTGTGCGTTGCGAACAATTGGCGGAATTTCTCAGCACTCAACTTATAGCGTTTCAGTAGCATGGTTTTAGCGTGCTGATAATTCTTCGATTCTTCCTCCGATTCTCTGGCTATTAGGTTAGCCACTTCTGCGGGTAATACTCCAATCAGGTAGGCAACCCATTTCGTTTCTGGCAATTTCAGGAACTTTAATTGCCTTTCGAAAGGATTCAGGTATAATGCAATATCCCCTTCTTTGGGATCAAAACTTGGGATAAGTTTCTTCAGTTCACATTTGGGGATGTCATCATCTGTCGTATGTGAAATTCCGTTTTCGATGCAATTCTTCTGAGATTCAAGATTCAATCTCAACTTCTCCAGTTCAAATTTTCTTTCCTTATCCAGTTCTGCCTGCTCTATGGCTCTCTTTTCTTCCTCTTCTCTTGTCTTTCTGTCATCGACAATGTTGGACAACAGGGATTTCACCATGTCTTCTTTATACTGAGGCGACTTCAATATCTCTTCGGTGATTTGTAGAATTCTAAGACCCTGGCCCAAGACCAAACCCATTTCTTCAGCCAAAATCCTCAAATCTTCCTTCTTCGCTTTGGCAAGAAAGGCCATTTTTTGGAATGTTCGAATTTTATAATTGTTTCACAAAATTAATGTCTTTTATACTAAATAGTTCATGACATAAATAATATATACTGAAATGACTTAAATCAATTACTCTTCTAGAAAATTAGCAAGTGTGTAATAATATCAAAATTTCTTTAAAATCTTTACACCTCTGTAATTCTAAACTTTCAGAATTATTTTTCTTTTTCAAATGTGTTCATGAATTAGACACATTTCAAACACTTTATACAAAATAATTCCAAACAGCATGTCAAGAAATAACACTTTAAATTAAATCGATTGATAATTATATTTAAAAATAATCAGAACTAAATTCCACTTTCATTGTTAGCAAAGCGAAAAATAAAAGAGCTACTTCGATTTAGACAGCATAAATTTCACTAAATAAAATAATCATAAACATAAATGCAATACGAGTAATTTTGTCACTATATAAGAATTGACAAATAAGACACTTTTGATTTCAATTAAAAAACACTTTCGGTTTCATTTCAGAACACTTTTGCTTTCAATTTTAAAATAACACTTTTGATTTCAATTTTTTTTTTTAAATAAACACTTTCGGTTTCATTTTAGAACACAACACTTTTGCATTCAATTTGAAAATTAACACTCTTGATTTCAATTTTAAAAAATGAACACTTTCGGTTTCATTTCAAAGCACAGAACACTTTTGCTTTCGATTCGAAAAAAGAACACAAGCAAACAAAACTCAAAGAGCGCAATGAATATACTATACACAGCAAGTATGATTTTTTACATTTACACAATCTTGAATACGAAACACTAGAATTAATCTATCTAAAAGTAATAAACTATCGTTTAAATAAATTTCAATGCGGGGTGCATTTTACTAAAAAGCGTCACTTTTGTTTTTCATGAATAAAACTAAAACTTCGCATGCAATAGACTTTTTAAGTTTATTAGTAAGCATACCTGGTTTCCAATTAACAACAAGTTGGGGTAAGCTGTATTCATAAATTCGAAACCAATGGCTGGCGATGTCTGTTTACCATGTGGACAGGTTGTCCAAAAACGAATTCAGTTCATGATTTCTAATGAACGGGTGTTCATATCTGCGAGGAACTGTTAATTCGGCCCCACGTTGGGCGCCATTTTGTAAGAGTTAGGGGTGTTTACAATTATGACTGCTCAAAATACATGAAGGAAAACAGGACTTTAACCTAAGTATTTATTTGAAACAGTTATCTACACAAATTACATTTACAAAACAAAGAAATTAAATAATAATATTTACAAAGAGGGGTTCCGAATTAACTGCTTACATAGCACATGCTACTCCGTTGGCAGTTCGTCGCAGACTAACTAATTGGAATGCTTTCCGCTAGGATCGCTACAGTGAACGAGAGGGGGAAAGCTTCACTGTCCGTTACAAAATGCCATTTCGCGTAACGACTTGTTACAAAGCGTATCGTTTGATTAGGAACATAAACTAGAAGTGGTTCTAATCAGACGCAGCTGCTTTCAATCTCGGCTTTTATTTTCATTTTTGATAAGATATCGCTGAAGGTGTGTTCTTGGACTTTGAAATCGGGTAGATCTGACACCTGAGAGACGAAATCTATTCTCGAAACATCTCGTAGCATTTTAAAATGGAGGAATTTCAAGAAAATTTCGACGAATCTAAACTAATTCGACACAAAGTAAGTTCAGAATATTTTGTACTGATAATTTCCTTATTATAAGCTTATTTGTCTTGAAATAATGAATGTTAATTTATTGAAGATTTCAAATTGCCCATCGGTAGTGACTCAGTTGTAGTTTAACCGTTATCTGTTACCCCAAGATAAAAAATAACATGCATAGTACGCTGATTTAAGCTGATAAAAAATTAATTTTAAAAATGTTCTGTACAGTTTATTTATTTTTACTAGCAAAATATCCGATCCTATTCGGCTTGAATTGGTTAACTCTAGATTGAAGAGATGATCAAAATATATAAAAACACTTACACGTCTTTCGTAGAATAAAATAATATTAGAACACCTTTCCCCATATTTATAATTTCTACAACTTACTTTGGACACAAATCCTATATCCATATATATTTTTTTTTTAATTTTTTCACGGACATTTGTGACGTATCAGGTTGTATTATTTCTTGCTTTTTTTCTTTTCAAAATCTTTTTCTTTTCAAAAAGCCTACTGTATTTAGTGTAAGAAGATATTGATAAGTTTCAGGGTATGCTTACCCAACATTCGCAGCTTAGTTTTTCTGCTGGTTCACAAATGTGTTTTGAAATGTATTTAAACTTAATACTTTTTGCTAAAGTTTTTAAAAAATATAATTTTTAAAACGTTCTCAAATGTGTTTTCAATGATTCATTTTCCGTTGTAAAAAGAAAAATACTTTTGAAAGAAAAAGAGTTTTTAAATAATTCTTTCCTTGTTTCAACCTTTAGAAATTTGCCAAAAAAAATCGCCAAGGTCGTTGCCACCGCTCATAAACGTAGACTGTACCTGTACCAATCTTTTTTACCTCTTGATCTCGCAGTGTTGCCAGAACTTACAACTAAGTAGTGCACAAAATTTAGACATGTGAAATTAATTCATATCGAAAGAAAGAGAAAATTACACTGCACGAGCGTGTGATCAACCAACACGAGTTTTCGTTTCATTGCCGTTCGTTGAAAATTATCGTCTGTTCTAAATATTCGTAAATCGCAAAGAACAAACATTGCGCAAAGAACAAAAATAAGACTTGAAATAAATGAAGTATCAAAACTGAAATTCCATAAAAAAAAAAAATAATAAAAATTTTGAAAAATAAATTGATTTTTCAGCAGTACTGGTTAAGCAATCCGAGTAATCGTAATACTCAATATACATTCCAGTTTTTCCCTAACTACCAAATTATGGTTGATTTTAGTATACTTACTCAGATGTTTTAGCATGAAACGTATATAAATATAACAATAAAGAAATGTTTAATATTGCATTCACTCAAATAATATGTGATGTATAAACTAAATTACATAGCAATCAAATATCTGGCATAAAATTCATGTGATGTCTATTCAAACACACAAAATCGAACATAGAACAGAAAGACGGACAGACAGACTTACGCTATCAAGTTCAGTCACTAAATTAAGATAAGTACAGCATACAAAGTTTCATGAAAATATGTTAAACCATGTGGACGTGTATAGGGCACATACAATGCAGATGAACAGACAGACAGACACCAAAGGCGCAAGTGGCGGATTGGGCATCAGAAGGGTACAAAACGGAAAGAAAACTTGGAATGGGTCGAAAATATTCAATGTACAAACAAACCCTCCAATTTCAATTATTTCAGTACAATTCTTATTCATATAGATTAAACAGCAATCTATAAACCATTACGTATTCAACAAAAGAAAAATCAATTGATTCACAATTGATTTTTTTATACTATATAGTTTTTTTTTACTATATAGTTAGTGAGGGTTTTTTGAGTAATAGCATACTATATAGTTTTTTATTGTAAAATAAACCCAAGTTAATTGCAAATTAGGCTGTTTTGTTTTGTTGACAGGCACACCAGTAGGCCCACTAATTAAAATATGCACTTGTAATCGTTCGGCAGTTTCAGCAAGCATGACGTATGCATCCTTCCTTCCTTCGAATGGAAGCAGACCCCTCCGTACCGAGTTACTGAAAACCCACAGCGGATTAGCCGAAGCTAGGGAAAGCCTCTAATGAGATAATGGAGAAGTGGGCCTGGTGACACGCCGTCCGAAAAACCCTTATCTGTCCAGGATGAACACGATAGGGCGTGGACGTGGTCGACCCCGGAATGTGTGCGCTGAAGATATGTTGTCCGGCTCAATGATATCAGTCAACCTTAGGTCCGTTTCGAGCCGGAAAAGTTTTCTTCATAGATTTGACGTATGCATCGAGCCCACGAGAAGACAGGCGCCTCAATCCCATGATAGTACTTTACGCAAGTCCAACTTGATTGGCTGATCGGATCACATGACCTAGATACGTATGTCATCAAGGTTTATAGTTGTTGGCGATTTATCTCTTCCTTTCTGCTTTCTTCTTTTCTTTTCAGATCCATGGCTATGGGTGGGTAGTGGTGGGAGCCGAAAATTGTATTTTTTTATTATATAAGTTAATAATTATATAAGTTAGTGTTTTATGTATGCTTTTTGTTACATCAGAATGGTCCTAAGCCAGCGGTGGATACGACACCATCATCCTAAAGCAAAGGGGACGGCAGAGGGGCGGAAAAATATCAGTTGGTAGTGAGTTCAGGAGTGGTTCTTAGATTATTTATGTAAAATCAACGAAAGCTTGGAAAAATATGAAAAGGGTATTAAAAATTAGGAAAAGTAAATTAGAATGAAAAGGAATTAAATTGGAATTTTTTAAAAATAATTTGGAGGATCTAAAAATTTTTCCGCTAGCTGTGTTCGAACTCGGGAAGTTATCCTCCGCTGCCGACGCCAATCTGAAGTTGGGTGACTTTAGCCATTAGGCCATCGTTGCTTCACGAAAAGAAGCTCTTTAAAGTATAAGTACCCTTAATATAAGTTGGCAAGAAATACTACTAACAACAACCATACAACATATATATGAGGAGCAAATCAGAGTCAACTTGTCGGACACGTACGCTGAGGCGCTAGTGTATGTATTGTAAGTCTACGAAACAACGCGCATATTCAAAATCAAATGGTTACTGCAACAATCAGATTGGCGAGATATCCAAGTGAAGCTAAGCCCGTGAAACTAGCCAATCAAGTTGGACTTGCGTAAAGTACTATCATGGGATTGAGCCGCTTCTCACGAGAAGTGATTTTGTCTTTGGAACGGGAGCTTGTGAAGTTTTTAATTACATTGTATCGTGTTTATCCTGAATTATGGAAAGTTAAGTGAATATTTAAACAAAGACAAAAGAAGTATTGCTTTGCAAAAAAAAATGGTTAAAGCTTTAAAACAATACAAATCAGATTCTACTGAGAACAATTAAAACAGAAAATTAATATTATGCGTACGATTCAATATCAGAAATTTTAGTAAAATGTTAGTGAGTTAAGCGAGTTCTCAGTTTATACCACTCTTTAAACCAGCGTGCTTTTCTCTTTTCTTTCTTCCGATTGCAGACAACCAAAATTAAGGCCAGAAAGCCCAAATCTGAATTTGAAACCAAAAATGAAACACGTCACGCTCCTTCGAAAAACATTGACCGAATGAGATTGACGGGTTGATTGAAGCTATAGTATTGAAGCACCTATCAATCGAAACCGTCAATCACATTGGCGATAATATTGATCGTCTAAGGACCGCTTAAGTATTCACATTATGCACGTATTCATGAAAATATATTCAAACGTTTGGACAAAGTATCGGCACACACGTACAGACAGACACATGGACAGACAGACACATAACAAACGCACAAGAGACTAGTTTTTCATCAGAATGGTCCAAAGCGGATCGAAAACGTGAAATTAGTCGAAAATATTCAATGTACAAGGAAACCCTCCATTCTTATCTGAGGCTTAATTTTGAGCAAGAATAGCCTAACCCACAGAATTCCAAATTTTCATTATTACGACCTTTTACTTTTTTTTAAATGCGCTGGTTCAAGTCTTCTAAAATTACAAAATAACTTATTATCCATCACTGATAAATAAATTTTCAGAATCTCAAATTATATTGTAGATAAATAAAAATACATTAAAAAAAATTGGAGCAAAAAAATCGCGTTTTTCTTCCATTGAGTTTGTTGGTGTGAATACTCGCTCTGACAGCCTCACAAACAGACATCCGCGCAACAATAGTTCAAAGAAAAGATAAATATACGAAACTGTCAAGTCTTTTCACTCCAGACAGGTATTTTCTGTAAAGCCAAACTGGTAGGTTGTGTTAATGTTTTTCTTGTAAAACTTGCGTAACTTCGTCAAAGTATTGCATAACTGGAATGTCTTTTGGTAATTCGTTTTATCCATTGAAATTCCGTCATGGTTCCGCCAACCAACAGGCCTGGTGGTTAAGATGTTAGCCTCTAGATCGAAAGGTTCCTGGTTCGAATTCAGGTCCGGGCATGGATGTTTGTAAGCTTATGGTGTAGAGGCGGCTGGTGCACCTTAAACATGTCGCGAGCAAAAGTCCTCACGGGGTCCCCCTTCGGTTGGTGTGGATGTTTGGAGTGATGTGCCAGCTCAGGTGTTGCCTCGTCATCTGACCGTGGTTCAAAATGACAAGGTGTTGTCCTCGGTTCTTTCCCTTAGGGCAGGGGTCGGCAACCTGCGGCTCGCGAGCCGCATGTGGCTCTTTTGATGTAAAGTTGCGGCTCTCCAGTTCCATACGAAAAAATTAATAATTTGTTATCAAAACCCTTAAAAAATAAGAAAATATATTTTTAAGTACCTAATTTCTCAATAGCTTCTATTTTCATAATCGTTAGTTCCAAATCGCTACGCTTAACATGACCGTAAATTTGAACTATTGTTTTGTTCTTAGAGATGAGATAGAAAACCATTCACAGATGGTGAGTACGTCAAAGATTGTTTTATACGTGCATCTGAAGAACTGTTTCGTCATTTTAAAAACAAAGCATAAATCATGAAAAAAAATCAAAGATTTGCCATTATCTGCTAAAATAGTACTACAAGATAGAACTGCTAAAATGTCTTCAAATGTAACACATATGCAAGTGAAAGACATTCAACTGACTTCTGCCTTGTCACTTGCTATAGATGAGTCTTGCGACATAAAAGACGCGGCACAAGTTACCCTTTTCGTCAGGTATTTGTTTTGTCCCAAGCTCCAAACGAAGAACTGTTAGGATTTCTACCGCTCCCAGGACAAACTCATGGAGAAGATATAGCAAATACTGTGCAAAAATGCCTGGAAAACAATGGAATCAATGTAAATAAAATCGTTTCTTTAGCAACTGATGGAGCCAGAAGTATGACAGGAATACATAGAGGGGTAACATCAATTTTTCAGAAAAATTAAACCACGAAATTCTAACGTTTTACTGCATAATTCATCAAGAAGCGCTTTGTGCCCAAACATTTCCGGTCGAAATAGTTGAGGTCATGAACTTGGCAATTGAGATTATTAACAGCATCTTGGCAAAAGCACTTTAACATCGCCAGTTTGAAGATTTCCTTGAAGAAATAGATAGCCAGTTTTCTGACCTACTTCTGCACAATAAAGTGCGATGGCTTTCCAGAGGTAACGTATTGCAACGTTTTGCTTTGTATTGAGTGAAATAAAAACATTCCTGAATGAAAAAAGCATTGACCATACCGAATTGGAAGAAGACAAATGGCTGAAAAAATTCAGCTTCATGAGATACCACAATGAAACTAAATCTAAAACTGCAAGGAAAGGGCAACCCAGCCTACGCCTTGCTTGAAGAAGTAGTTTGTTTCGAAAAAAATTACTTCGCTTTTTGTTGAAGACATGGAGAGCGGTAAATTACTTCATTTTAAAAATCTGAAGCAATATCGCGATGAGACCAATACAACTATTGACACGAATTACTTCAGCATAGCTTTAAAAAACATGAAGGATGGATTCGCTGAGAGATTCGAGCAATTCAAAACAAACAAAAGTACTCTCGCGTTCATAGAAAATCCGCTCAACACAAATACAAATGAGATCAACATTGAGCCATTTGGAATTGATGCTGGATTGCTTCAAATGCAATTGCTAGATTTGAAAACCAAAGACTTGTGGAGTGGCAAGTTCACAGAACTCAAGAGCAATTTGGAAGAGTTGGAGGTCCAGAAATGCATGCACATCGCGCAGCACAAGTGGACAGCTCTAAAAGAAATTCCGCGAGTTGAGGCCCTCATATTCGGCGCATGGAATAGCCTTCCAGAATGCTACAGTGAGGTGAAGAAGTTTGCATATGGAGTGCTGACGATCTTTCGGTCGACATATTCGTGCGAGCAAGCGTTCTCTTGCATGAATATAATAAAAACTAAAGTTAGAAGTCAACTGACAAATAAAAATCTAGAGTCGTGCTTGAAACTTCAAACAACACGTTATAAGCCAGATTATACCGGTTGGTCGGCCCCTAAAACAAGGATTTCTAACACAAGTGTAACAATATTTTTACATTTTTTAGAATTCAGATTTAGCAAACATGACTATACCATAAACGTGAGACGTATGTAGACTGAGCACTGCTATTGAAAGGAGCTTCAAAAACTGACCATCTTATCGATTAGTCACGGGACTGAGCTCTGAAAAACTGACTTGAATGACCGATTTGGCATCTTATAGCCTCGTTTGGAAATATAACATCTTATGAGAGAGTATTAATTTAAATGCGCATTTCTAGAGTGGCTACACAAATGGTGAAAGTGCCGAAGTACTTTGTCACGTGGACCAATCAGATGCTGAGTGTTCGGTTCCACCCAGCTGACGAAAGCAGTCTAAAGGTCACGTTACTACTAGTGTTGGTCACGTGATCGTGGGCACACAAAAAGGCTACCATTGCTCTCTCTACTTTTGTATTTCCTCTATGGACTATACTCTTATCAATGTCCATTGATTCCTAACCAATCTTTGTACAGAATACAGTAAGCATGAACTTATCTAGGAGATTAATTTGATTTCCTTTGTATGAGGGGATTGATTCCGGGCCTTCGGCAATAGCACGTTGTGTTTTTCCAGTGCAACGTTATTTAAATACCTACCCGAGATTATTTTTTTGTGTACATGGTAATTTAGTCATTTTTAATTAACATCCCATAAGAGCGAGCAACACAACGACCTTTTGACGACGGTCCGGAATCATATCCTAGGGGAAATATCCGAGGACGAAACCACGTAATTTTGAACGACGAACACCTGAGCTGGCACCCCACTCTCCAAAACGTCCACACCAACCCAACGTGAGGACTTTTGGCCATGACAGATTTAAGGTGCACCAGCCGCCTCTACACCATACGCTTACAAACATCCATGCACTGACCTGGATTCGAAACAAGAACCCTCTTATCTAGAGGCTAACCACCTTAACCGCCAGAACTGTTGGCCGGCATTCCTTCCTTCAGAGTTTGGAAGAGTAGCGAATTAGGAACCGGGGTTTGCGAGTTCGAAATGAACCAACGATTGTTGAACCAGCGAACAAGGCGTTGTGCCAGCTCAGATATGACCTCATCTGACCGTGGTACACGTTTTGGTGGTGCTGTCTTCAATATAGATTGAAAGTCCTTTAAATAGATTTCATTTTTTGTAGGTCGAGTTGCATGTTCATCTGGACGGTTCCGTCAGAGTTGAAACGATATGGGATCTTGCTCAGTAAGTGAAAATGGCTTATGGTGTTTTTGCAAATACACTACCGTACAATAATGAACCGGACGCCAGCGGATTTGCATAAAACTTGCATACTTGTGTGGGGGTCTTTTTCGTGGTATGGCCTGGGACCTTTGCATGTTGTTCCTGGTCAATTCAACGCCGACGCATACATGAACATTTTGGACAGTCAGGTTTTTCCTTCGCTGTGGCAATTTTATGGAATGAATGAATTTTTCTTCCAAGAAGACAACGCTAAATATCATGTTGCAGTCTCTGTCAAACAGTGGTATCAAGATATGGATGTAAAACGTCTTCCCTGGCCTGCTCAGAGTCCCAATCTAAACCCCATAGAACATTTGTGGGAGACAGAGCGACGCTGACGAACCAGGGAACCCCGTCCGAAATCTACAGCTGAGCTGGCGACATTCTTGCAGCTGGAATGGACACACATAGCCATAGCTGTGTATCAAAACCTTGTTGAAAGTATGCCCAGAAGGGTTGCTAGTGTTATTGCAGCACGTGGGAGACCATTCCCCTATTAAAACATGTATTATTTCCCTTATACCATCACATCTTGCTGTCCGGTGCATTATTGTAGGGTAGGGTATGTCGGTCTATTCGTCCACGGTTTGGTGGATCGGGGGAAAACCTGTGGCGATCATCCCCGAAAACGCGTTCCTTGCTGAAGCGCTAGTTTTATTTATCTGCTAATGAATGCTTACTGCAGACCCACACAATTCATCACTGCCACAAGAGAGATTTAAACTTGGAAACTTATGTATTAATGAATATGAATGACACTGGTCGAACACTGAGCTATATACTACTGTGATCAAAAAGTATCCGGAATGCTGTCATAAAACAAAAGGCAATTTATTGGTCAAAATGTATTAAATCTCCTTCAAAGTAATCTCCTCTGACTTCAATGCACTTGGGCCAACGTTTTTACCAATCCTCAGAATATACCTTAACCCTTCTTTGCATGATTTTTTCTTTATTGGTGAAATAAATCAAGGTGATATAATTCATGTTCAAAATTAAAGGAAAAATGGTTTTTAAAAAAAATCTTAGCATATATTTATAGTATAAATTTAGCAAAAAACAATAGGATGGTATCATGTGGTATTTTTTTAATTAAACGCAAACTTTTTCAGAAATTGCTCTAAAAATAACAGAAACACATGTTACAAACCTTTCTTCCACTCATTTTCACTTTTTTAGCAATAGGAACTCAAATATAATAAAACAAAATTAAAAACGAAATCATACGTTTATTGCAACTACAACAAACAGCGGAATGACAACTTCAAGCTCGTTTTACTGATAGTGACACTTGCTTATTTTTGACAGCTATGTTTTTATTTTATGCAATGGACATTAAAAAGGTATCCAGACACGATCCACTTAAAATGAACTTGTTCTTTTATATAATTTTTGGGCATTTAATGTTATGATGGAAATTTCCACCATTATGCAAAGAAGGGTCAAAGTCGTTTTTGTTCAAACCCCTTCAAGATTCGTATCGAATTTTCTTTTATTGCATCAATGGACTCAAAGCGGTGACCACGAAGAGGGAGTTTCACCCGTGCAAATAAGAAAAGGTCACCCGGTGCCATATCATGTGGATACGGAGCTTGTGGAGTCGTATTTGTTGCATGCTTTGTCAAAAAATCCCGAATAATTTAAATGGCATTGTGAAAAGGCGCATTATTGGGATGCAAAATCCCTGTTAAATCGCCACAATTCAAGTCGTTTTCGGCCTGTCGTTTCGACGAATGATATAGGAACTTGTTCAATAATGTCTTATTGTTTAGCGACGATCAATAAGCACGAATTCTCTGACCTGATCGACATGTTGATCATTAGTTGAAGTGGATGATCTACCAGATCGCTTCTCTGCCTTCTTTAAACTTTTTATACCAATCAAATACTGTTCGTTTTGATAAACAGTTGTCTGTTAACGCTTTTTGAAACATTTCAAATGTGTTTGAAGCAGAAATTCCCTTTCGGAAACAAAATTTAATGCATGAACATTGCTCAATTACATTCAACATTTTGGAAAATCAACAAAGTGAAAATTATCTCTTATTAAAAACAAATTTATTTTCAGACGATAAAATTAAACAAATCCCTGATTGTTGCTACATGTTTATACAGGGTGTCCCTGAATTCATAGACCAAACTTTAAGGGTAAGTAAAATACATTTAAAGAAGCATTTTTAATATAGCAACATGAGGTCGGAAATGAAAAATACTGGTGGAAAAACAAGAAATGCTGAGGAAAATGAAAAAAAGCTCTTTACTTACATAATATTACAGTAACTGCTCAAATATGTCACCACCAACATCGATACAGGCCTGGTAGCGCCTAGCAAGGGATTGTCGTACTCTTTCGAAGATACCAGGTGTTTCATAAACTGTTGCAGCAGCGACTGAAAGTTTTGCAATGAGGTCCTCATCAGAATAAATTGGAGTTTTGTAGACGAGGGCCTTTAAGTGTCCCCATAAGAAAAAATCGATACTTGATAAATCTGGTAAACGTACTGGCCAAGCGACTTGTCCACCTCGTCCAATCCATCGAGGGCCGAAGGTGGCATTGAGGTAACTACGCACATTATTGCAGGAATGGGCTGGAGCCCCATCGTGCTGAAACCACATGATATTTCGAACAGCAACTGGAACACTGTCAAGTAATTCTGGTAATACCTCTTCCAGAAAGATTAGATACGTTCTGCCGTTAAGTCGATTTGGGAGCAAGTATAGGCCAATAAGGAAATCGTTCACAATGCCCGCCCACACATGAACAGAGAACCGCTGCTGGAAAGCATGCGGACATGTAGCATATGTGTTAGAGGTAGCTTACACGTGAGAATTGTGCAAATTAAAAATTCCGTCTCGCGTAAAGCTGGCCTCATCTGTGAAAAGTACATTTGCAGAGAAGCTCAAAGAGAATGTACTCTGCTGCAAAAGCCAACGACAGAAATCCACGCGCCGATGATAATCAGCTGCCTTCAGTGCTTGCGTTCTCTGTAAGTGGTATGGAAACAGTCTTTCCTCGTGCAAAATTTTCCAAACAGTGCTTTTACTCACACCTGTAGTTCGTGCAATCGATCTTGTGCTAGTGCTTGGATTATCTTCACATTCTCTCAGAATACGTTCTTCCAATTCTGGATCTCGTACAAGTCTCCAGCGACCTGCAGCCTGTCTCTTGACATGAAATGAACCGCTCTCGCAAAGCTGGCGGTGTAAACGCAGAAAAATTTTGTGATCAGGCATTGTTCTATTGGGGAAGCGTTTATGGTACAACCTTAACACCTCTCTTCCGTTACGATTCGCAACCCCGCACATAAGATGCATGTCTGCTTTCTCAGAGAAGATAAATTGCTCCATCACGCAAAAATAACAGCAAAGAATCGTTACCAACAGCAAAGATTCTAACAGAAAGCTAATTCTCTAACAGCAAAGAATCGTTTCCAACAGCAAAGATTCTAACAGAAAGCTAATTCTCTAACAGCAAAGAATCGTTTCCAACAGCAAAGATTCTAACAGAAAGCTAATTCTCTAACAGCAAAGAATCGTTTCCAACAGCAAAGATTCTAACAGAAAGCTAATTCTCTAACAGCAAAGAATCGTTTCCAACAGCAAAGATTCTAACAGAAAGCTAATTCTCTAACAGCAAAGAATCGTTTCCAACAGCAAAGATTCTAACAGAAAGCTAATTCTCTAACAGCAAAGAATCGTTTCCAACAGCAAAGATTCTAACAGAAAGCTAATTCTCTAACAGCAAAGAATCGTTTCCAACAGCAAAGATTCTAACAGAAAGCTAATTCTCTAACAGCAAAGAATCGTTTCCAACAGCAAAGATTCTAACAGAAAGCTAATTCTCTAACAGCAAAGAATCGTTTCCAACAGCAAAGAGATTCTAACAGAAAGCTAATTCTCTAACAGCAAAGAATCGTTTCCAACAGCAAAGATTCTAACAGAAAGCTAATTCTCTAACAGCAAAGAATCGTTTCCAACAGCAAAGATTCTAACAGAAAGCTAATTCTCTAACAGCAAAGAATCGTTTCCAACAGCAAAGATTCTAACAGAAAGCTAATTCTCTAACAGCAAAGAATCGTTTCCAACAGCAAAGATTCTAACAGAAAGCTAATTCTCTAACAGAAAAGAATCGTTTCCAACAGCAAAGATTCTAACAGAAAGCTAATTCTCTAACAGCAAAGAATCGTTTCCAACAGCAAAGATTCTAACAGAAAGCTAATTCTCTAACAGCAAAGAATCGTTTCCAACAGCAAAGATTCTAACAGAAAGCTAATTCTCTAACAGCAAAGAATCGTTTCCAACAGCAAAGATTCTAACAGAAAGCTAATTCTCTAACAGCAAAGAATCGTTTCCAACAGCAAAGATTCTAACAGAAAGCTAATTCTCTAACAGCAAAGAATCGTTTCCAACAGCAAAGATTCTAACAGAAAGCTAATTCTCTAACAGCAAAGAATCGTTTCCAACAGCAAAGATTCTAACAGAAAGCTAATTCTCTAACAGCAAAGAATCGTTTCCAACAGCAAAGATTCTAACAGAAAGCTAATTCTCTAACAGCAAAGAATCGTTTCCAACAGCAAAGATTCTAACAGAAAGCTAATTCTCTAACAGAAAAGAATTGTTTTCAGCTTGCGTAATGCCATTCAAACTCAATAAAATTGTTTTGCAGACGATTTGATAATGCAAACTAACAAACTTCTTCTATTCAATATTTTTCTTCCCAAAAATGCATCCTTTTTTTAAGCTACCTCACTAAACGTTTCTAAAAATATTATGTAAGTAAAGAGCTTTTTTTTTCATTTCCTCAGCATTTCTTGTTTTTCCACCTGCACTCTTCATTTCCGACCCCATGTTGCTATACAAAAAATGCTTCTTTATATGTATTTTACTTACCCTTAAAGTTTGGCCCATGAATTCAGGGATATGTCCTGTATATGTCCTAAAAATATTTGATAAAAGTTTGCAGACGATTTCTACTATATTATGTATTTTACAGAGAGTATTTCGGATACTCTTTGATCACAGCAGTGTAGTACGCTCTGAATGAAATTTCTGGGTTAGGTCGCTTCTTTAGAATCGTGGAGGTGAATTGTAGCTTAGAACATTGCGCAAGTAGATAGACTAGAATTGAATCCAATTCGAATGAACATAAAACATCAAAAGCTGTCACGAAGTGAGCAAGTGAGTCTGAGTAAAAATTGTAAAAAGGAAAGAACAAAAGCACACAGCGGACAAACTCAAAATGCTGTTCGAAAACGCAACATAACTGAGGAGACAGGTGCGACTTTTATTTGTATGAAGCTGCAAAGTTGATGGAGCTAGTATGTGCACCATCCTTAACGTTATTAATCTTTCGTGATGTTTTTTGTTTTCTATGATAAATGCGATGTGCTTATTACACTTGACACTGGTTCTCATATAAGCTATATTTTTAACCAAATAATACCTTCAGCTTCTTAACACCGAATTGTGTTTGTCTTCACAGGAAAAAAGGAGTATTTCTGGCAGAAAACATGGACCAGTTACGAAAAATGTGTCACATCACGAAGCCTACTACACTGCAAAACTTCCTAAAGCCAATCGCAATGTATTTGCCAGTTATTGCGTAAGTGCAACACTCCCAAATTCATACTCTGGTGGTTAAGGTGTTAGCCTATGGATAAAAAGGTCCCTGGTTGAATCCGGGTCAGTGTATGGATGTTTGTAACCGTATGGTGTAGAGGCGGTTGGTGAACCTTAGATCTGTCGTGGTTGAAAGTCCTTACGTTGAGTTGATGTGGAGGTTTGGAAAGTGGGGTGCCAGCTCGGGTGTTGCCTCATCATCTGACCGTGGTTCTGTCCTCGGATCTATCCCTTAGGGGATTGATCTCGGACAGTCGTCAATAGCCTCTTTGTGTTCCTCTAGTATGATGTTAATTAACAATTACTAATTATCCGAATTATCTACTATCGATCTATTATGAAATCACCGGTGAGGTAATTTTAATTGTACTTCCACACCACATGGGAACATTTGAGGCCACGACACATTTAAAGCGCACCTTAAAGTGCCCTTTTGTACACGACGGTCTTTGGCAGGATTCGAACTCGCAATCCTCCGGTTGCTAATCCGTTCCTCTTACAACCGGGATAGTTTTCCTTTGGGTAAGGTATGGGACACGGGGCCGGTTGAAACATTTTTGACAAAATCGCTCCCTGTAACAACATTTTGACCACAGCGTATTTGACAGTTTGAATTAAATGAACCTTTGTTATCACTCTGCAAATGGATGAGGTTATTGTAGCATTATCTGTATTACAAAGACAACTGGAGGCATTGTAAAAAAATCCGGGGGAATGTTTCAACCGACCCCATACCCGGGGCGGTTGTAACAGTGGTTGGGGTTCCTTGTAACACTAGAAGAATAATGAGAATTATGCATTTATATGTTTATTTATTAAGTCAAAATCACAGAATATGGTCATTTATCGATATTATTAATGATAAGAATCAGTCTCATTGTTATTCGAAAAAATAACTAAGCCTAAATTTGATAAACCTCAATTAAAAACTTAACTAATACAAGCTTAAATAAAATTGAATACTTATAAAATTCGATGAAAGAGTAACAAAAGTAACTTCTGCGACAAAACAAATAAAATAATAATGAACAAAATCTTTCACTAATCAGTTAGATTCACAATTATGACATAAATAATAAAGATCACTATCTGTACAAGCCTCAAGGGTCCACATTAGACAGACTGTATTGTACCCAATCGTCTCCTGGATAAATTTCAACGCACACACCAAGCACTAATACTCTTCCTCTTCATCATGTGAGGACATTTTTGCCTTTATGGTCATTTTCTTGTTTTTATCTTAGGACTTAGAATATTTCGATTTTTTGTTTAAATTGACTTTAATTCCTTTTACCTTTCTTCGTTCTCTTTTCTCAGTTTCTTATCGAATTGCCTCTTTTTATGGCGTATCTCTGTATATATTGCAGATTTTCTGTTTACCCCTTATTTACCGTCAGTATGTGTGGTGCTTTAGGGGTAAGGTCACCCTTAAGGTGAAAAGACATCAGTGCTCGTAGATGGTTTCGGCGAATCTGCTCGGCTATTTGCATGATTTTTGTTTCCATGTGTTGAAGGATTTATTAGTGGAACAAGAGAAGACTGAACAGACTAGTGTTGGATTTGCTTGAGCGACTTCTTCGGTCTGAATAGAACATGCTTCGTTATTACTTTCATACCTTGCATCATTTAGATTTGGCGTGTGTTCATCGTCCTCTCTACATAGAAGTTTGGCTGTTCATTCAAAATGGAAGGACTGATAGCCGGCGTAGGATTGCCGTCTTCCGGATTCGCTTCATTCGGATTTGGCCGGTCAGTCACATAAGATGACGCGAAATCATGGTCAGTAAATATGTCACGGTTGATAAAGGTCAGTTTTCTTAAACCCAGCATAAATATTGGTCGGAGTGAGAGCTAACGGCATAGTAGTAGCCACAATACAAGGCTTGTTAAGGATACTCATTGTTTTGCCAGGGTGGTTCCGCATGCAAGCGTTAAACAATGAATTTAGATTGTTTAATGGCCCATATACCGATCGATCAAGTGGTTGCAACTTGTGGGAACAGTGGCGCGGAAACGTGACATACGATTCCGTTTTCGTTACAGAAAGCCAGAGCATGAATATGAACGTGAGATGAATGATTGTCTTACACAAATAATACATTATAGGCAGTTGAAGAGTGTATTTTTGTAAATGTTTCAAAAATATTACAAAACCTTCGGGGCATCTAACCTAAAGGGTTTGCTGTGTTTTTCGGGGTCGGTTGAAGCGTTTCATCCAACTCCGAAAAATTGTTACAACCGTACCCGGCACATCTTTTAGAACATGTGTCGTCATAACCTCCAAAATAAACAATTTAGATGAAAATTAATTACACCAATTTGGACTCCGTTAACCAAAGTTCTTTGTAAAAAACAATAATAAACATAACTAGTATAGTTTAGGTTTAAAAAGCAAAATAACAACAACAAAAATACTTACTTTTGCATGCAAAAAAAAGAAATCCTCTCACACGTGTGATGCACTCGAAGAACACTAAACAATAACAGACGGATTCAGACACGAAAGCTACGTCCTTTCTACATGCACTTTCCACACTATTGTTAATTTCCCGCCCACTATTAGCGTTGTTTCAACCCCTATAGCCCGTGGTGTTGCTCTAACACGACGTTAATTAAAAAATTATCAATTCCCTCTGTGTAAGGAAAGGTAATTTTAATTAACGTCGTACTAGAGTAACACAACAGGCTATAGAGGAGAGCCTGTTGTAGATGAAAGATATATCCTGTTGTGTGTTGTTCCAGTACGACTTTAATTTAATTATTACCAATTACCTCTGGGTAAGGAAAGGTAATTTTAATTTACATCGTACTAGAGCAACACAACAAGCTATTGACGACGGTCCGGGATCAATCCCCCTAATCTTATCAATGCCCCTATCTTAATCGAGGTATATTCAACTATCTTAATGCTAATATGCTTAATCTTCAATCAATAGTGAGTAGAATAATTATTACTCGACGTGTAAATTAATGGAAAGAAGGTGAATGGAATTAGGTAATCAAAGGGATGACATCGTAAGAATCACCGAAAACAAAACGAAACGGTGTCGTCACAATTAGTAAGCGTATGGAGTAGGTGCACCTTAAATCCCTCGTGGCCGAAAGTCTTCACGTTGGGTTGATGTGGAATTTTGGAGATTCCTTGTATTCATGTTGCTCCAGTTCGAGGTATATTCAACTACCCCCTGCCTACCTTCTCCTTAGCAATATCTTTCATATATTAAGTCGCAAATATTTGATTTTCACCACTTGAACCACGATCAGATGACGATCCTAAGCATTAAGATAGTTGAATATACCTCGAACTGGAGCAACATGTATACAAGGGATACAAGGGAAAAAACTCTTTATGTTAGGATCCAAGGACAACACCACGTAATTTTGAACCACGGTCATATGACGAGGCAACACCTGAGCTGGCACCTCACTCTCCAAGCTTCCACATCAACCCAACGTGAAGACTTTCGTCCACGAGGGATTTAAGGTGCACCTACTCCATACGCTTGCTAATTGTGACGACACCGTTTAGTTTTGTTTTCAGTGGTTCTTACGATGTCATCCCTTTGATTACCTAATTCCATTCACCTTCTTTCCATTAATTTACACATCGAGTAATAATTATTCTACTCACTATTGATTGAAGATTACGCATATTATTTACAAATATACAGAGATGTGAGGTTTTACAACGACACAAAGATCTTAGTCAAAAACATCTGCAACTATTGTCTACATCTGAGTGCCATTCCCGCCAGTCCAGGAGGGCGTCGTAGAGTGGCAGCTCCACCTAGCTCGGCTGTAATCGGCCGATCTACATATGAATTTTCCGCACAAATATATATGAACTGATCCGGATTCGATCCAGGTACCTTCCTGTCTAGATGAGAAACAACCGGGTAAAGGTGGCCCATATGATATCACAAATCAGTCGTGCAACATACAGTACGAGAAACAATGACGATGTCACGTTTTCGTTTCCAGCGGGGACGCGGAGGCGATCGAGCGGATTGCCTACGAGTTCTGCGAGGACACGGTGAAGGAAGGGCTCCTGTACGTCGAGGTCCGTTACAGCCCCCATCTGATGTCCTCGACGCACGGGGTGGTGGAGGACAAGGAGCATTCGAGGACCCTCTCTCCCGGAGATGTGGTGGAGTGCGTCAACAGGGGACTGGAGCACGGGAGCAGGGACTTCGGTGTCAAGATGAGAAGCATCCTATGCAGCATTCGAGGGAGACCAGGTGAGTTGGTTGGGGGAGGTTTTGATAATATTCCACTTATAGCTAGCACTGCCGCGGCAACTTGGTTGGAAGAGAAACGGACCAGAAATCGGAGGGTTCGAATCCAGCCAAAGACCGTCGTGTACAAAGGGGGCTGGTGCGCGTGACTTCGAAGGTCCTCACATAGGCATGGCGTGGAAGTTTGGAGAGTGGTCTGCCAGCTCAGATGTGGTCTCGTCATCTGATCGTGGTTCAAGTGGTGAAAATCAAATATTTCCGACTTAATATATGAAAGATATTGCTAAGGAGAAGGTAGGCAGGGTGTAGTTGAATATACCTCGAACTGGAGCAATGAATAGTGTCTATTGGCTATGGTCTTGAATCCCATCCCGAAAGGAAACCTCTCCAATCTGGTTTCGTCATCTGACCATGGTTCAAGTGGTGAAATCAAATATTTTCGACTTAATATTTGAAAGATATTGCTAATTAAAAGGTTGGCAGGGGGGTAGTTGAATATACTTCGAACTGGAGAAACATGAATAGGGTCTATTGGCGATGGTCTTGGATCCATTCTGAAAGAAAAGATCCGAGGACAACACTTCGTTAAAAGGAACCACGGTGAGATGACGAAGATAACGCCTGACCTGGCACCCCTCTCCAAACTTAAACACCACGCCAACGTGAGGACGATGAGTCCACGATATGCACAAGCCCCCGTGTACACGACGGTCTTTGAGTGGATCGAGTTTCGAAGTCAACCCTCCGGAGACTCGATTGGTGTACAACAGCCCCAGCCAAAGGAAAGACTGGAACTCATTGATATGTCCCAGTGGCCACATGATTTACCCTAAGAGATACTGAAGGAGTTGATTGTTTGCGTGTTCTCACTTTGCTCAAAATCATCTCCATCTAATCGACTTGTCAAACTCTCCAACTTGTCCTCTGTACGGCCTCACAGGCATGACAAGAACCCACTTCAATAGTTGTCCTGATCTTATCGACATAGCAATGAATAATACAGATGATAGATACGCATTTTATTTCTCTTTCTAGACTTTATTGGGATGCCATACAAATTTATGGCTCTAAAAGGCTGATGTTTGGCGTAGGATATGAAAATTTCTTATTTAGGCAGCTTGCACAAAGAATGCCAGGAAGGCATTTCCACCCCTCACTGTTCACTGAGGGTGAGATGTGGTAGAACTTTCCGGGTAACACAGTAATGATTTCGCCAGTCAGTGTTTGAAGGGTCATGCATTCCATAAAATGGCATTGGTAGAATAAACTTAGTCAAAGATTGTATGAATGAGTTTCCCCGTATTTGTACATTTTAAACAGGTGGCTTTTCAAATATTTAAAATAGATATTTTCTTACTTTTAAACGACATTGTGCCACTAGTATGCAATAGCTTGTAAAAAATACATAAAAACATTTTTGTAATTTGTCCACAAAACTATTATTTTAAGGAGAACGTCTAGTAAATAGTTGGTATTTAGCTCCCCTTTAAACAGCTTAGTTTCTAACAAGAGTCAACAATTTGTTCCTTAATTTATCCGGACTTGGTGAAGTTTGCTTGGTACACAGATAGTAAGTCAATTGTGAACCACGTATAATAAGAAATCGTCGATATTTAAACTTCCCACGGGGTTATAAAATCTCATTTGGGGACTGATTGATTTCTCTTTTTCTACAGGTTGGTCTACTGACGTGGCAAGGCTCTGTCACGAGTTCAGAAATCGCGGGGTAGTTGGCATGGACATTGCAGGAGACGATAAGGGAAAAGACGACACGTCGCAGGAGGTTGTAGAAGCTTTCAAGGTGAGGAAAATTGGCAGTATTCCTAGTTGGTACCGTTGACAGACTTTAACATGTTCTACGTGCGGCTTGATGATTCAATAAGCAAGCTCGAATTGTGGTCTGCTGGATGCTTAGTGGAGTCTCAAAACTCGTTCTTAAATAATGTTTCATATCATTTCTGTTGTAATTTTTAAAAGGAAATATCGATCGAAATCCACACAAACTAATCTTTTTCATATTAAAATCGCTCGTCCCTTTTTCACGGAAAACTAGTACGGTCATCTTATTCGTTTGGAATCGAGGGACCACCAAAGATTATAACAATACAGATATATAATTATGACTAATTCAAAATTTATGTAAAATGCAAGCAACACGCAGGTCCAATACCTGCAATTTATTCTCGATTTATTTCCCGACCCAATTTCCGTTAAGTTTTTCTTGTGTTTACATGTCCATTACTTGAGGTTGCGAAAGAATATAGTATTTTATTTCTATTGTGTAAGTAACCAAAACAAAAATCCAAACATGCTAAAAGAATGATGTAAAAACCTTTACTACACTCTACGTTTATGAGTGATGGCAACGGTTTAGCGATTTTTTTTGGCGCACTTCTAGTATCGAGTTACGATAAATTAAGGCAAACCATTTTTCGTTACGGTTGTTGTGGGTATCATAGCAACCTCGGCAAACGGAAACTTTCAATTTTCATTTTGAATATTCTAGAAAGTTCTTCCAAAATCCGTTAAAATCATTTGATTTCATTGATTCGTTTGAAATTTTTTCTTTCCTCCCATTGGTTATTTTGTTTTAAAAATGTCCTTTGATTGCATTGGTGCTTTTAAATCGGTTTCGGTGATACCATTGGTCCATTTATTTGTATTTTGACAGTTGTGGAATTTTTATTTTATTATAATAGTTTTCACAAAAGGATTAAGAGTTCTGTTTTTTTTACCATTTTCGTTTTCATTATGTTTTTACGAAAGAATTCTGACGTTATTCGGTTGTATTATTTCTTGCTTTTTTTTTTTTCTTTTGTAGATCTTTTTCTTTTTCAACGTGCCCACTGTATTTTGTGTAATTGATAAGTTGCAGGGTATTCTTACCCAACATTCGTAGCTTACTTTCTCTGCTGGTTCACAAATGTGTTTTAATATGTGCTTAAACTTACTATTTGTGAAAAAAAAATTTTAAATATATACTTTTTAAAGCGTTCTGAAATGTGTTTAAAAAGTGTGTTGTAAAAAGAAAAAAATTGTGACTGAAAAATTCTTAGGAAATAATTTTTTCCTTGGCGACTTCAGAAGTGCGCCAAAAAAATCGCCAAGGCCGTTGCCATCGCTCATAAACGTAGAGTGTAGCTGTTCCAGAAAAAATATACAGTACCTCTGGAATCAGAACTCGAACAATTTGAAATTCAAATGAAAGCTTTGAGCAAATTTTGACTCGAAATGTGAGTGCTGCTTTGGAAATCGAATACCCAACATGTCGTTTGTAAGCTGCAAAAGATTCTACCAATATTCATTTTTTTTTCAATAAAACTTTATCCGATAACGCTATAAATTCAATTGAGGCGCGAGGCTTCGTGGTAAACAAACAATCGTACAGTGTTGCCAAAACGCGATAACAAATAACGTCTTTTTTTCGTGCCACGTAAGTGAATTATATATAGAGATCACATAACAGCACACACCAATACAACACATAAGAAGCGATACACACGAAGCTTTATGCTCTTATCTTTTGCTTCTTGACGACAAGTTCAACACTGATGAAATCGTTGATGACTCAGTCTAGTTGCGCGGTTTTTCACACAGGAAGTATCACCCGTACTCATTACTTGTCCACGCAGAGCATTCATACGGGAAGGAATATCCGAGCTTCACAATAAGGACAGTGTAAATGCAGATGTAATGAATCCGACAGTTCCGTAAACTAAATTTATCGTTTGGTATCAATTAGTTACGTGGTACCAACTAGGTATCACGTATTTTAGACATTTAAAGGACAGGAAATCAACTCAACTACACCACTCTTTACATTGATTACAGTTGGCAGCCGAGAATGGCATCCACCGCACGGTCCACGCTGGAGAAGACGGTCCAGCGTCCCAAGTGAAGTTTGCCCTCGACCACCTGTTGGCGGAGCGGATTGGACACGCGTACCACGTAGTCGAAGATCCTTCAGTGTACGCCCAGTGCTTGGAGAAGAGAATTCACTTGGAAACCTGCCCTCACTCGAGCTTGTTGACTGGAGCAGTAATGGATAGGACTGTCAAGCATCCGATTATAAGGTGATGTGGACAACCCCAATATGCCTCTTTATTCTTGCCCTACACGGTACTGTCTGTCTACAACGAGAACTGCTCCCGACGTTAAGTCTGGGTGGTGACGGTCGTTATAGAAAACGGTTCGTTCGTTTTGAGTGAGGGAGACTCTCGGGAGGACGAAATTTGTTGTTTTTCGTGGATGTTGAAGTTGGAAATAAGTACTGTCTGTCTATGGAACAAGGACTGCTCCAGACAAAGTCTGCCGGTGTCTTTTTGTTGCCGTGGAAACGGATCTTATCTAATTTTCCACCGAAGTGGATGCTGGATGAAATGGATTTTACGTTTCTCACATTAGCGTTCGCTTATTTTTGCAATTTGGTAATATATTTAAGGTAGATATATTCGTTAACATCGCACTGGATGAACACAACGGGGTACTGACGACCCTCCCTCCCCGGACCCTCTCGCCGTATAGGTTTAGGGTGTTTGGTTTAGGCCCGGTGGGGAAGGTTGTGATTCCCAAATGCTCCCTGGTCGCCAAGAGAAACCAACACCCGCGCCAATAATGATTTACCAAAGTTTCCAAAAAAAACTAAACCAAAGTTAAAATCATTTTAAATGATCCCGTGCAAAGAAACGACGGGCGTTAGGCCACGCAGGGTGCCGAATACAGTAAAAGCCATATAAAATATTAAGAATGTGTAAAAATTTGTTGTAAAACGGAACGGTGTCTTGATGAAGATGAAGGTGCGTGCTAAGAAGTAAAAGAATAATGGAGTCGAAAGGTGTGCAAAAGTGTCTGGTAGGCAAAATAGTCACGTTTCGAATTACACAGAATCATAGAAAATCATGAGAAAAACAACGGGGTTTTGGCAACAGTCCGGGAATCAAGCCCCTAAGGGTAAGATCCGAGGATAATACCTTAAAATTTTGAACCATGGTCAGATGACGAGGTCATACCTGAGCTGGCACTCCTCTCTCCAAACTTCCACATCACGACAACGTAGGGACATTTGAGGCCACGACAGATTTAACGCGCAACCAGCCCCTTTGTACACGAAGGAATTTGGCTGGTTTTGAACTCAATACCCAGAGCTAGTTCGATGCTCTCAACAGGGCGATACCTCTTAAAATTGGAGTGGTTGCAATTAAATTTGTTTTTTTTATTTGAATACCTTGCCACTGAAAAGAAAGTTAACTATCTATTCAATGGCGAAGGACTCATGGGGGTGTAGATGGAATTGCTCAATGGAATACGAATTTTTCAATTCCAGATTCGTCGAGGACGATGCCAATTTCTCCATCAACAGGGACGACCCGACGATTACGCAATTGACTCTGAAAGACGACTACGAGCTGTTGCGAAGGCTGGGGCTGAATGATGTGCACTTTGCCAGAGCTGTGAGTTACTTTGCTTTTTCTTGTACTAAACTCGAAATTTTAGAAACACACCCTCAAATACGCGGGAATGTACTCACGGATAGACGCCGATGGATCTGATGCATGTCAAATCTCAAGTTCAATACCGGAAATAAAGGCCCGTTCGGTGGCTATGTGCTCCAGAAACAATCAACACATGGATTTGATGCTAGTTTGAAATGGCCGAATTCTACTCGCGATGCTGATGTACATAAACGCCTGAAAAGGGACTAGCTACAAAGGAAATCTACATTAGGTTGATTAACCTCTTAGAGATAAGATATATCGTCATACAAATTTGCAAAACACGTAACTCTTATACTTTAACAATGGAGTTACGAGTTTTGCTAATCAGCAGGAATTTATTTATCTTATCTATTTATTATGGGACTTATTTATACTTTGGAATTTATTATAAAAACAATTCGGTCTTTTTCAGGTTTATTCGCTTTGTGATTGGTAGATAGCGAGTCACGTGATAGCGAGTCTTGCGGTTCAACGGGCTAATGAATTTGGAGCACGCACAGACGATAAACACGGTTACATTTTTTAATTAATTCATTCATAAAATATGAGAGCACGGCTCTAGAAAGTTTGCAATGTTTTCAGAAGAACGGGCGAATTCAGTCGCCGTTTCCATAGCAACAGTCGAATATGAAAATCTTAAAAAGTACTATTACAACAAACAACACGGATCAACTAAAACATTAAAATTAGGATGAGATTTCCTCTGAATTTTAACCATATGTTGTGCTAAAATGTTCCTTTTTTTATGTGGAAATGAAATGCTTTATTCTTGACATTTTTTAAAAAATTTGGTTTTTATTTAAGGTAATTCGGGGTAATTGTGTAACCAGAATTTGTATGTTCACTTTCAATCCCTATTTTCAAACTCTTGATAAAGTAATTAAATATTGTTCACCCTACTAAACTAACTTGTTACAATTCTACTCTTTGAGATATTTAATTAGAACGAAGATTCCAGAAAAAAATTTAACACCGTACTCGGCTGTTTACAGTTACCCCACGTGTTTACAATTGCCCCTGAAAGTAGGTGTAATTGTAAACAACGATTTTTTTTTTCCTCGTGATATTGAATATTGAACAAGTGACAGCATGAGCAGTAGTCATGGAAGTAGAAGGAACTACAAAAGTATTTTAACCCTTCTAATACCATGTTTACAATAACCCCGTTTTGATAGTTACATTTACCAAATACTAACACTTCTTACCCCAGCAAAATATAGTGACACTTGAAAGTTGCATTGATCAAGGGGTGAACTTCCAAGAATACATAAGAATTAATAATTCAAACATTTAGTGAATAAACACTGGAAAAATAGAAAAATGATTTATTGAAAGAAAATTACATTTAAGGTATCGATCTGGTGAAAAATTCTAATCTTTGAAATTTTTACTCTATCTTTAACGATCGCGAAGATAGAAAACCTCCTTACGCGTGACAGATTTAAAATCGCTAGCAAGAAAGTTATGCTTATCAACAACGTAGATCAAAACACGCTAGAATCGGAAATCCGTTAAGAAAAAACGAAAGTTGTATTTCTCTCTCAAAACTTGACGTCATCTCCAAAGGACGAAAAATGCAAAATCCTTAGCTTTCTTCAATTGAGGAGCTCTGACGTAAGCTCCACGAGTGACGTCATATCTTGTCATTGTTCCAAAGGTCAAAAAACGCAAAAAAAAAAAAAAAAAAAAAAAAAAGGGAAAAACCAATAAATTAATTTTTATATGTTCTAGTTTAACTTTTAAAATTCCGGCTGGACATAAAATTTGAGAAAACTTAGGACTGTCTGTGTGCCAAATTTTATTATTCTAAGTGCCATAGATTCGTCAGGACACTGCACAGAGATACAGACACAGACAAACACTTCCTTTTATAATAGCCGACCAACCGGTATAGTGGTTGTGTTAGCCTCTAGATCGGAAGGTTCCTGGTTCGAATCCGGGTACGGGCATGGATGTTTGTAAGCGTACGGTGTAGAGGCGGCTGGTGCACCTTAAATCTGTCGTGGCCGAAAGTCCTCACGTTGGGTTGGCGTGGAAGTTTGGAGAGTGGGGTGCCAGCTCAGGTGTTGCTTCGTCATCTGACCGTGGTTCAAAATTACGAGGTGTTGTCCTCGGATCTTTCCCTCAAGGGACTGATCCCGGACCGTCGTCAATAGCCCGTTGTGTTGCTCTAGTACGACGTTAACTAAAATTACCATTACCATTACCATCCTTTTATAATAGTAGAAATTACCTGATTTCAAAAATCCTGAAATAAATTTTTCGTTAGGTTGCGCAAGACTTGCATCTACCTTTTATTACAATGTGTGTCTTTTTAATTACATTTTTTTTTTTTTTTATCTTGAGAGATTATAGAGCTATGGAAAAGCATTTTTAATTTAAAAAGTTGTGTACTCAGCATTGAAAATGGTGGAATATTTTGAATTTCAAATTTAAAACAATTTTGCTCTTGTAACGTTTTAGTAACAAGTCTGAATTATTTTGCAGAATTTTAACGCAGCTCATAGTTCCTTCTTGCCAAACAAAGAGAAGAAAGATCTACTGAGAGAGCTGAGAGCAGCATACGGCATTGACAGAGAATGATACAGAATGTTGAAAAAGTTGATAAGGACAATTTGCTTAATTTTGTTTAATAAATAAATACTTCTTGCGTAACAAAAGAGTGTTTTATTTTAATTTACCCACAAGCTTATCTAATATTCTAAGCGCCATGGTAGCCCAGTTGGTGGGATCACGGATTACCAACCGGAGGGTTGCTAATCCGTTTAACCAATGAGGGTCGTTTACGTGGGGAACGTTCAAATTGTCGTGACCTCAAGTGTACTCACGTTAACGTGGTGTGGATGTTTGGAGAGTGGCGTGTCAGCTCATGTGTGGTCCTCCTCATCTGACCATAATTCAAAATGACGAGGTATTTTGTCTTCGGGTCTTTTTAATTCAATCAGACCAACCAGTCTGGTGGTTAAGGTGTTAGCCTCTAAATCGGAAGGCTCCTGGATCGAATCCAGGACCAGACTAGATGTTTGTAAGCGTATGGTATACCTTAAATCTGTCGTGGCCGAAAGTCCTGACGGTGGGTGGGCGTGGAAATTTGGAGAGTGGGGTGTCAGCTCAGGTGTTGCTTCGTCATCTGACCGTGGTTCAAAATTACGAGGTGTTGTCCTCGGATCTTTCCCTGTCGGGATTGATCCCGGACCGTCGTCAATTGCCCGTTGTGTTGCTCTGGTACGACGTTAATTAAAAATTACCAAAATTATTACCCATACAGTTAATTGGGTAGGTGGGTATTTTAAATACACTGGAGTAACACAACGGGCTATTGGTCCGGGATCATTCCCCAATGGAAAAAACTGAGGACAATGTGATATGATAATCTCATCAAATATTGTTTTGCACTAAAAGCAGGGAAGCCCAACCTGCAAGCTATTTGTTTCAATGTCCAGTCCCCTAACGAATCCCTGAACTTGAGGAGAAACCAAGTTCATCACCCCTCTATACAGAGAAAATAGAACGGGTGCGCTTTCACCCTTTACGCAATAGGGTTGATATCTGAAGTGGCGCAATGTCACTCGGCCAATAGAAGGATTGACCCCCTGGCAAGGTCAGGGTTTAGCAACCTGAATATTGGGGGAAGGTCAGACGGGGAGAACGACAAGGAAACGCTAAAGAAAAGAGACGGAGGCTTTTTTTCGGTCGTGGCCAGCCATTTCCAAAAATATGGTAACTCAACAATAAAAATATGTACCAACGACGAATTGAAGGAATGGAAAATAAACGGAGTTACCAAACAGAATACGGCTGACTTTAATGTGTCTTTCACCAATAATAGAAATCTCTCGATTCCAGAAGGTAATTGGTAATTTTAGTTAACGTTGTACTAGAGCAACACAACGGGCTATTGACGACGGTCCGGGATCAGTCCCTTAAGGGAAAGATCCGAGGACAATACCTCGTAATTTTGAACCAGTGTCAGATGACGAAGCAACACCTGAGCTGGTACCCCACTCTCCAAACTTCCACACCAACCCAACGTGAGGACTTTCAGATTCCAGAAGGAAAGAACACCCTGATTTCAAAAGAAGGAACCTGCGTATCCCGATGCCTTACTTCAACCTGGCGGTCACCATATATAAAGGTATGTTCGTATTTCTATCCGATATCGATTGAGAACTCCATTCATTCCGATCGAACTTGAGGTCAAAACTGGATATTGGTATACAGATCAAAATTGGGTGTAATAACCAGTACAGACACCACGTAATTTTTTAACCGCGGTCAGGTGACGAGCAAACACCTGAGTTGGTAAACCACTCTCCAAACACAATTGGGTGCCTCTTGTTTTATAATTTATCCAGTGACAGAGAATACAGACGCACCTGTTGTCCACCCCCATCCACACGCCTTCCATTTGAAGAACGCGATCCAAAAAGAAGACAAGCGCACTCTCAAAAGAACTGCGTCGGCCATCGATTGGTGCAAGTTCGTTTCAGAATGCGGAATCCCAAAATAGACGGGAACACAACGCTTGATTCGTTCGTTTATTTATTGCTGACCTCATGAGACGGCGCACGCGGGCCCTTGTTATACATATACGAGCTGGCGAAAGATGAAGCCATTTGTGAACCCGAGATGCTAAGGAAGCCATGGAGTAGTAAAATCGATTCCGAGGACCTCGCTCGCAGGGATTTTCTTACGTGGGTAGGGATTTTTGGAGGGAGAAAAAGGGAAGAAACAGTTTCCTCATATTTGGGTGAGTGAATCACGGCGGGATGCGGTGGGTGTTGAACATGGCAATTTGGTAATTTTTGATTGACGTCGTACTAGAGCAACACAACGGGCTATTGACGACGGTACGGGATCAATCCCCAAAGGGAAAGAGCCTAGAACAACACCACGTTATTTTAAACCACGGTCAGATGACGAGGCAACACCCGAGCTGGCGGCACCCGACTCTCCAAACTTCCACAACCACCCAACCGTGAGGACTTTCGGCCACGACAGATTTACGGTGAACCAGCCGCCTCTACACCATATGCTTACAAACCTCCATGCACTGACCCGGATTCGAATTAGGGATGCGACATCGATGTCAATGTTTTCAAAACATCGGTGTTTTTAAAAAACATCGATGTATAGGGGTCGATGTTTTTACGTTGTCGCTGTTTTATTTCTAAATGAAAAAAATACCGTTATAAAAATTTTAAAAATAACCAAGTAGCATAATTTTCATAATTAGCAAATTGAACATACTTTTAGACCAAAGAGACCAAGGATGAAGGGTCTGAAAACTAGGGATGCGACATCGATGTCGATTTTTTCTAAACATTGATGTTTTAGAAAAAACATCGATGTATTGGAGCCGATGTCGCATCAGTAGTTGCTAAATCAGTTTTAAAAATGGGGAAACAAGTTTAAATACACTGAATTTTAAAAACATCGATGTTTTTGGGTCGATGTATTATCAACATCGATGTTTTAATTTTGGACATCGATGTTTTGCTATCGATGTCGCATCCCTAATTCGAATCAGGAACCTTCCGATCTAGAGGCTAATAACTTAACCGCCAGTCCAGGTTGTTAAACATGGTAATGGTAATGGTGTGGGTAATCTTTTAGTTAACGTCGTACTAGAGCAACACAGCAACACAACGGGCTGTCGACGACGGTACGTGATCAATCCCCTAAGGGAAAGAGACGAGAACAACACCACGTTTTTTTTAAACCACTCTCAGATGACGAAGCAACACCTGAGATGGCACCCCACTCTCCAAACTTCCACACCAACCCAACGTGAGATTTAAAAAAAATGACCAAAAAGGCAAAAATGTCCTCACATGAAGAAGAGGAAGAGTATTAATGCTTGGTTTGTGCGTTAAAATTTATCCAGGAGACGATTGGGTACAATGCAGTCTGTCGAATGTGAACCCATGAGGCTACAGTGCACCAGCCACCACTTCACTATACGCTTACAAACATCCATGCACTGACCCGGATTCGAATCAGGAACCTTCCGATCTAGAGGCTAATAACTTAACCGCCAGTCCAGGTTGTTAAACATGGAATACGTTGTTCGCAAACTTTTGTTAGGTAGTTGAATTTATGTCGCAATGATGCAACATGCCGGGCTATTGCCGAAGGGATGGACGAAGGGAAAGATCCAAGGAAACGCCTGACCGCGGTTGGATGAGTAACAGATTACCAACTAAAATCCGTCATGTACAAAGGGGGCTGGCGCATGTTAAATCTGTCGTCGCCTCAACTGTCCTTACGTTGGCGTGGAAGTTTGGTGTGCCTGCTCATGTGGGACTTCGTCTTCTGACCGTTATTCAAAATTTCGTGGTGTTGTCTTTGGATCTCTCCCTTCGGGTTTGATTCCGGACCGTCCGATAAAATATGACAATGCTAATATGTTCTCAATATTATTTCGTAATTAATTATTTACCATGCATAACGAATAGCAAAAGGTCAAGCTTTTTTTGATGGACATTTAAGATGGATATAGAAGACGCACGTGGCGTCGTTTCATAACTCTCTGGATCATTTGTGAGAAGACAGCTCAAATACTTTGTCTCTTCTCATTTCTGAACAGCGATTGTTGTCATATAAACGGAGTTGAAAATCGTGTGATGTTGCCCTCGGATCTTTCCCTTTGGGATTGATACTGGAACGCCGCCAATAGCCCGTTTAGATGCTCCAGCGCGATGTAAATTAAGAATACCATTCCTACCAGGATTCAGTTTTGAGATGCGCATTCTAAAGGTGGAATGCGTGAAAGCGCATTCATTTCATACGCATAGCACTGGAGAGTGTTTCTGCAAGAACAAATATTTAAACTTTTTGCAACGAAGTTTTTAATAAATGTTTCTAAAATACCGCCCTTTTTAACTTGGAGCTGCATTCCCTGTCACCCTCATTTAGTGAATTATTTCTTATCGTAAGCCCGTCATTGATCTGAATAGTCTATTTTAACCCCCAGAGGGGTACACACTCATAATTCCACCTTGCAACCTCCAGTCTTCCCTGAGTGACTCTTCTAATCAGTTTGATTGGTTTTATGGGGCCATATTTGGCCATGCTGCGCCATACGTAAGACTTACAATATCAATTAATAGACAAAAACACATTCAATGAAAGTTTTGCTGACACAATAGAAAGAAATGTACCCAGGGAGGAATGCATCTGATAGGAATCGAACCTGCGCCGCCTACAACTCGAAAGTTGCTAGAGCAGTGGACATATCCACTGAGTCACGACGGACCATCTAGCCTGTTTGAATCTTCTTGGCCAATAAAATATTTTCCGATTATTCAGTTTAAAAGGAAATTAGCAATGTAATATTTCCAAGGGATTCTATTCTAAGGAAATGAGAAATATAATAGTTTTCCAAATGGCTCTATTTTAAAGAAAGGAGAAATGGAATGATTCCCAAAGATTCTATTCTAAGGAGAAATAATGTATTTCCAAATGAGATTCCTTTCGAACGAAAGGAGCAATAGAATCTTTCCAACGAAATCTTTTATAAGGAAAAGAGTAATAGTATCTATCCAAATTATTCCTTTCAAATATGAGGAGCAATAGAATTTTTCCAAGGGATTGTACTCTAAGGAAAGAAGAAATATAATGATTGCAAAGGATTATATTCTGAGTATAGGAGAAATAGCATCTTTCCAAATGATTCCTTTCTAACGATATGAGCAATAGAATCTTTCCAAGGGATTGTATTCTAAGGAAAGAAGAAAAATAATGATTGCAAAGGATTATATTCTGAGTAAAGGAGAAATAGCATCTTTCCAAATGATTCCTTAAGCAAAATGAGCAATAGAATCTTTCCAACAAATTCTATTTTAAGGAAAAGAGAAATAGTATCTTTCCAAATAATTCCTTTCAAAGGAAAGGAGTAATATAATTTTTCCAAGGGATTATATTCTAAGGAAGAAGAAACATAATAACTGCAAACGATTCTATTCTGAGTAAAGTAAAGGAGAAATGGTATCTTTCCAAATGATTCCTTTCTAACGAAACGAGCAATAGAATCTTTCCAAATTAAAACATTTCTAAGGAAAGCAGCAATAGAATCTCTCCAAGGAATTCTATTTTAAGAAAAGAAGCGAAAAAAATATTTTTAATGATAAAAGTGTCCGTGAAATCTCTTTCACCCAATAGGTATGGTCACTTAATCATCAACCGTGTTGTGGTTGGTTTTGGCGTTTTATGTCGCAGCAATATTTGGCCATGTGTCAGTCACAAGACATACAACATCAAGTAATAGACACACACAATAAAAGTTTTACGGTCACTGAAGAGAGCAATACACCCAGGGAGGAATGCACTTGACAGGAAACGAACCTGCGCCGTCTACAACTCGAATGTTGCTAGCGCAGTGGACATACCCTCTGGGCCACGATGGCCCTCAAACTGTGTAGAGAGGTAAGATCAATACTACACTACCCGGAAATCCACCGACGCTCTGAGGGAGAAAAAATATTCCAAAACAAAATGGCGCTCGTACATAAAAATAAAATTCCCAGTACAAATTCTGAAAAATTCAGAAAACACTAGGTTTTTTATTTCAGAAAGAAAATTGGCCAACACCGTTTAAAAAACATTTTGTACACTCAGAGAAGGACACTTTCCAGCGACGTTCTGAGGGAGAAAAAATATTCCAAATCAAAATGGCGCTAGTACATAAAAATAAAATTCCCAGTACAAATTCTGAAAAATTCAGAAAACACTAGGTTTTTTATTTCAGAAAGAAAATTGGCCACCATCGTTTAAAAAACATTTTGTACACTCAGAGAAGGACACTTTCCAGCGACGTTCTGAGGGAGAAAAAATATTCCAAATCAAAATGGCGCTCGTACATAAAAATAAAATTCCCAGTACAAATTCTGAAAAATTCAGAAAACACTAGGTTTTTTATTTCAGAAAGAAAATTGGCCAACACCGTTTAAAAAACATTTTGTACACTCAGAGAAGGACACTTTCCAGCGACGTTCTGAGGAAGAAAAGATATTGCAAATCAAAATGGCGCTCATACATAAAAAAAAAACTGTACAAATTCTGAAAAATTCAGAAAATGGCAGGTTTCTTATTTCAGAAAGCAAATTGGCCAACACCGTCTTAAAAAATATTTTGTATACACAAAGAGGGACACTTTCCAGCGACGTTCAGAGGGAGAAAAAATATTCCAAATCAAAATGGCGCTCATACATAAAAATAAAATACCCTGTGCAAATTCTGAAAAATTTAGAAAACTCTGGGTTTCTTATTTCATAAAGAAAATTGACCAACACTGTCAAAAAAATATTGTGTATGCACAAAGAGGGACACTTTCGGGGGTGGAGGGGAAAAATCCCTCCACCGATCCGAACGGAGCCTATTTTGAGCACGCATGTGTCGATGGCAAGGGGAAAAGGTCTGTGGTAGGGATTTTCCTCCTCAGTCTCTCTTCCCCAACCCGTCCGAGCTGGATCCCATCACACCGTTCCCTCTCTGCGATCAACGCCGTCCCCAGCAGAGGCGAGAGATGTCGGACGACACGGCACTCAACAACGGCTGCGAGAAGGTCAGCGTGACGGACTCCACCCCCGAGAACCCCCTCAAGCCGGCCCTCTCCAAGAGGAAGCAGCACAAGAAGCTCGTCCGGCTGCTGACCGTCATGGCTTACGTGTTCTCCGTTTCCCTCGGGGCCATCGTGCTCTCCCTCTACTACGTCTTCCTCTGGGACCCACAGATACAGAGGGATGGCAAGCGGCTCAACCCCATGCCCCTGCCCCAAGGCCTGAGGGCGGAAGCGCCCGACTACGGAAACGGGTCCTGGACCACGACGGACGCCCCGGCGGTGAAAGGGAAGTGGTGAAGAGGTTGGGGAGAAGGAATCGTATTCCTATGGGAGAGGTGAGAGCATCTCGATGCTATTTCGTCCGTGTTTGTGCGCGCATGCCGGATAGTTATCGTTTGCGCCCGTGTCAAATTACTATCGTTTGCGAGCGGTAAATGGTTATCGTTTATTGAGCATGTCCGTGCGATGTAGTTGAGACTATAATAGTTAGAATTTATTTATTTATTTACAAAAAATCAATATACTCTAACAGTTGTCGTGGCTTTAAAATAATGCTTCCATGTATCCGTGCAAGTAATTTGCATTCGACGTGAAGCTCGTTGAAAAATTCTTAACTGAAGAAGTTTTATAATAAGCACAAAAGTTCTAAAGATATTTTTAAGTGTTGCCATAGCCTGGTGTCTAAAGAATAAAACCAAATCTAATTAAACTGCAAAATATTCTTTATTCTTCGCGAGCCAAGATATCAATTGGCGTCAGCAAACGATAATTATTTGACATGGGAGCAGAGGATTTGAATTTTTTCATTACTGCAAATCTTAGCGTAGTAAAACGATGTGGTTGTTAATATCAATTAATGTGTAGAACAGACAGCATTTCACTTCAAAAAGGAACTCTAACTTAATTTTTTATTTCTGTATCTTGGTGTGAAAATAGGCTATAAAAATATAAATAAGCTATACAAGAATTGCAGTGTTTGTGCACGCATGCCGGATAGTTATCGTTTGCACTCATGTCAAATAATATTAGCGTTTGCGAGCGCCAAATTGTTATCGTTTATTCACCATGTCCGTGCGATGTAGTTAGTAAAAGAACTGTAACAGAATTTATTTATTTACAAGTAATCAATGTTTACTAACAATGGCCATGGCTCCAAAATAATGCTACCATGCAAGTAATTAGCCCTCGACGTGAAGCTAGTTGAAAAATTCTTAACTGATGAGAAGTTTTATAACAAGGACAAAAGTTCTAAGAATGTTTTTAACTTTTGTTTAAAAAATATTTTAAGATTTATTTAAGAATTTGTTGTCACGGCTGGCGTCTAAAGAATAAAACCAGAACTAACTAAACTGCAAACGATTATTAATTCTTCGTGAGCCAAGATATCAATTGGCGCCAGCAAACGATAATTATTTGACATGGGAACACAGTGGATTTGAAATTTTGTATTCGTGCAAATCTTGTCAGCTTAGTAAGACGCTGCAGTCATTAATACCAACTAATGTGTAGAACAGACAGAATTTAACTTCGAAGGGAAATTTTAACTTAGTGGTTTATTTCTGTATCTTGGGATAGAGAATAAGGCAATGTCTAAATTCGATGCTTTTAAGTTAGTTATGTCTACAAATCGCTTTAAAGAAAAGGTTAAAGCTATATTAGAAAAAGTGCTAATGTGTCCTGTCGAAACATTATGAAAGTATGAAAACATTGGAAAGTATGTTTGGTACACTGTATTAAGATCTACTCTGAATCAGCTGTTGCCAAAAACTTGCAAAATGGACTTGGACCCTTTCCCAGATTAATTTATTCAATAATTGCTGATTGTCTGCAGAAAAATATCGAATTATAAAAAGTTGAAAACAATTCTTATCCAAAAATTGCTAGTAAACGGCCACGCACGAGTAGTTATGTAAGGGATAAAACAAAACACTTCATTTAAGATTTCTTATTCAATTGAAATTTGTAAACGTATCACTTCCGAGAAAGAATTACAGTTTAAAAAATCTATTTTTGTAGGAAGATTGTTTTATATATTTCTCTTTTTAATGGTTTCACAAAAATTAATTTCTGGCTATTTTCCGGGGATATCAATGTTACTTCTATCATCGACCTTTTATAAATAAAATTATACCCCCCCCCTTAACTTAATAACAAAGACTTTATATTCATTTTCATCTTATCTTTCCACCACCTAATAACACAAAGACGGATTAACGTCTTAAAACATGTGGTTCTGATCCGTACAAAACCCATTCCTTTTATCTTAATCTGGTTTTGTGTTACTGCAGGCTTAAAAAATAACTTGAATCTGTAGATATTAGCATGGAAACATCACGTAATAGTGGTTGTATTCACCAAATGTTATCCTACCATATTAAAGACACGACTAGCGACGAAGTGAATTACTTTTTATCCTCTCCATCGTGGTTAAAGTTACATAAAATATCTAAACATGTTCACGAGAAATTACCCCCTCGAACCACAAGAAATACATATTAAATCTTACATAGATCCAAGGAAACGAGTCATGCAAGCGATCATATTTATGATAAATACTGGAAAGTGCGAGCGATATTTATATCTGGCAACGCCAGAGAGATGTTTCATTTTTTTATTCCATTTTTATTTTATTTTATTTATTTTTCTTTCAAGATTTCGATCAAACAAACTTACTTTGGACTGGACTTTCTTGCAGACAGAAAAAAATACCTTAAAGCCCGGTCCACACATCCGGTTTTTCAACGTGCTTCGCCGCTGCGGCACCGAAGCCCAACTATGCACACATAACCATGAAATGACGTACGAACTCATTTCGCGCCATTTGCGACAAATATTCTATCGAAGAAAACGTGTTTATTTCGCTTACTTGGTGTAAAAAAAAAAGTATATTTTGAAACAAAATAGACGTTACTGGATACAACCATTTATTAATTATTATTTACATTCCATTTGTTTACGAAAACAAGGTACTTCAGAACGGAGACTCGTGTGCGGCGACTGTGCGGCGCAGTGGGTAACTGCGGTACAAATTGCACGCAAGTTGGATGTTGCAAGTTGGACAGCGGCGCTGGAGGCATGCGTGCACTGCTTCATTGGATCTAATGTATCCCAGACCGCACTTGCGTTGCGGCAGCGGCGCCGTACGTTGAAAAATCGGATGTGTGCACTGGGCCTAATACTTAAAAAAAAAGAAAGAAAAAAAATGTCAATATATTTTTTTTAATTCAGTTTTTTTCTTATCTACCACTTTATTAGGATTGCCAAATACCAAGGCAAGCCCATTTATCAAGTGCTATACTGTCAATACTGGAGATTGAGACTCTTCGACCCAGGTTCTCCATCACCTCTTCAAAACCTTTTTGGTTTCAAAAAACCATTAATTGAGATGTAGTGTGACAACCTTTTGACTACGGCTACCGATATAACGCAGACGATTCTTATAACTTTTAAAGCACAACTGCTGAACCGGCTGTAGTCTAAATTCTTTCTTTGCGCGATTCTTATAACTTTCAAGGTACAACTGCTGTACTGGCCGTGGTCAAAATTCTTTCTTGGCGCGATCACGGTACAACTGCTGTACCGGCCGTAGTCTAAAGATTAATTATAACTGAGAGTTTGTGAGATTATATATCTGAGAATGAGAAGTTTTTTTAAATGTGAGATTTATTGACTTACTATTCTGAGTATTTTGAGCTGTAAGCATTCATGAATAATGAAGCATATCAAGGGTCTGTTTTAATGCGCACTCATTACTTACGATTACTCCACAAAATATAACAAACACGTTATTTCTAGAGTACGTTGTATTCTTATTTCAACGGAGTCCATAGCCTAGTAATAGCAATAGGCATATATTCGCCTTCTAGAATTCGTTTGTCTTTTTATCACAATTAATCGTTTCTTCATACGTTCGTGTTTTGTAATGATTAATCGCATAACTATTAATTGATTTAGTAACAAAAATGTTTGACAAAGAATGTTACAAAAGTATTTTTCAAATATTCTACAACTATATCACACAAAATGCACCCCGGCAAGAAAAGTGACACAGGTCAAAAAATAAAAATTTTGATGTTATGTCATTGAAAAATATGTATCAGGTGTGTTAAGCGTGTTATATTACTATTCTATGGAATATAATAGAAGTTGCCACCATAAATATTTCCCTTAAGGGGGTCCGGGACACAAAAATCGTCAAATTTTCGAAATGTTTTTTATTATTTTAAGAAATTCTCTTTGTTTTTCTGTTTAAAATGACGTCTAAATCATGTATTTATCTTAATTAGAACTAGAGATATAATCATTTTTGTGGTTCGTTGTTTTGAAAATCTAACACTCTTGACAGTTGTTGTCATGGCAACAACATTTGTCTTCAAAACTTTAAATGCGTTTTGCTCCATGATACATTTTTTCAAGATTTCCTGCATTCAAATTGCTATAAGTCGAAAACCGATAAAGCTTAAGGGTTGAAATTTGGAATATATCTTTTTCAAACACTATACTTTAATTTCGATTCAGCAAATTTGAAACAAATATTTCCTTTTAAAAATATGACTTAAAAAAAATACCTTAAAATTTTCAAAAATTTTCATTCAAACATTTTTTATTTTTTATTAAATTAATATTTTTTAAATTGCTGAATCGAAATTAAAGTTTATAAATTTGTGAATAATTTACTGCAAGAATTTTGAAAATGGATCAAGAATATTTTAAGTTTTAGCAATTTAAAATAACCCCTCTTTTTTTTTCAAAAAAAAAATAATTTAAAAATTTTAAAAACTTTTGGAAAAATTTTGTGTTGTGATTTCGCTTATTAGTTAGATGGGTAATCAGAAAAAAAAATTCAAAATTATAAAACAATAAATAAAAAAAAAATTTCAATGTGTCCCGGACCCCCTTAAATTTAAAAGAAGCTTATTCTATTTCAATATAGGTTTATAGTATCCTTTAAGTTGATGTTTCTCTAATTCTACAATTTTGAGTTGTGTCACTTTTCTTGCCGGGTTGCGATATTATTAAAGAATTCATTTTATATTTGTGAAGATAAAATTTTCAAAAAAATACTTTCATGGAACTTGAGTCTCCAGAGTCCCACTGCAACTGACTTTAGTCGAGGGTTAACCGAGGATTGTGGGCCGCATGTGGCTCGTCATTGTATTTTATGCGACCCAGAAAGTATCGTAAAAATAAAAATGATGCCAATCGAAATACAGATAAAATAACGAAATCAATTACAACCACTCAACCAAATTACGTAACAAGATTTAAAATCATAAATCTTTTAATTAAAACTAATTTTATTTTAAAAGTTACGAAAAAAGAACTACTGGTCCTTGTGTCTCTCGCTTTACAGGAAACCTCTCATTGCAGCAGTCATTAATTTGAGCAATAAATTATATAAACTCACTAATTTTTTTTCACAAACCCCATTTAGATTAATCATAACTTTAATCGATTAATTAGAAGCCATGATATGTGAGAGTTGTTTCCACTACATTTGACATTCCAATAAATCGTCGGGATGCTTCCTTTGCTTTCGACCACTTGCGCTTGCTGACGCCAATCGTTAAATTTGTAGAACGCGAAAAAGAGCTGTAAAATAAATCATTTGCCACTAAAAATTATGCATATGGATGCTATAAGAATTATACAATCAGCTTAGGAGAGTGCTCAAATCAATTTGAAGTGGCCAAAACCTGCAGAATGCAGATAAATCACGCGAGTTACTAGGACTTCGTAATTTCTATTTTTGGAGTGAAAGATACCAAAAATAGAAAGAGATTAAGAAAAATTAGAAGAGTGGAAGCCGAACAAATTCTCCTAACTCATTTAGGGTTTATTTTTCAGAGCAATGACAGAAGCGATCTTTCGCTTCAATGCAGTACTATTTACTAGTACTTCGTCAATACAACGAGTATAAAACGTAACTAAGAGTCATTATTTACTGCACATTTGGTTGCTTTGTTTTATCTTATTCGTGAATTCTCTGTTTTGAGAGCCGCTGAAGTCAATGAGAGGCATTTTCTGTTAAGCTACACATCCTTTCTCACTGTATTAAAAAAAAGTTACGGCAGCCGCCGCTGTCGCAGGATTGAAAACTGTGTTGTTTAGTTTGATTCTTAGACTGTTTCCCGAGAAAATACTGATCAGAAAAAAAGGAAATTAATATGGTTTGTTCTTCATCGTATTCCCTTCACAATTGTTAAGATTTTTTTTTCCGATGCGGCTATTAGTTTAAGGTTTATTAAGTGTCAAAATTGAATAAGCGAAATTTCTTCCGCGAGTGAGCAAAACACATACAAATTTCTACAATTTTTTCAAGTCTACAGCCGTGAGTTTATTTTTTAATGAGTACCTCTCAACGTAAATTTTTGCAGCTCGTCAATTTTTTTTAGAAATTTCAATTTGGTTCTTGTTAATATTTTTTTGAAATTCGGGACAAATCAGGACATTTTCATTACTTTTATTAAAACTGTCGTATCTATATCTTATTACTATTGGTTTTTAATTTTGAAAATATCGCAGTATACCTCAGAATGTACTCTTTCTTACGGTACAATTATTTTTGAAATTGGTTAATAAATAAATTCGATGCGATCAAAAGTTGGTCATACAAATGGGATTGCGTAGCAATCCCTGTGGGTTGTCGAGCGTTCCCTAGTATTATATATAAAGATAAATATATGACCATATTCCGCATACGAAAAAGGAAGTGTATCTGTATTTCGTACTAAAAAATGCCCAGAATATTACTGGTTCCGATTGTTGTTTTGGGATAAATTATGTAGGTCTTTTACTTAATGAATACAAATTGTGAATGCTAGCATTTTTAAATTGCTCGAAATTTTGTGCTAACTTTTATCAACATATTTTAATGTTGAGTAAACTGCTTTGATCGATTTCATTCATGTGTCCGGTATGCATTCACTTCAAGGCACTATACAAAAGCAGGCGAGAAATTTATCATCTTACAAATTGGCGAGTCAGTACGGAAATGAAAAATTGAACTCCTCTTTAAAATTCGTTTTCAAAATTATTCAAGAACATTGAGATCCATTTGGTAACTAGCCGACCAACCAGTCTGGTGGTTAAGGTGTTAGCTCCTAGATCGGACGGTTCCTGGTTCGAATCCGGGTATGTGCATGTATGTTTGTAAGCGTATGGTGTAGAGGCTACAGAAGATCCTTAAGTCGTGGTCGAAAGTACTCACGTTGGGTTGGTGTGGAAGTTTGGAGAGTGGGGTGCCAGCTCCGGTGTTGCCTCGTCATCTGAAAGGGGATCAAAATTATGTGGTGTTGTCCTCGAATCTTTCAATTAGGGAATTGATCCCGGACCGTCGTCAATAGCACGTTGTGTTGCTCTGATACGAAGTTAATCAAACTTGCCTAACCTTACCATTTGGTAAATAATATTCTTGTAAAACTGAATCATCAACACCTATCCTGGGTGTATTTCTCTCTTCTGTGTGTCAGGTTGCAAGTTCGAATCCAACAAACACCGTCGTGTACAAAGGGGGCTGGTGCACGTTAAATCTGCCTCAAATGTCCTCACGTTGGCGTGGTGTGGAAGTTTGGAGAGTGGGGTGCCAGCTCGGGTGTTGCCTCGTCATCTGACCGTGGTTCAAAATTACTTGGTGTCTCCTCCTCGGATCTTTCCCTCAGGGGATTAATCCCGGACCGTCGCCAATAGCCCGTTCTGTTACTTTTGGTACGACGTTAATTAAACTACTTACCTTTTGGGCCACAGAAGCCCGGTGTGAAGAGGCACTGACTAGAAACCGGAGGGTTGCCAGTTCAAAACTAGATTCAACCAATAAGTGTGGGCTGGTGCACATTCAATCAGTCGTGGCATCAAATGTCCGCACGTTGAGGGAGTTAGGAGAGTGGAGTGCCAGCCGAGATGTTGACCTCGTCACCTGTCTGTGGTTCAAAATGTTGTCATCCGATCCATTTCTCCTAGACTGTCGGCAAGTCCTTTGTTCTGTTCCAGTGCAAAGTTAATTCATCTACGAACCCCTCAAAATCATTTTTCCAAGTTTCGGTACACATTAAAAAATATTTCAATTATACCAGTTTGTTTTCTGACTGTTCATTTCTTTCTTGTGTTAACGAATATACAATGAGGTTACAAAAGTAATCGTCCACCTCCACGTTTCTATTTGTATGAATTTTATACAGTGTCCTAAAAGTTCACGTACTGACGATTCGTGAATTTATTATACAAAAACACCAACGTGTTACGCATTTGTTACGACAACCGCCTCACGGATTGATGAGGGGATTGCAATATCCTCCGTTGAGTTTCTTGCACAAAGTCTATTGTAACGACTTACGGTCCCGTGTTTTGCGTTCCATCGAACCTGTCTCACGAAATAGCCGAACGAGTTGATATAGCGTATCATTACTCGGTATTGCATCATTTGGATCTTTATGTCGCCAAAATTCTTTATATTTTCCATATGGTTTACATTCAAAATAAGCCTCAAACAGCGCAATTCTCTGAATGCATGATAAATTCATCTTGCAATGAAGAGCAAAATGACGTGGAACTTTATTATCGCACAACTTGAGCGCGAAGAAAACCAAACGATAAATATTAAAGACTCGATAAAACTATAAGCAGACGATAAAATTCAATAATTAAAAAAAACACGGGAAACACACTCATTGCCATAAAAATTTGCGCACCAAGAAATTATTGTAGGATCTTAACGAAACTTGGCATGAAGGTAAATGTCGGCCAGATATGCAAATGATTAGAAATGCAGCGTGATTGCGCATTGCGTAATGCCACTAGAGGGCGTTGAAGTTCGTTCTCCTTAGAGTATAAAGTCCGTAATAGCGTATCATTACTCGGTATTGCATCATTTGGATCTTTATGTCGCCAAAATTCTTTATATTTTCCATATGGTTTACATTCAAAATAAGCCTCAAACAGCGCAATTCTCTGAATGCATGATAAATTCATCTTGCAATGAAGAGCAAAATGACGTGGAACTTTATTATCGCACAACTTGAGCGCGAAGAAAACCAAACGATAAATATTAAAGACTCGATAAAACTATAAGCAGACGATAAAATTCAATAATTAAAAAAAACACGGGAAACACACTCATTGCCATAAAAATTTGCGCACCAAGAAATTATTGTAGGATCTTAACGAAACTTGGCATGAAGGTAAATGTCGGCCAGATATGCAAATGATTAGAAATGCAGCGTGATTGCGCATTGCGTAATGCCACTAGAGGGCGTTGAAGTTCGTTCTCCTTAGAGTATAAAGCAGGTAAGCAGAGTTTGTTTGAGTGTACTTAATCTTTTGCAAAAAAAACGCTGAGCTAGACATGCCGTTACGCCGCCATCGAAGACAATATGAGGAGCTGTCAGAATTCGAGAGGGGAAGAATCATCGGGATGATGGAAGCTGGGTGATCAGCTTGGCGAGTAGCTCGTCAAGTAGGCCGTTCTGATTTTACTGTGAGGAGGGGTTGGGATCAGTGGACAGAAGAGACGTCATTTACACGGCGACAAGGCTCAGGACGCACTCGACAGACCATTCGTCGAGAAGACCGTCACATCATACGAAACGCACGCGTAGAGCCAACTGCCTCATTGACCACTATCCAGACACAGGCAGCACCTTCACTACGGGCCCCTGTGTCTTCCCGAACCATCGCAAGGCGCCTGGCTGAAGGATATCTGATATCGCGGCGCCCATTACGTGTGCTGCCAATGACACCAACCACCGACGCCTCCGTTAAGAGTGGTGTCGCGGAATGGAACCAGGTCGTTCAGCGACGAATATAGATTCAATTTGAGCAGTGATGACAAACGTGTTCGTGTGTGGAGGCCCCGTGGTGAACGCCTCAATCCTGCCTTCGCTTTACAGCGACACACCGCTCCCACAGCTGGTGTGATGGTATGGGGTGCCATGGCTTACGATACACGGTCACCCCTAATATTGATCCATGGCACAATGACAGCCCAGCGGTACGTCCATGACATTCTTCAGCCACATGTGATGCCACTCATAGCAGGGCTCCCAGGAGCCATTTTTCAACAATGCTCGGCCACACACAGCAAGGATGTCACAAGACTGCCTCCGCCACATTACCACCCTTTCCTGGCCTGCTAAATCTCCAGATTTATCACCAATCGCTCTTATCTGGGATCATTTGGGACGGCAAGTTGGACACCCTACGAGTTTGGTCGAACTAGGGCGCGTTTACAGCAACTGTTGAACGAAATGTCTCAGGACATCATACGGAACTTGTATGCCTCAATGCCCACTCGTATCGCATCGTGCATTCGCGCTAGAGGGGGTCCAACAGAGTACTAAAACTTCCGTTCATTTGTACTTTTTTCTGCAATAAATGATCCTTTTTCTTTGATTTTCTAATCACTTACTTATATCAAAGTGTAAAATTTCCGTTTCATTTTGACGACTTTTTCTTGGTGCGCAAATTTTTATGTCAAAGAGTATAATTTTTTTAAGTTAGAGTACGGGGAACTTTTATGACACTCTGTGTATAAGGATGTAGTAAAAATTGTATTTTTAGCCACCCATACGTTTTATTAAATGTAGCGTAACCCACTGTATACCACACTAAAGTACCATAAAATAATAATCAATAGTGTTGCTAAAGTGTGACGTAACTGCGGTTTCCATGATCTTTGCAAGAAATTAAGTACAAAATCTCCACTAGTTAAAACAGCAGGTCGCCTTGCACCATGGCCATTGATATGCCCGACTTAATTGAGTAAAATAAGTTAGAAACTTAATTTAAATGTATTCTTTTGGAAAAATTCACCATCAGGATTTCAATACGAACCCCCATCTTTTATCACAAATTTAGATTAAACACACAATTTCAGGCGGAAATGAAAAAAAGTTTATAAATTTAACTGGATTTTTCAACCGATTTGTGTTTGAATTTGAAATTTGGATCTCCTGTTGAATTGGTGTTTCACGTTTTTTGTTATATTTGCTAAAAACATTAATTTTCCTTGGAAATTGTTTTTCCATTCGTTGTTACCCAAAAAACCCAAACTATAAACATTTTAACTGTCAAACTAAATTTTACTATTTTTTATTAATTATGAAATTAATTAATATTCATAAATATTTCATGAATAGAAACATGTGCAAATCTTGACTCCACGAGATTCAACTGTTACTGAAACATCGGAATTCCAAATTTCTGCTCATTACGTGCATAATAAGTAGCGCAGTGAGACTGTTAGCAAAATTTGATTTTTGTCGTTATTGCGGATTGTTCACAAAGTGAAAACAGAAATTTCTGCCAACAGATCCTGGGATTCAATCAAAATAGGTACTGACTTTGTCGCCAGCTTAATGAACTCCGTGCCACGGCTCCTGCAACAGGTCATTGACCGCGACAGCCACTACATAGCATATTAATATTTATAATGCGACTGTATATTAAATTATTTCTACTACGTATTATAAAAGGAAGTGTTTGTTTGTTTTCTACCCACAAAGTCCTGACACATCTAAGGCACTTACAGGTATGTGATTTAAAACAGAAAGAGTCCTAATTTTTTGCAAATTTTGGTCGCTTCGAATTTTAAAATACAATCTAGAATGTTTTCAAATGAATTTAATAGTTTTGTTTTAACCATTTCTTTCTGCTTTCGGAAACGAAGAAGCATCAAAATTTAGACTTTTCACCATCACGTCACTATTGACGTCAGCCTTTGGAACCATGCCATATTTCCCCTGCCGTCGCGAATGGGATAGAACAGATTCGAATGACCTTCGTTTGATTCGAGATTCATTCATTTTGATTTATTGAGAAACGGATTCGAGTGTGAAACGAAAGAAATTAGGGCATTTCCACTCTTAAGAAAACCAGATGACCAAAAGGTTTAAATGTGTAGAATAATAAGTGTTATACATCAAAATAAAGGTAATTTGTCTGGCTATTAAAATCAATCAACGAATAGTAATTTTATACTTCTGTATGAATACAGAAGTCATTAAAAGTTGGATAAAAGCATTTACTATAGCACTTGATTTAGGCATATCATATTTATTACGATATTTCTGATTGAGGAACATATACCTGAATCTTTTAAATCACCAGCAATAATATGATAGTATACTGTAAAGAAAACTCATGAAAATAAAAGTATTATTTATATTAAATTTTTGGGAATGAGGAAACTTTCTATATCTTGCATGATACGTCCGTTAAAAATTTTGTTGATAAAGTTATCTGACTATATTAGTTACAAGTATATACGTTCAACATTATTGAAGTAAAGCAATAACAACAGGCATAATAATGTATGATAAAATCATTTGGATAACATTGACAGTGGTTCCACAAATTGGCTAAGAAAAAAGTTACCATATTGATTTAAGAATCAAAAAATATTAATGTGTTTTAAAGTACAATATTAAATACAAAAAGATTTAAATGGAAAATATTTTTTCAATCAGGAAAGACAGTTTGTGCCTTACCTTTACATGTATTAGCTAATATTTGTGTTGACATGTTGTGTCCTCTTGTTGTAATTTTTATTATTTGGCGACAGATATATATATATTTAATCCAATGGCGGGCATTGTTGATTTGTAATCATTTTACCACTACAAGGTCAGAAGTGATGGCCACTTGTGAAGGAGCAGCCAATGGCCGACCATCATTACCCCTAACAAAGAACAGTGCAATTTACATCCATGCAATGACCCCGGAACCTAACGATACAGAGGACAACACCCTAACCACTAGACCGGTTGGTACCTATATAAATCACCTGTCATTAGGAAAAGCAATAAAAAAAAATTTTAATGGCCCTGCTTAAAAGTCCAACAAAGAAGACTGACGTTATTTCCCAACTTGCTAAGGAAATTGGCTTTAAGAAAATATTTATTCCCAAAAAAATTACTTTCTTCAGAATCAGAAGAAGCAGTGATTTCATTTTATCAAGAAGATATTTCCTGTCAGGCTCAAAGACGAAAAAATGTTGAAGCAGTTTGGAAATTTATTTTAAAAAGCGTCATATGTATTTCACACTGAAAGAAACTCAGGAGCGTTTTATAACAAAAAATCCTGAACTAAAGATTAAGTTGTAAAAATTTCAAGTTTATGACTAGAGACTATTGTTATCTTCTCAGACTTCACAATAATGTATGTCTGTGTATGCCATAGCAGCATTCAATTCTTATTGGATGCTTTAGTACATCACAATTTTCCAAAACGTACTACGGAACTTATTCTTCAAGAAATCTGCTGTATATATTCAGAAGACTGCATTTTAAACATTTGCGTCAGATGTAAAATCTTTAAAATTTTGAAAGTCCCAAACCAAATTTCAGAAGAAAAAGCAAAGTAACATGGTATCAATGGAATTCAGTGGATAGTGGAGTTGTAAAACCTAAAGAAGGTGTTTATTTGTTTCGCGGATGCAAAATCCTGAGAATCTAAGGCACTTACAGCAATGAGATTTGGCACACAGGTCGTCCGAATTTTTTCCAATTTTTTGGGGAACAAAAAAAAAGACTTGGTTGGACAAGTGATTTTAGTCCCATCAGCGTAAATTTTTTGAAAAAAGGACAAGGGCAAAACTTTTTTGGTCGGGAAAAGATGACATTTCTGTTGTGACTATAGAAGATATTGTGGACATAATTCATGAATCTCGATAGATAATCAATTTGGACCGACATGATATAGAATTTAATATGTACAATTTTTTAATTTAAAAATGTTTTGTCATTGTGTAGTACCACTAAATTTTAAAAAATTCATTAAATTATGATTTTTATCCTGCCATTCATTTTGGAGAGTGGGATACCAGCTCAGGTGTTGCTTCGTCATCTGACCGTGGTTCAAAATTACGAGGCGTTGTCCTCGAATCTTTCCCTTAAGGAACTGATCCCGGACAGTCGTCAATACCCGTTGTGTTGCTCTAGTACGACGTTAACTAAAATTACCATTATCTGCCATTCATTATTATTCTTTTAATTTATTGCAACATCTTTGTACAATACAACAATAACAAATCATAAAACAGTGCATGTATTTCAGAAGATACGTCCGTTACAATTTGAATTTTTAATAATCTATGTATTATTAATATCTTTGAATCTTCATTCATAAAAAAAAAAAAAATTCATTATTTCCCTTTGTAAACCTCAGACGATTTGTCATTTGTGTTCAATCACACCATTCTTTTTCCTGAAGGGATACGTCCGTTATACCCAAGTATTAACTCTATTTCTGTTTTTAAAATAAAACTATTTATTAGGGGCACTTTTAGAGATAGTTATCCTCAAAATAAGTACAAAAAAATTCATATTTGAATTATGTAATTGTGACAGTTGCTTTTATCGTCCGTTACATATGGAATTGCCCATTATTAAAGTTATCACTGGCTTTCTTCAGCGGTTTTTTTTTCTATCTCAGCAATCGTTAAAGATAGAATGAAGATTTTAACGGATTTCAAATCAGCGGAAAATTTTACACCAGATACACAAAACTTTTGATTTTCTTATTAAATAATTTATTAATTAAATATTAATTATTAACACCACAGGCAATATTACCCCCCCCCAAGAAAAGAACTCACGGGCAACTCCACGATGGCTGTTATCCAACTACAAATTCCTATTTGGTTTGCGAAGCAAACAACTCCACAGGCAACGCCGTTATGGTTGTTATCCAATAGGCTAGGAATTCCCATTTGGCTTGGAAAGCAAACCAATATCACCACAAAAGCAACTGGCTAGTTTATTATACAGCTTTTGTATGAAGGGTATTTTATCACTCTTTGCTAGGCATAATTAACTTCATAATTCAGATATTTAACATTACCTATATATGCTAATGTAGGTTAGGATTGCAACAATCCACGAATTGGACACAACATTGTCACACTCTTGATAACGTGAATTTTTACATGCTCCCTCAATGGTTTTCATTATTTCTTCATCAAATCCACAAGACAATTTTAAATATATTTGTAGAAAACATTAATCTTTATCGATTGCTACCTTCCGTTTTGTTCTGCAATGTAAGTAGTGCAATTGCGATCGAGTGAGTCGTTTTATTTTTTTACTCACTGCTGTACAATTAGCCTTGTTTGTTAGCAAAATTTTAGTTGTAAATTATATTAAATGCTTTTCCCCATTGAAACTACATATTCAAAATTTGTCATGGAATGGAACCCTTAAAACTGGTTATGGACTGATTCTTTTAGATATTTATAATATTTAACTGTTTTTGAAATAATTCAGTATAGAAATAATCTCTCTATATTAAAAAAAAGTTACCGCCGCCGCCGCCGAAGAATTGAAATTTTTGTTGTTTAGCTCCATTCTTAGACGGTTTCCCGAGAAAGTACTGATCGGAAAAATATGAAATTAACATGCTTTGTTCTTCATCGTATTCCCTGGATAATTATTAAGATTTTTTTCCGATGCGGCTATTAGTTTAGGTTTTATTAAGTGTTAAAGTTGAAGAAGTGAAATTTCTTCCGCGAGTGAGCAAAACACATTCAAAATTTCAGTCTTTAGTCGTGAGTTTTTTTTTAAGAGTACCTCTCAACGTAAATTTTTGCAGCTCGTCGAGTTTTTTTTGAAATTTAAATGTGGTTCTTGATAATATTTTTTTGAAATTCGGGAAAAATCGGGACATTTTTGTTACTTTTTTTTAAAACTGCCGTATCTATATCTAATTACTATTAGTTTTTAATTTTTAAAATATCGCAGTATACCTCAGAATATACTCTTTCTTACGGTACTATTATTTTTGAAATCGGTTAATAATTAAATTGGATGCGATCAAAAGTTCGTGATACAAAATTCGGAATCTTCGGATATTTTCGCTACGTTTTGTTAAAACCGTTATGTCTACGGCAAAAACCATTATTTTTTAAATTTGAGAACATCACTGAATACACTACATTACACTCTTTCTTATGGTACAATTATTTTTCAAATTGGTTAATAAACAAAATCGATGCAATTAAAAGTAGGTCATACAATTTTCGGAACTTTCAGATCGTAACTTCCGATACAAAACTAAAATGGTCATATCTATATAGTATTACTGTTAGTTTTTAATTTTAAAAATATTGCAGTATACCTCACAATGTACTCTTTCTTACGGTACAATTATTTTTAAAATTGGTTCATAAATAAATTCGATGCAATCAAAAGTTGGTGACACAAATTTCGTATTTTTCAGTTCGCATAGCTGGTTCGGGAAACAGCAGTGGGTTGCATTTTCTACTATCGGGTTTGCCAGATATCAAATTTATCGTAGCAACAATTGCCATAAAAACGATTTCTTTTTTTTTGGCGAGGAAAAAGGCTCGCTTTTTTCCCTCTGTTCTCAAGACAGTTTACCGACAAAGTACAATGTATTGATATTAACACTGTTTACTTAAAATTGTACAGGGAACAAGATACAGAAGATTTTTTACTGATGCGGCTATTAGTTTAGGGTGCATTAAGTGTTAAAGCAAAAAAAAGTGAAATCAATTGCGAAAGAAGTATTGGTTTGAGAAAGCAAACCAAACGGGATTGCGTAGCAATCCCCGGGGTCGGCGAGCGTAAGCGAGCAGGGCGCGAAGCCCTCGCTGTGACGTCATGTACCGGAAAGTGAAATCAGCATAATACGAATTATTCAGATAGTTTCACTCTGTGAAAGGAATGTTGGTTTGCGAAGCAAACCAAATGACATCTGTGAAAGGAGTGTTGGTTTGCGAAGCAAACCAAATGGGATTGCGCAGCAATCCCCGGGGGTTGGCGAGCGTAAGCGAGCAGGGGGCGGAGCCCCCTAGTTATTCTAAATAATCAATGAGAGAAAGACAACTTTTTACCAGGATTGGCATGAATGCGACTGTATAATATCTTACTGAATACATGACAGTTCAGTTTAAATTTAATTTTTTGAGTTGTTTTGCAAAATTAAAAAAGCAAATTATAACAAAAGTAATAAAAAGTTATATGTGTGTTAGTTTGTGTTATAGCAGTTCAAGGTTTGGCTTAACTTAGCATAATGGATACCATTTCATATTTCGATAGTGCTGTTTGATTTCACGTGTAAAAAACTATTCAGTTCTTTTATTTCCCTAGGCAATGATATTGTTTTAAATGTGTGTTGACACTACGATTTTTTTTTACACCAAATTAAATATATTCAATAGACAACATAGGAACTTTTAACATCCAGGTTGAGATCGATTGTAGTGTTAAAATGTTGCATATAATCACTGAATGCAATGATACGGTTACTACGAGAAAGCAGTCCTCCTTGTGTCAGTCTTTTCAAAAAGGTGCGATGGCTTGTTGGAAGACTACCATATGAAAAACATGAATGGTAATTACAGTTAATAGTTCCCCTGACAATTTGTTATCACTATACTTTTGGCACAGAACAATAAAATAAGCCAGAATCTGCATAGACAGCAGTTACAGAAAAGCTTTGTTTACATTCCAGCCCATCACTTAATTTATAGACGTTCAAAACCACACGAATCGACTGCCAAATCGCAGGAGCTGTACTATATAATTCTGCGTAAACTAACTTTTATTTCTCTTTCCAGCCATTCTCATTTAATAAAAGATTTCATCATGAAGACTGAGGAAAAAGGCGACAGAAATCATGTCCAAAATTTTCCAGGACCAGATTCACCATCTATTGCCTTACGAGATCCAACCAGACATCCTAGATTATTTTCATACGAGCAACTCTCGACATGTAAATACTGTAACAGATAGTAAAAGAAGCACCTGTCTTTTTCGCATCTTTATTTGAGAACCTTTTACAATGTGTATGCTATGTCAAATGTTCTAACAAGAACTCGTAGAATGAAAAATGAACAGTGCTGATGACAAGGGAACATATAACGGAAGAAACACACGTAGGTCGAATGAGCAGCTTCTTGACAAATAAAATCAATGTCTGCTGACATAAGTCTTTTGTCTTTCTCGTTGCTTTAATAGCTGGGTCCACCACCACCCCTCGGACCACCTCGTCCTCCACCACCGGTCGAGGAGAAGCACAGCTTCAGGATGTATGGGAATTTACCAGCTGCAATGAGGAATTGGAAGTTTTAATACAAATATTTCAAGAGATTAATGAAAGATATCTTTAAAAAAAATATTGCAACTTAATACATACCAGGATTTGGTATAGGTACATGATTACACAGAGCTAATCCCTCCAGGGAGTTTCCAATTGTAGCGAATTCGATTAAACCTGATGAGCTTCTTTCAGCTAAAACAAGACAAAAAATTAACCAATTCAAACTATTTAGGTTAATAACAGAGAATTTTAAAAAATCCAATACTTAAAAAACAAAAGTTAGAAATGACATTTTTCAAACACTCACATTTGTTTTTAGACTGAAATAGCTTGACGCTTGTAGGCGCGTTGGCGTCTTTCTCCTCGAACACCTAAATACAATTTAGAAATTTTATTTACATTCATCATTTTTTTAAATTATAGCAATGTAGCAACATTTTACTACCACTCACTAATGTATTGATTTAAGAACCACCAAACGAAAAAGCATGAAAGCAAAAGCAGAATTGAACTTTTTTTGTTAAGATGTCAACATTTTGTTTACATTTTACAATAATCAAATTAACCTTTTGACTACGGCTCTAGATATAACGAGCATGATTCTTGTAACTTTCAAGGTATGACCGATGTACTGGTCGTTGTGTAAATTATTTCTTAGCACGATCACAGTACAACTACCATACCTGCCATAGTCTAAAGGTTAAAGAAACTTGTAAAATAATAAACATTATAAAATGGCTTAAGAGCAAAATGTTCTGATAACTGAAGGAAATTAAACAGTGGTTAATAAACAAATTTTGAAATCTACAGAATCCAATTTTCTTATATTTTATTATGAATTTTCACCAAAAAATGTAGTAAGTAATGATTATCGCATAAAATCTCACTTGATGAAGGGGTGCTATTTATAACCTTATAACAATCGGAAAATTCCAATTCACCCACAACACAATGTGGCATTATTTTTATCCTTTGACTAAGAAATTTTAACTGTATCAAGGCTGTAATATTAAAAAAAGGTGCGAGACTTTGGGGATAGTAAAATTCAATAAAGTACACAAGAGATGATAGCTAGAACCAAGTTCAAAGTTTAGATGGAAAATACACATTGGAATAGTTGTAGTTTTCACTTGAATTTTTTTCATTCACTATGTAATACCACGTAAATTAGTATTTTTGTGCAATTCCATGTAAATGAGTTTTTATTAGAGGAGCTAATGCACCAAAACTGAAATGTCCCGTATTTTTTAACTTCCAATCCAAAAATTGTATGATTTTTTTTAAAACTAATCCTACTTATAAGATAGCCAAATTTTGGGATTACAGCAACCAACCAAGGAAAAATGTTCACTTTTACAATATTAGAAATATTTATAACAATATACATTTTTTGTTACAAGTGTATTTAAACATAAATAGTATTGATGCAATTGTGTATATATGAGAAACATCAACACATGTTTGAAGCCATATGTGGTAGGATTCAGCAAGAAGCAAATCCCTTTTAGTCCCTCAAACCACATTGAGAGGCAGACCCAAAACCGGCTCTGGTATAATAAATGGTGTTTCAAAGCCATGTTTTGCTAACTAAAAGGGCTAAATTTGCGACAATTGCAGCTAATTAGGCTTAAGAACGCAATTCAAAAACAAAAATGAAAATACAGGAGAATTTTGTTCCATCTGGAAGATTTTTGGTAAAGTTGACAGGTACGGAACACTATTTGATAAAAGACGGATCAAACCTTTTTCATTTCATCCTCCGTAATACCAAAGGGTGCATTGAAGAAGTGAAGCATCTTGGAAGGTGGGAGGATTCTGTTCTTGCTGGCAGCCTCGGGGTTTGTAAACCTGTTATTTCGGTTTCCCATGTAGTCCTTGAAAGAGGGAGTTCCATCAGGAAGAGTGAAGGGTTGCTGCACGTCATTCAAGAAAGCCTGCTTCGAGTACCTAAAAATTTCATTCTATCAGAACTCGATCGTTTTGAAATTAAAAAATTTGCAAGTTTCCATAAATCAACAATATTATTGCACACCACTCAAATGCACAATAACTTAACTTCAAAACAATCTGCCCAAATTAGAAGCAGAATTATTTAATTTCCTTTTCAAAATACCATTACTTTGACATTCAGTTACATACCACTATGTAAATGATTACACGCGATTTAAATAACACAATTAAAGATCATGTTTAAATGGTCCTTAAGTTTTGATCCAATTTACGTTGACAAAATTCATCCAAGACCTCTATTTATTAAACAAGTTGCTAATTTGTTGTAAACTTAGTAAATTAATTCAAATATGCTCAATTAATTCAATAAATATTCTTTATAATATTTTACAAGCTAAATAAGAACAAGTTTATTATTTATTAAATAAATGTGATTGCTAAGCAGTTAAAAAATCTGTCAACAGTCGACATAAAATTCATAGCCAATCTTCATTAATATAACCAGAGTTGACGACTCTAAGATCATTTCTAGTATTTTTATTAATTGCGCAATTAACAATATATAGCTTCTGAGGATCAAACTGCAAAACCTCAAAATATAAAACAAATCATGTTTTCCAAATTTTAGTCACATTTTATGATCTAAGCCTGTTTTCATTTTTACCAAATATGATGAAAAGCTACTTAATCGACATAAGGCTGTACCAATCAACACAAAATCAACTCACCCAAGCTGGAGTTTAGAGTCGAAAAATACGGCTCCGTTTAAATTTGAAACTGCCCTCTCCACAGAAATGGGGTCTCCCATCTGGATCATAGCACATCCTTCCTTACTCTTCAAAAACTTAATCTGAAAATGCATCGACATATTTCAGTCACAAAGCTTTTCACAATTTCATACCAGTCACAAAGTTTTTCACAATTTCATACCAAGAGAATCCAAAGTGTTCACCAACACTTACCCTGACAATGTTGCCGTAGAGGCACAGGATGTTAAACAGTTTGTCACAGTTCATCTTCTCGTGGCTTAGTCCGTAAGCCATCATGACAGAGCCCTGTTGGTTGGGTCCAGGAGGTGGTGGGGGTCCACCAGGTCCATATCCAGGACCCCTAGGAGAGACAGGCGGGGGCCCATCACCTCGATACGGGTCACGTCCGAACCTTTAGAGTAGAAGAGAAAAGGTTTAACAGAGCTATGTACCCGAGGAATATTCACTCGTAACATGTCCTACCCACTAATGCCTCTTGACGGAAAACTCTCAACAAATTATAACCAAATAACCATTAAGTGTCAATAGGCAAAAACAGATATCTACAGGGGCTTTTATGACGCTCACCAAACTGAGCGTCATACAAGCAATTAAAAACAGAATAACTTTCACAAGTCAGGATTCAAGTTGTAGGGTTTTGAATGTCTTAATCAGTAGAATTAGGGGACTGGTGATGAAATAAATCACTTCCCACAGTTCCGAGTTTAGCACCCGATGTCGAAAGTGACAGAATGGGAGAAGTAGACCATAGTGAACGCCATTTATGCTTTTGCATATGGCAGCCTTCAAACACACAAGGTCTCACCACCTTGTCAAAGATCAACTGCTTGAGCTGCTTTATTTTGTTACATTATTGGAAGTCTGAACATGGCAAGACAAATTTGGCCATGCCCAAAATAGAGACAAATATATGAAAAAATTAGAAAATTAAGTTTCTTTCATTGAAAAATAGTGCCCAAGGATTAAACAATAATCTGGCAATGAACTTTGTAGTTAAAAAAAAATATAATTTAAAATTAACCCAAACTAGCATACATTTAAATTAGACTCAACTCTCCCCTTCAAATACACGCTATCAAAAGGCATTGCCACAGATACAATAACTTTAGTATGCATACTACAAAAGTACTAAATACTTGTCCTTAGTACTCAAGTCATAACTACCTTTCAGGGGGAGCAGGGCCACCATATCCATCTCGTCCTGGAGGACCATAGGGATCGGCTCTTGGGCCGCGTGGAGGCATATATTCATCATATCCTCCTTCATAAGGTGGTGGTCCTCTGCCATCTGCAAGACAACAATCATTAAGCACCTTGTCACAGGATAAAAAGATTTCTACTTAACAAATCATTGTGTGAATGGCACACAGAAAATATGTGGTTGTATCACAGCAAAACCGGCCATTATTAATTTATTCATAATATTCAGAAAAAAGTCTCAAATATTCTTGGAAGAAATGCGAGTGCAGCTATAAGAAATCCACCCAAAATTCCAGGTTGTATACTAAAATTCTGTATACATTGGAATAAAACTTGGCTAGAATTTAGTCAAAATGCATCTTAATGGTTCATTGAGAAAACTTGAAAATTAAAGTTTGTTCAGTCAATTTTGATAGTTCCAGGTTACCAAGGATCTAGCCTGTGAAGCCTGGCTAGTTAATTCAAGTTCCCTTCGCACCAACAGAATCCAGGCCAATCCAAATCCAATAGAAAACTGAAGCTCAGGATTCAAGCAGTGATAAAAGGATTTTTGGCAAACATGTTATTTCCTTTGAAAGCGGCACTCGCAAATTCATAAGCTTCAGACAGTTGGTTTTGGGTTTTATGGCACAAGGGCTATGTTTAGCCAAGCAGTGTGCAGTGTCAAATAATTGTGCAAGGAGATCACTTGGCATCCTGGTGTGAAGAAGCCCTAAGAAAAGCACATTGAGTCATGATATGCACACCAATCTAAATGCATAATTACCATAAGCAGGGCCATTGCCTTGAGGTCCATAGCCACGTGGGGGTTCTTGAAGAAGGGCAGGTCTATCAGCTCCTAAAGGCTTGCCTATAAAGACAGAACACACCCCATTCAAGTCACTAATCACAAGGCACATTTCAGGAAGGGAAAGCAGAACTTAGACAATACACATACAAGTATTCTTTTCAGAGAAATCAAGGTCAAAATTACTTCAATCAATGGTCCATACTCACCAGACTGGCCTTTTAACATTTGCCACCTACAACAAAAAAGACATAGCAAGAAACATTTTGAGGCACGCATGCCCAAACTTAAGAGTAAATGCAGACAAGGAGCAAACCTTCCTGTCTTTGCAAAAATCCCAGCAACTTAAAGAGAAAACGAGCCTGCAGAAGAGTGGAGACAGAGTCTGTCACAGATGCTCGCTTGAAAGCCTCGACGATGCGCACAGACCGCCATTAGTCCGCCTGTATACAAGAGTCACAGGATTAGGGGACAGAAGGTAAGCAATGTTTGTTTTTTGTGTTTAACATTCACTTGTTTTGGGTAGTGTTGTCCATGTATCTTCTCTCTTGCTCCATGTTGATAAGAGTCATGCTTGTTTGGGTCTTGAGGAGTGATTGGTTATGATCTGAATGTCATGGTTCATCAGTATTTTTGAGTGCAATGTTGAACTATTTTAAATAGTTCTGGTGAGAGTATTGGGCTGGTGGGTCTCTCTCTGCGAGTTCTGTTCTGTTCTGCAAGTATTTTTTGGAGTGCATGTCATCGTATGAGTTCTTGTACAGTTTTCCCAGAGTGATTTTTTTTTTAGCTCCTGTGAGTTTTTGGCAGATGAAATTTCTTCGGCTGTTCTGGGCAAAGATATTTTTTAATGTCTCAAGCAGTTTTTTAAGACTTCTTGTGAGATGTATTTTCTGTAGTCCCCTCTGACGAATTCTGTTTGATTCTGCTATAGGTATTTGGTGGAGAAACATGAATGCCAATGTGCTTTTGTGACATTCGCAATTCTCGATCGAGTCTCGTGTTTACAGTTCTCAATTGTGCCATGCAGATTTCTCTATCAAGAAGGATATAGTAATGCCCCATTGATTATCATGTGTATCATCACATCACAGCATATTCTCGAGCATCTTTTGTTGTGGTGAAAAGATTATTTTCAGTTTTGAAATAACTTTAAAAACACATCACATAAAAATATACATAAATGGAATTTCTCCCAGCACAATAGCTAACTTCGAACTTTAATAAGGATGGTATGTTCGGTGGATCATCGGTAATTGAATCAAGTTGAGTACTAAATGTCAGCAGCAAACTATAAGTTCATGGTAACTTGATACTTTAAAAAAGCAAATCAAGTAGAATTCATACCTTGCTTTTCAAATATAATCAATTCACAATCCAAGTGTAATTTTGATAGGATATTAAAATTGCTTCAACTGCAGGCACTTTATATATACTGGTTTCCCCCTATATTGTACATTAGGTACATATTGTCAGTTGTATCAGGCATAAAATATTACATTTATTGAGATTGTTATGATCAATATGAAAATGTTAATCAATATGTAAGATTACATTGTGCTTGTATTAATGTTCACAACATAGAAAACAATTTCAACAGAAACAAACAATTACAAATTTAAGAAATACAAGATTCTTAGCAAAAAGATTAGTAAATAACATGTTTTATTCAGTTGAATCATTAAAAATTCAAAGTAACACACTACTCATTTGCTATAACGTAAAAAATAAGTAATTTTTTAATTTCTATTCCATCATTTTCTGGCTAGAAAAACAATCCAGTGAAATAGAATGTACTGAACGTATCTGCTAAAAAGACATTAATTTTGGAGACATTGTTGCAACAAAATGAGAAATATAGATGAAAGTTTCAGAATTCTTCAAATATTTAATTATAATTTAAGTTTTTAAAAAAGAGGAGAAAAAACTGAAACTTTGAAATTCTTTTGATCAATTCGATTTAATGTATAATGCAGATCTTCAAAGCATTATTATACATATACTTTATCAGACTTAAAAATGTCTCTGCTGAAACATGAATGCGAGATGGGATGCAATATCTATTTATATTGAGCATAGAGGCATTTCTTTTCAATGTCTAAATAGCTCTTAAGGTTCAAGGTATTTGATTCAATGATAACTTGGTAAAAACGTATTATAGATTTACCAATTGCTGAATGGCAAGATGCTCACTTGCCAAATTCAAGAAAAGTTTACCATTTTTTTTTCCAATTCAATTGTTTCAAAAAGTGTGAACTTTTTAGTTCAAATTTTTCTTTTAAGGTTCTTTTAAGGCAAATGCACTTGCAGCTAATGAGTGTTTTCCAACTTTAGCAACCATGGCTGCAATACCAACAGAACTAAAAAAAATCAATTTCTAGTCTGTGTGACAGGTATACATGCTTTCACATGATGCTAAACTCTTTAGGAATTTGTTGTTGCAGTAGGGCCAATTTAAAAGCTTTTTTATTTTAATTTAAAGTATGTGATACTTATCCAATATTTTGTAGATTTTAAATTATTATTTATATATATTTTAAAATTGCAACGCTTTATAATCAATATAGCATAGATCCAACTATTTTTCTGGAGAAAATGGACACTATCACAAGATAGGTATCACTATGATCTCCTGCAGTTCTATGTTTATGTCCTATGTGTCTTTTATATCAAGGGGTTCACACAATTTTTTCATTTTCAAGATCCTTGGATCTGACAAGTTTGGGAACCACTGCTCAACAAATCCATAGCTATTCTAATGTTATAATTATCGACTATATATAAACCACAGCAGCACTATGAATTAGTTTAAAAGAAAATCTGCACTATTCAATGCAACGCAACAGAACCTTCAACTTTTAATCAGGATGAATTCTTATGAAATTTCTATTTTATGTGTACCTTAAGATTTATAACTGGTGATATTTGTATATTGCACATCATTTGGTGCATGATTTTCCAAATTAAATTACCCATATTCAATGCAAATTATATTAGTGAAAGGAAATACAATATCCTTACCTTGATATTGCTCTAGTTTTAAATGATTCTTATTTAAATTACGAAACATACCTAAAGCGCTATTGGTATAATCCCAACTCTCATTATCGTTCTTGTACACATTCAATCGACTGGGCTAAAAAAAAATAAAAGTTTATCAAAACCTATCTTATAAATTGATTGAAAAACTTGACAAAAAAAAAATTATGTTACTTACTTTTGCGAATTCAATTTTCAAAGTACAGCAGCCAGAATAAATGTCACATCCATTCAGAGCATCCTTGGCACGTTGAGCAGCTTCAAGACTATCGAACTTGGAATAGAATTAAGGCAAAACAGACGCACTTCAAACAGGCCTGCACTCTGTTTATAAATTAACAAATCTTTTTTCAATCAGGAAAACCAATTCCCGATTAAACACTACACATTAATTGACAAGACTAATAAACACTATAATATATAAGACAAGGTTTGCCATGACATAAGTAGATTTTATACTCACTGTCATTGGCTGAAATTATGTTTAAATTATCCTCTTTTTCTCATTGTTTACATACTTTGACTGGAAATTGCTAACATGTAATAAATATTAAATCAGGATGCAGATGAAAGGAAACAAGTAATGCAAGTTAATAGTGGAAAGTAAAAGTGATATTTAAACAGAAACTTTAGTATACTAATGAATTGTAAATAGAGCAGGAATAACCCCCTGCAGTCATCTTCAGTTCATCAAAAAATAAAGGTTGTTCCTTAAGAAAAATTTTACGCAATAATAACGAAAAATATATAATGCTTACAGATGTTACAAATGAACAAGTCTCTTAATCAGAATTTTGAACATGAAAGGATTAAATAGAAGCGAAATTTGAACTGTGCATATGGGTTTTAAGTTCTACATAAAAAAAAAAGTCATCCAGAGGTTTTAATGTAAAAATCTTCCAGAAATCTTCATAATTAGGACATAATCTTCAGTGGGAATTGGAGAATTCATAAACAAAGGACCAGCCTTGTTGGGCTTGAGCCTGTAGCTGGTCGTCAATATTTGTATTTGTATTGAAACCGATGTCTTGATAAATTTTGAATCTTTTTTTTTAATATTAATTATCTTTGTTTATTCTACCACAATTACACATGGTTCCCATACATTTATCCAAAAAAAATTCAAGGACTTTTCAAAATCAAAAAAATATTTTTCAAGGACCTAAAATTTTTTTATAGCGACCTAAAACAAGGAGGCATACACAAAAATTGTCCAGGGTGGCAACAAAATCCTTGAAAAAAAGTTCCCTGATATTTCCATGATTTCCCTGATAGTCTCACAAAAATTTCTTTGATTTTCCAATTCCCTTAAGAAATGTTGTGATCCGTGATTGGTATCGATATACAGTATCCACACAACACTATTTTAAATATTTAGGGTCAGAGGTTGTAAAAGGATAATTCTCCACAAATATTTTGTATTTTTTCTCTACTGATATTTTAATTGTTATTGTAAGGGTTGGAAACCTTAATGGAACTCTAAAATTGCAATTGAAAAAACTGGAGAAAAAATGCAAAATACTATTATTGTGAACTTTTTACACCTGACCCTACATTGTCACACTATTCATCGAAAACAAATGCAAACAAACAAAAATGTAAATAAAAATAATTAATTTAATACACAAAAAACATCATTTGTTACACAAATTTCAAATTGTATCCCACAAGTTGTATCGCTAGCCTCACGGCGACCAAGATGCTGCAGCCGCGAAAAAAATGGCGGCGGCAGTTTTCGCGGTGTTAAAAAATCACGACGTTAAGGTTCTTTATTCGAATTACAATTTAGGCGAATACAATTTATTCCATTCTCAAAAGTACTCGTAATCGCACATCTCTAAATAGGACAAACAACAATGGTAGCAGTTTAAATTGTCAAAAATTCCCTGATTTTTTGTAAAATTTGGAAATTTTCCCTGAGATTTCCCTGATTTTTCCATAAATAAAAAAATTCCCTGAGAATTCCCGGTTTTCCAGGTTCTGTTACCACCCTGTTGTCAGTTGAAAAGAAAAATATAGCATTAAAAGAAACATTTTTTTCTACTGATGAAAAAAAAAGGTTATCAATTTTGGTTATAATCAGAATTTTCTTTCCTCACAGAACCTATGATTTTTTTTTTTGCAAAGTGGGCTTCTTGTCTCAATGCTAACTATCAGGCTACTTGCACACATATCATTTTCGGTCGTGTGATAAATATCGTACGATAAATTATTTTGGTTTGAGAAACAAAAGTTTTGACTGGTGTTAGGGCTTTTTTATCCTCTAGTCTAAGTTTCTATCTTTGCAATCGTTAAAGATAGAGTAAAAATTTCAATGGATTTGAAATCTGTAGAACATTTTACAACAGTAAGATATCTTAAATGTGATTTTCTCAAAAAAAAAATTTTTCAATTGTAATTTTTATATTTTTGCAATACGAGTTTGGTTTTATTTCTTTGGATGCGTTCCAGGTTACCAATGACGTCCTGACTGCTAAAGCTACAGTTTCCTAACAAAGTGGTGCTGTTATCTAGCGGCTGTGATAAGTCATGATGTGGCGGGCATAACAAGGCGGCCATCTTAACGGAGGCCAGAGGTGTCAACTTAGACGGACAGCATACTGTGGAGATTTAGACCTAGCATTATAAGTATATCACATAGTGTCAAAGCGTGAAACACCGGTTTTATTCAGAATAACGCTCAAATGGCGCACCTGCTGTGAAGGAAACTAGTCGGGACAAGTTTCAATGCAAGACGAAATTACACAATTACGTACTAGTTAAAAAAATCAAGTACTTTTCACCAAGTTCCGTAATTTTCAAGGACCCCTAGTTAGGAAAAAAAATTCAAGGACTTTTCAAGGATCGTGAGAACCCTGTTACAAAACTTAAACTTCAATTTGCACACTCTAGATTGTAACAAACACATTAACAAATACATGATAACATAAAAATCTAGTCTATTCCTAACACGAAGAAATCATAAAAGGATATTCCACCATAGCTTGCACACCATTCTTCTTAAAAATAACAATTCTCAGTACTTTCCCACTTGGACTACAAATAGTATGGATAACATCCTAAAGATAAAAAGAAGAATTTTGTAATTTAAGACAATTTTGATCTGAAAACACAAAAACAATCTTAAGAGAAGGACAAAACTTAAGTTCAATAACAAATTAAATTAATTGAAAAATGAGATCAAAATTATGTCTAGTATATTTTACTAGGATCACAGAAAAACCTTACAAAATGCTTTGAGCATCAGAGATTAATCTTAAATTACAATAAGGCTGTACAAGCCAAAGCACCTGTGAAATAGGTAGCATAGATGTTTAAATATAGCAGCAAAAAGTTTCCTCTCCCCCTCTTAAACCCTATTTTAGTTACAACTTCAGATGCCCAAACACAGAATCAATGGAACTAAATCACAAAATGTGCTAATTAAATATAACAGACATTGAAGATCTAGCCAAGAAATTTAAAATCGAAATATTTCTAAGGTTTTTGCGACAATCTAGTTAGTCTCTGGATTCTTGTTTTTCCTTTCATTCTACAAAACTTCAAAATCGACACCCCTTGGAAAATTTAAATGTAAGACTAGTGTAAACTTACCGTAGTAATGGGATAAGCAGGGTTCATCACCGTGATCAGCAAAATATGATTGGGTTTTTCATCAAACCTAAAAAGGAAAGCCAAGCAACTCATTAATTTTGCACTAGAAATTACATTTGCTAAAAATACAAACACTAAATTTAACCCTAGTTCAATAAATTAAACCATGCATTTTTACTCAATAGTCAATCTTAAAGTAAAATATGATTGAGCTTTCCATTAAATCTTCCGATGGACTTAAAATTAAAATGGGTTAAACTAATTAGTTTTGCAAATTTTCAAAATTCAATTCAAATACAAAATATTTCTACAAATAAAAAATAGCAATGAAAGTAATACTGGAAATAGAAAGGAAAGCTTACCCTTCTCTTCTTTGAGGCGGCCCACGGTTGTAACTGTTATAATAGTTTCCACCAAACTCCTGAAAGAAAATTCACATTGAAAAATACAGCTGTCAAAACAGAATCAAACCATGGTAAAATACTAGCAAACATTGCTTGGCATGATTTCAATTTTTGCATCAGAATTTATTAGAGCCTAAATCAGGAGTTCTCTCGAAGTGTGGTTGACTAATATTTTCCCCTTTCGGTTCTTTTCCAGGTATACATTTGCTAATTCCTCATTATAAATGTGATACCCAACAAAAAACCTTGCAAGTTGTTTTAGAAATTAATTTTTTTAATTATGCCCGACATCGTTTTCTCAGACATGAGGCGTCTTGCAATCCAATATAGCAGAGGTGGCCACAGGAAGGTCAAAAGCTCCAAAGTCATCACAAGAACCAACATTAAGCAGGGAGGGACAATTGAAAAGGTACTCCCCTGTATGTGCATAGTATTGCAGAAGGGGGAAAAGTGGCAAGTCCAATCCCAAATAGATGGGCTTGCAAGTAATCAGGTCCGGTGCTAACTCAAACACGTTACCCACTCGACTTTAGGGAGGAGGGAGGGCTGTGTGCGCTTCTGGTTGTCAAATATGTTAAAAATAACCTGTTTATTAGAATACATCTTCACATGTTTGCACCTCCTTCTTGTATGGTTATGATTATGTAAGCAAACGAGTTGTCATGCTTTTGTGATTGGCCACCGTACAACGTCACACCTATATATGAGTGTGGTCATAATATTATGGCCAATCTATACTTAATGTAGTCAGTATTATAATTTTGTTTATGGCAATCTTTCTATTGAGATATTTATGCTAATTTTTAGATATACAAGAAGTATAAAAGTGAAAGTTTCTTTTCTTTCAGATCACAATTTTTGTTATACTTTGGAAAGAAATGAACCTCTGGTTTTTCAATCTTTTTCTGTAAATAGTTTTACAGTTTTATTAATTAATGTTTTAAAATCTTTGATCATTTATTTTTTACTCCACATATCACTGGGCACTTAGCTTCCCCACAATATGCGAGTGATAAAATAGATAGTTGGCAGATGGGAAGTCTTGGATCTAAGAGAAAAAATTATTTTGTGTGTGGGATATTGCGTCTGAGAAGTTGCTTGACATTTTGAAGGAGTTGGGAGACATGGCAAAAGTAAGTGTCGAAGCCTCCTTAGCCAACGAGTCGGCTTGTATATTTCCATAAATGTCGCAATGACTAGGAATCTATTGAAGGACCACCTCTCTTCCAGACGACCATCTCACGCGTGTAAAAATCATAGCGATTGCGCATGCACCAATTTATTCCTGTCCGGACTTCTGTTGGAACCCTTACTTTACGAATGGTTTGTTTGGCGAAGACAAGGATATTTTCACCCCGCGCCAAACCAAGCATCTGTCGTTGACATTCTAGAATGGATGAACAGAATAAATGCGATTCTTGTGACAAAAAAAGGTACTTTAAGGTAGAGTGCCTACGTTAACTCATAATTACCAATTACTACAATCCTACAATAATTTTAAAATTCCAATTTTGAATTGTGTAACACTGTGTATGTAGTTACACATTTAAAATAGAATATTTTTTTCCTGAAAAGTTTTAAAATCTAGCTAATAGAACTAGAGAAAATATACGTACATCACAAAAACAATTACAAATTATAAAATAATTTATTTTTCAGAAACTCATAACGTGTGTGTTTGGCATTTAAATAAACTTTTAAATTATAAAATTGTACAAATTAACTTTTAGTAGAAAGATAGTATAGAATAGATAGTACTTAATACTTATATACTGGTAGTAAATAAGCCGTACTTTTACTAAACTATAAAAATAGGATACTAAACTGGCCGTACTTATTACTTTAACATCTGGCAGCAAACTCAAAAAATCCTCGTATTTTAAGCGATAAATTTCCAAATTTGGCATACCTTTCAACCAAACCAAACATGCAGTTAAAAATTTCCAACTCCATAGGCATGCGCAATTGCTATGATTTTTACACCCGAGAGATGGTCGTTCTCTTTTAGTACCAAGAAATTATTTTACCTCCACCTGGCCCTATAGACTCAAGCTTTTTTTAGAGAAACCCTTAAAACCACACTATTAAATTTATTTTAATGAAACTTTTGATGCATTTTATTAACATTGGATTCATATAGATTAAACAAGAACCAAAACCATTCAATTTTGTTAAGATTGTTTTCTCAGTGATACATTTAAAAGAGCATGTTTTGAAAGCCCCACTTTACCCCACGGTAGGGGAAGTGGGGGTAGTTCTAAAATTAGTGTATACTCTTGGATAACAGCCATAACAGAGTTGCTCGTGGTGTTGGATTGCTTCGCAAACCAAATGGGAATTCGTAGCCTATTGGATAACAGCCATCACAGCATGCCTGTGGTGTTGGTTTGCTTCGCAACACCACGGGCAACACTCATTGTCCAATTCAGCCAAATTTGAATTGCGAAGAGATCCAACCTTTTCATTGGTTAAAATCTCATCACTCTAGCTCTGTACTCATTTTCTTTGAATTCTCAATGGCTAACAGTATTTACAGATGGAATGGGAGAGTTTGCAGTATTGCTTTCTTTAAATCTTTTAAAGGCGAGTCAAGAGAAACTGCTTCAAAAGATAACAATGCTCTTGGTTGTTTCTCTTTTCTGTAAAGAGAATGACCAGAGGATGTTGTGGCAGAACCATCAGTATAAACATGCACTAGTCCTGATTTGGATATCTCGGTCATTATGAAATTAAATAGAAATTTGACAGTCAAAACTTTTTGAAAAAGAAAATTAAAAGTATGTATTTAGTGTCTTGTTAGGGCAATGAAGTTGTACAACCATCAAACAGAGGTCAAGAAAGCATTTTAAAGCAAATAAAAGCCAATTTTTGATTTCCTTAAAACATGGAGGTGACATTTATGGGAATGGAAGTGACAAGTATTTGCATGGAGGTGACAAAATGTTTCAGTTTCATCAAACACAATGTAATGTCCTTCCGAGTATTTCATCAAAAATATACAGTTCATTGTCAGTTGTTTTAAAATAGCCACAACCTCATCTTGCACTGTTGCTTCACATTCTTCAGAAGAAACAAATTTGTTTTTACTGTCAAGTCATCTTGACATGAAGCGGATCTGGTAAGAAGCTTCAAAACATTCAGTGACATTTGCCACATAATAACACTCTTTCTACCAAATACTTTGACAATTATATATTCATTAAATGCACTTGAGTCATGTCGCAAAGATTCAGACAGTGAGCAGAATGCACATGTTTCTTACATCAGGTTGCAATACCCAAAATGGTAAAAAAACAGAACGTTTAGTATGGAATATTATAGCCAGATTCTACTCGGGGTTGGACCCATTGGGTTTTTTCAAAAAAGCCCATTTGAAAAAACCCACAATTTGTAAACATTTTGGGATTTTTCAAAAAAAAATCTAAATTTTGCCCATATTTTTAAAAAGCAAAAGTTTCAGCGATTAAAAAAAATACATACAAAAATATAGTTATAAAATGTTTTAACAGAGTTGATAACTTTAAAAGAAGATTTATTTTTATTCACAAGTTTTGTACACATATTATTATCTATAACACACTACCATTCTCGAGTGTCATTGTCTCTTCAGGAAAAGCTGAACTTTGACCAGTTTTCCTGCTTTCTATGCCTTTAAGTGTCTATTTATCAACTCTGTCCATATGTTGGCATATGTAGAGAACACACGTTCAATGGATGCAAAACTTGGTTGGCTATAATATCTCTCCTGCTCCTTCCTTTTAAATTCTTCATACAGTTCTGGATCATTTTTAATTCTATTTCATTTCTGCAGACTTCTTCCTGATTTTCCTAAATTTGATATCTTATTTCTTAGACATGGTACCAACTGATACCCAAGAGAATTTCAGTCATGAGGATACTTAAATTATCTCCCAACTCTCAATGCCATATTTTTAAAGAAAAATTTAAAGATTCTATCAGCACACAGAATCAGATCCAAAGTTACAAGTCTTCAAACATTGTAAATCAAATAAAATTGGTAGGCTTAACACCCCAGGTTCAAATCAGAATCATTTGGCAGGTAAATCAGTACTGGTTACAGAAAAAACAATTGGACTCCTTATTTGTTTACCCAATAATGTTCTTATTTCAATAAATAACCATAAAATTAGTGAAGAATTGAAAAAGTAAACGATATCCCAAGAATCTTTTAACCCATAAAACAATTGAGATTATGGTTCATTCTGAAATTAAGTGAAAATTTGACAGTCAAAACTTTTGAAAAATAAAATTAAAGTTTTATTATTTATTGTATGTATTTAGTGTTCTGTTAGGGCAAATGAAGTTGTACAACCATCAAACAGAGGTCAAGAAAGCATTTTAAGCAAATTAAAGCCAATTTTTTATTTCCTTAAAACATGGAGGTGACATATAGTCCCATGGAGGTGACATTCATGGGAATGGAGCTACAAGTGTTTGCATGGAGGTGACAAAATGTTTCAGTTTCATTTAACACAGTGTAATGTCTTCGGGTATTTCATAAAAAATGAACTGTTCACGAGTGTTCATTGTCAGTTGTTTTAAAATGACCACAACCTCATCTTGCACTGTTGCTTCACATTCTTTTGGTGTCATGTTGCTTCACAATTTGTTTTTGGTGTCATGTCATCTTGACATGAAGCGGATCTGGTAAGAAGCTTCAAAACATTCCGAGACATTTGCCTCATAATAGCAAACACTCTTTCTACCAAATGCTTTGACAATTATATATTCATTAAATGGGCACTTGAGTCAGGTCGTAAAGATTCAAACAATGAGCAGAACATTAAGTTTTTCACTGTTTTCAATTTCCCTACCTATGTAATGTGATTTCATCGTCTGAACCTCTGAAATGCACACTTTGTATCTCCTTGGTGTACTTACATTAGTAATTTTTGTTGAAATCAACATGTATCAGTATCTTATCTGTTCCGAGGCTATTTTTTAGGTTGAAAATTGACCTGTATTGGACTATTTGCAAACATGCTTCATGAAATGAGGAATCATGATTGAATTTATTAACTAGTTCTTTGACTTTTATTTCTACTTTTGATTTAACCACTTTCTTAGCTGACTTTTTTATTCCTTTAACTAAACTTTACTTCTTTCCTCTTCCATTGCTCAACGCATGTAATTACATTTTCAAAATCATTTGTTTCAACGTGTTTGTTAATGCACTTCTTACATCTCCTTTTCAGACATTCTTCTTTACTTTTTACTACATCCTGACAGCAGAGATTTAACCTTCTGGTCTAAATCATTGTAATTAAAAACTTTGAGGCTTTTTAATTTTTCAAAAATTAAAAACATTTTCATGCTTTTCACATGCACATGTTTTTTACATTAGGTTGCAATACCTAAAATGGTAAAAAAAAAAAAAGAAAGAACGTTGAGTATGGAATATTATAGCCAGATTCTACTTCAACTTTTTATGGAGATTTTAAGATTTCCCATTAGGGTTCTCTTTTTTTTTGTTTTAGTCCTTAATGCCTGGTTCCATACGGCTGACGTCTTACTCAAAAAAACTTCACGATGTCAGATCTTATTCTCATTTTATTTTTTGTTTGGTATGTGCTTGTCTCTTTAATTACTTCAACAATGTTTTTCTCACTATATTTTATTCAATTTTTCCCATTATTGACTAAAGTGGGATCTTGTGCAAACTTTGATACTTTATAATTATTTTTCCAGACCCTACCAAACTAAATGCTTTTTGACCTTTCCTTTATTTTGTATTGTAATTTTTCTCTATCTGGGTAGTTAACACAGCTCCAAATTCAAGAATTTTTTCTCTAGGAGAAACTTTTTCTCAACGTAAAAGATTTTTGACCTTCTGCTGTGGACTGTTCATATTTTTAAACTTCTCTTTCAAACAATAGTTCCTCTTATATTTCTCCTTATTTGTATTGAGCTTCATTTTTTCTTTTTCAAGTTGCTTAATCTTAATCGTTCAGTAGGACTTTGATTTGTTTCTTTTAGCTAGCCTTTTTCTACCTCTTTCCCTGTTGCTTACTACTCTCCCAATAACAGCTACACTTTGAAGGCCTACACCAACAGCTTCTACTAGGTCAACTAGTTCACTGTTTGGTGGAATATTGATTTCCTTTTTTTCTTTTGTACTGAGCTCTCTTTTTTGTTGGAAAGTACTGAAATACCTTTTATTTTTCCTTCTTTTCTTCTATAATATCTCTCCAACTCCTTCCTTTTAAATTCTACATACAGTTCTGGATCATTTTAAATTCTATTTATTTATTGCTCAGATTCTTTCATGATTTTACTAAATTTGATTACATCAGATGGCAAAAGTTCCGCAGGGCACCTGCTTGGCGATCTTCTCTTTCCGATGGGAGATAACCAACCGAATGTTGCAAACTTAAAAGTCGCCAATTGCAGTCGCAATCGCTTATTTTTTCTCATAGGGAATAAATAATTCCCTTTTAATGAGTGGGAAGCAATATTAGGGATTTTATTCCAAGTTTGTTCTTTAAAATGGCGTATTTTTTCGTACTGCAATACGAAGTAGAACTTTTTTTTGAACTATAACATATAATTCTGACGGTTCCCGAAACCAGAATATTTATATGCAATATGCTTATATTAATATATAATGCTTTATTATTTATATATTTTTTAAATACAATATGCTTATATTTTTAAAATAAAAGCATTTTTGTAATGCAGATGAATAATTCAATTAATTATACGCCGACAGACCGGGATAGTGGTTAGGGTGTTAGCCTCTAGATCGGAAGGTTCCTGGTTCGAATCCGGGTCCGGGCATGGATGTTTGTAAGCGTATGGTGTAGAGGCGGCTGGTGCACCTTAAATCTGTCGTGGCCGAAAGTCCTCACGTTGGGTTGGCGTGGAAGTTTGGAGAGTGGGGTGCCAGCTCAGGTGTTGCTTCGTCATTTGACCGTGGTACAAAATTACGAGGTGTTGTCCTCGAATTCCCTTAAGGGACTGATCCCGGACCGTCGTCAATAGCACGTTGTGTAGCACTAGTACGACGTTAACTAAAATTACCATTACCAATTAATTTTCCGTAATCAATTGTTATTCTGAATACGATAGCGATTGTAAATTTTTATTTCTCAATGCAAATTAGTTTTAATTACGTGAACAAGTGTATTTAAGGCAATCAAACTATACTTATACGAGATTTCTCACTATCTCTCAGAATCGGCGCCGAACAAACGGGATAGTGGTTAAGGTGTTAGCCTCTAGATTGGAAGGTTCCTGGTTCGAATCCGGGTCCGGGCATGTTTGTTAGCGTATGGTGTAGAGGCGGCTGGTGCACCTTAAATCTATCGTGGCCGAAAGTCCTCACGTTGGGTTTCTGTGGAAGTTTGGAGAGTGGGGTGCCAGCTCAGGTGTTGCTTCGTCATCTGACCGTGGTTCAAAATTACGAGGTATTGTCTTCGGGATCTTTCCCTTAAAGGATTGATCCCGGATCGTCGTCAATAGCCCGTTGTGTTGCTCTAGTACGACGTTAACTAAAATTACCATTATCTCAGAGTCGGCGTTACTCAAAACAAATTGCTCATAGACTACATGCAATATGAGTTCAACTTGAAGTTCATTTCTGCATTGTCCTCAATACTTGAGGAACACATATAAAACCTTTGTAAGATAGATTTATGCAAATACTATGTCATTTGTACCTTACTTCATACCGGGATTCGAACGCAGAACCTGTTGAACCGGGGAATTTACTATCGTCTAGTTTTTTAAGAACAATTGTACAGTATTTGTTATTGAGCAGGGAGAGGTATTTTTCAATTAACGTCGCACTGGATCAACACAACGGGCTATTGGCGACGGTCCGCGATTTATTCTAAAGGGAAAGATTCGAGGACAACACCTCACTTTGGGTTGGCGAGGAAGTTTGGAGACTGGGGTGCCAGCTCAAGTGTAACTTCGTCATCTGACCTTGGTTCAAAATTACGAGGTGTTGTCCTCGAATCTTTCCCTTAAGGGATTGATCCCGGACCGTCGTCAATAGCCCGTTGTGTTGCTCTAGTACGACGTTAACTAAAATTACCATTACCAAAACATAAAGTTTGGTCCAAAGATATGAAGTTGTGCGAAAGTTATTTCATAAAATGTGGCCAAAAGTTTGTATAAATCCACAAAAATTGATAGGTTATTGCAGAAGACTTGCTACACTTATCTATTAAAATATATGTTTACATGTAAATCCGTCAAAATTATCGTAATTTAAAAATTCATTTTCCATTTAGTTTGATATCAATTAATTTTTAACTGTAAAATGTAAAAACTGATTAAAAGACCAATTGTGATGATTATGAAAGTCTACTGTCCCCTTTAAAGTAATGTGATACGCAATTAGAAACCGTACTTTCATTACCATCAAATTTTCTTGCATGTTGTAATTAATGGAAAACATGAACGATTTGCTTACTTTTCTTTTATGAATAAATTGATAAAAACTTCTTGCATCATTGTTTTCCCGGCACAGTGAATATCATCAGAACCATTATCAATGTCGCTTATTATCAATCGAAATGTCGAACCAAGTCGTGATCACCTACATAATTCGAATTTTCATTTTTTTTCGTTTTACTATGAATTGTTCTTTATATTGCAGGACAAAACAGATTTAAAATTAGATAAAAAATCATATTTAAATTCAGAGTTAAATCGAATCAGAACTAATTATCTTTTTACTGTTTTTTTGTATTTTGTTAGAATAATCAGAAAAACAATTCAGAGTTAGCGGTTCATAGGTTAACATTGAATATGTTCGGATTAAACTAAGTCATTCTTGGAGGGGAAATTTATGTTCAACTCTTTGATGTTCTTACTCGTTCCATAAAATTCGTATTATGTTCTTTATTCTTTTACCCAACAGAATCAATTAGGTTTGTGCTTGATAATCAGTCATTTTAATCAAGATGTTGTGTTAAGATAAAATCAAAGGTTCTAAAGAAATTTTTCGTTTTAGGTTCAAATATGATAAACTTAAAATTTTTTACTTGACACACGCGCGCATTCATGCGTATGCATCACATGTATGGCTTTCATGCGTGAGCATGTATACACGTATGTTATGCATACGTCTGTATGCATGCTTATAAGTGTATATGTATGATTTTATATGCGTATGCATGCACTTACCTGTGTTTGCGTGTGATATTTTCTATTTTTTAATTATTATGGCAAAGGAAAGGACCTTTTTATATGATGGCTCTGAAAAGAGCCGTTTCTTAAATGATGGCCCTGAAAAGGGCCGTTTTTTTTATGATGGCCCTGAAAAGGGCCGTTTTTTATGATGGCCCTGAAAAGGGCCTTTTTTGAGATCACGCGTATAGATTTATGGCACAGGATAGTAGATTTTTACGATTTCTATAAACTTAGAAAAACAGTCCAAGTTTTGCTTGCGGCATGTTCTTCTCCAAACGTATTCTAATAACCGGTCCGTCATCATTTCTTTTCTAAGGCCGCCCCGATTAATTTTCACTTTTAGATCTTTCCAGGATGATTCTATCGTTTGGGTGTGGGCCCCTGTCAGAGGATCTACAAAATTCTGGGAGTGGTTGACGGTTGCATGAAAGTATAATCCCGTCCTCCGAAGTCCAGAGTATGCTCTCCACTGGTCACTCATTATGGTAGTTCCTGGAGCAACATGCTTCAAAATTAAGGGCATTAAAGTTGCTGCATTTCTTCTATTGTTGGGGCAAACTTCAAACCGAATTTCTTTGGTATCCCTCTGAATGAGGCCCAACACCCAAGTCCCTTCCCTCAACCTACCAACATGGTACTTCCTTCTTCCTATTTTAGATTCATCAATTTCAACTATCATTCCAGGGCCTCCTAAAAGACTCTGGCCAACTTGGTGGTTGACCACAAAGTCTGTTAAAATTTCCCTACAGTAGCTGAACCAGTCAGCTACTGTCTCCCGGCTGGTTGTTTCACTCCTGTCCGATGAATTCAAAATTGTCTGATCATAAGACAATCCCTGAGTAAAACAAAAAGTAATTTTCATTACCTTTTCCGGGGATAGCTTTGTATTAGCGAACCACGTACCATGCGCCCGTGAGACACTCTCTTCTCTGCCAGAACGGTGTTTCTTTTGGCATCTGAATATACCCAATCCTTTCCGATTGTCCAGCTTCATTAAATGCCCCTCTGAACAACGCTTCTCCTTGGGGATCAATCTTTGCGTCTCTAGCCACGAAATACAAGTTCCTCTATCCCGCGTGATCTCCAGCGAAACATGGAAAAAGTCCATGCGAAAAGCCATCAGGAAGAAATGTAAACCTTCTCTCTGATATACTCAGAAAATGATTGTAGGAATGCATAATTCACGTTTCTTATATACCCTTGTATATCATTTACGTAGACGATAAATGTTAATCAATATAAACACATTTAATGCAACGCAAACGATAATTTTATAGAAGGTTATTCACTGTAATCCAACACAGACGATATTTTTTACATACAGCTGTTCATTTAAATGTACCGCTGATTATAATTCTGCATCTGAAAATGTTTTGGTTTGTTTGGGTGGACAATAATGGACAAACTGCACGAAAGGCAAAGCATACAAACTAATAAAAAGTGATGATTTGATAAAAATTAATTGACCACTTGCCTCTGTGGCACCATATGAGTCCAACTGATTGCTATTGCGCTCAAAGCAATTCCAGCAAAGGAAGTCAAAACAAATAAATAAAAAAATTTGACTGGCATCGCTTGGTTCTTTTTTTAAAATCGGGATAGTTAAAGGATTAAAATCTATTGTAATAAATCGTATGAAAAAAAAAATACATTTTTTTTATGTAAAATAAACGCAAGTTAATTGTAAATTAAGCTGTTTCGTTGTCTTGACAGACACACCACTAGGCCCACTAATTAAAATACGCAATTGTCAAAGGTCCGGCAGTTTCAGCATTCATGACGGATGCGTCGAGCCCCACGAGAAGCGATTGTGTTAGGGAACGAGAGTTAGTCATGTAGTAGTAGCTCTTTGACAAAGATCTTTTATAAAACTTCTATTTTACCACTGTACAAATTTATCATTTGCATTTTTGTAATTGGCTTCGATTTTAAAAAATAGGAAGAAAAATAAGTTTAGTGTGGGTAAGACCAGTAGCGTAGCAAGGTCAGGTGGTACCCAGTGCGGAAAATTTCTTTTGTCAAACCCCATTGAAATTATTAAAAGAAGGAAAAATAAGATTCAACTATACAAGAGTTATTTTCTGGTTTATTTCTTGGTATTGATAAATAAGCACTTAAAAGACTTATTTTCCTAACTTCGTTCCCTGCAATTTTTAAAATGACATAATCAAAATCAATTCCTTTCGCTACTTTATTTTCAATTGACAAGATAGCTAATTCAGAGAGCCAAGCTTTACTCATAATGGACCTAAGATAACATAAGATGATTAATTTTAGTTTTGAAAAACGCATCTCACATGATGCTACTGAAACACATAGTAGTAGCGCGGCAAGCGCTGGCCCACGAATAGAAGGGAAGAGTGGGGAAAGGGTGACGCTGAAAGGGGAGACGCATGAGAGATGCAAGAAAATCGGCGTAGGAGGAAGGAAGGCTTCTTTCGAAGTACCAATAATTGTGTGTATTTATCCGTTCAATAAAGTTTCATTTAAGAATGGAAATTGTTTGCTCTACTTGTAAACAAGGATGACAATAAGTAGGACGAGATCGCTCGGAGTACTACACAAATAATGTTAACAAGATTCTTCAGGCTAAACTTAGATTTGGTAATTAATTAATAAATTAATTTTTCAATTAACGTCGTACTAGAGCAACACAATGGGCTATTTACCACGGTTCGGGATCAATCCACTAAGACAAAGATCCGAGGACAATACCACGCAATTTTAAACCACGGTCATCTGACCGTAATTCAAAATCGCGTGGTTTCGTCATCTGACGAAAAGTTAGATTTGGTACAGAATCCGAAAGTTCATATTCAACAACAAACTCTAAAAATCTTATAGAAGATCCTTCCAGAGAATCTTCTTTTGAAACTTGGTTAGCTTGTAGATGTCTTCTTAGTAGTGAAATCTCTCTAAGGCTATCATCTACAGAAAGTTCACAGTTTACGATTACGTTCTGTATTAACTGTGGCAGTTAGTCTTCTGAAGTTGTAATCAGTTTCTTGGGCTCGAAAACTACAAACCGAGCTGTAATATTTTCCATGTCTTTACTGTCAGTGTCTATTTCTTGATAAAAACCTGTCAATGCACTCCAGCAATGATCTTTCGAATTCTTCATTCAATGTAAGTGGTTCTTGAACCTTTTCTACAGCCATCATTTTCTTCTTTCTAATGATTCTTCTTTTCACTAAAGGAATGTCCGTCTCTTCACAAGTGTTCGTTGCAAAATACAATGCTTTCTCACGATCTCATTTCTTTTGTCTTTCAAAAATATTTTCAAACTTCTCATTTTGCTAACACTTCTCAAAACGTATCCCAGCAATCTGTAGGTATTGTGAGCGTGGTTTACTTCTTCTAAAACACTACTCCAGAAATACAAAAGACATAAGAAAGAAAAATCACATACTGCTGGCAAAAGGGTTTCTGTGGGATTACAAAGTTCTTCTACGGCATCAACAATCTTCCAGAAATCAGCTTATACAGTCTTTACAGCTTCGTAGTGAGTACTCCATCATGTGATTGACAGTCTCTTGACTGTACCTCCAATATTAGTTACTAGCCACTGCGTGGCTAGCCAGGCGTTTCCCGTGCCCGTGGTGTTTGTTTGCGAAGCAAACATAACGCCTAACACCACGGGCAACGCCGTGATATAAGGTAGTATTCTGGTGAAAAATTTTCCGCAGATTTCAAATCCGCTGAATTGTTTAATCTATCTTTAACGGTCTTGGAGATAGAAAAAAGAACTGACTTCAGTTAAAAGATTTGTCGTCTGGCTGGAAATTTATTTGTCCGCGCAAAATCAAAGCGGAAATGAAAAAAAAAAATTCTCCGCGTTCTGCGGTTGAAAAAAACTTGGCATACTTCTAAACCCTGACACCCCCCTAGTACAAACTGAAGAGAACACCTAGTACTCTCCACTACGCACCGTCGAATTCTGCGTTTATTGACTGAACTTATGTTTTAATACCCATTATAATGATTTATTGAAGTTACTTGTCAAATGCAGTTATCAAACTGGTTTTAAGCAGGATGTAAAAAATCATGATTTTTTAACAAAATAATCCATTAATCGGATTTATTTTATTTAAATCGGATTTTTTTTTAAATTTAAATCATGAATTTTTATTTAATTTCTGTGGTCCCTATACACTGTTTTTATAATAATTATATATAAATTTGTTAAATAAAAAATTGAGTTTGTGACATGACATGCAAACCGATATTTATTTTTAAGTAAACAATCAGAATTTGCGACATGGTAAATCAATATTTGCTTACTAAAATCAGTTTCTTGCATGGTGATACAATTAAAAAATGAATTTAAAAAATAAATGCAAAAGGTAAAACATTTGCTTAACTTTAAAACACAAGTTGACATCCCTCATAGTTTTTCTTGAGTAAATTACATCATCATGTTAACAAATTTATCAGTAAGTGTAAGGACAGACCTAAACTATTGTCTGAGAAGTAGAATAGAGAAATAATCAGACTAAAGAAATTTCGAATAATAAAACTGCCGAACAGCAATAATACATGAATTTTCACTTAGTTTTAATTCACATTGGATCTTTCTTCCTGCTGACATTTTAATGGTTATGTGAGTGAAAATGTACATTTCTACTCTTTAATTTCTATTGCACATCACAAGAATAAGCTACTGACAAATGCCTCAAAAAATTTTACTTCCCACTTGTGTTTTTTTTTTTGCTAATGAAATCAGTCACCCTTTTAGTTTATAATTTTGAATCAAACTTTTGCATACTTCCTTTAAGTGTTTATATTTTGAGTGCTGTTAATCAGGAATGTTTATACATTACTCTTCCTGGTATTTAGATTTATGATGTCATGTGTGTTTACATTACCGGTTCCAGTATATAATATATTCTAATAAGTTACAACTGGCAGTTACTATCTTTTATAATATCTAGTAATTGACCCAGTTCCCTCTGAGCTGGGTTGTAGCCATTAGTGCTGAAATCACCATGAGAGCAGAAAGATTAAAGCATTTGACCACTTCTGTGATTTTCCTATGGTGTATTTACTTACTTATAAAAATGTAAGATTAGTTGTGATTAAAATCATTATTTTAATCGTTGATTTAAAACTTGACACCCTGGTTTTAAGTATAATATTTTTTTAAGTCATTCCCATTTTTTAAATAAAAAAAACACCCACATTTTTACCATTTTGACACCCCCGTATGTGATGACACCCCGGGCGGCCCCCACCCACCTTCCTACGCCACTGGAAGACCATGGATTTCTCGGCGACAGTTGAAAAGTGTAAAAAACTTGCTTCCGGAGAGGTCACGGAAGATCATAGAAGTTACATGAACTATTTAAGGACGGATGAAATGCTTCCAATTATTTGACTCTGAAGGTGGGACCTTTAATACCATGGAAAATGCACTACTTTCAACTTTTCCGCAAGGTACTGGCTCGTCAACCAGTTTATTTTACACATCTTGTGATGTACTGGAATCCATTTTCTTTCAAAACATTTTCTATTTCTTTATAAGCGTTTGTTTCGGTTTTTGTAGTCAGCATGTCCATCATGGAAAAATTCAAATCTATGATATTCACTTATTAACATCTTCGTAGCTCCCCCTGACCACCAATCACTCATTTTTGACGTAGCATACGTCTTACCTTTCGAAACTGGGGTACGACGCTTAATTTTCAAGCGTCACAAAAAAAGCGTAAGTGCGAAAAATTTAATGATTTGAAATTTTCCCCAGATACATAAATGAAAAATATCGCTTTGAAATGATCATTGAACAAAGAATGTTATAAATACTCATAGATCGTGTGCTGACGTCATCGGCTGATGCAATCGCAGCGCAAAGTTGAGTCGTCACGAAATGCGCACTGCCGATCACATTTATTTAGTCTTGCACCGGCCTTTTTTGTTTCGTCTCTTTGCGCTTTAAAATAAAAATAGAAATAAAACTTAAATATTTAATACTTGTTTAGATATCAGACTTCAAAGTGGAAATCCCGCAAAAGTTTCAAAATGTCCAAATATATGCCTTATATAAACGTCAACAGGAAGAATGATCCAGATTCTGATGCTGAGCGTCAACGGGCTCGGCGAGTTGCTGCTCACATAATTAGTCTAGCCACAGACTCCTTTGTGTGAGCTCGACGTTTGAGAACGTGACAGTTCTTTTCGTGGGAGTCACATTGCCCGTGGTGTTGGTTTCAGGGATTAAGCTACGATAGAATGCGAAAGAAATGGTAACCACTTTCGCAAAAATGCGAATAAAAAATCTTTATGAGCATAAGTTCCAAAAACGGAAGGATTTCGAGGTAGAAAATCGCTTTTCTATCAGAAGATCGGTTCTTAATCATTTGAAAAAGAATAATAAACGCCGAGAAAGCAATTGTTCTTAATTCTGTTATTAAAAGAAATAATTCCGATTGAAATATTCCGATCGTATGTTTTATAGCTTCGGTGTTTTTTCTGACAATTTTAATAGGGACATTTTAATGCGAATGCTTAGTGTCTATGTGTAACTTTGTGGTCTTAGCACGATGGAAAAGTTTCTTGTAGCAAAACGCAAACCTGATGAAATAAGCAGCGTTAATGATTGGGACCTCGAAACAAAAAAAATTGGGTTTGCCATCTAAGCAGCTAGTGAAGAAATGGTGTTCACTGTATGGATGGTTTGAGGTAATATGGGAAGAAAAGTCACCTCTTTTTAAATGCAGGTTTTGCGAACCAGCCAAGAAAAAAAAAATCTGTCAAGGATAAAGATAAGCTAAGTTTAATTTTTCGATTCTTACATTCACATTTTATCAGTTATTTAGTTGAAAAAATACCGGAACGCACAGTTAAAAGGTTTCTTAAGGATTCGCTGTCAACACTGTGTAGACTTGTTTACTAGGTCTTTTTAATGCCAACATCTTTGCTTCATTTCTAAACCTTGTTATGGAATTATATGAAAAGATAATGAGAGGAAATGTTGAGGAATAAATGAGAGAAACCCAAGTAGAGTAAAATTTTCCGCAGATATCTAATCCGTTGAAATTTTCAATATATCTTTAACGATCCTATTTTTACAAAAAACTAAACAATGCCCGTCAAAATGTTCGCTGTGAAATCGTTTGAGCGGAGACTACGCATTCCCATTTAATTAAGAGCGGAAGGTGAAAAAATTTGGCATGGTTTCAAAGGCTGACGTCAATAATGACGATTGTGACGTGACGACATGGGGGGAAAATAGAATTCCATTATTTCTTCCAATTGCAGGAGCAGGACGAAACTAAGTTCCAAAGTTGAAAAAACTATTAAATTCATATAAAAATGTTCTAGATTAAATTTTTAAAATTCGCTTCGACTCTTAAATTGCAAAAAATTCGGACAACCTGTGTGCCAAATCCCATTACTGTATGTACCATAGATTCGTCAGGACTTTGCAGCCAAGAAAGAAACACTTCCTTTTATAATAGTAGAGACAATAAGAGAAAACTAAATTTTTAATACTTGTTTATATATGGGATTTCAAAGTAAGGAAAATCGCAAAAATTTCAAAACGTCCAAATATATGCATACTAAACACCAGAAGAACTATAAAAAACGTTAACAGGAAGAACGATCAAGAAATGGTGAGTCCAAGACGATCCGCACATTCGATGCTGAGTGTTAGTGGAGGAAGTTCTTGAAAGAATAGATGTCGCATCTTCAAGATGAACAAATGCCTGATACGTGTGCGTCAAGTACCTCCATCGCTCACAGTTCCACTCAAATAGCACATCTGTTGACATAAACGTTTTAGAATCAAATGGTGGAACTCTGTTCGAGTCCGTGTATTGCACGAAAGGAATAAATCCATACTATTTAAAATAGAAATCAAATTTGTTACTAACACAAAACCTAATAATTTTATTCCCTTGTCGGTTTTTCAGATGCAGAATAGACCAGAATTTCGACAGAGAAACAACTTTGGGGAAAAACAATTCTCAATCTAAAGTTCGCAAACACAAATTCATCGGAATGCGATAGCGATTGATCTACTCGTCCAGTAATAAAGTGAATCAAAGAATATTTTATACGAAAAGAGTTCTGAATTAGAACAAAAATTCTTAAAATCCAACAAGTTCAACCCTAGAGGTCGATAATGAGACACAACCTTCAACAGCGAGTGCACCAATTGAGATATATGTGCGCAGCGATGAACATTTAATGTGTGAATTTAAAACAGACTTGTACTAATTTCTTTCACTTTCATTCTTTATATGACCTCACTGACATATTCTATGCCTTAAACCTAGCGGCCGTGTCCCGAATCAGCCGTTTTCTTTAATTATTTGTTCAAATCCCAAAGCTGCAAAGTATGTTCAGCGATTGAAACTGCATGAACACGAATCTTTTTCAAGTATTGGATGAGGAGGCTAACTTATATAAAAGAAACTTTGACGAAGCTTTTATCAAAGTTGACCATTACACTACCTTATTTCGTCATCAAACTTTTTTTATAAAAGATCTTTGACAAAAAACTTTTATAATGTAATATAATTTCAATATAATTTTGCTCTTATGAAGTTTATGAACTTCGAAAGCTCATTTAGATGCTGAAATCACAAATAATGAGTGAAATAATTGTTTACCATGAATATAAAGCATTTATATCTAAAAGCACATTTCGCACCCCGGCAAGAAAAGTGACACAACTCAAAATTGTAGAATTTGAGAAACATCAACTTAAAGAATACTATAAAACTTATATTGAAACATTTATTTTTTGACCTGTGTCACTTTTTTTGCATGGGTGCAATTTATAAAAACATGTCAGAAAATGATTTTCTTCTTAAAGCCAAGTAGTCTGAACTATCTAACATTCAATCTTTGGAAGGTATTAAGAAAGCCAATTGATACCATTACATTTTTTATGTAGAATCAAGTCGTTTCAAAATATTCTTAAGGAATTTTCTGAATTGTAGTCCCTACACACCACAAGAACACGAAACGCACGACAGTAATATAGAACTAAGAATGCTTATTCTGTTAACAAATAGTTTCCACCCTGTCAAATTTCTTAAACTTATCAAAAGTAATTGGTAATTTTTAGTTAACGTCGTACTAGAGCAACACAACGGGCTATTGACGACGGTCCAGGATCAATCCCTTAAGTAAAGATCCGAGGATAACACCTCGTAATTTTGAACCCCGGTCAGATGACGAGACAACACCTGAGCTGGCACCCCACTCTCCAAACTTCCACACCAACCCAACGTGAGGAGTTTCGGCCACGACAGATTTAAGGTGCACCAGCCGCCTTTACACCATACGCTTACAAACATCCATACCCGCACCCGGATTCGAATCAGGAACCTTCCGATCTAGAGGCTAACACCTTAACCACTATGCCGGTTGGTCGGCTATCAAAAGTAAAGTTACTTACAGTGCAGAAGCCTATGACCTCTTGTACGAGAAGCGATTGATTTTTGGATGCCCCGGCCCCATTCATAAACGTTTTAAGGAGATTTGGACCTAAAGACTAAAAATATTAGTTGGTCTCTTATTGGTAATATTTGCCTATCCCGTTGAAAAGACTTTAAACAAAAAAAAAAACAAAAAAAATGCTCATAAAATATTAAAATGCTCTTAATTCTCAAAAAGTGGTATAAATGAGAAAAATCTGAAACACATGTCATCAACTTCGGACCTAAGCAGCCTCCAAAAGCGTATGAAGTAAGCGGAATGTTTAATGTGTAAATTAGATACCAATAAAATAATAGAAAAATAAACAAAAGGATAATAAAAATAAAGTAATAGTAATAATTAACAAAAGAATAATAAAAATAAAATAATAGTAATAATAAACTAAAGGATAATAAAAATAAAATAATAGTAATAATAAACAAAATAATAATAAAAATAAATTAATAACAGACCTAAAAATAAAAAACAAATTCCAGAAAAATTCGATTATAATTAACGACATTTTGCAGGAAAATTCCAGACAAATAAAACTCATTTACTGAGCACCAATTAAAAACTTTTGCATTGAAATAGTCAAACAATCATTCTTAAAAACAAAATAGTAAATACTGTTATTTTTTGTTTTATAACAATGTTTGATATTATAAATAAAAAAAGTATGAGTTAAGAAAAACCTCTGACTCGACACTTACAATTTTGAATAGTGTCGTTCATGACTAATACCATTTTTGTACACAAACTTTTCAATATTTGGAAAAGGTTGATCGAGGTCCTCTAGATCGGAAGGTTCCTAATTCGAATCCAGGTCAATGCATGGATATTTGTAAGCGTATCGTGTACCACGTTGTGTTACTCTAGTACAGGGCTCGAAATACCCAGGTGCACTGTGCACGTGAAAATAAAATTGTGCACCTAATTTTTCCCCGCTAGGCGCACCTGTGCACCTAATAAAAAAACTTAGGTGCACCTTGTGCACCTGTATTAAAAAATATATTTCGAGGCCTAGTACGACGTTAATTAAAAATCTCAGTACAATAGACTACTATTCACGGTGCTGGCACTCTTCGGAGTCACCCCCACAAAAAGTCATAATTAAAAATTACAAAATTATTCAATATTTGGTTCAATCGGAACTAAAAGTGTTCTGGTGAACCTTTACAATCAAAACAGTTATTAATTATAAAAATATATAGAAAATGACATTTGTGCATCTAAGCTATTCTTTTGTCTCAGAAACTTCAACTATTCCATAAATATCATTTGAGAATTCTGTCTACATTTCACTTGAGAAATTTTCCATAAGATTGGTATATCATCTTGCCGTGGGCTCAAGTTCGATTCACATCGCAGTCGAGCAACAATGTGTTGGGTCATGTAGGGTCAAGAAAATTACTTGAAGGTGATGATTATTTTTTGTAAGTTAATTATTAATATTTTTTCAAAGTTAAAACACAGCGAAATACCTGGGTGATTCATAAAATAATGAAAAAAAATTCAGAACAAAAACAGAATTGCCATTATGAGTTTTAACATTGGAATAGTTCAATAAAAGTAACAAGTAGCACAAAAACGCATCGAAAAAAATGAAATATATTCACAAACCTTTTTTCCCTAAAAAGGTTTCTTAAAATATCCCTAAATTTACGCTACATCATTATTTATTCAAGAAAACAAACACAAACGATAAGTAGGCGGAGACAAATGCAAGCGATGCGATTTCTAATATTGTATAAATATCGCCAAAAGAAGTTGAAATAAAAAATATCGCCAAGCAGGTGCTCTGCGGAACTTTTGCCCATCAGATTTCTTATACATGGTACCAAATAGGCAGATTGACCTCGTATCATGTCAGAAACTTCAAAGAGAATTTCAGTCATGAGGATACTTAAATTAACTCCCGACTCTCAATGCCATATTTTTAAAGAAAAATTAAAGATTCTATTAACATACATAATCAGACTCAAAGTTACAAGTGTTCAAACATTGTAAATCAAACAAAACTGGTAGCTAACACTACAGGTTCAAATCAGAATCAATTGGCAGGTTAAATCAGTACAGGTTAGAGAAAAAACAATTGGACTCCTTATTTGTTTACCCAAGATTGTTCTTACTTTAATAAATAACCATTTAGAATCAATTTTTAACCATATGTCACTGTAAAATTTCTCATAAGAAATATTTGTTCACCTCCATGTATGCCTGTCACCTCCATGTTGTAACTTAGCCATGGAGGTGACATTTCAATGGTTAAACCACATTTTAGCCTAACATAAAAGAATCCCAGCCACATGCTTTGATTTCCAGATTATTTTATACACTTCCTAACTATCTGTTGAAAAAAGTTCAGCAATAAACGAAAGAACATAAAATTAAAAAATGCCATGGAGGTGACATTGTAAAAAGAACTCATGAGTTTTCAAATATAAAGATAAGAAACAGACAAAATAATACTTACTATTGAGTCTAAGATATCTTACAGTAAAGATAGCTGATTAGAGCTTCTTTTAATTACACTTTCAGACATGTGCTGCTTTCTAGTAGACTTTTTTAAAGGTTATTTACATTTTATGCAGAGCTGACAAAAATAACAGGGACAAAGGAATTTACCGATTTTTGTGCATTGTGTAACAATAAGATTATTAACACTAAATAGAGCTACTAAATAAAGGAATTTCTTACACTGTTTAAGTTTCAACTATATCTAAACCTAGAAACAGGGCTAGGGACGGCCATGGAGGTGACATTTTCCATGGTTAATTTACTTTTTCAAGTATAAATATGAAAATATTTATTTTTTTAACACTATTTGATGAAAATATACTTTAATTAAGATATATTACTACTGTATAAAAATAAATTAATGCATAAAATTCATAAAAAAAAATGCAGGTGACTCAAATTTCCACTAAATTTCAGAATGACCCTTATACACACTTCAGTATTTCAATACGAAATTATAAAATGTTTCAACCGAACTTTGCACAGTGAACAAAATTCACAATACCATGCAAATTTCTGTTTTAGAAAATGCTATTCATTCCATTTTTTTTTGTTGTTAAATCTTTAACGAATACAGACAAGAATTATATAAAAGCGGAATATCATATGAAAGTAATTAACATGAATGTTTGGGTTTAAGAATACAGAATTAGAGACAAACTACCAGTTCTTGTTTCTTAGTATAAAATTACTTTTACAAAATAGTCAACAAAAATAAGAATACAATCTTTACATGTACATATAAGATAATTCAACCAAACCAAATAAAAATGGCGCAACCGGCAAGAGATATCAGTAAATAATACTTACTCGTCCTCCCTCATTGTCCGTTCTTTGCCTCTTGGCTGCATGACCATCGAATTGTGCCATCGCAGACAAATGTAATCAGGAAAAAATCAAGTACTATTTGTAAATTAATAACAAAAGAGTTTAGCAAGTACGAAGCTTACACCCACATACAAAATTTACTTCTCTTCAGTGCGAGTGCTTTATTTTATTTTGTAGTATTAATAGAAGTACCCTTTCTCTCGAACTTTTGATTACTGTACGGTTACAGTGTTCTTAAAAAGCACTAAGGGGTATGTCTCTCGATACGGCCGCTAGATTTAAGGCGTAGTGTCAATGACGTAACATCGTATGGTGGTAGGTTCTTTTTTAGTTAACGTCACAGTGGAGAAACACAACGATCCGAAGACAACACGTAATTTTGAACTATGGTCAGATGACGAGGCAACACCTGAGCTTGCCCCCTTCTCTCCAAACTTCCACGCCAACATGAGGACATTTTAGGTAATGGTAATTTTAGTTAACGTCGTATTAGAGCTACACAACGGGCTATTGACGACGGTCCGGGATCAGTCCCTTAAGGGAAAGATCCGAGGACAACACCTCGTAATTTTGAACCACGGTCAGATGACGAAGCAACACCTGAGCTGGCACCCCACTCTCCAAACTTCCACACCAACCCAACGTGAGGACTTTCGACCACGATAGATTTAAGGTGCACCAGCCGCCTCTACACCATACGTTCACAAACATCCATGCCCGGACCCGGATTCGAACCAGGAACCTTCCGATCTAGAGGCTAACACCTTAACCACACAAGAGTCTTACCGCAACTCTATCCCGTGGAACCATTTTTAAACTACGCATGCGCAAACTGTTTAAGTATATGGAAGGTGTGGCTTATCTGACGGGAGGGACTAGAACTAGATTTCAATTATTCTGATTTCGAGAGTATGTGAGTATAAAAGCATGAGCGGGAAAAAAAAATTCCCAGCGGTTTTTGTTTATACTTTTTTAGGTTAAGTTCTGAAGTGGGTAAGTACAGACAGAGTACAGTAGTATTTTCTTTTCCGAGAACTTTTAGGGTCATATGAGCTAAAACTGAAATAAATATTTTAAACTGAAAAACAGCGAGCGGATTTGTTTCTTATAATTGCGTATCAGCGAAAGTTATCTACAAGAGCAGTGTTGCAGTTGGCTTGTAATGTTACTTAAGTATTACTTCTGCTACTCTTATAAATGATAGAATTAGTCTTCTCTTACAAAGTTTCTTTTTGATTATTATAACGGTTGTTTCTTTCATTTCTTGTTTATTTCATGTTAAAAAGTATTTCAAAAATTAAATGATTCTAAAATCTAGGAAATTCTCTAAAACTTATTCAAGTGCTTTATCATTGGTATGGTGAGTATTTTCTTGCGTTTCAGTTGTTGTCATTATGAACTTTTGTGTTTCTCTAATTTCTTGTTTGTTATCATTTATTTTAAAAATTAACTCTTCTAAAATTAAATGGATTCTAATATTTAGTATAGTTCTGTAAAACTTTTGAAATAGTTGCAAGTAGCCTATCTTGTGTATATTGTTTTCAAAATATTTCCCTCATAACCTCATAAAAATCTCAAGAGACCTCTCATTGCATATTTGTCAACTTTAAAAATTGCATCAGTGAAACTTTTGCACCCCTGAATGCCTCTTGCCATAAACACAACATTAATACATGAATTAATGTGTATTAGAAATATCCGTATGTCACAATAACTAGTATTATTTGTGTTTAAAAATGCATGTGTAAAAATTCACATTTTTATCAACTGCAGAAACCTTGCAAAGCAGTAGTGTTTTAATACCAAACTGGATACATCCACTATAATCTGTAAACTGTGTATACTACCTATGGTTCCATCTGTCATATTTGCGAAAGCTCGTCACAGTGCATCACCCCACATTTAGAATCTGTTCCAGTGCCTTCAGGACTTCACCAGTCAAAAATTTATACGTTGTTTGTCAAGAACCATCTTTAGCTTCTATGTGTCTTTTGTTGTCGCTTCGACTTAATTACTGCATATTGAGTAGTCCAACTCGTCATTTCTAAACAACTTTTTAATTAGTTTGTCAGTCTTAATTTTGTCTAGTGTAGCTTGGCCATTTGTGGCTCGTACCATAACACACCATCGTTATCATTTTATCATCACTCGGCCGTTTACATTGGTGACTCGGACAAATTATGCTAGCTGTGCCTTTGTGATCCTGTTTCGTTATTTATTCACTTCCATCTATCTTTAGTTTCAGTTTTCACTGTATTACAGGGGAATTAAAATATATTTTAAGTCTACTTTTGGCAATTTTATATACAGGTTTTAGAAGTTTATTGGAATCCTTAAAATCAGATTATTGTAAACATTTCCTGAAACGTGTTATTGGGATCCTCAGTGAACTTATATGGCGGGGTTTCGGAATCTACTTTTTCATTCATCCAATATCTAGTAATCCTTTGACAAATCAAACTAGTATACAAGGTAAACAAAGATGAGAACTGCTGCTTAAGAGGATTAGGGTTCTTGGCGATACCTCTATAAAAAAAGCGCATCATGATTCCTACCCCATGGGTGATGTGGAAATGGAATTGTTCATTTTAGGACATGTTATAAGTTACAGAATACAATTGTGATGCTTGTGTGAACCATAATATTAGTCATAAGTTAAAACAGACTATAGATATACAAATATTGACGACCAGCTACAGGCTCAAGCCCAACAAGGCTGGTCCTTTGTTTATGAATTCTCCAATTCCCACTGACTATCCAATTGTGTCTTAAATTCGTACACTCCCTTTGAATTAACTATATTTTCTGGCAACGCGTTCCAACTGTCTATTACCCTATTAAAGTAGTAGTTTTTCCTTAAATCCCGATTAAAATGTGTCTTATTCAATTTATACCCATGACCCCTTGTTCTGTTATCCCTATTGAAATTTAAGCCCTCTGTGTCCCCTTGTTTTACAAACTTGAAAAGCTGAATCAAATCCCCCCTTCTTCTAACTCTAATGACCATTTTCCGAATTAAAAAAATGGCACTAAGTGTTGAGGTACAAAATATGCTTTGTTTCATTCAGATATTTCCCTCTAGCTTCTGCAGAAACAATCATATTAACATTTAGACTACTACAAGTATGGCTAATTCTGTTTTTGCACAAACCTTCTTCACTCTAATTTTATTTAACACGAGCGGGCTGAGCCAATTTCTAGTTTGCCTAGATTCTAAGAATTTTTTTATTTGTGGTATATGTGCATGAATAGATTGCATAACAGCTAATGTGCATTTGGAAACGCATGCTTTGGTTTGCTAATGTGTATCTCTAGGTATCTATGAATCATTTTTATTGGATTTGGTGCACATCTTTATCATTGTTTCAGCCCATAAATTTTTATTTTAGACCTCGAAGAAAAATGTCAGATTGTTTAAATAAAGAGGTTTACATAATCCTGTGTTGAAACTAAAATACTGAGACCAGAATGCGTTGCATGCTCTTTGACTTGCGATTTAAGAACAAACATTGCTAATCCATGCAAAATAGAAGTTGTTTCATCCTGTCTAAAAAAAAATCTTCGAGTGATATTCTAGATGTATACAAACATATGCACCATTTATTGTCAGATAATGAACACCATCTTGTAAAACAGATTTTGTTCATGAAGAGTTTTTTTCCATTTTGAATGCAATTTTTTTAATACATTTTTATTACATGTATTTTGTTGAAATAAAATAAGCTTAAAACTAATATTCTCAAAAATGTTTTAAAAATTATTTTTACCGATTTTTAGATTCTAATCAATCTTTCCTTCATAGATACAATGTCTTTTTTTACATGTATTCTTCAGGACTGTTACTCCTTACTTCTAGAACAGTTTGGTATAAGTGCTGTAGCTGAGCTTCACCTCAAAGCATTTATAATAATGCCTCCGAAATTGAATTACGATCCTGAAATGCTAGTTTTATTACTTATTTAGTGACAGTTTATGTGGGACTTATTTCTAGCTACTCACTAAAAACACTAAGGTTTGTATACTTTGAAGTGCAAATGTAACAGCAATATTTTATTGTGTATTGCACTTGAGATGGGAGGCATAAAGCTAACATGCGAGAAAACTTGCTAATTCTACTTGGTAAGAAATGCATTCGAAGGTAAAGAAATTGACATTAAATTGTGAATGGCAATTGTTTACATGTATAAACATGCTGCAATTTGCTTGTAACAAAAATGTTATTAAATTAACTTCTACAAGTTACAATTTTCATTTAATAAATGTTACTTGAACTAACCATTTCAATTTTAGTATACAAAAAAAACAACAAAAAAAAACAGCTAAATATTATACAAAACTTTGGCTTTTTTTGTAAACAAGAAAATAAAGAAAAGATAAAAAAAACTCTTAAAAATATTACTTACAAAACAGTATGCCAGAGATACTCTTGTTTCTTTATAAATAACAAAAACAAGCTAAAATGTTAACGTTACAGTTTGTTTCGTGCTTTAGGGAAAAGCAGATGAGATTTATAATAGGTTACATGTTTCAAGTAAACAAAACTAAAAATAGTAGATAGTCAATATTTACTTTATATTTCATGGTTTAAGAAAACTTATTTAAAAATTATATGGACAAAATTGAATTATAGCAGATAATGTAATGAGTTTCTTGGATAAAAAAAAGTCCTGGTGAATACAAGATATTCTGTAAAAATACAACCAAGTGGTGCAAAGAAAACTTTTATTTTCAACAAATCTCAAAGAAAGTTCATTCATATTACAAATTTTTTTTTTATACAGTTTCAATTCTAAAACTACCTACCATTCCAGAAATAATGTTAAACAACACATTGTAGCATCCATTTTAGTTGAAAGAACTGAATATTAATGCATTTAGATCAACAAAGCAGAAATTACATCACAGTACACTTACACTATGGGCTGATAAAAAAGAAATAAACACTTAATTGAAGTAAAAAACAGAACATTATATTTAGAAATCTTAAAATGGCAACAATAAACTATACAAAATATGTCACAAATTTATTCGTTATGGAATGACCAAAAATCCAAATTAGTAACATGTTTTGTTTATGCTCATTGATTATACCTCTACGATATCAATGTGTGATTCCATTACATCACCAGATACTCTATTGAAGATGTGCTTTATGCCAGCTAATTGGTAATGTGACCAACTGATAAATACAAATAGTTGCAGTTTTTAAATTATTGGGTATAAAATAACTTCATGAAATATTAAAATAAATAGGATAATAGAAGAAATGCGCCCTCTACATAACATTACTGACAATTGGAGCCACTTCCTGAAACGGATGCTTTACTCTTTATGAACAAAAATGCAGTCAACTCTTGTTAGTCATCTGCAATTTAACTACTTGGATCTTTGAAGTAGTTTAGGTATGTGTATAGTATTCTTCAACTAATATAATGAACCCATTAAATGACAGAATTTACTTAAGCAACCTTCTGCAACATTGACCCCAGCAAATGTGGCATGAATTTTGTAAACATATTTAAGTAACTTTGTGGCCCAAAACACATGCAACAAATCCAAATATCAATACAACTTTTCAACTACATACACATAATTTAATTTATAAATGTATTGTTATCAACTTAACATTTATACGTACCAAATTTAATAAATGTCACCAAAAAGTATGTGTGCATGTTTCTGCCCTGATGCTTGCATGATTAATACAAATGAAATATTGAATTGCTTATAACAGACCAGGTCTGTTTTCAGAAACAAGCTAAACAAGAAAAGTGCAGCCACATACAAAATAATGTGGCAATTGCCTTGATGGTTATTTGTTTCGCCAGCTGATGCTCATTGCAATCACTTTCGACAAAAAAATTCGAAATCAGTACCACCAATTATGGTCTGGCATTATAATATCATTAACCAGCCCTTAAGCATCTCCACTCATTCTTACAAAATCAACTCAAATGACAACTTTCCATACCCAGACTACTAGATTCTGAATATTAAAAACAAGCATTTGGGTAACTTCTGATATAAGCAGAAATATAAAATAAAAATGGCATATCCAATACTTTACAGCATTTCTTGATCCACAGCTTATTTTGTACTTATTGCAAGCCTCACTGGAAAACTCATCCACAGATTAATGAATTCAAAATTGGAGTATAGTCTAACTCCTGCCGGTTGTCAGTTGAGTCACATAGTCTTGAACAAGTCATTAATTAAATTAGGACACTGGCAGTAATGTAAACAAACCATGTCTTTTGTTGATGTCTATAGCAAGGATCCTGGTGTTAAGTTTATGGTTCAGTGACAAAAGTGACAGCAATAACATGTTGGCAAAGGAAAACCATTCTTGCTTTACATATAGCAGCCTTTTCCTATCAATCTTTAAAAAAAATTTCACAAATCAACTGAATTAAGGTTTATTGATCTACAATATATTGACGTTTCACTATAGTGTACATCAGTGAACCTTGTACTTGAGGAACCTTGTACAGCTGTAAACCTTGTATATAGGACAATGTGTACATTGTCCTATATAAAATTACTAAATTCAGACACATGATGCTCTATGTAGTGTATATATACTTTGTGCACACCTAGATTTTGCAATATCATAAATATTTTTGTTGGATTTTATAATCTATTACTTAGATGCTAGACTAACACAGGAAGGAAGAACTATTGCTAGTTAGTAGTAGCTGCTACTGGAACAATTATCCAATTTAATTTTGAGGACTTTCTTTTTGTAGAAAAAGGATAATCTAGGCTAAAAAACAACATTCCCACTTTATAAATTTTTTAATTTTGATCCTTATTGTTTTTTTTTAATAAAAAAACCATCTAAGTATTTTGATTTGTACCACTATCTGTGTAGTTGAAATGAATGATGCAAAACTACACCACGATAAATAACCAATATCGATGAGTACTTTTATTCAATCAAAGTTATATTAATGATGTAGTATGCATTTATTCCAACTTGTGTTTTTGATCGATAGAAATCGTGAACTAAGACATTACGCACGAGGAAAATTTTACTCATACAAAAGGGAAGTACATCCAGGATTAAATAACAGGAATTTAACCTGTACTGTATGCCTACAGTTAAGTCAGTCAACACTACACTTAATTCTTTGACAGTGAAAAAATTTCCCAATTTCTAGCATTAACAAAAAAAATACAGTTGTATAACAATTCTGCTATCACTATGCAAACTGTGATGCTGTTTATAAATCAAAACACTCTTAACAACAATGATGTTATCACATTAAAATAAAATAGAAAAATTATTGGGTAGCCACAATTTAACAATTACATGCAGCAGATACCAAATGCCTGGAGGTCATATTAAATAGTAACTTACTCAGAAGTGAATAATTTCACATTATAGAGCAACTGAAATCCTCTGAAAACCACCCTTTAAAGATCATTGTTTTCTCCGCGTAGGCTGATTAGATGTGCGTGTACATAAAGTGCTAGTTACCATTATGATTTGTAGAAAACGTTCTACCATAAGAGCTGAGATTCCACATAATGCAAAAAATTTATAACTGCATTTGCGGACAACACATTTAATTCAAATAAAATTTCTAATTAATTAAGATAGGTCCCAACTGTTCACTTCAACTTATCTTTTTAACAAGTATCTAACTGTCATAGTTTCCTTCTCACCACACCAAAAAATCTATCTGTATCTGCTTCTCTTCTATTCCAGGATCTGGTATTTTTCCGTTCTTCTAAATCGGAAATAAATTTTAGCCCAAAGTCCTAACAAAACAAAACACAGAAATCCCCCTCCCCCAATGTTTTTTTTTACACTCATACCCTCGAAGCCAGGGTGAACCTCTACTCACTCATGTCAGATAAGCCACGCCTTGCATATACTTAACAGTTCGCGCATGCGCAGTTTAAAAATGGTTCCACGGGATAGAGTTGCGGTAAGACTCTTGTCTTAACCACTATACGGTTTGGTCTGCGAAAAAGAAAGAAATTACTACTACGCTGTTTTAATTTCGCTCATATCTCTAACCCTCCGCACATATATTGGTGCACACGCTGTTGGTGTTGAAGGCTGTGGCTCATTGTCGACCTCAATGGTTTGAACTCCCTCATTCGATTATAAAACGTGTATGTCCTGAGATATGCTATTTGCGTCTAACTGAGCAGTGGAGGTACTTGGCGCACTCATATCAGATATTTGTACACCTTGAACTTGATACGCCTATACTTTCAAGGTCTTCCCTCTGAGCTTTCAAAAACCTCACCCGTTGACACTCAGCATTGGATGTTTGGATCTCTTGGACGTTTTGAAATTTTTGCGATTTTCCACACTTTGATTGGTAATTTGTAAATAACGTCGTACTACAAAACACAACGGGCTATTGACGGCGGTCCGGGATCAATCCCTTTTGGGAAAGATCAGAGGACAACACCTCGTAATTTTGAAACACGGTCAGATGACGAAGCAACACCTGAGCTGGCACCCCACTCTCCAAACTTCCACACCAACCCAACCTGAGAACTTTGGACCACGACATATTTAAGATGCACCAACCGCCTCTACACCATACGCTTACAAACATCCATGCCCGGATTCGAACCAGGAACCTTCCGATTTAGAAGCTAACACCTTAACCACTATACTGGTTGTTCGGCCTCCACACTTTGAAGTCCGATATCTATACAAGTATTAAATATTTAGATTTTAGTTTTTTGCACATAGAAAGACGAAACAAATGACACTTTAAACGTCCTTCTTGCACTAAGGAGGCCAGAGCTAGACTAAATTATGCTACACCGGTGATGCTCAGCATAAAAGGATGTCCGGATCTTTTCTTAGATCTCCCCTCTCGGTTTTTCTTCCTGTTGACGTTTTTATAATTTTTCTTGTGTTTATATTATGTATATATTTGGACATTTTGAAAAATTTCCAAAATTTCCACACTTTGAAGCAAAAATCTAAACAAGTACATTTTTTGGTTTTTTTATTTTTACCATGATTTTTCTAAAACAGTCGGGGTAAGGCATAGGAGGCTGGTGTATGTTAAATCTGACATGACTTCAAATGTCCTCACATTGGCGTGATGTGAAAGTTTGAAAAGTTGGGTAACGGTTGACTTGGTATCTGACCGTGATTCAAAATGACGAGTTGTACTTGTATCTTTCCCTTCGGGTTTCATCCTGGACAGGGATCGTATCCAATAGCCCATTGTGTTGTGCCAATTTGACGTTAATAAATTACCTACTTACATACAAAGCTAAACGCCGAGGGCTATACAGTGTGTGTTATGGTTTCAAAATTGCTTTTATTAAATTTGTTTTGTACACTTAAGAGGCCATTTCTTTAGATAAATTAAATCATGTTCGAAATAAATAAGATTTTCTAACCATAACTGTTTAATTCTAAACATTTGTACTGTACAATAAAGGGACTAAAATCCTTTTAGAAATATACAACACATATTTACAAATAAAAAGTGATATCTTTTCCATTACCATTACGATATCTTTTCTATTTAGGTAATGGTATTTTTAGTTAACGTTGTACTAGAGCAACACAACGGGGTATTGACGACGGTCCGGGATCAGTCCCTTAAGGGAAAGATCCGAGGACAACACTTCGTAATTTTGAACCACTTTTCTATTTAGAAAAAATAATGCTTCGCTGAAAAAATTATTTACATTTTGTGTCTGAAAATCATTGGTCCTCTAAAAGCTTACAGCCCGGCTAATTTTTTTTTTTTTTTTCATATTGCATTCATTTATGTTTTGCTGAAAGCAAATGACATTTTCAATGCAACAATTTAATTTTAAATATAAATTTATTACATTTTTGCAGAAATTAATTTTTTATCACCATTAACAGAAACACTTGGCAGAAATTAACTTTTTTTGTACACTGAAACTTCAGTAACTGCATATATTCTCTCTTGCATAATTTTCTGGAACAAGAAAGAAATGAGATTTCACAGAAATCAGGTGTCGATTACAATGTTATCATTGAAATGAATTTTACATATTTGTTATATATTAAGAATAAAGCAGCTCAGTTTGAGTTTTCAGAACAACTCTGATAACTCAATGTTCTCAATTAATTTGATTTACTTTCTACCATTTCATTTTTTATCAAGAGAGTTGTTTAAATATATTAAAAACTTGTATAATTTCCTATCTTCTGATTTTCAATCAATGGTCAACATAACAACTTGAAAAATATTTACAAATGCAAAATTTGCAATTACTTTCTAGAAATTCTATTTATTTTACTCTATCTAAATTTATCTTCATATAAATATATTTATTAGAATTTCAAATCAACATCAACTATAATTATGTGTGTGCCCCTTACCCTATTCTTTTCCTCAAATACTACATTAAAGAATCACACACTATATAAAGAAAATTGTAATGCTAATTAAGCACTTATTTTTTATTAAGGCAGTGATGACAACATTGTCACATGTTTTGGGGAATCCAAAGATAATCAAAGACTGCAACATGCTGCAATTTATTTTGACATTCTTTAAAAGCAAATTTAGTTACCTCATTAACCCTCAAAGCAGTATGCCAAAGTGCGCTTTGAAAGGGTCCCTATGCGTTGGGCGGCAGACTTGAAATATTTTGAGAAGCAAGATGTTCTTGGATCAGGGGGTTGCCTGAATATTTAGGGTCTGTCAGTTGCTGGGTGGTGACAATTTATTTGGGCCATATCCAGATTAATTTTTTTGAGCAACATTCTGCTTGGAGGGACAAACAAGTTCAAAGGGAAAGAGAATATATAAGAAAACCACAAGGTCATTTGTCTTACATCAACTTTTCTCTTTTAGATTTATGCAGTTCATTTCATCGAAACCTCAAATGGCTTCAAGGGATGACTAATTCTGTGCACAGATGGCAAAATATTATAAGTCACTTTTTTAATTTTTTGTGACAGCAATTTTACGATTTAAGATTCAGCATGTGGTTCTGTGTTTTTTAATTTATTACAATTTTCCCACCTTTGTTTTCTTATAAACTGAAAGAAAAAGACTTACGACATTTTGCCAGCTTCTAAACATTAACAAAAGACTCTAGGATGGGACTTAGTCAGTGATAGAGTGATTTATAACATTTTGCCATCTGAGCACAGAATTAATATTATATGTTGGGTCTCACATAAAAAAACGAACTTTAGTGGCCTGTAATTATATTCATTTACATTGATTGTTGTACTATCCCAAGTACAAAGAAAGAGATACAAATACAAATATTGACGACCAGCTACAGGCTCAAGCCCAACAAGGCTGGTCCTTTGTTTATGAATTCCCATTGACTATCCAATTGTATCTTAAATTCGTACACTCCCTTTGAATTAACTATATTTTCTGGCAACGCGTTCCAACTGTCTATTACCCTATTAAAGTAGTAGTTTTTCCTTAAATCCCGATTAAAATGTGTCTTATTCAATTTATACCCATGGACCCTTGTTCTGTTATCCCTATTGAAATTTAAGCCCTCTGTGTCCCCTTGTTTTACCAACTTGAAAATCTGAATCAAATCCCCCCTCCTTCTTCTTCTTTCCAGTGTATACATGTTTAGCTTACTTAAACGTTCATTATAGTCGAAATTTGCTAGCCCCTTTATTATTTTTGTAGCTCTGTGCTGAACCCTTGATGTGCTATCCTAAGTATCCAAAAGAGTTGTACTGTCCTAAGTACAAAAAGAATGGTCCTGGAATGGAATGCTGGTGATATCGTCTCATCACGTCAATCACACAAAACTGAGAAGCTGTCAACATTCTTGGCACTCGTCAAGTACCATGAAAAGTTACGCCAATTAAGGAAGTAGTCACGGTAAGTACAACTGTCACAGAGATACACTCGACATGAACACTATCCTATTATGGATGCTCTGTATACACTCTTCAGCACTTTAGTGGCAGTAAATCTAAACTCAACCACACAAACTGAAAAGTAAAAAATTTGCCTTCACTGAAAATAATGGGACTAATTTGGGTAAACAGCATAAAAAATTGCATTAAAATAAAAACTAATAGTAAATAATAGATTCAGCAGATTTTCGCTGACTATAGGATTTCTCTCATTTTGATATAAAGACCTTAAGTATAAGATTAATAGTGTATAAAATATTGGTATAAGTTCTGTATGTTGAAATAAAAGCTTCTGAATGTTGAGAATCTTAGAAAGAAAATAAATCAGCCCATATGTTCCATAATTAAAACGTTAATCTATACATGTTAAAATAGCTTTTTAAAAAATAAATGGTCAAGTTGACATGCCATATTCAATAACTGTTCAGGTTTAAAACAGTGAACACCATGTTCAAGAATAATCTTTCAGCAAATTTAGAAAACTAAAAAATTACACTCAAAAGGCAAAAACATTTGTAAATACCTAACTGTGTGAAAAGAAAACACAAGTGAATTATTAATTAATTTTATTAAAATATCAATTCAAATCAAAAGTTTGGCATATGTTTATCTACAAGTGACAGCAATGAACAATTTGAAATTTCTAACTCAGTATTATATGCATATATTATGGTATGAATTAAAAAATATGCACATAAAACCATTTTATGTACCAATTTGTTTCTTTAGAGAAGTCACTGTTTTCTTCAGGTCGCCTATTGATTCCGCCCTAAAGTGAAAAAAGTTACATTCATTAAAACTGACGTATTTTAATATCATTGAATTTTTCTTTGGAGAATACAAACACAAAATTAGAGTAAACAAATAAATTAAACAGAAAGTAAAGATTTTACTTCTGTAACCAAAACGTTCTTGCAATATATACAGGATGATTTATAACAGAAGTGTAGGTGAATATTTAAACTTTTTTTTGAGACAGTCACAGATGTTCAATGTGTGCGCCCTTAGTCACACTACACACATCGAACCATTAACCCATTTCTACCCAGACGCGTGTTAAAGTAACTGAACCAAATGCAGTGATAGTGGTTGCAATAATATGCTGTTTCAACTGCGCTTGATCAACAGGAAGAAAAGGTTAAATACATAATCCTTTATGTAGGCATGTATGGCATGCTGTAGTCAGTGCTTTGTCCAATCCATTGGTGAAGATGTTAATAGAAGTAATATCACACGTCACCTGGCCAGTGTGGTGGTGCACCATCCAATTGGAGAGTAAAGTCTTTCAACTTTAATATCCAATTGGATGAGTAAAGTTTTTGACGACATCTGCCGATACACGCACACACTCCGTCGTCCTGGCTTTAAAACTTTGCACAAACAGCCCGTAGTTTCAAATTTTTTAAACCAATAGTAAATTAATTTTCTGGTTGGAGGACCTTTACCAAATTGTGATAGAAAAAGCTGTTGCACAACAGTGACATATTCCGTTTTGCTCAATTTAAGAACACAAAAGCCTTCTCCGCTGCAGAAACAGTCATTTCCACTGACTGGTCACGTGACATGTTCACTATGGTCTACGCCACTTCGCTCTGGAGGGGGAAACAAACTTTATGTGTATAGCTAACAGTTCGCATTTGGGGACAGTGTCTTAAACTATTTCTATTTTACAGCATCTGGAAACTGTATACATACTTATGAATCACCCTGTATATCAGGTTAAAATGTAGTTTAACACCATTGGGGGTAGGGGATTTAATACAATTGGCATAGACCAATCAATTATCACATAAACAAGTTTGGAATTCATACTATGTAATTTTTATTGGTGGCCTGCTGAAAGATAATTTAAAAAACATCACATTCCGCAAAACATACAGGAAATATGTTCTGCCATAGAAGCATTAGTTAACACAACCTGAATTTAATTTGACATAAAGTCGCTCATCTTTCAGAAATACGTTGTAAAAAAAAAATCCGGTTTACTCTAAATGAAAATCCAGGCCAACTTATAGTTAAAAACCTAGTTTTCAACATAAAAACACTATTTTATTCTGAAATTAAAAATTTAATTTTACTTGAATACTACTAGTCTTTGTATACACAGATAAAATCACAGTTAAGTAAACTTAAAAAATATTTTAATTCTACCAAAATATACAGTTAGTTGTGTCTAAGTTAAGAATTTCAAAAAGCTATAATGGAAATTAAACTGACACTATAAAACTATTTAATAAAATGAAATAAATGCCCAATTAAACAGAACAATGGAAATACAAACAAAAATTATCTTGCAATAGCCCACAGCTCAGGATAGTACAGGTATCTGCATATTGCAACCAGAACTCTTGCTACCCTCTTATGAATTTCAATTTTATCACTTTGCTGATGTTTCGAGTTCATATTGCTCTTCAACACCTCCCTATTTCCCCATGGGAAAGGATTATCCCCAAGATTCCTTCAAGGAACACTTTGGGAAAACTATGTATGGGAAGGCTGTTCTGGACAAAATTGAGACTGAAGTCACTCTGAAAGCTCATTATTTCAGCAGACGTCTCTAGACAACTGATAGCGATGAAGACTTATACAGAATTTAGGTGCATTAAAGTTTTCAGCAAAGGAGAATATATCTGGCAATACAAGATGAAGTCCCTCCCTGAGTCCTTTATCAGAGCCAACTCAATATCAACCTACAAACAATACCCCAAAGCCTACAATCTGTCGCCAAATCTAAAAAATGATTCAGGTATTGAAAATAATGAATTTCATAAAATTAGCATATAGCATCTGAGCCTGGATATACTCATCATTCCTTGTACCAACCGATGGCATTTCGTTACTCGCTCTTTGTATGCTATTTTTATTCATAATGAACAGAAGCATTGATATGCATATTTCCAATTGAAATAAAATGAGTCACAAATATAAAAAATAATATTGTTTATGCCTTTTAAATGCACTCTTACTGGTGTAAAATTGTACTTCCAATAAAGTGCATGGTAAAAAGTTCACACCTCATCCAACACCACAGGCCACTTTTTATTTGTTTTGTTCTTCGGCTGAAAGCATTGATCAGAAAATCAAATGTAAACACGGAAAAAATAAATTTTTATCTGTCATTTCTTTATGGTGTAGTTAATCTTAAAAAAATAATAATAATAATAATAATAAATGCCATGAAATTAATTTTAAAACGTTCTAGATAAAATTTTAAAATTCGGGCACCATAGAAAAATTGCAAAATTTTGGACTACCTGTGTGCTGAATCCCATAGATTTGTCAGGACAGTCCACACACAAACACTTCCTTTTATAAAAGTAGATATGTACTGTTCTTCCCTTGGTGGAGTTATCCCAATGTAATTGCCACTCTTTTAACTGCTCCTCCTTTAGAAGCCCTCTTATGTTCTCTCTGGATCTCTTAATCGTAATATCTATATTCAGGTGCCGAGTGGCTCCATTTGCGATCTCATCTGCTTGTTTGTTCCCCACATAACCGGCATATGCCTTAATCCAGATAAACCTAATATCTCCCTGACGGTCGGAGATTGTTTTCTTTAACAAGACAATATCTGGGTCCAGGTTTGAGCATCTGTCGAGGGCCATAAGTACTGATCTAGAGTCTGTGATTACTGTTGCCTGTCTATGATCATTATCTTTTACTGTCTTAACTATATGATACGCATATATCCCTGACAGTACATTTTCCATTAACAAAATTTGATATTTTAAAAAATACAAAAAGTATAACTGAAACAAAAATAAGCAATTGAGGCATCGACATTGAAAACGAGGTCAGAGGCAAATCGGTTGTTTCATTGAAACGATTCCATGTTCCAATGTCAGTAACACTGAAAAGGAGGGAAGTTCGTAACTCAACAGAAGAGTCCAGTTCCGAAAAAGACCACAAGATGTCACTAACAGAAACTTGTCACTCTTAGCTCTAAGGAGATAAGTGAAACCTTCAACTTGCTTGTCCTGTAAAATATAGTTTTGGGCGCTTAACTCCTTTTCAATGCCTCAATTGTTGCTACCAGTACCATTCATGTTCACAAAAATTATTTTCCAGATAGGAATTTTAGGTAATAATACCATTGCTTGAGCCATGAAATTTCATGAAACAGAGGAGGAAACTTAGGATATCTAATAATTAGGATTCTAAATAATCTAAACTAAGATAATTTTACTGCATTAGTCAATACTTACTCTTTAGAGAGCAACTCTTTCACATGCTTTATTTGCGTTTCAGTCAAATTAATATTGGAAAACTCGTTTCTAGTGGCTAAAACTTGATCTCCCGCTTCTTTCATTTTTTCCTTTTGATTTTTCAGTTTCTTCTGGATCAACTCGAGGGATGATTCAAATACTTTGAGTTTTTCTTCATAGGAAACAAGAGTCTCTTTCATGTTGATTTCAGCCTTAGAGCGGTATGGTAAATTCTGTTGAAACTTTTGTAGGACTGTTTCTATCCTAAAAGTGAATGCAATCATGACATCAGTAAAGAGACAAACAACACAAGCACATATCACACCCCGGCAAGAAAAGTGACACAAGTCAAAAAATAAAATTTTTGATGTTGTCATTAAAAAATATGTATGAGGTGCCCCAGCATGTTATATTACTATTCTATAGAAAATAATAGAAGTTACCACCATAAATACTTATCTAAAATTTAAAAGAAGCTGATATTATTTTATTATGTTTTATAGCATCCTTTAAGTCATATATGGACAACCCCCGGACCACCCCAACTTTTGATCCGGCCCGCGAAACATTTTAAAATTGCGCACGAAAAAAAAGTAAATATAATCAGTTCTTGCCAACAAGAGAGTAAGAGGGGGGAACAAAAGCCTGAACTACGTGGGTCAGTGTTTCTCAACCTTTTTTAGTTGACGGTACACTAAAATATCTTGAATTATTTGCGGCACACCTGAATATAAAAAAAGGAAAAGTAGATATTTCAAATACTACCTTATATAGTTATTATTACTAATATAATTAGTATTGGATATAAGAGATGGTTGAGCCTGTTTATTTGAACAAATTAAATCAAAACGAGGTTTCAAAGTCGCCAGACAAGTTATCGGCGACATTTTACGCCACTCAATTCCACGGATAATCTTAACCTGGAATAATAATTCTAAATTTTGTTATTGATTGTATCCGAGATACGGCCTTACGCTTCTTGATTCCATTCCTTACTAGCAGATGTGATTGTTAAAACAACACTGATACGAGCACAAATCATCTGAATTCTGAATTCTTCTAAAAGGGACCACTACTGAAGAGGATATTTTTCATGAGGTTAAAAGTGCTATTGAACAGTATTGCAAATTAATTGCAGTGCAGAGGTGCAAATTAATTGGGATTTGCACAGATGATGCACCTTCTATGGTCGGTTCACGAAAAGGTTTCATCAGAATTATGAAGAAAAAGCAATTGACTTGAATGTGCAAAAAGACAGTTTAATAATCCTACATAAAATCGGAATTGCTAAAGATAGATTAAAAATTTCAACGGATTTGAAATCTATGGAAAATTTTACTTTAGTTTGTTACCTAAAAATATGATTTACTTTAAACAAATAATTTAAAAACGAATTTAATAGTTTAATTCTCCATCGGTTTTTCAATGTGTTACTACCAGAGAGAGAAGAAACACCGGAAATGACCTTGCCACGTCAGTCGCTGGCCGATCCTCTGACAGAAGACGGAGGAAGTTATTATTTTTGTTTGTGCTTTGATTTTGCCCAAGGAATGATTTACAGTCACAGTTCTTTTTTTTCTATCGCCTAGACTGTTAAAGATAGAGTAAAAATATAAACGGATTTGAAACCTTTTTTTAGTTATTATTAAAATTTTTGTTTAGATTGTTACCTAAAAATACGATTTTCTTTAAATAAATAATTTTTAAATTGAATATATCTTCAAAGGATTTGAAATCTGCGGAAAATTTTATACCTCAATACCTTACATCACAGCAATGCCTGTGGTGTTGGTTTGCTCTGCATACCAACACCACAGACACGGGCAACACTGGGCTAGCCACGCAGTGGCTAGTATGTTAATATAAGTGAAACCAGACCCCTTAGCTTTTCAAACTTTATAAAAAGTTTGTCTTTGAAAATAACTTTTTAAAGAGCAGTTGTTTCATTTACTTGGTCTAGCAATATGCAAGACCAAGTGGAATTGGAAACAACCTGCAAGATGGAAGAATGCAGACCTTTTAAATAGCTTTTGTTGGTTGGTTTGAGCCTCTTCATACTTCTCTGCTATACGTTCAGCTCCAAGCCTAAGCGTTTCTTTTTCCTGTTGAATTTTGCCAATATCTCTCAGTTGGTACTCTTTCTGCTGTGATAGAACTTTGATTCTAAAAATAAATGTAATATTTTTTAGTAAAAATACTGGGATAAGTGTGGTTGTCCTTTAACATCCTGGTCCCAAATAACATAAGTTTTCACATAAACATCCTAAATAACTTTTCTAGTTTTGGTTTTCCATTTACCACTGAGCATTAGGGACATCATAATCAACATTACAGCCAAGTTTTCTTAGTACCTTTGAGCCTTCTTGGCCAATAAAATATTTCTCGGGATTCTTTTCACCAATATGTAGATACATATAGGTATAAGTTCAGGCTCTACTTGTCATTGTCAAAATTACAAACTAACCTATTTCATGATTTAGCACTTATTTATTGCATCCTAGCTGTTTCTCATTAAAGTATTTAAACATACTTTACTTTTTTCATGATAGTGGATAAAAAGTCATCTACTACGTCATGCCTTGCTGCATATATGGTAGAATTCCAAATTTTTTTATATTTATTCCTATTCATTTGTCCAAAATACTTAACAGATTATGCATTAAATAAAATTCTGGGTTGATTCATTCAAATTATATGAATAAGAAGAAAATAATAATCTGTATGCACCATAAATGCGAAAATCAATGTGAACAAATTTAAAAAAAAAGATACAACCTAATAACACTGAGTAAATTTATAATAAAAACTTCAGTACTAAGAAGTTCAAAAAGCACAAAAAAAGGGTCATGCAAGTAACAAGCAGAAAATTTTAAAATCAATGTTTACCAACCTGCTTCGCAAGAGTGATCTGGCTGTAGTCAGTCTGTGAATATAATCTTCTCTAAAGCGCTGTGTAACATTGCACAGCAAATCCAACCACTGTTGAGGAGATGTATTGGCCTGGCCAATTTGTGAAGACGATTTCACAATAGGGCTGCAGACCGAACGCTGCAGTGTCTTTTCAATTTGCTGTTCAAACATTTGAATAGATGATAGATCACTATTTTTAAGTTGGTTAGGTACTTCAGACAAGAGTTGTGGTATAGAAGAGAAATACGAAGACCTAAAAGAAGTTTTAATTTCATAAATTAAATTGTTTCATTTGGGAAAGAATGCACAATTTTTGAAATTATACAGTCTTTTTAGCTAATAAAAGTTAGGAGACACTTCATTTTTATGAAAAAAATAGTTTTTTTTTTTTTTAAATTAAGTTATTACTTCTTTAGGAACAGAAATAACTAACTATAACTTTTTCCCAGATTGATTATTATTTTTTACTTTTATTTGATTTATACTGTTTCTTTATAGTAGTACTATTTAGTGAACTGTTATATACTGATAGTTGATTTGAACTCAATTTTCAAATTTTATCAGATTTAACTTAAAACAGTCAGTAAGTATTGTAAAAAAATTTTTTTTTCCCTAAACAGGTTTTCAAAAACAATGAACATTCTGAAATTCCACTTAGGATTTTCTGGAGATAATTGATTAATTGAATAACAGTTTAACTCCAGAATTTTAGGGTCATTCATACTTTCTTGGCTAGTACTTTTGAATAATATACATCTTCTGATAATACACTAGCATTCAAGACACTGATCTACATCTGACATCGAAAATTGTATTCAAATAGTAATGATTCAATATGTCTTTACAGCTGGTTTATTCACTGAAGGCAGACAACTTAAATCAGCAACAATAAAAACTATGCTACTTTTTGAAATAGTCTTAAAAAATAAATGCAGAACTTTTGAAAAGGGATCAAGCGACAAGCCTGCAATGAATGCAGCTAGGAAAATGTGGTTAGAATATATAGGAAAATTTCCCGCACTGCAAGCAGACCTAAAATATTTGATCTTGCTCTTCATAATGACACAGTTATGTCCTTCAAAACTGAACTCAGGGCTACAACTCAAATAAAAAAACAAGGGTAGGTAGGTATTTTAATTAATGTTGCACTGGAGAAACACAACGGACTAGTGGCGAAGGTACAGGATCAATCCCAAAGGTGAAAGTTTTGAGGACAACACATCATTTTGAACCATGGTCCGACGTTGAGGCAACGCCTGAGCTGTTACCCCACTCTCCAAACTTTCACACATCAATGTGAGGACATTTGAGGCCATGGAGGATTTAACATGCACCAGCCCCCTTTGTACACGACGGCTTTGGCTGGATTCGAACTCGCAACCCTTCGGTTGCTGATCCGATGCTCTTCCAACCGGGCTACTGCGGACAATACCTACAAGGGAAAAAAAAACTTACACTAAGTGTAAACAGACGAATTCACACGAGGCCAGCAGGCAGATCATAGTGACACCAGCATCGCTGACGACAACATCGAGACCAAGCACTGGTACAGCATTCATTACTGACAAAGGCTTTGTGCAAAGCATGTATTCGACAATGCTCTCTTGCTTGAGCTCTTCAGTGAGTAAATTTTCCAAATCATCTAAAGTCAAAACACAAACACGTATTTGTTAAGATGCCATTGAAATTAGCAGCAATTAGAAAAAAAATTATTACTCAACAGAAAACAACAAATTGATGTTCTTGAATCGACATACTTTTACTGCATTCAGAGGATTGGGTTAAAAAGGGAGAGATACAATGATGGACATGATTGGGTAAATAGAATGCTATAAAATATATTTTTGGGTTACTTCTCTTCAAGCATTGAAAGATTGTGGTCTTTAAAATTTTTTTTTCCAAACACAAGCATTTCTATACAACTTGTGATCACACATTGGTTGGGGCTTAAGACACAAATGGGGGCTTCACACCAACATCGAAAAAAACATATGTCTCTTCGTTTTGCGCATGCATATAGTAAACACATTTTGTTTCTCCCGGTTTGTCTCTGCGTTTTCAAGTCTTGCAGGAAGTTCAACTTTTGTCTCTGTCGCCATGCTGATAGCCCATCAGAATAAAGCCTAATCCAATTTAAATTGATGTTTTCCACCCAGAAAGCTAAAAATTAATAATATCGAAATCCCATAGGCTCAGGAAGCTAAATGCCTAGGTATTATCTTAGACAGAAGACTCACATGGAATCAGAACACAAAAAACGTTACCCATTAATTCCAAGACGTAAAACATAAACTTTTCCACCTAATTATTCGGAATTCGCCAATGACTATTGAAAACAAAATACTCGTGTACCTAAGCTATCTCAGACCAGTAATCACATAGCAAGCCAAATTTGGGGCTCTACTAATAACAAAAATATAAATTCACTTGAAATCCTTCAAACTTCTACACTCCGAACCATGGCCAAAGCAAGGTGGTTCCAACAAAAAACAGAAATTATAAGACACGTTTTTAGAATTACCTACCTTAAAACCCATATCGCTAAACTTTCGAAAAAATGAACCACAATATTTAATGCAGATAGCTGATTAAAATCTAACCCCTCTTTGAAGAGGCATTATAAAGTCGCTCTCAGTACTATGTTTTCCTTGATGAAAACCTTCTTTTTAAATATTCACTTTATACCAGCAATAATCTGAAACAGTCAGCACAGTAACGTCCCAAATACGGGTCATTATTTTTAAGCATCTCCTGTCGCGGTCAGTATTTGGGAGGGTGACAACGCAAGCTCCCATGACCGGCAATCTGTTTACTGATGCAATACTACTTTTTAAACCTTTATTACCACTTCATGGCTACTTATTTAATTCCAAACAACTTATTTTATTTTTACTATTTTTTTTAATTCTGGGCATTCCATTTTAGAATTAAGTCACTCCACCAAAATTGTTCTACCAGAGATTAAGGCAGCTAAGTACGTCCAGCAAGAATAAAAGGAGTTTTATTAAAGGCTGAGAGACGCAATCTGTCAGCCATCTTGCAAAATCAGAAAAAAAGGTTTTTGCTTTAAAAAAAGATTATGCGTATGTACAAATAAATTTCTGTCGCTGTCGGTGAGAAGGCTTTTTTAACAGTAACAGAGACAGGCGACAAAATGTTGCTGTCACAGTTGGATGCAAAACACAAGACAAACTCAAGCAATAGACATGCACACACAAGCACTAACACAGAAGAGGGAAATATACCCAGGGAGGAATCAAACCTGAGACGCATACAACTCGCAGATTGCAAACACAGGGCAAATCCACTGGTGACTGATCCCTACAATGATTAGGCATCATTTTCTAATAATTCACATTAATTTCTATTTAATAACCCTCTTATGAGCCATTATTTATTCTTAGAACTTCAGGTGGTCACTGTTTATTACATCTGTTGCAACATAAAAAGTAGTGAAGTATCATTTACTAAACTACAGAAGGAAAACAATGCATTGATTAACAATTACTAACTACTATGCACATATGCAATAAATGTTAAAAACACATGAAACAGATGCTTTTAATTTTGCGATTTGCACCAGAAGACAAAGTGTCTTTTCTTACTCGAAAACGCTGAAGGCAATTGAGGGGGTTATTTTTAGATAACAGTCAAGCAAGGAACAGCAAATCCTTTTGGGATTAAAAGGTGTTTAGTAGAGGGTAATCCAAATTATAGAATACATTGTTAGGTTCAGTTTGTAGGGTTGTAAATATAGGTGGTGATATTGTTCATGAACAATGTTATAAAGTCTGCAGAATTTTACACTCAAGAACAAGAGGTTTACAGCAGTTTTCTCATAAATGTTGCTCGGTATCACAACTTTTTAATCATTCAGTGTTTGTACATGATGCCAAATAATTTTTGTTTGCCCAAATGCATTGATACTACCTTGAGTCGCAGAGAACCAAGTTCAGTTTACCTTTTAATTAATTTTGTTTCATTCTTTAGACACCAGTTGTGGCAACAGCAAGTATGCATTTTAGCCCATTTTGTTTCTGATGGTTGTGGCAACACTTCAAAATATCTTAGAACTTTTTTCACCTGTTCTCTGGGACTACCATACGTCGACCTCAGCGCGATTTATTTGAACGGATGCATTAGTTCAGAGCTGTAGCTGCACCGTAGGGGGTCCCTCTGACCACAGCTTTCATGGTGGTCCATGAATTTATGACCGGATGGGGGTATCCCCTTCTCTTTGGGCGATAGCGGCTTCGGAAGAACGTGTGGGGTCTTCTCTCGAGAGAAGGAGAATCGTGGAAAACCGAAACGTGAGCGAACGACTCTGCTCCGGATTGAAGCCATGGGACTGAAACCCTAATTTGTACAATATCTATTAGCCTCGAAATAGTTTTAACTTATATGTATTTTTCTATAATTAATTAAATGTGCTGTAATTTTAAATGTTGTTTTAATTATCTTCAAGCCACTCGACACGTAAACTATACCCACGACGTTACAGAGCCAAGGCCTGGTGTTGTGCAGATTTGTTGTAAAAAAAGGTTTTTATATGACAAAGGTTTTATTCACAGTCCATTTACTAGAGCCAACTACATCACATGGACGCAAAGCATGTTATTATCAGACAAATAGGGTAACATGCAATAATGAATATAAAAACTGCATATCATAGATATTTGTCAAATAAATTATAGCAGACGAAAATTAGCTAATAAAATAAAAATTTCTTTTTTAATGCTATTATTATTAACAGAAAAATAAACTGCAATCATGATAAAAACTAAAAATAAGAATACCTGTTTCAAACCCCTTCTCAAGAGTTTGCAGGAAAGGTACAGCAACAGAATGCAACCCAGATACATGAGAACAGTGATATTTGGTCTGAGAAGTGATATCTGAAAAAGATAAGTAATTCAAAATAGGTAAAATTAAACAAATTCTCATCTTGTGCTTTATGTTTCCGACTTTTAGGTGGAGTCAGAGCACAGAGGTAGAAAAGTGTCACAGAATGAAGGAGCCATCAGCCTGCAGGTTAAGACTTAAAAATAGCTGCTTTGTTAACATAATATGCAGATCAATTTTGCTGTAAAGTTTAAAATTGGCAAAATAATCTTGTAATCATTGATTTTACGCTGTACATATCAGCTTATTGCCAACACAAAAAATAATGCTAATTTCAGGGCCATGTATGTTAGTGAAATACATTTACAGATGATTAACTTACTCATAGCATTAAGTTAGATTTATCTAGTGCTTTTAAATAAGTCTTGCCTTTAAGGGGAGATATTAAATATACTAGTCAACCCCCACAGAACCTTTGTGCTGAAGGGTCCAACTACTTGAATCTACTGATGGCAGTGTTGTTCAGTCATTCCATCACTCTTCTAAGTACATTTTAGATTACCTGAAAACCTAATGCTGCCCATACATGCGCTTCAACAGGTGGCAGCACTGGAGACAGCGAGTTATGATGTCACTAAAGGAGTTTTTCCCTGATTTTTGAAAATATACCCCTTTTCCCATGTTCATGAAAATACATGTCGCGCTGTGCTCCTCTGAGCTTATTTTTGTTTACCATGTCCGTCTAACAACACCCCCTGTCCTATATATACTTACCTAAAATCTTTCTTTCGTTAAAATCCCCTACACCCATTGCTAGTGTCATCTAATTTAACAACATTTATCTCGCACATAACCAAATATTCAGACGAATTTCACAACCCTATTTTACTAGTATATTTTCTAGTTTGAAATAGACTACATAAGCAACAGGATTTTTAAAAATTTTACAAGTTTTGTAAGCGCCAAGTTTTAAATTTATACTAAGAAAAATAATCATAAATGCGATTCTACAGAGCGCTTTGGTTTATTTTGCTGGTTTTTATATTGTCATCTAATTTAATAAATTTAATTTCACATAACCAAAATCCATATTCAGACGAGCTCCACAACCTGACTACTAATATATTTTCTATCTTCAAGTAAGCTAAAACAGCAACATGGATTCTTTTATAACAGTTTTAGAAGCACCAAATTTCAAAGTTATACGAAAAATCGTAAAAAAAAAAACCAATGTATTCAACTGTCTAAAAATGCATACCTTTGTATAGTCTAATAGGATGACTATTAACAGAATCCTGCTCCTCAGTCAGAGACAAAGGAAGCTCAACACTTTCAAACACATATAAGGCAACATCACAATCATCAGGTGTTATAAACTCCCAAGAAGAATCCAACTAATAACAAAATTGAATTAGTTATTTGTGCAGTATAACACATTAAGCAAATAAAGAAAGACAAGAGGATATGTAGAAACCTTATCAGCAACTCGAGTCAGTAAAAAATGCTTTACCTCTTTCCCCGGGATAAGATTTGGGTTTTCAAGCAGCATACAATGATATATAACACCAGTGGCAGTTGCAACCACAATACAATTAGGCACTGTGTGTAAGCATAAAATGTAACAAGCATCATATCCATAATTATCTTCAGTTGGAGGATACATGGATAATGGACCTTGTACCTTTGATGCTGGTTGGGATCTAAATACAAAACAAATATTAGTTATTGTTCAACTTCATTGATACTAACATAAACTACACTACTTAAAGTTAATACGTTTTCTACTTTAAAAGACACTGGGGTGAAATACTTTTTTTTGAAGATAATTTTTTATTTGGTATAAGAATACATCTGGGAGAAAAGGTACAACTTTTGATACTTTTTTGTGGCATTTTTGGCATGCTTTTTGTCACAAGGCAACCCTGCTTTATTAGAATTATAGCAACCTCACAATGTTAAATTTTTTTTTTATTATTTCAGGCAATTATTCATTTTTAAAGTTCTTTTTATTTTTGTTTTATTGTCATTTGATTTATTTAGTCCTGAATTTTTTTCGAGTTCTTTTCCACTTCCTGTAAATGTGAAGAATTAAAAACTATTAGTTTGTATTTTAAACATGACACATCAGGTTGTTTCATTTCTCGCTCTGTTTGAATCTAATTAATTCTTGAAAATCATTATCTTTGATTTTGCCATACCTTCCATATTTAGTGTTGTGGTTAAGTTTCATGGTGTTCTTTCGTGAAATGTGAAGTTTAATTTTTCTGGTGTTGGAGAATCTTTAGGAAATGAGGGAGTTTCTAATAGTTTATTTTGTAATGCCTTCTACAACCAACTGTGAGGAATTTGAAATAGCCGAAAAACTTTATTTCTAAGAAATTCTTAACTGGCAACATAAAAAAAAAACACCAAAAGTGTTGCATAAGTCTTTATATCAAAAGTTGTTCAAGAATTAAAAAGAAAAATTTGAAGACTAGGTATATGATTTGGCAATTTCGTGCGAGTACACTCCTGCAAGAAAAAGAAATTATAATAAATGAAATATGTATTATTTATTTAATATAAATTTTGTCAATTTAATCAATATAAATTTTGATTTATAGCAGGGTTGCCAACCTTTTCTGAGCAGCTTCAGGAGCAATCTCTTAAAATTTCAGGAGTTTTGGGGTTGCTTCAGGAGCAACACGAAAATAAGGACAAAAATGAAAGACATGCATTTTTTTCTTTTAAAACAGTCATAAAATTCCCTATTATAAATCATTTCTTTTAGCCCATATATGCATATATATAAAAGATAAAAAATTATATGCAAACATAAAAGGTTTTATCCTTAAATTCTAGAAACAAAAATTATAAAAAAAAACCCAATTCCACGCATAAGTGAAAATGTTTCCATTTTTCTAAGAAAAAATATCGCAATCCGATAGAAGAATATGGCAAAAATTTCAACTATAGGTGGAAAAATTTTCCCTTTTCATTGGGGAAATTTCCTTTTTCCCTGCATCGACACAATTTCCAGTATGAACCATACAACGCGCTGAGTTACGGATTTTCGATGCTTCAGCGTTGAAACTCCAGTAGATCCTGAACACTTAGCAACTCTGTTATAGACCATTAGAGCCTGTTTCTAAGTTTCTTTCGTATTCTTCAGGGTGATTAGTAGAACTAGCAGGCATTTAAAGACTGGGTAAACATAACCAGTGTCGGCTGGCAATAATAATTTCATATGATAGGTGTCCAATACTATCTTTATAATTATGCAATTATGAGGGGCAAGGGTCCCAAAGATAGTAACCGTGGATAGTATTCCTTATAAGCTCCAGATAAAGGTCGCAGTGGCTGAGTGGGATAACCCACAGCGCTAGCAACATTCAAGTTTTAGGTGATGCAGGTTTGATTTCTCTTTGGGTGTATTCGTCTCTTCTGTATCACTGAAAACTTTCCACTTGTGCAAATCCGTTTTATTCAATGAAGCTTAACTAAGTATGGCCTTTGTGCTATAAAAAGCCATCCAACTCGGGTTGACTTTTATCAGTTACAAAGTTATTACTTATGGATTTACTAGTTATCAGTATGATAAACTCGAACGGGCCTACTGACTGTTATGTCATCATATCCTACACAATGATGAACAGCTTATTAGATAACGAATTCAGAATTCATATAGAAAGGTTACCCAATCATGTTGAACCTACGGGGAAAGTAGTTGAATTATCGTTGCAATGGAGCAACTAAAGAAGCATTGGCAATTGTCTAGGATCAATCCAGATGGGGAAAATCTGAGAACCTCATAATTTTTTAACCACGGTCACAACAAAATCAACCCTGTGCAGGCACCCCACTCTCCAAACTTTTACACCATGCCAGCACGAGGACATTTAAGGCCATAACAGATTTAACATGCTCAGCTCCCACAAACATGACAGTTGGATAGTTTTGCATTCACAAACCTGAAGATATGGGATGCAAATATGCCAATCATCTGGTTAAAGAGAGCTATGATGGTACAATCAAATACATATTCTCTAAACTTTTAAATTTCACTGTATGTAGCTTACAGTTATATTGTTTAAAATATACATATTTAAAACAAATTTCAGGAGTTTTTACATTTTCTCATTAACGTTTGCATAAATTGTGAATGTGATATACTAGCTGCATTGCATCTAAATACATCAAAAGTCACATTGTTGCACAAGGATACAATTACAATCAGTTCCGCACCATATGTAGTACTTAATTTAAGAATGAACTTTAAACCATTTGTGTGCTCAAATATTTTTTAAGCAGGCAGTGCTGCAATTAATTTTAATGATCAGAAGAAAAGGGTTAAAATAGCAATGGAAGGTAAAAAAAATTCTATGCCATTCTCCAATTCAAAACTAAAGGATTTAAAAGTACTGTGACAACTTACCTGCCCTTTACTAAAGGTGATTTTAAAATATACACATCACCATTTCCATGTAATATAAATATGGGCCATACTGTTGCATCTTCAAAACTTTTGAAAATTCTTGAACTATTTAGCATGGGTATTTGCATTTCTTCGGCCGGTCCAAAATCAAAGCTCACAACATTTTCTCCGTAACAGGTAGAAAACGTTATTTTGGATTCTGATGACAGGAATGAATTCTTAGAATTGGCTCCAAGGTTTATAACTTGTAGAGGAGTTTGTGGATCAGTCACATCGTAAGTTCTGTATGAAATCAAACGTAACTAAGTTATTAACAAAAAATACACATTTAAACTAAAGGTAACAAAAGTATTTTGCACAAGCCATAAAGTTTATACTATAATACTATTTTTCTGAAGACCTTAAAAAAATGAGACAGCAATTTTAATGGGACTGAAAGTGAATAAATAGAGAATATATTTTCCATGCGTACAAAAATAAAGAGTTCCAATATTTTTCAACGAAGAATTCAAAAACGAAAAATTATCCAAACAAACATTTAACCATTTTGCACTTCACTTTTAGTTGAATTTTACTTTTAAAATATTCTTAAGTAATTTTGAAAGGAACATACAAATTCAATTTTAAAACAGTTTTAAAATTGTTATTACATATTTTCAGTAAAAAAAAGAAGAAACAACTGATGTTTCTCTAAAATATCTTGCTTGGATCTGATCATGACATTAAAAAATTCTCAAATCTTAAGAATTTAGGCCATTGCTAATTTCAATAAAAAAGTTCAATATACTGTCAGACACATAACTTTAAAGTATGTACAGTGAAAAATTGACTGAACATGCCAACAAAATAGACAAGTAACAAGGTCACATGACAAAACAAAGCATATTGAGTAGCTATAAAGTCATGGAAAAAAACCAGAACCTCATCTTCTTTATTTCGAGCACTATTTACTAGAGTAAATTCAAAGGCATCATTCAATAGGGAATAGTGCATCCTCTACAAATTCAAATCCCAAAAAGTTGCATAAGGGGACGTCTTCATATCAAATTTTGCACAAACAACGAAATTTCTAATGGAAATACCATGTTTTGATGCCATAATCAGAATCTGCATCATTAAATTAATCTGCATATGGAATTTCATGAATACTACCTTTATATCCAGAGATATTCAATACTAAAATTTGTGTCAATTTCAGGGGTTATCTCAATAGAGAAAGTAGCTATTCGTAGATCAAGAATAATTGTAGTTATAGCTATCTGAATTTCAAATTTAAGCACTATTTCAAATGTTTTTTTCAGCGATCTGAAAATTATATTTATGACGTGCAAATAATTTTAGAATTACATTACTATTTTTACTATGCAAGTGCAAATAATCATAGAATTATTATCTAAGGTTTATCAGATGCTTTATAAACTTTTAACCTCTTCAACTTTTAACTCCCTTGTTTAAACCCCTAAAATCGCAATAATGAGGAAAATTTAATGTAGCTCAAAAACCAATCATCGAAATGAGCTGAAATATTGCATATTAAAAGTGTTTTTGAATCAATTCCCATCAAAATATAATAAGATCTCACTTCATAATTATTTAAAACAATAATTTAATAATTATTATTGCATATAAAATGTTTTTTTTAAATAAAATATTAGGTAGATTTGGTTTGGGTTGTTTAACAGTAACATGGTACAAAATATCTGCACAATAAAAATATTATTTAGGAGGTGTCCATAAAAGCTTATGAAACTGATTTAACACTAGGAGCTCCAATCTTTCTGTCCTCATAATTTCGAAACAGAAAGACCTAATTACATGAACTTTGGTACCTGAAGAAAAATTTGATACAAATTTGAGATTGTGTGCCGAAATAGTGGGTTCCTATTTGAAATTGTGAAGTTGGTTCTCAATTTTATACAAAGACGGCCTCTTATACAAATTTTATGCATTGGAATTTATAGAAAATGATAGTTCCTGCCAAATGCCATCTTTGAATTTTCTCTATTGTTAAAATTGCTCTATTGAAGAAAGGTTTTTTTTCTGTGACTGTACAGTTACTGTATGTACAGGCATAATATAACAAAACAATTATTTGATACAGACTTATTTTCAAACCAGAGGAAGCTGCAAACAATACAACAGAACTTGGAAAATTTGGCATTTACATTAAAAAAATAATTAGTATTTCAAAACTGAACATCAGAAGGGAAAATATTTCAGATTTACTGAATGCAATTATAGTTACAAATTTCATATTTACCTAATGTAATTATCTGTACTTAGAATTGTTAAATGAGTATTTGAAGCACTTCCAGGATGCCAGGCTATTTGAACAACTCCAATTCGATTAGAGCATACAAAAAAGTATTCGGCAATGTTCCAGGACCTGCAAATAAGGTATTAAATATACAGGTAAGAAATTGTTACTCTAAACATTTAGCCCTATCAATGTGTCTAGAACAGTCATTCATAAGTGCTAAGCTACGTTGTGTACTAGCCTGCTATAAAAAATAGGGACAGACATGGTATGTATGCAACTATTTAATTTAAATAGAACAAATTTTTTTAACAAGGTTAGCACTCTTTAACCTTTTTGCTCTTAACTCTGCACTCTTTCTAGAAATCACAGTGCATCTGAGAGGTGTTCGATATTTTCTTTCCAAATTACACACGCATCAATTATTCTTTTCTTAAACCTACATGGTAAGGACACACTCAAAATAAATATCTGCAAAAATTATCTATTATTTAAATTTATAAATAACACATTTTAAGTTAATATTTTTATAGCATAACATCGAAAACAAATTCACTGCACCTGTTAGAAACAGTGTGACCAACAGAGGGTTAAAAAAAAATTAGGTCCTTTCAATTCATTCCAACCTTATAAGGAATTCAGTTCACTATGCTGCATTGTTCAATATAAATGCATATAGTTCACTGCCTAGCACCCTGTATGAATTCTGAAATGAAATAGTGAGACTAGTAACTCCTTCATGGTAGCCCCACTAATCGTTGTGTACTAGCCTGCTATAAAAAATAGGGACAGACATGGTATGTATGCAACTATTAATTTAAACAGAACAAATTTTTTTAACAAGGTTAGCACTCTTTAACCTTTTTGCTCTTAACTCTTTCTAGAAATCACAGTGCATCTGAGAGGTGTTCGATATTTTCTTTCCAAATTACACACGCATCAATTATTCTTTTCTTAAACCTACATGGTAAGGACACACTCAAAATAAATATCTGCAAAAATTATCTATTATTTAAATTTATAAATAACACATTTTAAGTTAATATTTTTATAGCATAACATCGAAAACAAATTCACTGCACCTGTTAGAAACAGTGTGACCAACAGAGGGTTAAAAAAAAAATTAGGTCCTTTCAATTCATTCCAACCTTATAAGGAATTCAGTTCACTATGCTCATGGTTCCCACACCTTTATCCAAAAAAAATTCAAGGACTTTTAAGGACTTTTCAAAACTAAAAAAATATTTTTCAAGGACCTAAAATTTTTTATAACGACCTAAAACAAGGCATACACAAAGATTGTCAACTAAAAAGAAAATTATAAGAAAAAAAAATCATTTTTTTATACAACTGATAGTCCAAAAAAGAAAGGTTATTGTAAATTTTGGGAACAATTGAGATTTTCTTTTTTCACAGAACATGATTTTTTTTTTTTTTTGCAGAGTGGGCTTCTTGTTTCAATGCTAACTTTCAGGCTACTTGCACACATATCGATTTCCGTCGTGCGATAAAATATCGTACGATAAATTCTTTTGGTGGCACAAAGAAGAGTATGAGAAGCGGCGGTCTTAATGGAGACCAGAGGTGTTAACTTAGATGGATAGCCATACTGTGGAGATCTAGACCTAGCATTATAAGTATATCACATAGCGTGAAACACCGGTTTCATTCAGAATGAGGCTCAAATGGCACACATGCTGTGGAGGAAACTAGTCTGGACAATTTCCAATGCAAGACGAAATTACACAATTATGTACTTGTTAAAAAAATCAAGTACTTTCAAGGACTTTTCACCAAGTTCCGTAATTTTCAAGGACTTTCAAGGGCCCCTAGTTAGGAAAAAAAAATTCAAGGACTTTTAAGGACCGTGGGAACCCTGATGCTGCATTGTTCAATATAAATGCATATAGTTCACTGCCTAGCACCCTGTATGAATTCTGAAATGAAATAGTGAGACTAGTAACTCCTTCATGGTAGCCCCACTAATCGTTGTGTACTAGCCTGCTATAAAAAATAGGGACAGACATGGTATGTATGCAACTATTTAATTTAAATAGAACAAATTTTTTTAACAAGGTTAGCACTCTTTAACCTTTTTGCACTTAACTCTGCACTCTTTCAAGAGATCACAGTGCATCTGAGAGGTGTTTGATATTTTCTTTCCAAATTACACAAGCATCAATTATTCTTTTCTTAAACCTACATGGTAAGGACACACTCAAAATAAATATCTGCAAAAATTATCTATTGTTTAAATTTATAAATAACACATTTTAAGTTAATATTTTTATAGCATAACATCGAAAACAAATTCACTGCACCTGTTAGAAACAGTGTGACCAACAGAGGGTTAAAAAAAAAAATTAGGTCCTTTCAATTCATTCCAACCTTATAAGGAATTCAGTTCACTATGCTGCATTGTTCAATATAAATGCATATAGTTCACTGCCTAGCACCCTGTATGAATTCTGAAATGAAATAGTGAGACTAGTAACTCCTTCATGGTAGCCCCACTACATGTGCTTCTTGATTGATAAAAAATAAAATTACTTTCTTCATATTTTGCTATCTTCGTGCAGCATCATGACAGAAAAAGATGTAATGGTGGTGATGAGGATGAAAAGGAAATATTTTACACCGAAGATGCAAATAAATATACACTTCAAATAATTATCTTTAGCTATATATGTAACACAGAAGTTTCATATAGCATTCATGGCGTGCAATAAATCATATGACTAAACTTAATGTTCCTCTAACAAAGGTAAAAGTGAATTTTTACACTTCAAAACGTGAATCTTGCATTAAACATATAGATTAAATATTAAGTCCATCACCCTGAGGATCAAGCATGCATTATTTCACCATACAAACTGAAGTTTTCCCTGTATGACATAACCCATTTTGATCAATAGAATCTTTCTAAGGATTCTTTCAACCTGGTTTACATTGGTTATTTAGTCAATTATTGGACTATCAACTATATGAATTACATTAAATTCTATCCTTTATTTTAGTTATCTTCCTACATATTATCAAATGCTTTATTAATTATGATGTAGAAGTATGGTGATTTTCAGAAAGGCACTCTGCAATTTATATGGTTGGTTGGTTGGTTGGTTTGGGTTTTATGGTGCAAGGTCCAAAGATGGACAAGCTGCGCCAAACGCAAGATGATGCAAAACAGCAACATTTGCATAAAAGGTTACAATGTAATCAATAAAAAGTATAATTAAAGTTATACAATTATTATACAGACTATATGCAGTTTAGATTGTATAAAAGAAGCAGGATAAAGGATGCAATGTATATGTAGGTTACCGTTGGTAAAAGCAAATTATGAAGAGTAAGAAATATAAATGGAGAAAATAGAGATAAGATGGTAAAAATATCCAAGACCTGTACATGAAGTAAAAATGTGATTTATGGGGAGGTTCTTGGCAAATCTGCCACGTTGGATCAATTTCCCAGACCACTAAAAATCTATGTGTAACTTAACAAGATGTAAGTGATGTAGGAGTTGGGTTGATGTTGTGGAGCTTGATGTTTCTCTGCTCACTTCAGTCTTCACACCATTTGTTCCACACGATGTACTGTACAAAATGATGAGATCCTTTGAATAGGACATCATATGGATCATAGATCATCATTTGGAATAAGTATATTAAGAGAAGTCCCTATAGTTCATACATGTTTCATTCTGTCATCATAATGTGAATTATAAAAGTGCACCATTTGGAAATTTTGAGACATTCTGAAGGCCAAGCTCAAAATTGCTTGCTTGAAATTTGGAAGATTCATTTTTAATACAAAGGAATAAATTACTTGTGCAAGGGTAATTAGAATTCAATTCTATGAACATAGAAAGCAAACAGAAAGGTTCACAGACAATTAAACACAAATTCTCACTTACCTGCCAATTACATTCTCTTCATCACTACCTGGAGAACCAAACTTCCCATACCGCCATGGAACTTCAAAAATCATAACTCCACTTTTTCCACTTAGTGCAATCAAAGTACCAGTATGATTGAAAAGCATAGATTCCACATCAAATACAGGAGGGTTGGTAAGTGTAAGTGTCTGAATGGGATAAAAAAAAAAAAAAAAGGAAGAATCAGTACATGAATGATTTTGTTCCCAATTGAATGCAGAATTTCAGCAATTTAATAATTTGTTAATAGGTATAGAAATTTTCTACTGAGCTACCCATAACAAAAGTATGTCATTAGCATATCAGATATCTTCAGAAGCTACCAAAAAAGAGCATAATCTTGGGACTAAAGCGACACTAGATAGGGGGCATCTCAACTATTATAAAAGGAAGTGTCTGCGTGCATGCAGTGTCCAGACGAATCTATTGGACTTACAGTAATAAAATCTGGCACACAGGCAGTCTTAATTTTACGCAAAGCCCGAATTTTAACATTTAATCTTGAACATTCTTTTATTAAATTATTGGCATTTATTTATTATTTGTTTTCCTTAGAATGGCAAAATATGAAGAGATTTCTTTTCATTTCCCAAGCAAAAAAAATTTCAGTAAAATAAAACAAAACAAATAAAAATTTCTAACTGGTGTTTATTTCTTTTTATTCTTTAGACCAAGTTTATTTCTTTGCAATCTATAAAGATAGAGCAAAAATTTCAATGTATTTGAAATCTGCGGAAGATTTTACCCCAGATCGATACCTTAAATGCAATTTTCTTCAAATAAATAATTTTTTAATTGAAACAGTTGTTTTCAAAATTCAAATTTGGCTGCATTTGACAAAGATATTCATTATGAATACAAAAAGGACTATTTAAGGTTTTCTATCTTCGGGATCGTTAAAGATAGATTTGAAATCTGTGGAAAAGTTTACACCAGATTGATATCTGAGGTAGGTAGTCCAAATTTTGTGGAAACGAAAAGAGCTGTCAAGGGCAATGCCGTGCTGGCCTGGTAGTTTTAAACAAAACAAATTTGAAATGAGCATGATAATTTATGCTTCTCTTGCTTTTCTGTTAGTATGTATGCATATAAATGGGCTTCAGTCTAAAAACACTACACGTGTTAACTAATACAATTTAAGTATTTATAATTAATTAAATATAGAAGTTATTTAAAACCTCAAGGTTAATTCGTCAGCTTAAGTGCTTAGATTTGTAATAGCATAGCAAAACTTTTACCTTTCATGATACCAATAAAAACAATCAAGATTCTAGCAACAATTCATACAAAACCTATAGTAAGTTTAGAACAAATAAATTTATTACACTTAAAGCACTGAATCCAAGGTATTCTACAGGCAACTTTTTCACTCCTATACAACAATAAGATCAGCAATTGAATCCAAAGGCTGCATTATTTTGTAATCATCTACCTGTTACATTATTGTGAGTGCTAGATTTCAGCATAACTTGGTCCTCTATTTTCTGATGGACTTTCCTTGTTAGTACCATCTATCTCTAATAAAGAATGAAACATTTTGCTCACAAGCACTAGATATCTATATGTATGAATTGCACCTATGTCTAAACTTTCAATAATAATGGCAGTGTTTTTCTGTAGGTAGGTATTTAATTAACATCGCAAAGGAGAAACACAACGGGCCATTGGTGATTGTCCAGGATCAAACCCTGTAGGGAAACACCACGTAACCACATCTATGTTGAACCAGTCAGATGACGAGGTTACACCTGAGCTGGCACCCCTCTCCAAACTTGCACATCATGCCAATATGAGGACATTTGAGGCCATGACAGATTTAATGTGCACCATCTAACACGTACATGCCAGACTTTGGTAGAATGGAGTTTTGAACTCCCATCCCTCCAGTCGCTCCTCTAATTGGGCTACCACAGCTCCAGCTATCAATGAGATAATCCAATCATTACTGCAAACATTCTTGAAATTTCTTTCCTTCTGAGGATTGGTGAAAGGTCAAATGCATTTTTAATTGATTGGTTATCCAGATTTTCTGGCAGCAACGTCCAAAATTAGGCACCCCACTTTTACAACGTAAGAGGAAAAGGGTAAAAATAAATAAAATGGAATTCTCGATCATCTAAAAATTTATTGTGTTTACAACAAGTATAGTGTAAATGGACAAACGAATAACACTTAATCAATTCAAATTTAATTAATACACAAACCTTAAGTGTCCCACTCTTGGTTTCGGAGCCATCTATTTCAGCAGCTAAAATACACGAATCATTATCGTGCCAAACAAATACATGATGTTCAAACACTGCAACCAAGTTCTTAGATTCCTTAACATTACTGTATTTTTTATTTAGTTGCAATTTGTCCAGCAATCCACTATCCAACAATCTTTGATTTATAACTGAAGCCATTGCAAGAAAATAGATTTGTAATCAAAGATAGCATAAAAATTATGCTTTGGGAAAATTCATAATTCAAAATTCTCCATTTCTCTATAATGAAGTAGTGGTTTTTGCTCTAACTAGGGGATAACTAGTATCGAACTTGCTCAAAATATTTTAAGAAATTCATATAAATATAACAATGCACAAATAATAAATTTCGCATCAAGGTTCTACGTTGAAGAACAGAATGAGATGGATTTTTAGAGCAAACAAGCGATCCACGAAAAGGCAAAGATTTTACTTCCCGCGATCCAAAATTGAAAATTTACCGGAAGCACTTTCTACTAGAGATGGGCGATCCGCTCAGGAGCTGACTCAAAGAGTCGACTCTCTTGACGGAGTGAGCGAGCGCTGATTCGTCAAAAAAGAGCTATAGCTCTTTTTTGACCAATCAGGGCTGAAGAGCGGTAACTCTTTTTTAACGAATCAGCGCTTCCACTCTCGAAGAGTCATTTCCGCATGCTCAGTGATTCTTTTGGGAGTTGATTCTTTGGGAGTTGATTCTTTTGAGAGTTGATTCTTTTCGGATGAATCACTTAAAAGTCATTGTGACCTGATTGAAAGTGAACTACAACAAACTTCCAATTACGTGGACATGCTCCAGGATATTGTCAAGTTGAGCAAATCGACTGACGAACTCACAATCAACCGCCTAAACTTGGACAATTTTAACAAGAAGTTGGAGCACTTACGGGGTGAGTCCAAATTGGTTACTCTACTGTTAGATGCTAAGATGACATTAGTTACTAAACGATTATCCAATAAGAGACAACACCCTGTGTCTCCTAGCAAGTTGACCAAGTCAACTAAAACTATAGCTAACCCTAACCCTAAAATTGACCATGATTATACTAGCAAAGTTAACCCTACTCAAACTGACAATAATGTATGTAATGTAAATATTGTTGCTAATGACGTAAATAGTGTAGATATTGATAATACTGTTGATGACGCAGCTGAGGTGCATCAGGTCTCTTCAAAAATTCCACCGATTATTGTTAACTTGACAGATAACTATAAAGTGTTCCTTAGTGAACTGAAAGATGTTGTTGGTACGAAAGTACCAGGGAAATTAAGCGGGGATATGCTTAATATTTACCCTAGCTCCAGTAATGATCACAGAACCATAACAAATTACCTTGATAAGAAAAATACTCCTTACTATTTTCGCTCTAAAAAGAACGAAAGACCTCTTAAAGTGGTCATAAAGGGTCTACCTGCATTCACCCCTACTGAAGAAATTAGACTAGAACTTCTAAATCTAGGATTTCAAGTTGAGCAGGTAAACCAGCTCAAAAGTTTTAAAATTAAAAATAAAATGTTACCCATCTATCAAATCCACTTAATAAATAATGAAAATTCTACTAATATCTATGAACTAAATGAATTGTGTAGTATTATGATCAAAGTGGAAAAATTCATAAATCGACAGGGTATACCACAATGCTATAACTGTCAGATGTATAACCATTCTAGCGCCAACTGTCGAATGCCTACTAAATGTGTAGTGTGCAGTGGCCCTCACAGGTCAAATGAATGCACAAATAAAGAGAAAAAACCAATATGTGCTAATTGTCAGGAACAGCACACTGCTAATTATCGCGGCTGTTTTAAACGCCCTAAACAAAGATCATTCACCAGCCAACCCATTCGACCATCCTTTTCTTTTGCTGAGGCATTAAAGCCCAAACAAACATCTACTATGAACAACCCTCCCATGCATTCGACAGCTGACGCTAACATGAAGAGACCTGAGGCACCCCGGACACAGGCCGGTGCTTTTATCCCTCCTAATGGTGATCTGCCACAGCTACTTGAGCTACTTAAAGAAATCAAGACAGTGCTCAGCTGTTTTAACAACTTACCGCAAATGCTTCATGAGCTGAAAAGCCAAAGCAATCCTTCCGACAAGCTATTCACGCTTGCTAAATATCTAAATATTGTCTAATGATGAAAACACCCAACACCGGCCTGAAACTGTGTTTTTGGAATGCATGGGGGCTTCGTAGTAAAATCCATGAACTACGAGCCTTTGTAAATGAGCATTCTCCTGACGCCCTGTTAGTACAGGAAACTTTCCTTAAATCAGGCGAAAACGCCTTACTGCCAAATTATACCTTTCATGGAACATCAAGAACCATTGGCCGTGGAGGCGGCACTGGAATCTACATCAAACACTCTATCTCACATTATAGAGAAACAACACCTAGATTACATGTAATTGAAGCCACTGCAATCACTATTAGAATTCACAACCTCCCCCCCTTAACACTTGTCTCCACCTATATTAAATGTAATGCCACAGCCAAATTCACCTGGGACATTGAAACCCTTCTAGGGTTAAACTCCTCAATTATCCTAGCTGGAGACATGAATGCACACCACACTCACTGGAACTGCAGTAATACCAATTTCCAAGGAAGACTACTCTACTCCTTTGCGCAAGACGCAGGACTAGAAATTACTGCACCCGACACACCCACTCGTTATGGAACCGCTAGTGCAACAACAATAGATCTGGCTTTGATCAGGAATGTACCATTCCAATGTAACATTGAATCGCTCCAAGAGCTATCAAGTGATCACAATCCAGTTATGTTGTTTGTTGACACACAAGCGCAATCCACCCAGGCGGAGGGATACTTTCGACCAAATTGGAAGAAGTTTTCCCAATCGCTAAATGACATTCCATACATTGTACCTATTATTAAAACGAAGGAAGAGCTTAACTCTTTCGCTTCGCAGGTCACTAATACTATCACTAGTGCTTATCAAGAGACTGGTCGAGTCGTGCACAAGGAACAAGGCAGTCCCCTACCCCCCCAAATTAGGGAATTAATCAAAATAAAAAACAGAGCCAGAAAGACTTGGCAGAGAACGCGAGACCCTACGGACAAACAAAACATGAACCGAGCCCAACAGAAGTTCAGGGATTCAATCCAACAATACACACAAAAGTCTTGGACTGATTACATCACTTCACTGTCAACAGAGGATGGATCCCTCTGGAAGGCAGTGAGGAGATACAAAAAGACTTCAAACCGCATTCCGCCCCTTAGGGGCCAGGCTAACATTGCATACACAGACCCTGACAAAGCTGAATTACTTGCTTCCAGCTATGAACAACAGTTCAAGGAAAATGACAATAATGACCCAGAAACAATTAATTTGGTTAATGACTCACTTACTGAATTTCTTAGCACCACACCTACTGACTCTATTCAGCCTGCCAGCCCGTCTGAGGTTATTGAATACATTGGGAAGATCAAAACCAAGAAAAGCCCTGGAATAGATGGGCTTTCAAACACTATGCTCAAAAAACTCCCTCTAAAAACCGTTTTTCAAATCACCCACTTGATCAACTTCATTTTGTCATTACGACATTTCCCCCAGTCTTGGAAAACAGCTGTTATTGTCCCTATACTGAAACCAAACAAAAGCAATAGATCACCTGAGAGTTACAGGCCAATTAGCTTGCTCCCAGTCCTCAGTAAAGTTGCCGAATTTATTATTAATAAACGGCTAGAAGCTTACTGCAATGAAGCCAATACCCTTATACCTGACCAATTTGGTTTCAGAAAACAGCTTTCTACCACCCATCAACTCCTAAGAGTTTCTGAGCATATTTTGGAAGGTTTCCAAAACAAAGAAAGTACTGGTGCGATCTTCCTAGATATAGCCAAAGCCTTTGATAGGGTCTGGATTTACGGACTCATCCACAAATTAATTACATTTGGCATCCCTGCCTCACTCATCAGACTCCTTTTTTCCTACTTAACAGGTAGGCACTTCGTCGTTCGAGTAAACAAGACCCTTTCAAACACTCATGCCATTCAGGCTGGCACTCCACAGGGTTCAATCCTAGGACCCAAACTATTCAATCTGTATGTGAACGACATACCACAAGATCAATCATCAATGCTTTGCATGTTTGCAGATGATACAGCTGTGTTAGCCAGACACCATGATCCTACAGATGTCATGAATACACTCAACAACTACTTACACTCACTTGAATCCTGGCTTACTGCTTGGAAAATAAAAATCAATGTTGACAAATGCCAAGCTGTTTACTTTACTAAGAAACGGAATACTCCTGACCCCCCTATTTTTTACGGCAATGAATTACCTTGGTCCCCTAAATGTACTTATCTTGGAGCCACTTTAGACTCTCGCCTAACGTGGAAACCCCATATCACTTCTTTAAGGAACAAAGTCATCGCCGCTAGGTCCACCCTTTACCCCTTAATAGGTCGAAATTCTATTCCTTCAATCGACAACAAATTGCTCCTTTACAAAGCCATGATTAGACCAAAAATCAGCTACGCCAGTCTTGTCTGGGGATACGCAGCGAAAACTACCCTCCAAAAACTTGAATCTCTTCAAAATTCTACTCTACGTATTATCAGTGGTTACCCCTGGTACTACCGAAACGCTAAAATTCGCGAAGATCTTGAAATTACCGAACTTAAAATTTACTTCAGTAAACTTGCTACTAATTTTTATGCTAAACTTGAATTAATTGATAACCCTGCCATCCAGTGTATCCCCAGATATGACCCTCGTCAACCGGAATATAATAAAAGACCCAGAGTCATTCTTAATCCTTAATGTTTTACTTTTTAAATCTCCTGCTTTACTTTTTTCTTTATTTAATTTAATTAGTCTTAAGCCTTCCTTGTCATCTTGCATCTTTTGTACTGTACCAATTGGACTCGTCCTTGATCTGCCCAATTTCTAAGCCACCTGTTTTTCATTGGTCAACCAACTGCACTCACTCTACCTTACATATTTCAGTGAACTTGAAAACCTGCTCTGTTCCCAACTACTTTCCGAGGGAGATAGAAGGCCTTCGGCCTAAGTTCTCCGGCTCACCCATTATTTCATTTCATTTCGGATTTGATTCTTTACGAGAGTTGGCTCTTTCGAAGAATCATTTCCGCATTCGATCGTTTGCGCTCACTGATTCTTTTGGGAGTTGATTCTTTTGAGATTTAACTCTTTGGCTCTTTTCGATAACTATCGCTCTCGAAGAGTCAATTCCGCATTCGTTCTTTTGCGCTCCCTAGCTTTTTGTTACTTTTTTGAAGTTTCAAATTTTTAAATATCTATGTATTATCATAAATGTTATTTTTTAAAATTTAATTCAATTTTAGATTGAAAGGGTGTTTTTACGGCTTAAGTCATATCACGCCTTTTAGCACTAATTAAAACTAGTCTTAAGGTTGTTATTAAAACATATTCTAACAGTTATTATGTTATTCACTTAGCATTAATATAATAATAACCTTGATTTCTCGGGAGTGATATCATTTTAATAAAGCTACACAAAATTAAATTAAACGTAACTCGTTTTTATTGCATTGCCTTCACAAAACGCCGACCAACCGGTATAGTGGTTAAGGTGTTAGCCTCTAGATCGGAAGGTTCCTGGTTCGAATCCGGGTCCGGGCATGGATATTTGTAAACGTATGTTGTAGAGGCGGCTGGTGCACCTTAAATCTGTCGTGGCCGAAAATCCTCACGTTGGGTTGGCGTGGAAGTTTGGAGAGTGGGGTGCCAGCTCGGGTGTTGCTTCGTCATCTGACCGTGGTTCAAAATTACGAGGTATTGTCCTCGAATCTTTCCCTTAAGGGACTGATTCCGGACCGTCGTCAATAGCCCGTTGTGTTGCTCTAGTACGACGATAACTAAAATTACCATTACCATTCACAAAACAAGGATTTTGAAAATATTTTATTAAAAGACAGGGAGGGGACTTGGATTTTGAAAATCTTTGGGACAACGAGTATTCGAGGATATTATATACCTATATCTTAAAATAAATAGTTAAAAATCTTAAGTACTTAAATAAATTATTAATATTTTTATTATTTGATTTTAAAATATCATTTAAATTATTAGGAAGTCTCATTTGGTAACTAAGTGGTTTTAGACCCGAACATTCTAGAAGGAGGTGTTTTACGGGAAAAGGGTATCGCTAAATTTTAAAACTGACAACGCGGAGAGAATTAAAGGTTTCCCCAAACAAATATTACCCGGGTCGACGGTCCGGGATCAATCCCTTAAGGGAAAGATCTGAGGACAACACCTCGTAATTTTTAACCATGGTCAGATGACGAGACAACACCTGAACTGGCACGCAGAGGCGGATTAAGCGGTACGCGGACTAAGCGGCCGCGTAAGGCCCCGGAATACGAAGGGGCCCCGAAATCTTTACAATGTGTTTCTTTAAGTGCAGTTAAAAGAGTTTCTAATACAAGATGATCAGCAAAGGCAGATGCTATATTAGCTATTAAACTTGGTTTCACCAATAGAAAAGAGGCTTTAACTGGAAGTTGGATAAAAATATATAATTTACAAAAATGACATTGGTGTTTGTACTTTTGAAGATGAATTTGACAATTTTTAATGTTTCTAAAAGAAAACGAGAACACCATAAAAACCACACCAGACATCTATCGAACCTTCAAAGAAATGTTTTGCACTTTTGCGAATGTTGAAACATTATTAAAATTTTTTTTTAACAATTCCCTTTTCTGATGCGTCATTAGAAAGATCATTTTTTGTTTTAAAGCGTGTAAAAAATTAATAAAGGAGTACTATGGGAAAAGAAAGATTAATTAATATGGCCATTCTGTATTTTGTGCAAAAATTTAAAACCGAATTCATAATGCAAAAATAATTGACGAATTCACAAAAAATAAACCAAGACAGAAATTCATGTAAAAATATTTTTTTTTAAATAAATTTATTTAATGTGTGGTTATGGTATGGAATTTTTTATTTTCTTTTTGCTAATAACTTAATAAGAGTTTTCTTGAAAAGTTTTTTAAACTTGAGTTTGGGGAGGCCTCCAAAAATTTTACCGCTTGGGGCCCCAACTTGACTTGATCCGCCACTGCTGGCACCCCACTCTCCAAACTTCCACACCAACCCAACGTGAGGACTTTTGGCCACGACAGATTTAAGGTGCACCAGCCGACTCTACACCAAATGCTTACAAACATCCATGCCCGGACCCGGATTCGAACCAGGAACCTTCCGATCTATATATATATATATATATATATATATATATTCAGAATTCTACATTCGAATTCCAGCACCCACTCGAATCTTAGATGGCCGTGTAACACTCTAAAGGCGGCTTCTTTGATCAAGCCAACATAATGTAGACATATTCAAAAATAATCTATTTGAAGATCATAAAACTCTTTTCAAGTGATCAATTGTCCATAACTAACCCTAGAAGTACTTTTACATCACTCCATTTGGTAACTAAGTGGTTTTAGAAAGAAATCTTAATGTATCCAAACACGTCCAAGACACTTTTTTTAAATGTGGTATATAAACATCTTAATGATATTTTTATGTTTTGTGTTTTAAACAATAGCAATGGGCTATAAATATTAAAAGTATGTATTAATAATTTTGTAAAAATATGATAATTATGTATGAAATTTTAAAGAAATGTGTCAAAAACTTCAAATGTGTTACATGAAAATCTATTCAACCAATTTGAAAAATGATGCTACCAAAATAGGCTACATGCATATTTCTAGGGAATGAACAAGAATAAAAGGATATTTAAATAAACAACAATTTTACAAGTGATGGAAAAATGAATAGAAGATTTTTTATAGTTTTACAGTCCTACTTCTTAAATAAATAGTAATAATTTAGAAACTTTTGAACTCAGCATAATTATTCTAGTTCATTCACTTGACAACATTATAAATAACAAACTCTCAAAAGTTTACTAGAATCCAGTTATAAGTTTTTGTATTATAACATTTGAAGTGAGGAAATAATGCAAAAATATGAATTTAGAGTTAAAGGTAGTTTCAAGTGCATCGCTTGCTCCCTTGCGTTTGCTCTTTGTGTAAACAATTTTGTTCTTCCTTCTCTTTAAAAAAGTTCACTCCATTTCCAAAAGAGAAACCATTTAAATATTTGAAAAAACTTTCTAAAATTATATTTGCAAAAAAAGTAAGGTTTAAATTTAGATTTTGCCATGTTTTTGGCCTTTTAATGGCCATTTCCAGTGTTTTCCATTCTTACTTCTTGTTTTCCCGCCTTGATTAAAATCTTAATACTTCTTCAAGTAATTAACAGAGAAAAAATTAAATATGTTTTGGAAAGTCAAATAAATACTCTATCCAATAAAATCGAAAACTTTTAGAATTCTTGGTCAAAAATGAGATTTTTAACGTGTTTGGATATTTTAATTGCTACTTCTGTAATCTCAACGGGTTCATGACGGGAATTACAAAAGTAGAAGTGTCCTCAAAGTAATTTATTCTTTATGGACAATTTCAAAGTTTTTGAATTGACATGGTTTGGGGCCATCTTATGCCTTAGCAATTAAATTTTACAGCTTAGCAGCCCTATGCTGCAATGCCTATCATCCTCGTGCCCCGTCTCCCTCCTTTAGTTGATTTTAGAGGTAAACTGCGCAATTGCTGGATGAGTGAGTGTTTCAAGTGTTGTGTGCGTGGGTGTTTCAAGCACGCTTGGCGCCTCTTCGTCTGGACACATGCTCTCACGTGACAACGAGGGATGTTCGATGGCCCAAACATATTGTATACATTTCGATGTGTTATATACATTATTATATATCTCAAAGGAGCGGTGAGTCATCAAAAAGAGCTAGCTCTTTTTAGTGAGTGAGCGGTTCCGATCCGATCTCTGAAAAGAGTCATTTTCCCCATCACTACTTTCTACAACAAAATTCTAGCGTTATCTACATTGTAGAAGAAAAAAAACCCACTCTCCTTTTTAAATTTCGACGAGATCTATTCCAGTCAGACCGTCGTGTATACAGGGGGTGGTGTATGTTAAATCTGTCGGGGCCTCAAATGTCCTCATGTTGGCGTGGTGTAGAAGTTTAGAGAGTGGGGTGCCAACTCAGGTGTTGCCTCGTCATCTGACCATGGTTAAAAAATGACGTGATATTGTCCTCAGTGTTTAGTATTTTTAATTAGCGTCACACTGGAGGGCATTGCTCTCAGATATTTTCCTTTGGTAATATCTTCAATAGACCATAGCATTGCTCCAGAATGACGTTAACTAAATGCAGACCTTCCTCTAAAAAATTTTTGCTTTTATTGGAAAGTAAAAATTGAAATGAAGTGCACTGTGAAGCCAGACATAATTTGACAAACAACATAATTGAAGCCAACCAGTTTTTTTTTTTTTTTTTTTAAATCTATTTTTTGGATACTCGACTTAGCCCAACAAGTGTTGTGTGAAGGTATTGGAAGAGTAACAAATTTGCAACTGGAGGGTTGCGGGTTCAAATCTAACCGAAGACCGTCGTGTACAACGGTGTCTGGAGCACTGCAATCTTACGGAACATCTCAGGGGTGAGCTCCTTTTCATAAAAGAGGCTCTCGAAACTTACACGCAACACTCACTCTGTCACCAGGCCATCCTGGCTCTTGGCAGATTTGTGACTGGTAAAATTACGCACAATTACCCTAACTCTCCAAAACCACAGTCCTTCTCAACATTAGATAAGTTTGTAGGTATTTCTTTAGTTGTAGTGTGAAATGAAGCGTTGACTGTTGGCTTGAGAGAAGGTCTGCTGGAATCCTGCAGAGGGACGCATTGCATTCTGTGCGGTACTTGTATCATTGCCGTATTTAGTAAAAAACACACGTTTGCCCTAAGATGTATACACTGCAGCTCAGTTTGCGGAGACAGACGTAGGTTAATATTTTGGTAGGTATAGTGAACCTGAATGAATATTAACCGTCCTATGGGATGTGTGATATGAAGAAGGAACCTTCGGGTTCGGGGCTAGTCTCTAAGGATAACTGTCCACCGACTCCATATTGAGCCGACCACGTTCATGTCCTGGCTAAGCCAATCAAGGTGGTATTGGACCTTTCGAGCGGAACGTTAAGGGTTTGTTCTTCTGTTTTCCAACTCTGGGCCCTTCCCTGTTCATGCAGCAAAATTTGATATACTCCAATACGGGGCGACACGGAGGGAAGTGCGCCCCGAAATATCTGGAACTGGAAAGGTTTTATCTGGAGCACGTTAAATTTTTCAGGGCCTCAAATGTCCTCACGTTGGAGGTTGTCTTGCATTGCTTTGCAATTTTACTACAGCTGTTCAAATACCCTCCAGTACAGCTTCAGTCTAGGTTTATAGCTGTGGCAGCTACATTGTCGGTACATTTGCTTTTGGAATGTTTTGATTTGTTGAGGTTCGCAAAGTGATTCTTCAGTGCTACTTGAAATAAGTGCATTTGTCAAGTTGGATTTTGACTCAAGCTAAGAAGTAATAGAATTGCTGACGAAATTGAATGAGAATGTCAAAATTGCATATAACAAATCTGAATTAGTCGTATGCAGTCAGTATCGATTATATGGTAAGCTCAGCGGTCCAGGAAAATCAGACCATATAAGCGGGTTGAACATAAATGCGGAACAATATGTTGATACAAGATTAATAACCGAGGCTTGGTTAATGGCTTGGTCATGATATCAGCAAGTTGCCTTTCGGTTGATACTTTATCAACATACAGTTTGCCTTCCATCACTTTTTCACGAATAAAGTAATGCTTGATTTCGATATGTTTGGTCCGATGATATTCCTGATTGTGAGCAAGCATTACGGCTGCTTGATTGCACGGGTCAGCATTACGGCTGCTTGACTGCCTCGGATGCTGCCACAAGTTCAACCTCTGGTTGAAGTGGCTACAATAGACTGTCTCTGACTATGCCAAGAAATTGCACCTCCGGCGTATACCATTACTGAACCAGATGTTGATCTTCCTGTGTTAGAACATCCACCGAAATCGGCATCACTGTAGCATTCCAGCACTCTCCTTGTACCAATTGAATGGTAAGTGATTGCCAGATTAGTTGTACTTGCTAAGCAGCGGAACACTCTCTTTACTCTCACAACCTCCTCTCTGTAGATGGATTTTCTAGTGACCTGGATATAAACCCTGCACTGTAAGCTATATTTGGCATTGTTCACACCATCAGATGCAAGGCACCAACCGCCTGACGATATGGGAAGTCCGGTCTTTTGGTGTCCTCAGGTTTCTGGAACCTTGATTCCTTCAGCATGGTAGTTAGTGCAGGTTTGCACCCTTCAAATCCAAACCTCTGGAGGATTTTTCTGGCATATCCTTTCTGAACAATTTCAATAGAGCCATCTTTGTGACGCTCAATTTCAAGTCCCAGAAAGAAGGAAACTTCTCCAATGCACATCTTAAATCTAGGTTTTAGTTCTTCAAGGAATACATCCTAACTCCTCTTGGTTAGTTGCAGCAACCAATCCATCGTCAACATACAACACTATGAGCACTTAACTACCATTCTCTTCTCTAATATACAGACACGGGTCAGCATCACTTGCTTTAAAACCAAGTTTCAGCAAAAACTGGCCAAAACACTTGTTCCAGCAACGTGGAGCCTGTTTCCAACCATACAAGCTGCGCTTGAGCCTGCAAACGCGTCCTCTTCCATACTTGCAGCCTTCTGGCTGTTACATGTAGATGGTTTCATCACGTTTTCCATACAGAAAGGCTGTTGATACGTCAAACTGCGACAAATAAATTTTCTCCTCAGCGGCAATGCTAAAATTGCACGTATTGTTCCAACTTAGCTACTGGACTGTAAGTTTCACTGGAATCAATCCTTGGCGTTGACAGTAACCTTTCACAACAAGCCTAGCTTTGTACTTGTTGGTGTTGCCATCTCGATTTGTCTAGATTTTGTAAATCCATCTGAATGATATAACCTTGCTTCCTGCAGGTAGATCAGTCAGCTCCCATGTTTGGTTTTCTTTATGAGAAGTCAATTCACTGTCCAGGGCTTTCTTCCAGTTGGCACTTTCTTTGCCATTAACTGCCTCTTCAAATGTTACAGGATTGTCAGTCTCATAAACAAATGATTCGACTTCCATAATGTAGTCCTCAAAATGTGCAGCCTGATGTAATAGAGAACGGTTTCTCAACTGTCTATCACCTGAAGTTTTGAGCTCCTCACCATTGTCTTCTTCGACATCACTTGTCCTTCCTGGATCCTTTTATTCTGATTCATCTTCAGAATCGCTTGGAGATTTTTGTTCTTTTCCAATCAATTTCTCCTCTTCGGGCTTTCAGGAAGTCCTTTTATCATCAGTTTAATGTGGTCATATTTGCTAGATTTCTCTTGAAAAATTATATATCTTGAGAAAATCAGTCGGTTCTCTTCTTTCAACCAAATTCTGTAACGCTCATCACCGTCATATCCAACAACATAGTCCTTTACATCTTTCTTGTCCATTTTCGTCCTCTTCTGAACAGGAACATGAATATAGCAAGTGGAACTCATCACCCGCAAATGCTTCAGGCGAAGTTTCTTTTTCATCCACAGTTCATATGGGCTAGCACCTTCCACTGATGATTTGCCTGTTCTGTTCAAAATATATACAGCAGGAGGCAGGGCCCGATTTAGAAAATTTGGTATAGTAGGCACAACACGCAGGAAGGGGGCCCCCATGTTATCCGTTCATCACAAAAACTAATTTTAAAACAATAATTGGTACTTACGTATTTGACTGTTGACCGTTTCAAAAATTGTTGAAAAAACATTCCAGAAAATATGAAAAGTTATTTTTGTTTAAAATTTTTTAAATACTTTTGAAACTTTGGGGCCCTAGGCCCGTGCCTCACGGGTCTATGGTAAAGAGCCTGAGCAGAGGTAACGAGATCAGCCCATATTGCAGCAGGATAATTGGCATCAGGATTTGATTATTTGAATGTTCTTGCCATTTCTAAAATGGTGCGCATCTCACGTTCAATGGCGCCATTTTGCTCTGGCGTGTAAGGTGTAGTTAGTCTTTACGTGATTCCTTCTTGGCATAAAATGGCACAAACTTCTTTGTTGTTAAATTCACCCCCATTGTCACTGAGAAATTCTTTAACTGAATGCCCTAAGTTCTTAACATGAGCGAGCATTTGCTTAAGAACATTCTTTACTTCAGATTTTTTCTTGATTACAAACTATAGCGAAACTTGGTATAACTATCTTTGAATACAACCAAGAATCTCTTCTTTTGAAAAGAGTAATCAAAGGGTCCACACACATCAGCTGAAACCAATTCACCAGAACTGGAAGCTTTCTTTCTGGTTCCGAATGGTAATCGATGTGCTTTGCCATAAACACGATTCACAGGGTTCGTTATCTAGGCGAACACTGATTCCCAGTTCTTTTTGCAGCATATCTTTGATGCCCCCATCTTTCATGCTGCAGTTGCAATAAGGAGCTGTCTTCTGCAACTGCTTCTTTCTCAGGCACAATTGGTTCAATAGCAGCCTTGAATAGAGTTCCATATACACTTCGTGTTCCATATAGTACAGCTACTCCACTGACTATTAACCAGCACTCAGTTGGGGATGACCTGAATTCACTATTGGCATTCCTATCTTGAGCAGCCAGCACTGAAAACAAATTTCTGCTGATCTCGGGCACATACCAGACATCTTGTAGTTGAATTTCCTGGAATTTGTCATTAACAGTAGTCTTGACACGAATAGTACCTTTTCCAAGTGCAGCCAAGGTTTCTTTTCCAACAGCCTTAATGCCACAAGGACTACGGAAACTACAAAATATTCTGGACAGTTTGTGATATGACGAGTCGCTTCATCATCAACCCAGAAGAACGTCAAATCCATTTCAGCAGCACAGACTCCCCCACAGATGGACATCAGGAGCACATTGACAGTCTCCACGTTTCCATTCACTGGTTTTTTTCCTGCTCGGTTTTCCTCTTTCGGCAGTCCTTCACCAAGTGTCCCCTTTTGTTGCAATAGTTGCAGATGTCTCCTTTCCTTGATTGCTTCAGGAATCTGCCCTTGCCATCTTGCTTATGCCTGTCTTGGTTAGTAGGTGGCAAAGTTTCCTGAATGGTTCTTCCTCTCAAACATGCACAGTTGATTTGCAAGTTCTTTGAAAGTCCTGTCCTCATTTTTGGCTAACAACATCCAACTGGACTTACATGGATACAGCTACAGTCTACGTATATCACCCTTATAAAATAAAATATTCTTATTCTAAAGTTAAAATTTCATATTTCAAACTTTACATATAATTATTTATGTATATCCAAAACTTTCAACGTTTATTGGGTTTTTTAAACACAGTTATTTTTATCTCCTGTACAAGATTTTGTCTTGTGTCTGGCCAAATATGGCCATAAGCCCCAAACAACTAACCTTTACAGGTTTTAACTATTTTTTGTACTCAGTTTGTGTCCCTTAAAATAATTAAACATGAGTAGTCACTAGTTTTGTTTACAATGTAGACTCAAAACATCAAGAAATATGAAATGTATAATTTTAATTGAGTGTTGTCTTGAGCTAAAAACAGATTTTGGAAGAACTTTCTAGTATATTCAAAATGAAAATTAAATGTTTCCGTTTGACGAGGTTGCTATGAAAACCACAACAACCGTAACGACAGATGGTTTGCCTTATTTTATCGTAACTCGCTACTAGAAGTGTGCCAAAAAAAATCGCCAAACAGTTGCCATCACTCATAAACGTAGAATGTAGCTGTACCATTAGAGTGGTCACAAAAAATCAATTTTCGATTTTTCTATCGTGCCCCCCCCCCCTAAAAGTTGCCAATAGGCTAGAAAATGTGATTGGCAGAGTTTCAGCTCAATGTGATAATATTAACCCGTGCCTCATTGAAGCTAAAGTTAAGAAAAACAGCGATTTTTAGCAAAAAATCGTAGTTTTTGCTCCTTAAAATCGAAACTATTCGTCCTAGAAACCTGGTTCTTGTCTTATTTGATAGGAAATTTTATTGACTTGAAGTTTGAACTCATCCACTTTTTTTACTGAAACTGATAGAATGGTTTTTAGCATTTTTCAGGTAAGGTCGTAGTGGATATCGTCAAAAGTGAATTTTTATTGCAAAGCCCTAAAAACATTACAATATTCAATTACATCTGCTTTCCAGATTTTGCTTTTGTATTTTTCATCTTGTACATTAAAAAGGCTTTTGTTAGAGGTATTTTCAAAAATAAATCCAGCAGCATTCAAATTTAAAATGAAGGAATTAGTGGTAAAGAAGAGGAAGCAAAGAGTAAAAATTACAACAAATAGTGTTCAAATGTATTTTATTAATTAAATAGTTGAATTATACATCCTTATATTATTATTATTTAAATATACAAATTAAGTGGTAATTACAAATTAAGGTGATAATTTCTTAGATATTGTAGCTTTTGAAGAGTCCGGAAAAATTTGCGTATATTTAGATACAACTTGTAAAAGGAACTACCGGTGTTCGTCTTTGGTCAAAGAGGAATTAAAGTCTTTAATTAATTTTACTAATCTCTCAGCAGTGCCACTAACATACTTTAAACCGTTCACTATTTTTTAACTTTTAAATAATGTTGATTTTCACACCATACATCGGGATCAGTATTTAAAAAAAATTCTGTATCGATTTCAAATCTCTTAAGAAAATTTAGAGTCCTAAGAGAAACAAAATAATTAATTCTTTGTCCAATAAATGAACAACTTGTTGGAGATTGAGTTTTGGTTTTACGTCCCTATCATCTTCATCATTTTCTACTTCGGACCTTAATTTTTCAACCATGCCTGTTTTGATATTTTTTCCCAAAGTACCATCGAAAAATGAAAATGCAACTTGCTCCGAGTTGAGATACCACAGAGGGTTTATTATTTTAGATAGGGCCTTGTCTACAACCTCTTTTTCCTGTATTGAACTAAAGATTTTAATAATTGTAGGTCTAGGTTGGAGGGCCAAAGTGGGTTTGTGGGCATTGAACCATGCTTTTACAAAAATATTGATTATAAATAAACAAATATCTTCAATACCTTTTCTCTCTAAATCAGTTAACGAAAATGGATCCCTGAAAATACACATTTTGAGAGAATTAATGGCCTTTGTAAACCATCTGGCTTGATGAATAGCACAAGATACTCTAAAAGTAATGTCTTTTTGAGTAAGATGCCCAAATGAATTTAGCAAGGTTGGATGAATTCTTTTCATTATTATCCCTGGGCTGTCGGTTTTTTAATTGTTCAAAAAGAAAACTTGATATTTAGTCTGGATTACTTATTTTATTTTTAATATTTTCAAATTTTATAACTTGCTTTGCATTTTTTCTTCTGGAATTTTGGAAAAATTTCTGACTGTGGACCAGTGGATGTGCCTACTTTGAAATTAAAAATTACTTTTAAAACAACTTCTAAAATATGGTGGCAACATGCTAAATTCAGAAGGTTTTTCTCTAATAACTGTTCCAGCAAAACGCAGGTTCCCCTAAGGCGACAAGTATTTACTGCTGTATTGATAACTTCTTCTTCTTCGAATGGAAGCAGACCCCTCCGTACCGAGTTATTGAAAACCCACAGCGGATTAGCCGAAGCTAGGGAAAGCCTCTAATGAGAAACATTAGAAGTGGGCCTAGTGACGCGCCGTCCGAAAAACCCTTATCTGCCCAGGATGAACACGATAGGGAGTGGACGTGGTCGACCCGTGAGTGTGTGCGCTGAAGATATGTGGTCCGGCTCATTGATATCAGTCAACCTTAGGTCCGTTTTGAGCCGGAAAAGTTTTCTTCATAGATTCGTGCCGAGGGGTGATCAGAGACGCACACCCAGGCATCTCCTAGGAACCTATCGGCCTTCCTGAGTAGCCCAACGGAACAGCAGGCTGCCCCGACATCCCTGCTTATCCGGTACCGTGGGCAACCGATACCATCATCTATGGAGTCTTGCAGACCCTTGCCGTCCGCCAGATAGCCTTCTTTCGTTAGCGTACAGGTATTGGCCTAGGGCAGCCGGGGAGTGGTCCCGACACCGCTAGTTTCCGTGTGGCACCTAAGGAGGTTCCTGTCGCTACTTGATCGCAGGAACAGCGGCATCGCCCTGTGCCAGTTCCTACGACCCAAACCGATAGTCTGCTGGCTAGAGCGGCTTCGCCTCGTAAGAGACTGGCATATTCCTCCTACACGGATAGACCCATGATCTGCGGAGTTATGGAGTCCCCTTGCAACTCCAGAAAGAGCCGCGGTCCGAGTGGTGGGGGCCATCACTCTTCATTCCTTGGAACTAATGCACGTCCACTTAGGGACCCCAAGCATTGTCTACGTAAACTGATAACAAGTTACTAACTGTTTATCAATTACTTGGTTCAGGATGCACACCGCCCCAAGTGCGCAAAGCCCTCACACGATCCTTTTGCCCGGATCTCGGGTCCTTAGCCCCATCATCTTACTATCATCCCTTCGGACAGTCTTCCCGGTCATTAAAAGCCATCATCAGCTTTCCGTCCGGTTTGACCCACGTCTACTTCCCCAACAGACAGTAGCGTGTACACCTCCCCAGGGTGTGTATGCCTAGGCGGCATAAGGTACAAGTACCACACAAAAATTCAGTTTGGCTACATAAATACAGATTTGCCACATAGAGTTATGCATTTTCGCAACTTCCAGTACAAGACTTTCATCTGTTGCTGATAAACATAGAGTTAAACATCACAGATTATACATTTCCGCAACTTCTAGCACGAGGCCTTCATTAGTTGCTAATTCACATGCAGTAGGAAGAACTGAAAAGAGAGAAGGTAGTCACCGGAATCTGCCAAGGGGACCTTCGATTAAAGGGTTGCCACAAACTTCCAGCACAAGTGCCTTCGATTCGTGTCTGTTCACCAAGGCAGTAGGAGAAACAGAGAGTAATGAAGTTCACTTACTTCTAGGGTGGGAGAGGGTACCTTAGATGGGGAATTTGAGGCGTCAGCCTTTTAGTCACATAGTTTCCCAAGCGGAGGATTGCTTGGAACCACTCTGGGCGAGTAGTGAAGTCTTGGGGTCGGAAGCGCAACCAGCCAAGGTACTGGTTAAGAGGTTTGACAAGTTCGCGCAGTCGAGGAGATAGTGCGAGGCATCCCCCACTTCTCCACACTGACACAAGCCCGATCCTTGTCGCAGCATACGTTGAAAGTATTGCGGAAAGCGACCATGACCTGTAAGCAGTTGAGTCGCAATTGGGTGGTACACGTGTCTTTTGAGATCAGGGTTGGGGAGATACTTATAAGTTTCTCTGCCTACTAAATCTCCACTCCATCGCCACTTCCATTGATCCATAAAGATCTGCAGGAGGCAGTTTCTGACAGTAGAGTACGATCTCTGCACGTGTATTTCCACTTCGCTCTTGTCAGTGGCCTTTTTAGCCGCGGTATCAGCCGCTTCATTACCAGTGAAACCGACGTGAGCTTTTATCCAATACATTTGGATACCCTAGTAGCTAGTAACCGCCTTGTACAGAGTTTTGATTCTCTGCACTACTGGGAGAGTGCAGAGTGGGTCCTTCAACGCCATGAGCGAAGAGAGGCTGTCCGAATAGATATGGGTGGTTTTGTTGGCGGAGTACAGGGGTCGGTCCCGAACCCACTCGTACGCCTTTTCAAGAGCTGCGAGCTCTGCCAAATATACTGTTGCTTGGTCACCAAGCCGGTACGTATGTTCTTCGAAAATACAACCAAAGTACATTACCACGAAAGCTGCTCCATACCTATCATTCAGTCCAGACCCGTCAATGTAAATCTCCATCTCTGCACAGTTTGGCTTCCTGCTGTCATAAGGAATAGATATGCGATCGGCTGGGTGAGTGAAAACATTCACCTTCTGCTCCATGTCATGTGGGAAAAAAACTTCCCCATTGATCTCCAACTCTCGTCCAGCCTTGAACAGGATGAATTGGCAATAACGTAACCCAGCCCTTAAGTCAAGCGGCAAAGCACCTGCAAGCACCTGCATTGTCCGGGTGGCTACAGTCCTTTAGCACCTGGTCATTAAAGCGAGAGCTTGACGCTGAATGCGCTCGAGAGTTTTGCCCAATAGCTTAGTGCTAAGGCGGTCTCCCCAAGATCCTATACCATATAGAACAGTCGGCTCTATAACTGTGCGGTATAGTTTTTTCAACAACCACGGACGCTCAGTGTACAGTCTCCTCGCCACTCTCCTCAGGGTAAAGACCAGATTATTGATATTGGTACGCACCAGCCGGAAATGGGTTGTGAAGTTAAGGGAAAGATCAAAGGAGTACCAAAATTTTGAGCTCCTTCACGTTCTCAATTTCTACATTTTCACAGCAGAACTGGGACTCAGTTCAACTCAACCCTTCGCCCAAGAAAGTAGGTTATCGCTTTAATCTTTGTCGGGTTGAACTTAAGCTTGTAAGAAAGCCCATGCTCAACAATCCTCCTGATATCAACGTTCCCCCTCCTCTCGAGTTCTTTGGTGCTTCTCCCTTTGACCACAAGGACGAAATCATCCGCGTAAGCAATCATATCACCGCGTAAACCCTTGTTGGGCACGCCAATGAGGTCTAGAAAGCCGTCCGCCACTAGATTCCACAGAAGGGGACCACTGCAGGAACCCTGCGGGCAGCCCCTCTCCGTTGTCCTTTCTACCGTGCAACCATGCGACTTATAGGTGACTGTCCTTTCACTGAGGAAGTTGTAAATCACTGAGTAGAGATTTACTGGATACTTGGCTTCCTCCAGCCTTCCCAGCACTGAAGGCCACCAGACATTGTCAAAGGCGCCCTCGACGTCGAGTGAGATTAAACTGAGATGTTTCTTCTCTTCACGACTCTTGGCAATGGCTTGCCGAACCTCGAAAAGGGCTGTATTCCACGATTTCCCGGCTCTAAAACCATGTTGGTTTTTATGAAGCTTGCCATTAATGTGTGCAACCAGTGATTCACACGATTAGCTATTAGCTTGTCATAAGCTTTCGCCAATGTGTTCAGCAGACAGATTGGTCGATAGGCTTTGGCATCGGCTACGTCACGATTGGGTTTAGGAATGAAAACTACACAGGCATTTTTCCAGGCCTTGGGTACGTAAACCAGTTCCAGACATTTGTTGAACAAGTCCAACGTGAATCTCGGATACTGGCGGTGGATCTCTTTAATCACTTCCCCGCAGATCTCGTCTGGGCCAGCCGCTTTCTTCTTTTTAATGGATCTCACGACACCCGTGACCTCTAGGAGCGTGAATGGTCGATCCTTAATCGCATCTTCCCTGAGGTAGTTGTTAACAATTTCCCTCAAAGGTCTTTGGTCAGAAGATTCTCCGACGGAGTCGGATGGGAAGTGCGTGCGAAGAAGTAGTTCCATCGTTTCCGCGTGTGTCGCCGTCGTCGTGCCATCTTCCTTTCTGATACTGCCTATCGGTTGGCGCCTCTTAACTTTGCCAGATGCCAACTTATAAGGTAATGTGTATGGGTTGGATATCAGCGTCAAGGCAGTACTTCACCCATGACGCTCTCTTTTTGCAAATGACTAGTCTTTTAAACATTGCCTGTGACCTTCGAAATTGTATTTTCCAAGACTCGCGCTCCGTCCCGGAGGCATTTTGTAGTCTTCGTCTAAGAGCTGCGTGCTTCTTCTTGGCAACCGTTAGCTCGTCGTCCCACCAGGGCTTTCTGTCTCTCCCAGAGAAGGGCACTCTGATAAATTTTTCACTTGCCATCAGAACTGAGTGGGTCAAGTTCTCTAGGCATTTATCAAGCTCGTCTCAATGGGAAATACTCGAGAGTTCGAGTATTCCCCTAAGGAAAGTCTTAGAGAGAGACTTGACCATTCTGGAGATTCTCCTAGGATGTCGTGAAAATTTGTTAGCCGTAATGAGACTTCATTCCTGCTGGAGGTCAAACGAGATTAGTTAGTGATCACTACTAGGTAAAGTGGTCACTTTCCAGTTTGTTACCCGGTCGAAGATTGCACTTGAGGCCATCGTTACGTCTATCCAGCTAGTTCCGCGGCCCTTATTGAAGGTGGGCGGTGAATCCGGGTCATTCAGGATACCAATGTCAAATTGACTAAGCAAAGCAACAAGGCTCTCTGAACTGGGAGTACTGGGCTCTCCCGTATGCCACAATTGATGTTTAAGGTTCAAGTCGCCCCCGACTATTATCCTCTTACTTTTGCACCTTGTAAACACCTCCGATAGTTCCGTTAAAAACGGATCAATTGGCGCGCGAGGCGGAAAATAGACTGAAACGACCACGATTTTCTCAGTTCCGTTCGAAAGCTCAGTAGCTACTATATTCTTGGTCACTAGGATATTAAAGACATCGATGTCATGATTGGCCACGGCGATCAGTACCATGCCATCGTTTGCATGTGAGCAGCGCCAGCTTAGGGGAAGACCTGCTAGCTAACCCCTGTTGAGGTACGGTTCAGACAGTAGTAATACATCCGTACACTCATCAGTTGCCATTTTCGTGACAACGCCCATCACAGCTACCTCACGGTGTAGGTTCCACTGGAAAAAATTCCACTTGTGGCTCTGGTTTCTACCCTCAACGGCCTCGGCCTCGGGGACGGCCTTCCCGTACTTTTGGGTCTCCTCTCTTTCTTCTGCTTCAACTGGTCTGCTAACAGTTGGTCCTCCAGCCACGGCCACGCACTCCGCAACAATGTCGCACAATCTCGGCTTTGGGGCACATAAAATCTTAGATCTTATGTTTGTAGCCATGATAAGTAAAGTGGGGAAAATTTCCCAATCGTCCCATCATTCGGATGGTGTAATGCAGTCAGAGGCCGACTGAGGCACCTCCAACACGGCCAGGTTCCAGTCCGTAGTCACCTGCAACCCACGACTCGCACTCGTATGCCAGGCAAGCGCGAGGCAGTCCTGTTCGTCACCAGCTCATATCTGAGGTTGTTGCCGTAAGGTTTCCCCGCCTCAGACGCCCCCATCTGATGCAGGGCTACGTGCACGCATCTCACGAATTGCCCGCGCAGCCCCACACCTATCCGGGGAGGTTTCCCAGCCATTTCCTCAGACTCCACTGGCTTCTCCCTAACCGTCGGGACCAACGGGGCAGTTCTGTGAGTACTGCCAACATGCACCTTCTTCTTTCGTCACCGTCAGTTCGGATAATTGTGCACCTCCAATGCCACTCATCCCGAAGGGGCGGATACTTACGCGTTACGCCCCAACAGTGGTCTGACATTTTGTCATTTAAGACAGGCAGCACACACTTCTCCTTGCTGATAAAGATCCGTCGGAGTCCAGCTGGCTGACTGCAGAGGTCAGCGTTTTTAGATAGAATATATTCTGCAGGACGAGACAGGAAAACACAGTTTTGTACATGCAGTAAATCACACCATTTTTTAGTGAAGTAGAAGAAGAATTTTTGGGCGCTCGTACCCATGAAAGTATGAGAGAGAGGGTAGTTGGTCGGCACCGTCAGCAGTGCCTATTCTGGGCCTGACCATACTTGAACTACTGTATCCGTGCAAGAGTGATGAGATTCGCTTGTTCGAATCTGTGCTTTTAGTTGGGAGAAATCTCCTACTTCGGGCCATGAGGACTCTTCCCGCTTGTCAGCCGCACGATAGCCATCAGTCGTGTCCTTCGCCCGGTAATCACCACCCGATGACTGCTAGCGATTTACATAGAGAGCCTCATATCACTCCCAATAGCACTCAATTCATAGAGACAAGTCTCTTATTTTATAGACCTCCAGAGATACTCTGTAGGGGCCTCGTGCCTTGCAGCAGACCCGAAGGTTCGTTTCATCGTCATTACACTTCTCAGTCATTTCTTCTGGTCCCACCTTCTCAGAGACAGAGAAAAAGCAATGTTAGCATAAGACCTTTGGCAAGCGCCTCTGGTCTTGGAAGTTTATTGCGGGCGCACAAGCCCTGGAAGTAAGGGTAGAGGAGAACAAAGGAGGGAGCAAGTGGTCGGCGCTGCTAGATCATAGGGTTACCAACTTAGCTGGCTTCCCGTACCATATCCTGACTCCGAGACCTACTCGACCAGTAGTCATGGGCGCAGCTGACAACCGTGTGGTTGGACCATGGTTAAGGTTTGCATGGACTGCAAGGGTGAAACTTGGGCTCGGAGCCCGGTCTTCAGGAATTTCCTGATTAAGGATTTCCAGGGCCGCCAGAGAGACTCTGTAGGTGTCCCGGACCTGTCTACTCGGGGGATGCGGTCCAGCGTCTTTGCAGCCACGTGTCAGTTTCATGGTCCCCACTTGCTCGTGTGCAGGATAGGAAAGTCTGCTTCCAGCGTTAGGCGCTGTCAGTAGTATACGGGTGCCTTGGTGCGGCGGAAGTGACGTCATCAAAAGGGGGCGTGGCCACGTGACGTCATAGTGTGACGTCATGTCAAACCGGAAGTGACGTATTGATTGTCGAGTTGAGGAGTAGGGGTCCTGCTGCTGAATGAAAACATTAGGGTCGAGTGGAGTTGAGTTGTTAGTTTTTTGGTTTCGGTTTCTTTTGAATTTATCTAGTGTTGAATGGCAACACTTGATGTTCTTAGTTTCGGTTTCAGATTCTTCAAAGTTTATCTACTGTTGAATGGCAACAGGCGGTCTGTGTACGATAGGAACGGTTTGTTTACATTTTTGGACTTGGGATTTTCTCAGAGATTTCACTGTGATCTTATGTTAAGTTGAGGTGTAGGATTACTGCTGCTGAATAAAAACATTAGTGTCAAGTGGAGTTGAGTTGTTTGTTTGGGGGTTTCAGTTCCTTTTGAGTTTATCTACTGTTGAATGGCAACAGGCGATATGTTTACGATAGGAAAGGTTTGTTTACATTTTTGGACTTAGGATTTTTCTCAGAGATTTCACTGTGACATTATGTTGAGTTAAGTTGGGTTGTCGGATTCCTGCTTCTACTTAATAATAATTTATATTTCTAGGAATGGAGTTGAGTTGTTTTATTTTTTGTATCAATTACATGGAAGTTTCTTTACGGATGAGTGGCAACACCAACTGTGACGTCACAACAGTGTTTACATTCTGGATTTTTTTTCAGAGAAAAATTTTACGAATGAGTACGTACGAATAGTAAAATAAAAATCAGTGGCACCATCTATTGACACTTACTTGAGTGGAAATAATAAAATCTTTAGAACTTAAATCACAGCCATCGCACATAACATGCAAGGGTAAGCTTCCGTAATTGATTTTTCTTAAAAATAATTATTTAATAAAATGAAACATTTCTCTTATAGCGAATTGTATCCTGATTAATTAACTCATTTGAATAAACAGCTAAAAAAAATTTTTTTTTCTAGATTTGATGGTCAGTTTATTATGGCTTGGCTTTTAGATCAGGGCACACCTCCAGAAGTCATACCGAATGGTTCAAAGGTTATGACAATCATCAGCAAGACACTGAATTTAAGAGTGATCGACTCTTTCAACTTCTTGCCAATGTCACTATCAAAGTTGCCTGCTTGCTTTGGGTTAAATGAACTGAAAAAAGGGTACTTTCCACATCTTTTCAACACCCCTGACAACCAGGATTATGCGGGAGTATTACCCGAAGTACAATTTTATAGCCCAGACAGCATGTCACCGCCTGTCCGATTGGCATTTCTGATGTGGCACAAAGAGCACGAGAGGGATACATTTGATTTTCAACAGGAGATGTTGTCTTACTGTAGGTATGTGAATTTTCATTAAATTACTTGTGATGGTTCTTTCCTTCGGCGAATTTCTTAACCATTGGTGTTCGATTCCGTGTCCAAAGGCTCTACCCTGATCTGGTGACCTATAGTTAGGCGACTGGGGGGAGGAGATTCACATTATTTCACTTTGAGTTGTAGGAACTGAGGTATTGTTGTGTAATAACTTGACTTACATGTGAATTTACTATTTTTTTATTGAAGGTCGGAGGTTGATATTCTCAGGAGATGTTGCCTAGAATTTAGGATTCAATTTATTGAAGTGACTGATGTGGATCCCTTTAGGTAAAAAAAAAATAATAATAAATAATAATAATAAACATTACCTAATGAAAGAAATGATTTAAAAAAATTATGTGAAAGAAAATGCATATATGTGTAACTTTTTTTCAGGTATGTGACAATTGCATCGGCCTGCATGGCAACATACAGGCACAAGCACATACAACCCAACACTATTGGCATGGTTCCAGTGCACGGCTATATCAACAAAACCCTGTTCAGTGTTGATAGCATTCGGTGGCTAGATTTTCTAGCATTTAAGTACCAAATTGCTATTCAGCATGGGATGAATGGAATGGGTGAATGTAAAGTAGCGGGGGTATCGGTGGATGGATTTTGCGCAAATTCAAATACAGTCTACCAATATCATGTAAGGATTACACTATTTGTTTATTTAATTTAAAATGCTTCAGTCTGTTCTGTATAATAAAAAAAAAATCCCTTCTAGGAACAATCAAACAAAAAAAAGAAAAAATCTGTAACTTTTTTTAAAAATTTCTTTTTTTAAGGGATGTTTCTTTCATGGCTGTGAAAAATGTTATGATGGGGACATTATACATCCACTGAAGAATGTACCCATGGCTACGTTAAGAGCCTCCACAGCTCATTTGACAGAAAAACTACGCTCCCTGGGATATGAGGTTATTGAAATGTGGGAACATGACTTCATAGCTCAAAAAAAGGAGGATGGTGAGTTGATGACATTCCTTGTAGGTCATTCTTTGACTGATCGCCTAAATCCTCGAGATGCGTTTTTTGGCGGTAGGACAAATGCCATAAAACTGTATCACGAGGGTGACGCAAAGTACATTGATTTTACGTCGTTATACCCATGGGTAAGTTCATACTTTGGTAAGTTGTTCAGTATTGCACGGAAAAAAATTTATCTATTTTTACTTGATTTTTTCAACTTTCAGGTTAACAAATATTGCACATACCCCGTTGGCCATCCCACTATAATCACCGAGGATTTCGGAGACGTGGAAGAATACTTCGGGATAGTACATTGCCGTGTAATTCCCCCTAATCAACTGTATCATCCTGTTCTTCCGTACAGGTGTCAAAATAAGCTCATGTTCCCCTTATGCCGGACATGCGTGGAAACATTAAACCAAAACCCGTGCACACACACCGACGATAAGCGAGCACTGGTTGGCACTTGGGTATCGGAAGAACTCAAGCTGGCGAAGAGAAAAGGGTATCGTATTACCCATGTAAGTCTGTTTAATGTTAAGTTTAAGGTTTTTAAGGATTTTTTTTTTTTGAAAATTATATATATATATATATATATATATATATATATATATATATATATATATATATATATTATTAATGTGGGTTCGTAAAAGGTAAAAGATAAATAACTCTTAAAGTTTAAATTTAAGTTTAATTAGATAATTGATGTATTTACAGTATATTTACAAACATCTTTAACAATTAAGAATATCCGACAACTAAGAGGCCATCTGCCTAAAAAGTCATGGGCCGTCTGCCCAACTGCTAGCTTCGGTGTCTGGGGGTACATCTGTCTCATTGCTGCGGTCGCTTCTGAGCGGACGCTTCCTCTAGGTGGCGTTACTGCTGCGGACGTATCAGGCTTTGGCGCGCTCGTCGCACAATCCCACAATCGGCTATCCTGACTGTAATTTCGTCCTCGAAATTCGCCATCTTCAACATCAGTAAACAGGCCATAACATTCTCACATATCTGAAATACAAACAAAAAAGAAGAAAGAAAGAGGGAAAAAAGGCTTATATATACATTTTTTTTTACTGTTGACCAGTGGACCAGGGTTTCATGTAATCAGCTCCTGAAGTAGTTAGGCTTGGACCTTCATGATCGCCCACTTTTTCAATGGCATATCTGTCATTAGGAGACACTTTTACAACTCTATAGGGTCCCAAAAATTTAGGTTTCAGCTTAAGCCCAACTCCAAACTGCGTACGCTGAATGGCCACTAGATCTCCTACTTTGTACACTCTATAGATTTTTTTCTCCCTTTGTTATACTGACGTTTATTTTCCTGTTGCAATTTGAAAATATTGTCTTTTGCTTGTTCGCGTAATTCTTCTCTCTCCTTCATCATGGACTTTTCATACTCTTCTTCCAATATATCTTTTATCTTCAGATCTTCTTTATTTTTCATTGTGATGCCAATCATCAGTTCGAATGGCGTATGCTTCGTACTTCTGGATGGTGTACTGTTTATGATACTTTGTAGACTTGGAACATATTTGAACCATTTGCTAGGCTCCTCTATTGAAAGTTTGGCAAGAACAGGAATCAGCAGACCAATCATCCTTTCTGCCTGCCCATTGCCTCTAGGAATTCCGGTTGTTATTTTACAATGTTCAATTCCCTGATCAGTACAATAATCAGTGAATTCCTTCGATGTAAACGCTGATCCCCTATCTGAAATTATTCGTGATGGGTTTCCAAAAGTAGCTTGTTGTAATTTCAGCTTTTCTATAGCATCGCTAGCCGAGGTAGATTTCACTGGGTACAACCAGACAAACTTCGTAAAGGCATCGACTACCGAGAAAATATGTTGGTATCTTTTATTCGTTGTTGGAAGGGGTCCCAAAAAGTCGATATTGTAAGTCCCAAGTGGAACGTTGTCTTTCGGCACTGGATTAAGAAACCCTTCGCCTTTTCCACGTTTTCTATTGCAGAGGATGCACTGTACGCAATTAGAAATAACGATTTCAACATGTTTTCTTGCATTAGGAATAAAAAACTGTTGCTTAAGAATTTCGTCTGTCTTGGCAGCGCCAAAGTGACCTTTGTTGTGAACGTCTTTAATGATGTTATTTTGCATCGCCTGAGGAACCATTAGTAGTTCTTTCCCATTCTCATACTTGTACACAATTCCTGCTTTAATGAAATGTTCATTGTCATGTCCTTCTTCAACTAGAGTTTTAATTGCTTTAATGTGATCATCTTGATGTTGTGCAGCTTCTATTTGGGTTGTTAATTCTCCTTGTGCACGAGTTGTTATCAACAATATGTTCCTGCTTAGGGCATCCACATGCTTCATTTGGGTGCCTGATCTATGGACAACCTCATAATCATATTCTTCGAGTGACAATGCCCATCGAGCAATTTTTGGTGTAAGCTCTTTTTTCTGCATAGTCCTCTGAAATGCAGCGCAATCGGTCACTATTTTGAATTTAGTACCCAACAAGTAGTAGCGAAATTTTCGCAAAGCCTCGATTACAGCCAGTACTTCCAATTCGTAAGAACAATACTTCTCTTGTTGAGGAGTAGTCTTCTTGCTCATGAAGTGAATAGGATGAAATTTCCCATCGTGAGCTTGCTGAAGCAAAACAGCTCCAAAGCCGTGGCTACTAGCATCCGTATGTAATTCTAAGGTTGCTCCTTGCCTAAAGAGATGCAATACCGGACTACTTGAGAGAATTTTCTTTAGCCTTTCAAATGCTTTGACTTGCTCAGAGCCAAATGTCCATTCGACATTATTTCGAAGCAGGTCACTTAATGGTTTTGCAATTCTTGAAAATCCACCGACAAATTGTCGAAAGTAAGAGCAAAGACCCAAAAAACTCATGACTTGTTTTACATTTTTCGGCTGGGGAAAATTTTTCACTGCACGCGTCTTGGATGGGGAAGGTTGAATTTTGCCGCCCTCGATAACGTATCCGAGAAATTCTATCGAATGTTGAAGAAATTGACACTTTTTAAAATTTATTATTACGCCGTATTCTGACGCAACCTTCAAAACCCTTTTGATTTTTTCCAGCCCTTCTTGTTCATCAATGGAAGATATAACAATATCATCCATGTAAATTATTATAGTCTTGTCTCGAATTAAGTCTCTAAACACCGTGTTTATGTACCTCACAAAAACACTTGGTGAGTTACTACATCCGAAAGGTACAACATTGAATTCGTACTGTCCTTCATGGGTAACAAATGCTGTGTAACGTGTCGAATTAGGGTCCATTGGTATGTTGAAAAATGCGTTTTTTAAGTCCAAAGTGGAAAATACCTGTGCGTTTCCCAAGCAATCTAAAACATCGTGAATTAATGGGAGTGGATGCTTATCTTTGATTAACTTTCGATTAACCGATCGATAATCAACGCACAATCTGTATGAATTATTACCCTTCTTTTTACACAAAACAATGGGTGAAGCGTAGTTAGAACAGGAGGGTTTAATTATTCCGTCTTTTAACCATACTTGTATTTGTTCCTCAACTATTTTCTGTTCTTTTAAAGACATTCGGTGCGGTCTCTGACAAATCGGTATATCATCAGTTAAAATTAAAGTCATTTTTACTTCTGTGTCTTTAATTTTATGCGTCTTATATTCACTAATCAAAATATCTAACTCGTTTCTTATTTTAGGATCTTTTATATGTTGCAATTCAATTTCATCTGTCAAGGAAATCGGCAATTCGGATAAAGGATTAAAAGTCAAATCATTTTCTTGAACATCCTGTACACAAGATGACGCAACGCCTATCATTGGGATATTAATGGCAGTCGCCAATAGTTCACACCTGTTTTCTTCTTTGAAAGGGTGAGTCAGGGGGGAGGGGATACCAAACATCTGCCTTTCATTACTTTCGGATTCCCAAACAGTGGCTCCATTTCGGCAACTCGTTTTTGTTTTTATTCCTTTACTTCCTGAATGAGGTCCCTCAAAACGCTTAGCTTTTATTTTTTCAGACTCTTTCACTTCCGAAGTGTGTGTGAAAGAAAGATTAATAGAATTTTCTCGAAAGCTCAAAATCTTTAAATCATTTCCTGATATTGAAATATTAAGCTTGTTAATTACGTCCATACCAATCACAATATTGCAACACAAGTTTTCAATAACAAAAAACTCAGTGAGAATATTAAAATTGTCAATAGTAATTTCAGCACAAAAATAACCAAGTGATTTTACACTTTGATTTCCAATACCATTTAACATTATGTCACAGGGGGTTAATTCTGGTGCACCAATTTGCATATAAAAATCATATTTCAAAATAGATAAATCTGATCCCGTATCAATTAAAGCATCAACATATTTACTCATAATTTTAAGACATTTGTACAACTTCTTTTCATGATTACTGGACATATTAATTAAAACTTTCTTTTCTTCATTTATATCAGTTTTTACACCTTTATTACATTCGAATTTACGGTGTCCATATTCATTACACTTTAAACATTTAATTCCTTTATTCTTATTTGGACACTCAGAAATTCTATGACCAATTTCATTACATGAAAAACATTTAACATATTGGTTAGTAACACTTTGGTGAGCACGGACGATCGACGGTTTATCATTGAATTTCTTGGAGCGCTGATGACTTTGTGTTTCAGCTGATTTCATATCTCTAGCTCCCGGTCTTTTAAGATGGAATCTTGCCGCCTCGTACTCATCCAATTTATTCACTAATTCGGCTACTTTATTCAATTTCGGTAATTCATCAATAAAATGCTCGCGCATTTCAAACGGTATTTTCCTTTTAATTTGATCCGCCACTATGAGATCTTTCAATTCTTCATATTTAGAGATACTAAGACCCACAACCCATTCTTCGAAAAAATTATCTAACTCGTAGGCGAAATCACGCCAAGATGCGGTTGTTTCTTTTTTATGAGTAAAAAAGTGCTGTCGAAACTGCTCCGGTGTTAGTTTAAATCGATTCAGTAAAAGTTTTTTCACGTGGTCGTAATCATTTGCGAGCGGATCAGGCTCTCTTGCAATTAAATTTGCGATATCCAACGGTAAAAGACTCACAAGGAAAATAACCCAATTTTCTTTAGGTATTTCTATGCGATTAATTTGTTTTTCAAACAAAGATAAATACATGCTTAAATCACAGTTTCCGTCGAAACGTGTCATTAGTTTTGAAAAGTCAGTTTTAAGTGGGGAAATAAAATCGAAACTTCCAGTACTTTTGTTTTCTAGCTGTAACTTCTTCAACTGAAATTCGCGTTCTGCTTTCTTTTCGTTTTCTTTAGCTTCCCTTTCGCGTTCAGCTTTATCGTCTCTTTCCTTTGTTTCTCGTTCAGAAACAATCCTTTTTAAAAGCGTTTTTGTTAATTCCTCACTGTATTCATCGGCTTTCGTTATCAACTTAATAAGCTGCGGAATTTTGGTTCCTTCCGTTGCTATTAGTTCTAATTCTTCTATTAGCGCTAGAAGATCGATCTTGCGTGCTCCGGCTAAATACGTAGCCATGTTAGTGTCAAAATGAAAAATCTGTACTCACAGTTCAGATGAAGTATTCCTCAAGATCCAATATGCTGAGTCACGGTCCTTCACTCAAATGAAGTTCTCACCTTGAATCCGATGAGCATCAGGCGAATATTGGAATTGTCCGCGTCTAAGCGTAAAATGCGTTTCTCGAACGGTTCAGATAAAAACGGCAATCTTCGGCCTTTAATTAAATCCAGGCCAAACCCTCAAATATATGTGGGTTCGTAAAAGGTAAAAGATAAATAACTCTTAAAGTTTAAATTTAAGTTTAATTAGATAATTGATGTATTTACAGTATATTTACAAACATCTTTAACAATTAAGAATATCCGACAACTAAGAGGCCATCTGCCTAAAAAGTCATGGGCCGTCTGCCCAACTGCTAGCTTCGGTGTCTGGGGGTACATCTGTCTCATTGCTGCGGTCGCTTCTGAGCGGACGCTTCCTCTAGGTGGCGTTACTGCTGCGGACGTATCAGGCTTTGGCGCGCTCGTCGCACAATCCCACATTAATGATAACTTTTTTTATTTTATATATTTTAGATTTATGAAGTGTACAATTTTGAGGCCACTTCTGATACTCTGTTTAGGTCATATATAGATCTATTTTTAAAAATAAAGCAGGAGAGCAGCGGTTGGCCTGCAAATTGTACAACTGAAGATCAGAAATCTGACTACATTCGCCAGTACGAGGAACGGGAAGGAGTGAGATTAGAATATGAAAAAATTAGTAAAAACCCGGGGCGCCGACAAGTGGCCAAGCTAAACCTTAATAGTTTTTGGGGAAGGTAAACATTTAACAGTTAATTTTTTTTTAATAGCAAATAGGGGTGGGGGGAACACATTTTTAATTGTCTTTTGTTTTTCTTCCAGATGGGGAATGAATACACACAGAGGGCAGTTAACATACGTCAACACGTTGTCCGATTTCAATAAAATGCTATCAGACACAACGAAAAATGTAAGAGTAATTTACTTCACATATACTTTTTAATTCGTATACAATTCTTTTGGTAACACTTCATTTTTCTTTTTAGATAAAAGACGTATATCTACCCACAGCGGAAGTGGCAGCAATTCAGTGGGAAACGTCAAAAAACTTTTTGCAGCAAGATGCTAGCACCAACATATTTCTGGCGGCCTTCACTACAGCTTGGGCTCGACTCAAGCTGTATGAAGAGATGGACAGACTGGGTCCCAACGTCTTGTACCACGATACGGACTCTATTATCTACGCCACAAATGGCCAAAATGATCCTCCCTTGGGAAACTTCTTAGGAGAATTCACGGACGAATTGGATGGAGATGTGATTAAAACTTTCGTCTCTGGTAAGCAAAACGTTTTCTTTTTGTTATGAAAACTAATCATTAAAAAAACTTATAAACATTTCAGAGAAGAAGAAAAAAATAATAACAAATGCTATATGTTTCTTTCAATTAACCTACTGTTCTTAGTACTCATTGTAAAGTAGTAGTAATAATAATAATGGATGGCAAAAAAAAAATTGAAAAATGTATGATAGTTGGTATACATTTATGTATTTATTATTCATGAACTTATAACTGTTCATATACTTATAACTTCTTTATTTTCTCAGGTGGGCCAAAGAATTATGGTTACAAAACAGCTTCAGGAAAAACGTGCTGTAAGGTACGAGGATTTACATTAAATTTTCGAAATTCCCTGAAGCTGAATTTTGAGTCCATCCAAAGTATGATTCAGGAGCTAGACGAGCCAAGAACAATGAAGTTAGAAAATCCATCCAAAATAACAAGGGAGGCAAAGAGAAGAAAAGTGGTAAATAGAGTAGAATCAAAAGTCTACCGTATTGTGTACAACAAGAGAGTAATCCAGCCTGATCTGTCAACCCTTCCATACGGGTATAAAATTATAATGTAGTATGTGTATAGCAATAATGTAATATAATGTAAATGTAATATAATGTAAATGTAATATAATGTAAATGTAATATAATGTAAATGTAATGTAATGTAAATGTAAATAAATAATTGTAAATTTGTAAAGATTTCATATTTACGTATTGTGTAAAACAGTGAATAAATAAAAATACTTTTATATAAGTTTTAAAAAAATAAATAAATAGACTTTGACGCGTTTTTTATACTTTCATAAGAAAATAGTATGTAAAAATAAATTTCATTAAATAATTTTGTGTTTTTCTTAAAACCTTCTTAAATAAAATTTAAAGAAAAGGGAAAAAAAATACTTTACACTAAGAAGTATAGGTCAAATAATTTATTTATTCAGGTAAAGGGTACATTTTTTCTACAGCTTGAGCCAAATGCTTGAAGATAGTTTTTTCTTTACAGCTCTTTTAGGTTTTGCATACATAGTTTTCATATTAGATAAGTAAGTATTTTTCACATATTCTTGAGGAAACTTGTTGACTGTCAATATTTCTTTAAACTGTTCAAAGGCCTCTGGTCTTCGAGTTCTGTTTCTCAGCAGGAAATTCATCAGTTGAACAATATCTGAACCTTGAATTACTTTTTGATCATGCATAATTTCTCTCTTTGAATTCCAAGAGATCTCATGCTGTCTGAAAAAGTCTATGATGTTTCGTGCAGTACCTTTATGTTTCACAGGAACAGATTCCATAATGCCATGTTCTAAGTCAAAGTTGTTTTCAGGTTCTGGTTCTGGAGTGCTATGCACCACGGGCTTGGCAACATTCACATTTGGGAACGTAACGTATTTCTGTAAAATTTGATTATACAACTTCACTTTGTCATCGTCACTCAGTTTCTTTTTCAAAATGTTTTGAATCTGTGAATCCAATTCACTTAGATGATCTTCTTCAAATTCTTGCATGCGGTCTAATGGGACCAATGCAAACTTTTTGCTACGTTCCATGGATAAGTGAGGATAAAACCGTTAAGGCAGTTGGAAGTAGGAAGGATAAAAATCCGTCACCTTTTTGAACCAATAGACGTCTTTTCCTATAAAGAGGTACTCTTTTCGCAGCCAGTGCTCTCAAAGTTTTTTTGAAAGGAATGAGTTGATTTTTAGCACGTTTACTGATAGGAAGATTACCCTTTAAAAGGTTTAAAACACATTCACAAACCGATTTGATCATACAATTTGGACAATTTTTCAACACTTTGGATTTTTTACGGCTTTTCTGTAAGAGTTTCAGATATTCTACATCCTTCTGTGAGGGCATTCTAGATCAAAATGACTTCTTCAGCTCTTGTGATTTGTTTTATACTTGGTGCGTAAGCACTCTAGAAGAAAAAAAAGCTATTTCTTTGATAATGAAACAGTCTGATTTCAGTGGAAAACCTTCAAAATCCAAACAATAGGAGACTCTATGTTACGTGTGTGTGGTGTCTGAGAGTATAATGATCTAGCGCGGTTCATACACGAAATGTTTATCACCCGGGAAAATGCCCGTTCGTAACCGTAACCGTTCATTTGTCTCAGGTCTCAGGTCAATGAGCAAATAACTAAAGGGTGTAGATGTAGCATCGTCAAATATTTCTTGAAAAGCTTTGATTTTTCTGGGGAACATTTGTCTGGCTAAATGCAGTATCTGACTTTTATCTCTAGGATTTTTGTACAAAACCACATAATGTGAATTTAAATGAACATTTCTCATTTCTTTGCCTTGATGAAAAAAGTTTTGCGTTATAAAGATAATTGAAAGATTTCTATGGTGACTCCCTTTCGTAAAGAGATTGCTTAAACGAGTATCACTGGCTAACTCTAACATCAAATCATCAATGATAATCAGTGCATCTCGAACAGAATTTAAGTTAGACGGTAAACCCTCTTCAAAACTGACATTTTTCATGGATTTGAAAAAGGGTTGATAACTCCCGTAGCAGTAAACAATGTTAGTGGGCATAGGATCAAACATTTTATGATCTAATAGCTTTTTTACGAAAACGGTTTTTCCTGAACCTGTAGGACCACTGAGAAGACATGTGGAAGGATGAACAAGCTTAGGGAGCTCCATAGTTCAATATGTGTTAAATTTATAAAAGCTTTGACTTTTATACTTTACAGACAATGTCTGTACAACCTTTAATTGAGCGTGCCACGACCTCACACTCGCTGTTTGAATCGACAATATTTTGAGTAAATTCCAAGCAGTGGTTTTCAAAGACGTTTAAAGAATTATGAACACAGTCGCATATTGTTTTCCCACAAACTGAGTGACTGAAGATCAGATTAGAAAATTCGTTACATTTAATAAATCCCACTGAATCAATTTTTTGGTAAATTTTATATATTTCAAGCGTTGTTTTATTTTGTGCTAAATTGCATGATTCATGTTTTGGCCAGTTAAGACAAGTCCAAATAATAAACACAGAAAATCCAATGTAGGAAAATATAAGCATTGCTGTTAAAATATTTCGTATGATTGTGCTGGCCATTTTTGTTTAGTACGTCTTACTTCATCCGAAACGTTACATAAACTGATGTTTTTCACTCGAATGAAACCCTTTTATAACTCTAAAAAAAAATAACAACAGGAGACAATATCACAGAAAATCTAACTTTTATTTTTTAAAAACCATGGTTACACCGTATCTTTTCTTGACAAATTGAAACATTCTAAAATCATTCTTCTTCTGTTCTTTAATTTGATTAAGAATAAATTTCATACACAATCCTTGACATCGTTTTACAATAAAATAAATACAATAATGTCCACATACATTAGAAGTTACACTTTGAAGGTGAATTTTATTCCAATTTACGTGTTGAAAAGTCTTGACAAATCGTGATATATCTTGTCCAAATGCGTCAGGAGGCAGTCCATAGGAATCAAAAAATTCAGCATTGTTCCTATCTTGAAGGTAGACGGCAATCCAGTGAGTTCCTTTTTCATCATGCTTATCGGTATTCAGCACTATAGCAGATGGAAACTTTATCATTTTGGGTATTTTGTCCGAAGGAAAAACACCCTTAAAATATCTCGTCGAAATAGGATCTCGAGATAAGATTTTATAAATGTCAGACGAATTCATCAGTTTCCAAAATCGTAGAGAATATTTCGAGCTTTATTTATTTCGATCAAGTTTTCAAACTCAGCATAAACTAATAGTGAAATCGTCTGTTGCAAACTAGTTCCAAATTTAATTTCTAATCTTAAGTTGCTGTGACGAACTAGATTTAAATGTGAACCATCACACAAAAATCAGGTGATAAATCAAAGCAAAATAAAGAATACCCCTTTGAATATTCAGATCGTGAAAGATACAATCCTCTGTTTTCTGAATTCGTAAATAAATTCTGATAAGCTCTCACAAAATGGTTTTTCTCGAAATTGGGTTGTAGAGGGTTATGGGGTACTGGTTGACCATCAAGGTAGACACCTATAAAGTTTATATTGTAATGTTTAAATTCGAAAGGAGACTTTTTATAGTGTCCGTTGAAAGCGTCATTATCGACACATGCAACCACAATGCGATTAGGCATCTGCCCAGTGAAGATGTTATCTTGAACAAAACTCATATTTCCGGTCGGTATGGAATAAGCCTTACAGAGTACTCTGTTAATGGGATATTTGGCTGTTGTTTTCTCTAGACTTTTGGCATGTCCTATAACAACACCGGGACTGACTCTCACTTTACGAACAAATAAGGAAGCATGTTCGAGAGAAACTTTAAACTCCCCATCTCCTAGCAAACAAAATTGCGGTTTACTGCGTATGAGTTTGATTTTTACGTCCACCATATTTAGAAGAAGTCTTTCTTGATGAAACATGTCCAAGTGTAAACGTCCAATCATATCCACCGCTGCACTGAGTTTGAACATTTCTGCTCTCTGATTAAACCCATCGTTAGGCTGGGTGTCTTCTGTATCAAACACATTCATACGACCTGCTGTATCTTTAAAAAAGAGTTCTGAAGACAGTTGAGAAGTTTTTACATCGTAACCATGATTCAGCAGTTTTTCTATCATGGCTCTGTAGGGGTAAGTATTATTACTGGATGAAACAAGTCTTTCGTTTAAACTGATATCCACTTGCGAAAACATGGCATGCAGGAAGAGATTTACAGGTCCTATTTTACATTCAGATGTGATGGGTTTTCCATCAGCTTTTAAAATCTTAACTTTGACATAGAGCTGAGTCTGAGACAAATCGAGGTAATCGTCGCCGCTTCCAGATACATTAAATTCAACAGGGCTTCCATCAGAAACATTGGCCAGTGGATGAAATTCAACCCATTGTCCTCTCTCAATGACAGTCTGTGTTGGAGGTAAAGAGAATAATTCTAGTTCCGATTTAGCACATTCGGGAGAATCTTTTAGTAGAAAAGCCATGTTGTTACGAGTCAAAAATATCACGTCCTTGCACCTTCCTGATTTTCAAAGAAATGACGCGTTTGGAGGGTTTGCGCTTCCTTTTAAACTTTCCGTGACCAATCATCTCATCTGCTTTCTGAATAGCCTTTCTTGCTAATCCCTTTCCTGTTTCTTTTGCTCTTGTTTTAACCGATGCTTTAAAATTTTTGCCCGATAAGACATCATTTGCAACCATGGTTCCTGTCCTTAGAGCTTCTTTCCCTACTACCTTTGCGCCGCTCATCAAAAACGGCAAGGCTCTGCGAAAAAGTTTAGCAAAAAATCCTCCTATGCCGTACCCTTTTTGAATGCTAATTCCTTTGTAGTAAGGCAGACCATTTCCGATTTGTCCTGCATAATAATCTTCAAACTTTTTCGTACAGCACTTATATGGCACCAACATAATGTTACTTATTTTCTCGATTACAGAAATGAAAATGAAGTCTATTTTTAAAACTGTGCCCTTTTATATGATTTGTCTCAGGCGAAAATGTAGTTTCACTATCAGCTTACCGCGTTCAAATGATACATAACGACCGGTGTGCGTCCTTATAACAATTTCAATTGAGTCAAAGTTCTTTCTGGAGACTGGTAAGTAATGAGGTCGTTCAAATTGTTCTTGTATCACTTCACCATCTCTCCCCTTCACAGACACAGTTCGTAAAAGAGGCGTTAAAACTCCACCAACATATTCCGGCTGAATAATATCAGTGTACACATATAACAAATATAAATCAACGTTTGGGTCCGCGACAAAAGGGCTCTCTATAGTTAAATTAGCACTCGGAACAAAATTATCTCCAATAACTGTATTAGCTTCAAACCCCAGGTTTTCCGCTAATCCTTTTGATAATCGTAACGTTGCACCGTTAGTGAGTTGAACTACCACCCTCTTAGAATGCTTGTTATATTTCATTTGAATTTTTATGTGTTTCTGGAATGCATTTAAAATGTCATTTGGAGACTCATAGAAACCAGATGCAATTTTTCCAGCATTTCTAATTCCATTCCCTAAGTCATATTCATAAGAATTTTCTCCTTCAATTACATTACTCCACATTCTGGGATAAATCATTTCTACTAATCCAACCTCCCATTCTCCGGAAAGTTCAAGTCGTTTAGGAAGTCTTGTGAGGAAATGAGACATTGTATTAGCAGGATAGAACTCCATAGAGCTATCGCTTGGTAGTGTAACGTAGAATGACATCATTTAGTGAAATGAAAGATAATTACAGTGAAAGCTATATTTATACCATCCTGACATCCTCAACCCAAGCATTAAATTTTTCGGGATACCCTTGAAATTTTACAAAGTATTCCATTTTCCCAAGACGTGTTCTCTTTTTCAAAACTTTTTCAACTGGATAAAATCCAGAATCTGAAATTTTTTGTAATTCTTCTTTGTAAAAACTACCTTGAATCTCTTCGCCAGCTAAATCTCTTAACTTGTACACAATAGGAACACGGTTTATGATTTTATGAATAGTGAAAATTTCTCGTGTCCAATTTTGTTCGTAACCTTTTTCAAAATGTATTTTCTCCCTACTGATACGCACGGTGTCCCCCACACTTAAGTCAAAAATTCTCTGTTTAACGGAAGGAGTAATACTATCGTATAACGTATGCCAGATTTCTCCTTCATTTTGTAATGTCACCGAAGCAGGCTCTGTTTTAATACTTCGATGCCACGTATGATTATAGCTATGTAACAATTTATCTATAACATCAATGTATCTCTTGGTATTCATTTCAGTAAAATATTTCCACATTTTAGTTTTCAGTGTACGATTGAAACGCTCAACAACTGAAGCTTTAGTAGTGTTATGAGTTGTAAAGAAATGAACATTTTTCTTTTGTAAGAAATTTTGCAGTAGTTTATTGGTAAACTCTTTCCCAGCATCTGTCTGTAAAGATTGAGGGGTACGTTCCGAAAAAATTTGTTTAAAAGCTGTCATGACGCTTGAAGATTTTTTATCTTTCAGAGGAAGAGCCCATGCATATTTAGACAGAATATCAATACATGTAAGTAAATACTTATACTCATCGTTACTAGGAGCTAGAGACTGCATGTCCACTAAATCGGCTTGAAACTGTTCATTTAAACTTCCTACTATGACACGATTTCTTTTAAATTTATGCCGCAAAGGTTTATGCAAAGAGTAAGAATCTTTCGCTTGCAACCATTTCTTTATATGCTTAGATTTTACGCGACCTTTTAAGACCCTATGCAAAGCATTGATACCGCCAAAGCTAGCGGGAAGTTTGGGATCCTTATACGTCTGTCTCAAAGTTTCTTCCTCCTCCATTTTATCACAGGATACAAACTATCCAAATGCTAATATGCATAACAACTGATTAAATAATAAGAAACATGCTGTTTATATACTTCTCCCCCACATCTCAATATCATTCAAGCCCTTCTTAAAATAACTTTATACTTATGTTTACTTTAAAATTTGCTCATGTCAAAAATAAATAAATAAATAAACATTTTCAAATCAAGTATACTCAAAAAAAATCAATATAGGTACAAATAAACAATATTTATTACGTTTTCAAAAATTATAAATACAAAATATTATTATTATTATTTGAAAATGAATTACAGAAAAATGACTATTGATGATCCTGATAATATTCGAGTGTTTCTGGAGGACAAAAAACATCTCTTACCTCTCTCAACACATCTTGTAGACACAATTCATTCAAAAACTTTGCTGTCACGTAAAACGCCGATTTTGACAAAAATAAAAAGTTCTTATCACCCCAAAGTCTGTAATAAAATGCATCCGCTATATCCAAAAGGTCCACTGCAAATGCAGCCGAATTAAAATGTTCCACTTTGGTCGCCCACAGTTCTTCAGCATAATATTCGGGATCCTTTAAGTTTCCCTTTTCCTTAATGCAATCATACACCGAATCACGAAGCAGTTCTGAAAGGCACTTAGTCCCTAGACTTACGTCTAAGGAGTCTGGCAGAGAATCTTCAATATTTTCTCCTTGCTGTTGAGATTTGTATGCAGTGAAAAAATCCATAGACCCATAAACATGGTCCAACACGCTCACGCAAATCTCGTTGAATTGGTTTTTCATTTCCAACCACTGTGCAGAGGATATAGTAATACTTTTTGTTACCTTTTCATCATTTTTTGCCGTTTGAAATCGTGAAAAGGTGAACGTTTCAAAGTCCTCACTCTCTATTTTACATTCCTCTGGTTTCATGAAGAAGCCACCTCTGAGGTCTCTGGGTTTGGATGGTAAAGCTCCTGGTCTCATGATGAATTCAGTCCAACTAGGGTTCAGCGTAACACCGTCTTTAGTTGGGTATAAAGTGTTTCCGTATTTCTTGAATCGTCTGATGTGCACAGTTACGTTTCCACGAAAAGTGCTCGGGTAGACGAAGACAGATTCTCCAATGTGGAATTTCCCTTCTGGAATTTTATCCTCATCAAAGATTCCATCCTGTAAATTAAAAAAAAGAACGAAATGAGATTTTCTCACATAAATAATAAAATATAAAACATTAGTTACCTTGAGAAAATTATTCAGATAACAGAAAAGAATAATACAATGTATATATGACAAACAACTTACGTTTTTTTCAATCTTAATTCTCTTGCTACTACTTCTTTCAGGCATAATGTCAGATAAAAGACATCGCTTCTTGCTAAAGGTTGTTGTTGTCTCCATATCTAAGAAATCCAACAAGCTAAAATATAAGATCACAGAATGTGGGAATAATAGTGCCAAGCTCGTGTTGAACAATATAACTGACTGTACAGCCTGGAAGTTCCGTGGTTGAAATATAGTCCAAGGTGTACTATGATACGCTGAACAAGTAATGATGTCACGCGCATGCTCTCCTATTGGTCCTGAACATGTATTCATCCGTGCTTCCAATGAAAATCGCTGTGATTCGCCACTTTCATGTTCAAACTTGTAGATATTATGTCCCGTCGAGTCTTGTATTCCTCCGCGAACCCGTTCAGCGAAAATAGGAGTGATTCAGCACTTTCATGTTCAAACTTGTAAATATGACGTCATTTACTACGTCACACCGCGTCTTGCTGAAATCCATCCAATTCCAAATGTAAACACGTGTTTTGGAGTGCTGCCACTCATCCGTAAAGAAACTTCCATGTAATTGATACAAAAAATAAAACAACTCAACTCCATTCCTAGAAATCTAAATTATTATTAAGTAGAAGCAGGAATCCGACAACCCAACTTAACTCAACATGATGTCACAGTGAAATCTCTGAGAAAAATCCTAAGTCCAAAAATGTAAACAAACCGTTCCTATCGTAAACATATCGCCTGTTGCCATTCAACAGTAGATAAACTCAAAAGGAACTGAAACCCCCAAACAAACAACTCAACTCCACTCGACACTAATGTTTTTATTCAGCAGCAGTAATCCTACACCTCAACTTAACATAAGATCACAGTGAAATCTCTGAGAAAATCCCAAGTCCAAAAATGTAAACAAACCGTTCCTATCGTACACAGACCGCCTGTTGCCATTCAACAGTAGATAAACTTTGAAGAATCTGAAACCGAAACTAAGAACATCAAGTGTTGCCATTCAACACTAGATAAATTCAAAAGAAACCGAAACCAAAAAACTAACAACTCAACTCCACTCGACCCTAATGTTTTCATTCAGCAGCAGGACCCCTACTCCTCAACTCGACAATCAATACGTCACTTCCGGTTTGACATGACGTCACACTATGACGTCACGTGGCCACGCCCCCTTTTGATGACGTCACTTCCGCCGCACCAAGGCACCCGTATACTACTGCTGTCATTAGCCGGAAAGACCGGCGTGTTAGTCATGCACCACAATCACCTTTCCCGGCACTTTGCCTACAAGTCCGGTGTTTGCCCCCAACCAGAGTCCCTACGGACGACTCCGGCAACCCTGGTGGGTTTTACCGGGTCTCCCTTCTCGCTCCAGCGAAGGAGAAGGGGCGTACCTAGGTACGAGGTTTAGGCATTCTTCTCTTCTTCGAACAAGTTCTCAGTTGTGAAGCCTCGGTTCATCTGAGTTTCAGTTATCTTAGGTCAGGACGGCTTGGCAAGCGTTCCTTATACCCTCAAGTATACCGATTTAAACCACAAAGTCGCCTAAAGGAGCCATACGTAAACGAACAGGAGTTAGCATGACTGACGTTAATCAGTCAATTACCAGACCGCACCACGGGGAGGTCCCTGCCGTTACTTGAGCGGAGCTGCAAATGCGCCTCGGTGTATAATATGATTTTAAAAATTTCCAGACCATGATTTTTTCAAAGTCCCGAGGGTCAAATTTTTTCAAAGTCAAGAAAATTTCTCGTGTCAGTATATCCGCACTTGCGTGAATCCCCCGCTCCAAAAACCTTTTTTGGTCTTTGTCAAAATTTTCAAAATTTGGAATTTTCCGAAAATATCAAAATTTACCGGTTTCCCAAGAACTCCTATAAACGGTTTTATCCAAATCAACAAATGATTTCTCGGACTTTGCCAGATTTTCGATTTTTGGACTCTGCCTAAATTTCGCTTTCCGCAGTCCTGCTGTATTTATAACTGCACCCAGTGCTCAACTGGTGATAATACAGCTTTTGACTGAATTATCAGTTTTATTTTCAAGGATTGAAACACCTATCAATTGTTCTTCATAACCACAAATCGCTATCCGCTCCACATTTTCTTAATTGAACAAATCTGGAAGCAATTTCCCATCCCAGTGCACAACAGCTCCCTTTAAATCGGAATTTCTAAATCTATTTTGGATCAGTACAGTTGTTTGCTGTCGGAATTTTTGTGGAGTCGTATGACACTTCTACACATTTTTCAAGACACTTCAAAAGCTACAATATCTAAGACATTACCACCTTAATTTGTAATTGCCACCTAATTTGTATATTTAAATAATAATAATGTAATGATGTATAATTCAACATTATAATTAATAAAATACATTTGAACACTATCTGCTGTCATTTTTACTCCTTGCTTCCTCTTCCTTACCCCTAATTCCTTCATTTTAAATTTGACCTTACTTTGAACTTGCTGACCTTACTATTTACTCCTGAAAATACCTCTAACCAAAAACCTTTTCAATGTACAAAATGAAAAATACAAAAAGCAAAATTTGGAAAGCAGATGTAATTGAATATTGTAATGTTTTTAGGGCTTTGCATGAAAATACACTTTTGGCGATATCCACTACGACCTTACATGAAAAATACCATTCTATAAGTTTTAGCAAAAATAGTAGATGAGATCAAACTTCAAGTCAATAAAATTTCCTATGAAATAAGACAAGAACCAGGTTTCTAGGACGAATAGTTTCGATTTTAAGGAGCAAAAACTACGATTTTTTGCTAAAAATCGCTGTTTTTCTTAACTTTAGCTTCAATGAGGCCCACGGGTTAATATTATCACATTGAGCTGAAACTCTGCCAATCACATTTTCTAGCCTATTGGCAACTTTTAGGGGGGGGGGGGGCACGATAGAAAAATCGAAAATTGATTTTTTGTGACCACCCTAATGGTACAGCTACATTCTACGTTTATGAGTGATGGCAACTGTTTGGCGATTTTTTTGGCACACTTCTAGTAGCGAGTTACGATAAAATAAGGCAAACCATCTGTCGTTACGGTTGTTGTGGTTTTCATGGCAACCTCGTCAAACGGAAACATTTAATTTTCATTTTGAATATTCTAGAAAGATCTTCCAAAATCTGTTTTTAGCTCAAGACAACACTCAATTAAAATTATACATTTCATATTTCTTGATGTTTTGAGTCTACATTGTAAACAAAACTAGTGACTACTCATGTTTAATTATTTTAAGGGACACAAACTAAATGAGTTCAAAAAACAGTTAAAACCTGTAAAGGTTAGTTGTTTGGGGCTTATGGCCATATTTGGCCAGACACAAGACAAAATCTTGTACAGGAAATAAAAATAACTGTGTTTAAAAAACCCAATAAATGTTGAAAGTTTAGGATATACATAAATAATTATATGTAAAGTTTGAAATATGAAATTTTAACTTTAGAATAAGAATATTTTATTTTATAAGGGTGATATTTACTGATGTGCATAAAGTGCAACATACAATAGTATTATCATACACTCAATTTATTTAGTTTCCCCAAATGAACTAATACAAAATATGCTTAAAAAGCTTTTGATGTTTGTATAATTTATAAAATTAGTTTAATACACTGAGAACAAAGGTCAGAAATAAATTTTAAAAAATTAGTCTTTTGATAAATGCTTATAATAAACGAAAAAGTAAATTACTTTTGTCAAATTAAAGATCAACTTATATTTTGGATTGTTTTTACTTTTCAAAAATGACAAGAAATACGTACATTAAAACACCACAAAAAAATATTTTATTTTCAACATTTCATAAATTTTTTTTTTTCAACAGCAGATAGATATTTTGCCTAATAAAATAATTTCTTTGATTATACTTTGATAAATAATTTCTTTGTACAGTCATCCAGTCTTCAAAATCATTGTCAATTATCATCAACATCAAAGAAAGGATCTGAAATGATAAAATAAGCATTTTAAATATAAAAACGATAATTTAAAATCAAATGCAATAAAATAATTTGAATAGTTTATAAATGCAATAAAATGCTTTGGCTTTTACGTGTATCAAATTATAATATTAAATGCAGCTGTAAACTAAATCAAAATTCAACATCAAATCACATAAGCTAAAATAATTGCATGCATAATGCCAATAAATTCGATTTTTAAATGCAATCTGTTAAAAAAAATCAGTACTTATAAGATTATTATTGACTTCATGCGTGGTTAGTTCAAAATTAAATTATAAAACACTTGAGAGAAAGGATTACATATATACACTACCATACAATAATGGACCAAACTCCAGAAGATTTGAATAAATTCTGACAACTTGTTTGGGGGTGTTTTTCATGGTATGGCCTGGGACCTATGTATGTTTTTTCTGGTAAATTGAACGCCGCCGCCAAATGAATATTTTCGATAGTCAGGTTCTTTCTACGCTCTGGCAATTTTATGGAATGGACGAACGTTACTTCCAGGGCGACAACACGCAGTGGTATCAAGGTATGGATGTAAAACGTTTTCCCTGGCCTGCTCGGAGTCCTGACCTAAACCCCATAGAACATTGTGGGACGAGTTAGAGTGACAAGGACCACGGAACCATGTCCAAAATCTACAGCTGAGCTGGCGACATTCTTGCAGCAGGAATGGACACAAACACCCACAGCTGTGTATCAAAGGCTTGTTGAAAGTATGCCTAGAAGGGTTGCTAGTGTAATTACAGCACGTGGAGGGACCCCCCACCCCCTATTAAAGCATGTATTATTTCTCTTATACCATCACATATTGCTGTCCGGTCCATTATTGAAGGGTAGTGTTGCTTGTTACGAGTAAACACAACTGACATTATATTGGGTTGATGCAGAAGTTCGTCCTGTTTTTGGCGCTAGAATTCATTGCATTGCATTGCAAAATCCAAGTGTTATCTTCTTCACACATGATTTGATGTTGTTTGAAAGAAGGAATATTTCAGCAAGTACTTAATAAAAAAATTTTGTTACTTCGGCTGTACTTTTAAAATTGTGTTAAGCATTAAAAATAGAAGTAAATAAAGAACCTTTCTTGACCTATAATGCTTTTTTATTTCCGAAAAGGCAAGAATGCTTCGTAGATGCAAAAGATACGTGTTATGTATGGTAAGGGTGCTGTTGATGATTCCACGTGCCGTAAGTGGTTCAGAGAGTTTCGTCACCTATATCAGTTCTTTAGCTAGAAAGCTCAGAACTTCTATGGGCGCTGTATTATGTAACTACCAAAGAAATAAAGATCATCAAATAGAATGGCACATTCTATATTGATTAAATGTAATTTTATGTAAATAAAATAATTTTTGTCAAAAACTTGGGGTGAACTTTTGGCATCAACCCAATAATTAAAAAAGATATCTAAACAGATTTGATGCAGCTCATTTTAAGTGTACAGTTCATCTCAACATTCAAAATTATACTACAAAAGAAATTCACATATCTCGCAATAAATTTTAACAAAATTTACAGTTAAATCATTCTTTCAGAGAAGGTGAATAATAAGTAAATGCAATGTAACACTCCTCTGTAAAGAATTATGAAAATAGTAAGTTTTTTTATTAAATCAGTTCTAATTTGCGAGTTTAATGTATTACAGCACCAAACTGAGCTCCACAAAATAACTAACATATTTCTGGTTTCAATGTATATAAAACTGTTTAATTTGCAAAGGATGCATTTAGTATGCTCTAAATAGTTAATTGTATTTTTATTGCATAAAAAACCAACAACAATGCATCAGAAAAAATTACAAACCACAGAAAAAACAACAAATAGAATTCAAATTCAAGAATTTGCAATTCAATTGTCAAATTTTCGATCCAAAATAAAATTTGTTCTAGAACATTCTGAAGATTAATAGCATGAGAAGTTATAGTTAAGATAGTTTTCGATAGAAACTAAAATTGTAAGTTTTGTTTTTTATGAGAGAAGTGAATGTTTTGAAAAATCCACAACACACAAACTATCGATTTTCAACAGTTGTGCCACAAGAAAATAAATGGTGAAACAATTTAAATTGTGTGAAATTAATTTCATTTCAATGGTTTAGTTTTGAACTTTTGGTAAAAGCTTTCATAAAAATTTCAAGAAATACTTATTTAAATAATTTTGTAAATCAATCAAAATTCCCCTTTCTGTCAGATGGGCAAAAAAATGCATATTTTTGGAATCATAGTTTTAGTAATTAGTTTGTGTGCCATGGAATGAAAAAGGTTGAACGCACTGTCCTAGATGAATGAACTCAGTTGAGATGTGTCATAAAAAATTTGGAATTAGAGTAACATTTCTGAATTATGGTAAAGCATTCAAGCATTTCCAAAATAAGAGGACCTGGCACTTAATGAAAGTCCCATTATAAGCGTTCACTTATACATTAACAATTAACTGGTGGATCTGAATGCTAAACCAACTTAAAACCACAAAAGCAATAAATTTAAGTTAATTTCAAACACTTCGTTAATTGAAAATAGTGAACTACGGATGAACTACATAATACACTGATTGAACAGAAGTAAAAAAATGCATACTTCATGCACTTGTATTTCAGCAAGACAAGCGCATGCCTTGCAAATAAACATGCAACAGGCCAACATGGAAATTTTAACTATACCTGTATATTTTCAGGACTCATTGATGCTTTTGTACTTGATTTATTTAGGAAAAAGTGAAAGTTGTCTAAAACTAATGATTGGATGTTATACAGAAAAAGTGAGCAGAAAGATGTGATTATTGCGCAAGTGATATATCTTCAAAAATATAGGAATTGACTAAATATCCACACATCAAAAACTCGGAAAAAAATTTCCCCTTAAATACAAATTTATTACACATTTCTTGACTATGATAATTAAATTAGAGAGCTACTGTTTAGTTTGATTAAATGTAATTATTTCCCAATTGTTATACATTAAAAGTATTAACAATACATTCAAAGCTCTAATCTTGTTAGCAATTAAATTGTTAACTAAATGGCTCCATATTCAATAATTTGATTTAGATAAGTAAACCAATATATTTTCTTGGGTGTAATTTAATTTTTAAAGTTAAGCTTCATTATTTTCAATATGGAAGATAAAACTTCCTTTTAAACAGGCTTTCTTTCTGAATTGTCATAAAAAGAATTTCCTTACTGGTTTATAAACAGAAATTAAAGGGAAAAATGAAATAATAAAGTATAGAAGCAACACTTTATTTCAGAGAAAATACTTGTTTCACATATTAAACTTAATACTATACAAAAAGTAACACATATACAGCTTGTACAATCAGTGATTCAAAACCAAAACAATTTCGAGATAGGCGATAAAAGATTTTTCCCTCATCGAAACTTCAATACACTAGAATCAGCAAACACTACTTTCCAATAAATGTGTAATAAATCGCAGCAAAACTACATTATTCATATATACAAGTAGTCTTGGAATGTTTTGCTTTCTTGTACATTCTTTAAGGAAAGCTCTTCCATCATCTGTTTAGTCATTACACAACATCGTACATTAAAGTAATGAAAACAGGAACAGTTTTGGTTGATTTTAAGGCTAAGAAATAGCACCTGATTTTCCTGATGCATATTCATACAAATCTGTACATTGTGTACTTAGGCTCTAAACTCTCCTGGTGGATTATCTTCGCATTGAAAACCACCCTTCAGTGACCAGACAATCTGTGGCTAGGCATGGGAAAATTGTTAGGGGTAGTTTTGACCTGACGATATATCTCACCAGATCTTGGACCTCATAGAAACCATTGAAATGTTAATACGCTGAATACCACCTCTGACAACAGGATGTCCACTATATTTCTGATGGTCTATTTAGAGACTTTTTGGGGACCTTTTAGGGACTTTCTAATAAGATCTGATTTTACACGATTATGTGGGTCAGTTAGATGCGATTATATTTTAAAATCACACTTTTTTTTTATTGCTTACAGTCTAATTTCAAGAAAAGAGGACTCTAGTATCAAATATCAGCTTTAATAAGCTGTTTTCTAAATAAAAATTTAAAAATAAAGAAAATTCATAAATCATTTGAAAGTAGATGAGCACTAAACAAATACTCTATATTATATTCATTATTATTGTTTTCTGAATACTTAAAATTTTAATAAAAAAATCGAAGAAATCAACAATTACTTTAAAAACATTTCATCATGTAATTTTTTTTTTATATTTATGCATCAAATGAAGTTGGTAAAAAAATTATAAATCATTTTGTGTATTTAAAAAAAAACTCTCAGAATGTGGATGGTTTAATGGGGTCACCATTTTAATTTTCTTTTCAGTTTGCATAATTTCTTTGTTTAATTGTTCAATTTCATCATTTGCAGTTTGCATTATTTGCAATTTTCTTTTTTTCATTTGCTTAGGTTCAGCTGCAGCCACCTTTTGTTTTCGCCTTAAAAATTCTTTTATAAATTTTCGGGACAAAATTTATGATTTAGGGCCTTTTTGGGACTAGTTTTCCATTTTCGGGACCAGTAGACACCCTGTACAGGTAAAAAGTTAAAAAATTAACCTTCAAAACTATAATCCTCCTTCGAATTAACTCCCTTTTCTCTTCACTTGTTATAGTCTTAGTCTATCCATCACTGTCACCTGGTCTCCAATACATCATGTCTCCTTTTGAACTTTACCATCATGGTAACAATGGCTTTAACTAGGTCTGCTCATTCTTGGGACATTAATTTCTTCTTTCTTTTCAGATTGCTAGTACATTCAACCACAACTTTTTAGGAATACAATTTTTTTCTGCCAATAAACATCCTTGTAGGTCCCCTAATACAATAACCTTCCTTTAAACCATTCACCCCTAGTTAACTAATTTTTAATGCATTTTCCATGAGCCCCTTTGATTAAAGAACTCAGAGGCACTCCAAAGCAAAAATCGCCTGTGGAAGCCATGTTATTATTACGACATGTAAAAAGTATGTGTATATATGTATAAAATTTAAGACAGATATTATAGTAGGAAAACAGTTACAATTTCATGAATTTGTGATAAGCTGCCCAAAATGCAAATATCAGTTAAAATATATAGAGAACTAAATTATTCAGGTAAGAAAATAATTTTTTTTTTGTTACTGGATAATTATAAGTAATGTAATTAACCAGACTATTTAGCTAGTCTACAAATGTGATCACAATTTTTCACTTAAAGAAATAATGAACAGTGTTTGGAGCTTATATATTACATATTCAGAGCTCCATTTAAAAGGACCTCACAAGTAACGAAGTAATCTCGGAAACATCTAACGAATTTGCTTCACCAACAAATCTGCATCATTTTGGCAGTTTTGAGAGGCACTTAAAGAAAGGAGAAAAGTAATTGATCCAAATGAAAGGCACTGTTAACAGAAATCCCATATAATCTACTATCATAAATGAATTCCAACTACAACCGAGCAAATTTAGCGAGTTTCGAAAGTGAGTGATAACATCCAAGATCACGGTACCACAGACGAATTAATAGCATTACAAAAGGGTGCTGAGAATTATTCATAAATATATATTTTAGTAGTTTAATATCTATCACTTGTGAAAATATTAACGAGCATCATTATCAAAAGTTCAAAATTAAGAACACATTCTGAATCACAAAATTCACAGCATATTTGCTCTTACAAACAATTACTTATGTACATAATACAATACATTTGCAACCTTAAGCCCTATAGATTACAATAAATAAGTACACATGAACATACTTACACACAAAATAGGCCAAAGTGAAATTTTTTAACAGTGAAATAACAAAAATTGATTAGAATAAACATACACTTTGATTGTATGGTCTGACTGTCAAACTGAGATTTGAGTCACATGGTTTTGGACAAGTCTATTTGTTCAGTTAGAGAACAAATTAAACATAAGCAATGTGTTCCCTCAATTGTCATCTTTGCAGACTCTGGATTTTTTTTTAGTTTTCTGCTTGGTGTCAAAAATGATAGCAGTAATAACAAATGGCTACCTTTAACTCTGGCAAGCCTAATACATTTTTACAAATGAACGTTTCATCCCTTAATCGGTGGGTCACCAGAACCACAATATATCTCAATGCAGCTAGAGATCTTTATGCAAATGTTTGACCAGAAAATCTAATTAACTTATTTTTACACAAAACATCCACTTCAGATATTTTAATTTTAAAGAAGGGATACAAACAGATACAACAAGAAAAGTTGAGTGTGAGATAGTGATATTTATCAGGAAGTTGACATAAATCAACTCAAGAAGAAAAGTTTTCTCGAAACAAAAATGAGAATACATTTAAAAAGCAGATAAAAGGAGAAAGAAAAAAATTTTGTTAAAAAAGCTGTAAGTATGATTTGAATATAGGTAGAACACAAGTTTACCTAGTGTTTAGTAAAGAGTACTGAATTTTTAAAATAATCTTTACTGGGGACATTTATACATTATTTAACTTCAGATAGCCATACGAACTGTTCCAGCAAATATGTAAATAAGCCAATAAACAATATTACATCAATATTGTATCATTTCCTATATAAAGTGGAAACAAATTTGTGTTTATCACTGATAACAAACTAAGTTTCGATCTGATCAGATGATAAAAGGACTCTGTTGCTTCGTCATGAAGTACATTAAAATTGTCTGCCTATTAATATATTAAAATAAAAACAGCTCTGCACACAGCACACTCAACAGGTCAATAAATAAAATTCTCAAAAAAAGGCACTTTCAGTCAAATCTTTCTCTCTCATCTTGAAGTCGTGCAGCAAATTAGTTTTTCCTTTATCACAGCTAACAACTTTAGCTCCAGACTAGAATTACGTTTACAAGTAAGGGTAACAGTCTTTGTACAAAAAATATTGCAGAGGCAACACACAAACGAATGCCCTGGTGCTACCTAGGCATTCTGTGGGTAAGCTGCAACTTTACACTTTTGGAACTAGAAGGCACCCGCCGCGTGACCGATATCTGAACGCTGCCCACGGCTCTCCTGGGCTGACCCTCAGAGGAAGGGACGAGCCGTAGGTGGGAACTTGAAGAATAATTAGAATTATACTCTACATAACCTGAAGGAAGAAAGTGGAAATGAAGGGAAAAAACGGCTTTTAATCACAGAAAGAACAAAGAAAACACAGCAATGATTGCAATCACAAATAAACTAAGGAAATAGAATAGAAAGACAAGTTCATACATCTTGTCAAGTACATGTTGTGGTTCACACATAAACTCTAAACTAGAGGACTAATATACGTATTTGACAAACACTGATACATGATTCTAAATTACTGTGCAATCAGAGTGGTTCCTCAAAGGGAACTATTGTTCTAACTATTATAGACACTCAGATAAGACACTACCTGACACTGTATTTGATTTCATCTATGTGATATTTGATTACATATTTTGTGGTATTGAGTGATGTTCTCAAAATTAAAAAAAAATGGTTTTTGCTGTAGATATAACGATTTTAACAAGAAATAGCGAAAATATCCAAATATTCCGAATTTTGTAAGACCAACTTTTGATCGCATCCAATTTAATTATTAACCGATTTCAAAAATAATAGTACCGTAAGAAAGAGTACATTCTGAGGTATACTGCAATATTTTAAAAATTAAAAACTAATAGTAATAAGATATAGATACGGCAGTTTAAAAAAAAATAACAAAAATGTCCCGATTTTTCCCGAATTTCAAAAAAATACTATCAAGAACCAAATTGAAATTTAAAAAAAACCTTGACAAGCTGCAAAAATTTACGTTGAGAGGTACTCTTAAAAAAAAAAACCTCACGGCTGAAGACTGAAAATTTGAATGTGTTTTGCTCACTCGCGGAAGAAATTTTGCTTCTTCAATTTTGACACTTAATAAACCCTAAACTAATAATAGCCGCACCGGAAAAAAATCTTAATAATTGTCCAGGGAATACGATGAAGAACAAACCATGTTACTTTTGTTTTTTTCCGATCAGTACTTTCTCGGGAAACCGTCTAAGAATCGAGCTAAACAACCCAGTTTTCAATCCTGCGGCGTCGGCAGTAACATTTTTTTAATATAGAGAGACATAACTTGCCCATTTTCAAATTGGTTACCAACAACTCAATTTTGCAATATTCAATTTCAAATGGCACCAACATCTTTGCCAAGGAGATCTGAATGCCGAGAAGAGTATATTTCAGAGCGTTCCATTTATAACAACTATTTCATGGACGTGTTGAACATTTTCAAAATGAGATTTTCACAACACGAGATGATTTTGTTTGATGTGATATCACAAAATAAAATGAAACAGTGGCGAGTGGTTTGCATGGATAACAGCTTTTACATTTAATTAAACTAAATTTACAGTATTCACATCAGTTAAAAAAATTCAAAACAGAATTTGAGGCTAAAAGAAAATGTAAATAGAAGGCTTTTGGTTCTGTGGTTCCATCAGAGCAGACAAGCTCTGCAGCTGTTCTCTCTCTTAACTTCAGTCAGTCGAGGAGTCAGGTAATGGTAATTTTAGTTGACGTCATACTAGAGTAACACAATGGGTTATTGACGACGGTCCAGGATCAGTCTCTTAAGGGCAAGATTCGAGGACAACACCTCGTAATTTTGAACCATGGTCAGATGACGAAGCAACACCTGAGCTGGCACCCCACTCTCCAAACTTCCACACCAACCCAACGTTGAGGAGTCAGGATTCTAAGTCAGTGTTTCACCCACTACTCATTTACGAAGAGGAAATAATACCTCAAAGGAAGCTGCTGGAATCCTTGATTTGATCAGAAACCCATTTGACACATCCGTTTGGAAGATTTATAGAGGAACTTTGGGCCTCAGAAATCAGGGCACCATGAAACGCTATTGTCGTGGATCACACGAAAGTACAAATCTTTACTACACTTGTAACTAGATTTATTGAGTGACTCAAATTGTTATGAACTATATTTATGTACACAAAAGGTGGTTAAGAGAAAGGTTGGTTTCGGGTTTTACAATACAAGGGATTTAAATGGTCAAGGGGCAAAAAAACAGACAAAGAGGTATGAATAAAGGCAAAAAGCAGAAGGGTAGGCAAGGGTAAATCAGAAAGGAGAACAGATCACTTGAGGTTGTGATGCCCGATCACCTAAAGATGTGCCCCTGAGGGCAGTTCCTGGAAAGGAACGTTAGCGATATCCTATCACGTCAAGAAGTCACACATCAGAGAAGTTGGCAACCTTCTTACTATTCCCAATTACATGAAAAGTAATGTCATTTAAAGAGTGGTGCCAACTGTCATGGATGTACATATGGGTCGAACAGTTATAATATCTATACCCCAAGTGGACATGAGATAAAAACATGTGTTGGGAGAAAAGGGCATATTACCTGTGCTTCTAGGAAGTTCACACATCTCGCATTTTTCCAAAGCAGGGTGATTGGCAAACGTGCATTTTTTACAAAGCCACCTGTTCTTTTCATCATCTTCCTCTTCTGTTGAAGATCTTTTTTTCCCTTCAGGTTGATTTTCATCCTTTACATCCTTTTCCTCTACATGTTTAGAACAAAAGTACTTCATAAGAAATTCTTAACAAAGGAATATTTTAACAGAATGTTTTTTAATTTTTATGATCCACTTAAGTTTTTAAAAGCACTTAGAAACTTGTGAAGGGGAATGGTTGAACTAATGTTGCACAAGAGCAACACAAAGTCAGAAAGCACTATTGGCAATGGTTTGGGATCAGTCTCGAAGGAAAACATCTAAAGAAACTTGCGAGGACCTACGGGGCTAATACCAACAGAAAAGCTTCTGAGAAAGCTTTTATTTATACTATAATTAGTGCAAGGACCTAAAAAAGTCATACTGCATCAGTGGGATAGATTAATAAAGAATCATATCAAAATTCCAATGAGAGAGAGAGAGAGAGAACAGTAAAAATTCAAACATGAATTTTTCTGGATTAAGAAACTATCAACAATAAGATTATAAAGCTAGATAATTTATTTGGACAATTCAACACAACTAAAAATATACTAAAAGATTTATGTAAGATATATTAGTCAAAAATTCAAAACATTTTCTGTGCAAAGTCATCACAAGAAAAATTTGAGAGAAAGAAATGTGGAGTTAAAACATGGATGGCATCGATGCATAAAAAGAAGACTTAATTAAAATGTGCTATACAGATAAAATATAATTACATGAATTGCAAATAGGAAGTGGATTGCAAGTTAATCAAGATATATACATTAAAAGTACCAAAGTAAATAGTCATAATAAATAAAGAATCTGTATCTATTGACGTAAACCTATAATAGCTTTTGTTTGGGAACCCAAAACAGACTATTTATAGCCTAATTTTTCCCCAATTCATCTATGAGCATTTTAATAGCAAGTACATAAAATGAATGGAACTCATAACCACTTGAAATATGAATTGTTTGGTAACAATTGTATAAATTGTAACACACCAGAGTGTCATAAAATTGTAAAATAACTCAGTTGCAGCATAATTCAATCATCCAAAGACTCGAGTGTTTTACCAAAAACACCAATAACATATTATAACATATAATAATATACTTATCATTAAAAATAATACATATACTAACCATCACTAGGATAAAATGACAAATTGTCACTTGGACCCGTAAATAAATTAGAGTAAAAATCTTCATCAGTCATTCCAACAGGAACTAAAAATAATTATAAAAAAAAGTAACAGTTAGTTCCAATTGCAAATGACACTAAAACAACAGCAAAAGAAAACAAGAATTATGCAAGAAGTACAGCATTTTAAGGGTAACATTTATATGTCGGAATCAGAAGTAACAATATATTACACAATTGGACATAAATAATCAATAATTATATGAAAGGACAAGTATCCACCAATAACTAATTCACATCCACTGCTATTGAAAAAACAGGTTGGTGAGCTGGTTTGGGTTTTAAGGAGGTCCAAAAGCAGACAAGCTGTGCCAAACACAAGCCATATTCAAGCCAATGAAATTACATCTTCCACTGTAAACTTACAGAACACCCCAGGGATGGTCTCCACTTCCTAAAAGAGGCTCCTGAAACCTATTCGCCACATCTTCAGTGTCACCAGAACCTACTGGCCTTGGGCAAATTTGCGACCGGAAAACTCTTCTTGATATAAGGTAAGTTGGTAGGTATTTTGTAAAAGTACCATGATGATGCGTTGACTGTTGGCTTAAGGTCTTTGCTGGAGGCACGCAGAGGGACGTGCTGTATACTGTGAGGTACTTGTATCACTGCCGAATTAGGCAAAGGATCTTAGCCCAAAGATGTATGTGCAGTTGGTGCAGCTAAATTGGTGGAGGCAGTCACAGGTTATTATTTTGAAGGGAATAGTGAACCTGGATGAATAATCAACCGTCCAATGGTATGAGAACGATGAAGAAACCTTCGGGTAATGGAGCTAGTCTCCAGGGACAATTGTCCGCAGACACCACTGGGCCAACCATGTTCATGTCCTGGCTTAGCCAAGCAAGGCAGCAATGGACCTTTCGAGCAGAGCGTCAAAGGGTCTGTTCCTCTGTTTTCATACTCGGGGACACCTTGCTCTTGTAGCAAAATCTGATATAATCCAAAACTGGGTGACAGAGAGGGAAGTGTGCCCCCAATTAACTGGAGCTGGAAGCCAATGAAATTAGATGAACAGCTAAAATAACGTAACCAACCATGGAAAGGTTTTAAAGTGTGTAAAAAACAATTATATGAATGTGGTTAATGGAAGTCCAGTGTATGAATGTGGTCAAATTATATCAGTGACAATGATTGTTGGGTATTTATAATTGGAAAAGGGAATTAACAATCAGTGTTAATCAAAATAGGAAGGTTCACATATATATATATATATATAAGACCACAACGACGGTATAGATGTATAGTGGAAGTTTAAATCTATTTACTAAAAGGATTCACTGATTCCTGTTCATAATACATTATAAGATAGGATACATTGTTATCTTCATGGTATATTAGCCATTTATAGGTATAGGATAAGCAATCCACCAGCACCAAGGGAATTAGTGTAGAAAACAAGAATAAAGTCCAATTTTAATTAAAAATTAGCATTTATTATGGAATAACATAGTACAGAATGGTCAATAACAAATAATAATTCATGTATTTCATATTAACAGATACAACAAGACAGTATTAAACTATACGATATAAAAGAAAGTGGTGGGGCGAGGCTCAGACCAATGTCATGGTAAAGATGAGATACATAAAATCATAGGCCCTTCTAAGCTGACTATTAAAATAAAGTACCAGATATAATTAAAAGATGATAATAAATGACATAAAAGTCTCAAGTGATGCAAGATAAAAAGGCATGAATCTAGAAGATGACCCAACAAGTCTGATTAAATTAGTAACGATCACTTATTTAGGTTTGATTTGATAAATCAAAAAATACATCATAGAAAAATTGATAACTTAAGGGTGCGCGGAACCTTATGCCATCCATACACAATTAGCTGTCTCACAGAACTAATTAAAACATCTGATTGAGTGCCGTTATTCCTGGTGTCTCATTTCTCTCTCTTCAAGGAGGGCACTTTCGACACAACCTTCTCGTTCAAGAATTTTATTCCTACTAACAATACACTAATACTACATAACAGGGCGGCGTTTATAGGCAATGCCATCTACATTTATAACTTGAAGCAACAACATCCATGTCTAAGTTAGCAAACAAATAATTACTTTGTCCCTTGCTGTGCAAGTCGTATTCCATCAGCAAGCAGTTGCATTCTATCCTGAGTTTCCTGTTGTCTTCCTTCATTTTTTTCAAAATTTCAGCCTACATTGGGTAAAAAAATTTAGACAGTAAATATCTCTCAATATATATACAACAGCCAAACTATTTTAAAAGTAATGAAGTATTCAAAGAGGAAAGTACAATTACATAGGAAGATGAATTTTCTTTCTCTCGCCTTTGTACCAATTCTTGCTCCAATTTATTGACTCCAAACTTCAGGTCGGAACAAATTGTCTTTTCCTTGTGAAGTTCTTCTTGAACGAGGCCTAGTTGTGAAAGTTGGTGCCTTTTCACAGCTAAAACAAATTAATCAAAGCAAAAATTGATAAAAAAAAGTTACGAAAAAGAGACACCTATGCATAACTAGTGGATTTTCATATTGAAAGTGCACAACAAAATAAACTTAATAAAACAGAAAATGTAAAGTAGCAGCCAAAACAGCAAGATAAGTTTTAAAGGATGTAAATGCAAAACCTAAAAGTAAAACACACCCAAAAGTTAAAACAATAGAGCTACGGAAATATTTGTAATTGAAAAAAAAATAGGAGTGAAAAGTTTAAATTATAAAGAATGAGTATTTACTACTAAATGTATTTCATCATAGGCAAAAATATAAGTGTCATTCCATGTCAAGTAAATACACACAAGTATCAGTTTAAACTAGACATTTTCCTAGTTTTGAATGAAATTTTGTATGTATACCACCACGACAAAGGCATGAATCTACAAAATTGACGTTTCTACAAAAACACATTCAAAGTTTGGATGGTTCAGGAAGAATTGAGTCTTTGACTCAAAGTTTAATGTTTTCTCATGAAAATTGGCATTTCCACTAAGAATTTGGGTCTTTGTCATCAGCATAAAACATAAAATGGTGGTCACATTAGGTAACAAATTCCATAAAATCTAAAGTTCTACTCTTGCTAGAAGGTTGATGTCAGATGTGATGCCAGGTTGAACTTATTTTCAAGTCCACAAAACAAGCTTCTAAAATTGATGTGCTACAACCATGACTTTTCATAGAAATTATTAAAAACTCAAGCCATTTTTACCTCAGTTTTAAAAAACTACATTTTTTACATTACATCAACATTTTTTAATGTTTGAGAAGATTATTCAGTGAAGTTGCATAAAATGTTCAGTCCTGTTTAATCAACTTTCAGTCGACACAAAAAGAAGCCCTATAACATATCTCAAGATATTATTAAAAACAGAGTTGTTATAAAAATTGAAAATACACTCAAATTTAAATTTTTGTTGTTTATTAAATGAATTAAATGATTGTTTCAAAAACTTGCATATTTGGTTTGCTACCAAGAGTACCTTCACAACAATTTTTGTTGAAATTGAAGACATCAGTGTTGATGCGTTGAATTAACATAAAACTACATATACTTTAAAAAGCCAATGGCACATAAAAACTTGAATAGGGGTTTTCCCTCAATAAAATCCTGATTGTTAAAATCGAAATATTAAAAATGTTTTTAGGATACTGGTACAATTGATTAAAATGTGATGAATGGTAAAAGGACACACACATGTACTACACACTGGGGTGCTCATCCAACAAAAAATAAACTGTAAGGGGAATGAATATTTGAAACAGCTTTGATTCAAAAATATCGCTTCAAAGATTTAGGTAAGCAAGAGCTTTGTTAGAAAGGCATTAACAGTTACATATGATGGTTCCTTGGTCTGGCAAGGGATCTCCAAGGAAGCCCTGATATAGTATCAGACTTCTTGAATGTGTTCCGACTCATGTAAATTTGCTTAGAAGTTCAGCAAGACCTGAAGGGAATATGTAACACATGATAGTTTCAGCTTACCTTGCATATAGTCAGGTGATGCTTGAAAACCATGGCCGAAACTAGTTTGAGCACTTAAGTTCTGATCTGGACTAGGTTGTGGACCACTATTCTGAGAATATTTAGAGTGCTTTTCAGCTCTCAGAGTAATCTTTGAAAAGTCATCACTGTCATCCATGGCATTTGTCACAGGCACGTTCTTGTCTCTCGTGGTTGGACTCGAGATCTTCAAGTGAGTAGGAAACTTATGAATCTTGGAATTTTGGCCCTGACTAGATGATTGTGAAAATTTAAAGCTAGCCTCTCCAGACACAGGCAGTTGATTCTGTGTCACCTGTGGCCTCTGGAGCCTCAGTGCAGTGAAGGTGGCTCCTTGGGAACCTACTGATATGTGAAGGTGCGAGCCGAAGTCGGTAGAGTTGCAGGGACCTCCAATGTTCGTCGGAATGGTAGAAATTTCGAGGGGATATGGATCTGAAGAGTGTGGCTGGAGTTGCAAGTTCAGAGAAGTAGTGTGTCGGCCAGGTTTGGAAGAGTGAGAAGTAGCAGCGGAGACGGCACTACTGTAGACATTCATTTGCTGCTGTGCAAAGGGGAATGACGGAGTGATGCTTAGACTCACTGCGTGTCTTTTGGATGGCGCCACTTCATCACGCGGTTCAGACGTATGAGCAGGTGGCTCAACCCTTCCTGGTAGTTCTAGAGGTAGAATCGTGTGTTCTTTAGTGGTAGAAAACATCATGCGGTCATCACGATCACTGGGTAGCTGGCACAATACTGTATGACTAGACGCACACGCAGGTTTGGGAGTTTCACAAAATGTATTGTCGTAAATTGGCGTGACTGGAGCAGATTGAAATTTGGGTTTTGCAGGCACTTCAGGATAAGGTGATCTGATTGGAAGACTGGCATAGCTCGTGCTCATGACAGATCCTTGAGGAGAGGGCACCTGCACCCATTTCTCAGCAGGTTCTAGGCCTGTACTGTTCTTATTTGGAAGAAATGAAACATTAGAATGTTCTTGCACAGCATCCAAGTTGTCTTTCACATTATCACTTTTCTTATAAAATGCTTTGTTTTCGAAGAGATGAAAATCCGAAAATGGCTGACTGGTGTGAAAATGAGTTTTGCTTTCTCTTTGAAGAAGATGGATGCACTTTTCTTGGTCTTCTGCATACTAGAAGGTAAAATGGGAGCATAAAAATAGGCACTTAAAATCAATGCAATAATTTAAATCACCTATCAGGCATTCATAGAAGATGCACACAATCGTACCTACAAATTTTTCTGCTGAACTAAATATTTTTCAGTAAACATCAAAGTTTTCGACCTGGAGATGGAGGACTTTTGGCCCTTGTGCTCCCTCTGAATTAAAGGTGAAAATTAATGGTTGGCACTTGCCATGTGATGACTGAATGTTTGAAAAAGGAGACTGAAAAATTTTGCTACAGTCGCCACACTTTTTAAAAAAGATTTGTTTCATGGTGAAACCTCCAATTTTACATTGTTTTTTTCCATGAACCGCAAAAAAATTTGGAAAAAAAAATAAAAAGGTCTCAACACACACATATATATAATGGGTGTGTATTCTACAAAATATGTGAATGCTCGCAAATGGCCCACAAAATTTTGTTCTTAAATTTCACCTTTATTTTGCATATACCCACCCATACCAGTAGATCCATATCAACTGGTCAGATTGGCAAATCTGTTGATCTAACTAGCAGATTTGTAAATTTTACTAATCTAGTTAATCACAGCTTGTAATTAAAACTGGATCAAAATATTATTGGGTTTTAGTTAATAGTTCTTGAAAATTTTCTGTAAGAATGTCATGTAATAGAAAAAAGCTCAAGCTGTAAGAAATAAAAACCATGTTCAGAAACAGATAAAATATCATTCAAGGAATAATTACCAGCAAATGGTACTTAAATACTTGGATCGCAATCAAAAGGTTAAATTACTAACAAGCAAAGAAACATGCATTATGGTCCTGGAAATATTTTCATGTAATCTATATATATATATTTCACTTTTGTTCATGGCACAGTCAACATTATTTGTTTATGGTCAAATGGTAACAGATATAATAAAAAAATGAGAAAAAGACCACTATGGAAATCATTTGCCGACTCTGCCACTTAATTTAAATGTTCTTGATTTGAGCAAATGAGCTGCATACTGCGGTTTAAGTGAAAACTTGCAACATTGGCATAATTATAAATCTAACAGATTCAGTGCACAAAAGTAGAATTTAGATTTAGAGCCACTCCAGAAAAATGTAGATTCTATCAAGCTGATTTACAACGATTTGTTATCAAAAGATTAACATACTTATCTACAGTTATCTACACATCTCCTGTTTGGCACTGATATAGCAGCACTTCCATTAATTGTACTGGAACTTTAAATGATTTATTTTGGGAACCACTCTTGAAATCTTTAGTGTGTTGTATAAGCATATTTTACTATTTAATGAACCAGAAATGCCATGTTATGTTTTAATATTTTTGCAGCAAACAAATCGGCCAATTTTGTCAGCTAAATCGGTGATTGTGTATTTGACTAGTCACCATTTCTTCAAATACTTTTTTGGAAAATTTCTGGTTCATCAAACTATAGCTACATATTTTGCATGAAGTAAAATATTGTTCAGATTTTTTGCGTAATATTGCTCACAGTTCAGAAACAATGTTAATCGGTGATTGCTGAGGATTAGCAGGGGGGATTTGCAAAAATAAATTAAGACCAATGCACAAAAACCTTTCAAAATTTTGATTTTTTTTAATAAATTTAAATAAATGTTGAAAAATATTACTTTATGGAGATACGTTGAGTTGAAGCATTTTTAATAATTTTTTGTAAAATACTTGTAGTAAGGTCAATTTTATGCTTTAAACTTCAATATCGCAAAATGTGTATTTTTACATAAAAGGAACATTTTTTTCCAAAGTTTATACAAGTGCAACAAACCCTATAACATATTTTAACACAGGTATTTCTTTCTATCTGCTCAGAAAAGTTCATTTAAATTTTTTAAAAAGATAAAAATTGGTTACTTAAAAAAAAAAAAAAAAAAAAAAAAATTTAAAAAAAATTAATTGAAGAAAATAATCATGAAACTTCAAATTTTAATTATTTTAAAAATCAGTGTTAAAGTGTTTAAAGTGTCTTCATAAACTGTTTAAAAAAATTCAAATCAATACACATAAAAGATTATGAGAAAATGTTCCTTAAAATTTGACTATTTTAATATTACAATGGTAGGACTACACTGGTCTCCTTTACAGATTTTGTGAATGAATGAAATAATAAACAGACACACAAAGTTTAGAATTATATGGTTGCATAGTTTTGTTGATAAAAAAATCCCCAAAGCGGAAATTTAAGTGGGGCTAAAAGAAAAAATCCCATTAACAAACACATAATGCTTGGTAACTGTATATAAAAAAAGCTTTTCCTCCAAAAATATTAAAATTCTAGAAAAATACTTACAAGGAAGACATAATTTCTTAGAGTGTCTTCTGGCAAGTCAGGAAACTTCTTTTTCATTTCCAGGAACATATGCATATTGGCAATGTTCCTACTTGCCATGTTCATGCACTGTTTCTTTTAACATAGTAAGATGTTTGTCTGTATCCCTGAAATGCATAAATTAGCATAAGAATAACGAAAACTGAAAATAAGGAGTGAAAAGAATTACATAAAGGCACAAAACTGTACAACACATTTTAATAGCATGGAAATACAATCTTACAAAATAGAAAATGTAACTACAAATAGGGCACATAAATGAAACAATTCATAAGCACAACTTGCCCAACCTGACCCTTGAACCACATACCCTTAAAAAACTTCTATATAAATTATAAAAATTTATATACAATGTGGTCTATAGAATTATGGGCCGTTTATCTAGAAGCTCGAGAAAGTAACCTGTATAGAGTTCAATAGTTCATTTATTTTGTTTAACGACTTCACATTTGTATAGAAATATATTTCTGTAGAATCATACTTTGTTTTGTATATATATATATATATATATATATATATATATATATATATATATATATATATATATATATATATATAGAAATCTCTAGAATTCTATAAAACTTTTTATTTAATAAAAAATTAATAAAATCAAATAATATTCAATGATAAAAACACCACAAATTACTTGTTGCAATCGATAAATAATAATTAAACTCAATATATTGCTTTTTTTAAAATCAAAACCACATTAAATGAACGATAGCTCAAATGCATGTTCTGAAGTGAAAATAGAAAAACTTTTTTGAACACAATTTTTGCTAGGTTTCATTTAAGGAAATGGCAATATGAAATTCCGTACTTTGGAAATGAAATTTTGAACCATAAACAATGGATTTACAGAATTTAAGACATAATTCACTGTTTCTGGATTAATTGACAAATGTATATCACTATCTGAAATTTGGGATTGATCCTTGCCATTAAACAAAGGATTGGACAACGAAAGCGAGACAGGAATTCCGGAAATTTCCAAGACACTGGTAGGTATCCCAGAAAGTAAAATACTACGAGTTTTAACAAGGGGTTATTTTAAGCAGAAACTTTAGAAGAATATTTTAATTGAGTTGGTTGATATGGCTCAAGAACCCATTGTGGACAAATTGCTCCAAACACAAGACAATACTACCCTATGAAAACAGTTTAAAAACCAGCCCAGTCAGTAACAATTAACAGAAGTCTAAAAATTAAAAACCTTGAAAATAATATAAAGCATTCAATGCAAATATGTATAAAAGAATAAAATGCTTAAACAAAGTATTGTAGATAATAATTAAAAAGCTTAAAATAAATTATAAATAATGCAGTTCAAAAGACATGACCAATAAAAACTTTGTGTAATTTAAAAACCAATTATATGCAAAACGTACAAAAGATTCAAGTATTCAATAAAATAATGGATGGTACTTTCCCCGTCCACATGGAAACCTAAACTCAGTGATGATAAAAAAAAATAACTATATGCATTTAAAACATTTAGAATCGAGTAAGAACAAAAAGGAAAAGTGCAAAGTGGGAAGGATAACCCACTGAGACGGACAAACGAAGCGAGGAAGTTTAAAAAAATTGAAGATAACAATACCTAAATAAAAACAAGCTCAGGAAGTTGAACTATATATTGTAAGATCACCATTTGCAGTGGGGGTGGCACAAAACAGAACATTCTCCGGTTCGTAAGTATCGCGACGAGTGATCCTCGAATGACAGTTTAATTAGAAAGCCAATAAGTAGGCAATGGAATATAGTATTTTGTTGCAAATCTACCAGTGAATGGATTTAAAAACACAATCCAATACTATCTGTTTAAGAGGATCTTTTCCCAGAAAAGTAAAAGGGAACAAATAGTGATACAGTCTAGTCGATCAGTATCCAAGAACGATCGAAAATCGTCTCGCATCTTCGAATCTCAGCACGTGCAAACGGGGAGAAAAAGGTGAAAAGATGACAAATTAATTATAGAATCGGAACCAATTATACAACTTTGGAACAAATACTGTACCCGATTTCAGCTGATGGCCTAATTTACTTCTAACATTCCAAACAGCCCGAGGCACATAATTTACATTTCCCGGGCTGATCTAACGACAGTCCGTGACTGGACAATGGGTCTTGTGCCCCTATTTTTTTATTTTATTTTATTTACATTCATTATGGAAAAGCCTCGGCCGTTAAGCGGGACAACGTAAGTACCTCATCAGTAGCTCACGCAAACGTGTCGTTATCAGAGTGTAAATACCTTGCTTTAAAATTTATAAAATCTGTTCTTTACTGTTAGTTAGGAGTGTTCTAAGGCCCTGTTTGGCCAAGTTGCACCAAACAGAAGTCAATGTCAAGCAATTGTGGAAAGAAATGATGTAGAGAAGAAAGCTCGCCAGGGCAACCTGGGGTCGCGATCCCCATGTTTACCAGAGGGCGTAAACCCCATTAGAAAAGAATAGATCACAAGAGGACTTATAAAATCTTTACTAATGGACATGTAATAGTGTTAGGGAGTTGAATTAACGTCGCACTGAAGCAAGACGGGCTATTGGCGAGGGTCCAGGATAATGGAAAGATCCTAGGACGACACCTCGTAGTTTTGAACCCAGGTCAGATAACGAGGTCAATACCCATGAGTGGCACTCCACTCTCCATACCAATACACCACGTCAATGTGGGGAAATCTACCCTATTGCTAATCCGCTATTCTTGCCTCGCGGCTCCAAGAGATAAAAGAAAGAATACACATTTTTTTTTTCTCACAAACCTCTGGATAGCAGATGGAACAAAACAAGACAAATACTGTAGCGATACAAAGAAAGGGAGAGGGAGCCTTTTCTTACTTCTGCACTGGAGATTCAAAGAAAGGAGTTGTCGACCAAGACAATCTTTTAATATTTTTTGTGCATACTTTTTAAATGTTACAACAAAAAAATAATCTTGAGAACAATAATCGATTTTTAAAATTTATTTGGTTCTAATTTATCATAATTTCAATATCCTTCAAATAAATTATTTAAAAAAATTGTATTTTTATCTTAATTTTAAAAATGTAAATTTTGTTCTGGATAGAGGGCTTCTTCATCCTTTATTTGTTCCGGGTTCCAAAAAGTCTGTCTTTTCCCTTATAGACACCCCTTACAAAAAGTTTCTACAGAATCCTACCGAATTATGGCCTATATTTTTCACAAGCTCCATAAAGTAACCTCTATAGTATACAGAAATCTCAATAGAATGTCTAGAATGCCTCCATATAAGCTCATTTCTTTTGTTTCATTCTTTATTTTTCTATATAGAACTTCTTTATTTTGAAATACATTTCTATAAAGAAGTTTTCTGATTATAAAGTACATTTCTATTGAATCAGAGCTCACTTTCTCCCAAAAGAATTCCGATTCTCTTTTGAACTTTATAGTGCTTTAAAACTCCATAAAAAAATTTTCGTAAGGGGCCTACCACGTCTATGGGTGCAAACACGGTTGTGCTTTACCCGAATTCCTTTCTTGCAACATCGAAAACATTCCAAAATGGGCAGGTATCATTTATTAACATCACACTTGAGCTTCCGGGATCAATCCCCGAAGGGATAGGTCCGAGGACAGCTCCACGTAATTCTGTATCACGGTCAGATGACGAGGTCACACCTGAGCTGGCACCCCACTCTCCACATTCCGAAATTGGAATGTTACGTCCATCAATTCACACACAAGATATTTTAGAATATTTAAAAAATAAACGGGAAAAGTGAAATGTTATGAATGATTTTCGACCAAATGAAATAAGTAAAAATATAATTTTCGTAAATGCTGGTTTCTTGAAAGTTTATTGTCAGAGATCTGGTTTTCATTTACAAGGGAATTTCCATGCTTACCGAGTCCAAGAACGTGTTATGCGGCACGAGAAAATGAAAAACAGAAATCCAATTCCCTTTTAGGTCAAGAAATTGGCCCAGTTCCCATAGTAAAATCGAGACACGATCTTCTCAATTTTCGTTATTGAACGAGACATTTTACTCAGAAGAAAAATAGAAAAGTTGGCGCCAAAGTACACTCTAAGATATTCTGAGGGCTCTTTGTTAAAGGGAATATCCTCTCCGCGAACGTCTCACGCTTGAATGGAAGGGAAGCTTTGATTCACCCACTGAATTTTCATGTTTGCAAGTTTTTCAATGCTCTGCAAATAGTGGACGATCAAAACTATTATAGTACTCAATTTTACTAGTTTCAAGTACGTAGTCTAAAAAGTGTGAAAATATTCAACTTTAAGTGCTTTATGAATCTGAAAAGGTTGAAATAAAAAAACTTGAAATAAATATTTTTTAGTCTATCGCAGCGATTTAAACTATAAGATTTGGTTCAATTCAAGGCTTTAGTTTTTACAAATGAACACAAATAATTTTACCCGCATAAATAATTTTGAGTATTATTTTTTATTGTCATTCATCATTTGTTTCCAAAATCAACTGGGGAGCAAAAAGAGTAGAATAACAACATATCAAGTCAGCTATAAATAAAATAAAATCTCGGGACGAGAGAACAATTGTTGAAACGGTACACATTTCAAAACAAGCAACAATTATTGATCTCTTGCTTTTTAAAAAACCGCTTCCGTTTTTGAGCGAGGCACATACGCAGATGAAAGCACGATCATGAGCACTTGAAATCAACTGACACCACAGGTTGTGAACCACTGTTAGGGGCAAGAACACTGGTTCCACTACACTTTTTAACCCTTCAAGTGCCCTCTGTGCGACAATATATCTCTTTCATTAGGATTTGAACAATTTTACTTGTGACGAGATATCTCGTCATCACGTTCTTGCCGATTTTTCGACGATGACGTGGTCAGTTTTTTCTATGGTGAGACACTTGGCGGGAAACAAGCACCGGGAGGGTTAATACCATCGCGGTGAAATCGTATCCTTTTTCTTAGGCTTACGGTAATAAAAGAACTAATAATCCAATAACCTAAGTATTTCACGTCTGAACAGGCAATAACACACTAGTCACGATTAGCACGAATTCAAGCCTTTCAAATACCGTTTTAAGATCATTAATGTTGAAGACAAAACTGCGATGTCAGTTCGTAACCAAGTCTTTACGTCAGGCAGTCCGTATCTAAATACTAGATCCATCAGTCTGGAAAGTCGCGGGAGCATTCTGAAAACCAAAAGGAGAATCCATCTGAATATGGAGTTGTTTTCCTGGTTAGGACTCGGCCCATTGCCTTATGTACTAGTACCATGAACGCTGATGTGTATACCTCGACGTTCTGGATAATTCGGCCTTGCCTACACTATGCCATTACTACGGCGATTATGGTTGTTTCTTCCAACAGAATCGAGCTCCATGTCATACTGCAAAAAGTGCACTGCACTGGTTTCCTGAAAAATGAGGTGAATTTGCTTGACTGGCCTCCTTAGTGCCCCGATCTCAATCCGATCGAGCACTTGTGGGACAAACTGGAGCCACAGGTACTACACCGTACGCACGCCCATCTTCACAACAACATCTTCTCACAGCCTTGCAAGAGGCATGGCGAGCTATTCCTTCCCAAACTTGTGGAAAGTATGCCTCGACATGATACAGCTGTAATACGTAAAGGAGGGCATGCTCCTTACTAAACAGAAAATAGCACTTTTCCTGAAATTCATGCAGCATCCAACTATTTTTGTCCATATAGTGTGTTCCTTTGAGTCAGTCGATCTGGAGGATGAGCATTCACCAGGTCCATTATATATTACATATGGATAAATATCCATATACGTATACAGGATAAATATAGTAGGATAGGTAAAATATCGGAGGATAAATATCCCGAACGCAGGTCTATGGTCAACATTTAGGAAGTAGGTTTGGCATCACTAGATGCTCCGTTCAAGGTAGAAAATAACTGTCAGCTTTAGTAATAGCATTTAGTTATTTAGTCAGTGGACAGAACATCACCATTTGGTTTTCTAACTAGATCTACGGGAATAGCAAAAGGAGACACATTTCTCAATGACTCCAGCTTCCAATAATTTATCCAATTTTTTACTTGAGTTGTTAGACGTGTATTCTAGAGCTTTAGGGTTTCTTTTTTTGCAGGAGACACACACACACACACACACACACATGCGATAAGGAGGATGATTCTCGGTATTTATTCGATATTCAGCATAAGGAGGAGGTCCTCTCCAGGATGAAAAAATCATCAGTCTTTTCATAAAGAATTAAAAGTTCTTACGTTGATCAATAGTTAATTGAAGCTCTTCGTTTTCTCACTAAGACAAGAAATTCACTTTGACGTCCATTTCTACTTTTGTTGGGTCTCTGCAGCTTTCGCTGTAACCTTATCGGAAAAAAATACTTTCCAGTGATAAGTTATCATTAGGATTCTCTTCATAAAACTAATTTTCGTTTTGAACATCTAACACTATCCCAGCAGTTAGTAAAAAGTCCGAGCCTAAAAGAGTTCGATTTCCTATGGATTTGGGTAAGACAACAAAGTTCAGTTGCAATAAATTCTTTTGAACACTTATTTTCACATCGGTAGTTATATTCAACCATCGGTAGTTGAAACATCAACGCTAGATTTAGATCCATCAGCTATAACTGATGCAAGATCCATTTTCTGAAAAGCTGTCCATTATTTCCTCAATTTATGATACAAAATCTCATCTGCCGGTACCTGTGTGTCGGTATAAGCTGTTCCGTTTAATCTAGATTGTAACATCAATTGCTTGCATTCCATCACACATCAAATTGAAAAATATCTGTGCAGCAGTAATTGGTAATTTTTTAGTTAACGTCGTACTAGAGCAACACAACGGGCTATTGACGACGGTCCGGGATCAGTCCCTTAAGGGAAAGATCCGAGGACAACACCTCGTAATTTTGAACCACGGTCAGATGACGAAGCAACACCTGAGCTGACACCCCACTCTCCAAACTTCCACGAAAACCCAACGTGAGGACTTTCGGCCACGACAGATTTAAGGTGCACCAGCCGCCTCTACACCATACGTTTACAAACATCCATGCCCGGGCCCGGATTCGAACCAGGAACCTTCCGATCTAGAGGCTAACACCTTAACCACTATACCGGTTGGTCGGCTCTGTGCAGCAATGAATGATTTAGATTTTGCTTGAGTACACTTTGGGCATCGAGGTCTGTTTTAACCATGAGCTCCATATCCATAATACCCAAGTGGAGGCCTAGTACCTTCACAGAAACTTGCTATTATTGTTAGTTGTGCTTATATATTTGCGGTTTTCCGGGAAATTTCTTTCTTCCGGTATCCGAATTCGTTTCCTTTTCCGTAAATTTCCTTTCCTTTCAACCTCGTAGCTTCCATCTTTTTTTCTGCGATTCTTGAATAAGATACCTCCAACTTCAGCTTTTCTAACCTTTTCTTTTTTTTTGTATTTCGTAAGCTCAGTCCTTTCCCCCTCCCCTTCCAATTCATAAGCTCTGTCCTCTTCTTTTACTTGTATTATACTCAGTCCTTCTTTCTGCTTTTCCGTATCCTTTCTATCATTGAAATAGTCATTACCAGTTTGACAAAATTTTCCTCATAGTTCCCACTTTTGAGTATTGCCTTGCGAAAATCAGTAATTCTGTCATAAGGGTGGACGACTTCATCCAGTTCTTCCAAAATAACTGTCAAGTCTGCTTTCAACGGTTTTCCTAAAAACGCCACGAATTCGCAATACTAAAGCAGCAACGTTTCGCTCACGTCATATTGTAATTCAAGTATTGTAGTATTCGTAATATTGAAGAATAATTTTGTTTTACGGCTTGAGATTGTAGCGTAGCTCAATAGCTTTCGAATGACACCACTTACAGTACTCACTCCACCGTAATCCAAAGTTACAATGGTCCAAGGCTCACCAAGTACCGTAGAATTTCGACACATTGCGGCTATACTCCAAGCTCTCAGTGCTCCTGAACACTCGGTCCCAAGGTTATGCCAGGTGCGGACATCTTTTGTGAACTTGAGGCTACTCGAATTTTCGTGCATACCCCGAGTACTGTTCCGGTTTTAAAGACACATTTACGTCAAAACAAACACTACAAATATTGAACGACTAAGTTCTATTTAAAAAAAAAAAAAAGGATAATTTATTATTCCCATGTTGGAAAAGTTTAAAAGGACGCGAAAAGTATAGTTAGAGGAAATCACATTTTTACCATATGTGCTATTATGTGGAAATTAGTCGTGTTTCCGAGAGCAGGAAAAGTTGCGGAACACATTCGTCACACGTACCAACGGTTTCCCACTATTAGTGTGCTAGACAATGTTATGGGAAGCCTCAAGGTCGAAAGAACAGTGTTTAAGGGATTACACGGGAATTTGTGTTGTTCTTAAACAAATAAGAACATTAAGAACTTACCAAAAATTATCTCATGCATTTATAACAAAAAGATAATGGCCGAAAAACACAATGGATAGTGTTATCGATGTAAAAAAAAGCTTCGTGCCACAAACTACTTCATCGTCAACGTAAGTTATCGTAAGTCCGGTTCGTAACAGGTAGATGACACAAAATCGACAAAAAGATCCGGGAAAAGATGAGATGCAAACACAAGTAGGGTTTCTTAATAAGTTTTAAGCCTATTCTAGTACCGTGGGTCGCATAAGAAACCTATACTATATACTGTAAGGCCGGATTAACGGCTAGTCGAAAACAAAGTGGACATCTCTATTAATTACAGATGGCCGCGATAGCCCAGTTGTAAGAGTTACGGACTAGCAAGTTTTCCAACCAAAGACCATCGTGGGGGCTGGTTCACGTACATCAGAGGAGGTCTGGTTCACGTTACATCTGTCGTGGCCTCAAATGTCCTCACGTTGTCGTGGTGTGGAAGTTTGTAGAGTGGGGTGCCAGCTCAGGTATTGCCTCGTCATCTGACTGTGGTTCAAAATTACGCGTTGTCCTCCTCGGATCTATCCTTTCGGGGTTCGCCAACAACCCGATGTGTTGCTCCAATGCGACGTTAAGTAAAAATATTTACCATATCTATCTCTATTAATCACAGATGCTTATGCGAGGCATTTTATGCCAAGCTAAATGCAGGTGGAAGCAGTGTTTCTGGGTTATACGTGTATCCTGTACACGTCCCGAACACGAAGTCACGCTTGGTTTGCTTTCTGAACACCGATTTCAGAACTTCAATAAAAATTCCAAAGAATGGAATTCCGAACTGATATTGGGTCCACGCCAATTAGATAAACTCCAAACGTCCCTAAACTGGAAATGAACTACATGCGGGAGCATTTGGGAAACAGGAAGAAAAATCATTGTAAACCGTATGTTTGCGCCGAAAATATCTATCATGTAAAAGATATACACATCAGAGAAATACACTTTTACATTCGTCTCATGATAGCATCCAATATTTTGAATATATATACCAAAAATTTAATGACATCTCAAAAACAACGTAGATATAGATATCGCGACAGCTGATAAGCAATTTTTTAAAGGGATTGTGCTTTCCCCACTTAGTGGCTTATCTAGGGGCTTGTGCCCCCTATTGCTGGAAGAGAGGTATTGCAGAAAAGTTTACTAAAAAGTTAAGTGGCAGAAATGGCTTTCTTGTACTCCTACATTTTCAGTCAAATCTACTTCCATGCAGCCCACTGTAATCATATTGCATTAAAAAAGGTAAGTAGGTCGTTGATTAACGTCGCACTGAAGTAACACAACGGGCTTTAGGCAAAGGTCCGGGATCAACACCGAAGGGAAAGGGTCCCAGGACAACACACCTCGTCACTTTGAACCACGGTCAGATGACGAAGTCAACATCTGAGCTGGCATCCCACTCTCCCAACGTGCACACCACGCCAACATGAGGACATATGGGGTCACGACGTATTTAACGTGCACAAACCCCACGAACACGAAGGCCTTTGGATAAAGTTTCGAACTCGCAATACTACGGTTACTTATCCGCTACTCTAACAATCGGAGCCCCAATCATAAGCAAAAATAATTCACTACACAATGAGAGATGTCAAACACTTAATATTCAAAATGTACATACCCTAACCTGAGATCAGCATTACATGATGGAAAAGCTTTTTAAAAAGTCACCTGGTCCTTTAAGGACATCCCCAACTAGGAAGTATCCATTCACTTTAGAGTTTAGAATGTCAAACACGATGTTCAGACAAAGACTTTGGAAACATTGTGAAGAGAAATACTCGTTCCAGGTTCAACATCATTTGATTTGATTTGTTCTCCATTTGACAACGGTTGACAAGAGATAAGACTCGATTGTACCAACAGTAACGCGAACAATGAAAAAGTGAAACAATTTGCGGTTTTCATAAAACGTTAATGGAATGAGCCTTATCTATCAGTTATACAGATAACGTCAGGTAATGTTAAACATAAAAGGGGCCATCCAATCTGTCTGTTGTAGAGGAACATATTACATTCATCAACACTAGCTTTAAAGTGATACCAGTAAGCTACAGTAATTGTTATCTAGCGATAACTTAAAACTTAAGATCCAACCTAGGAAGACTCTCTGTTCAGCCAAGCAGTAAACACGAGTCTCACAAAAAAAGGAATGAATTAGAAGGAAATTAATTTATCGCTTTCAACAAAAAGTTATATTTTAAAGTTTCTCGACGTAATTTCCAATAATCGTTGATATTTATACTTAATTGTTTCTGAACAAAAAAATATCCAATAATTTAGAAAAAAGGTATTTTATAAAAAAAATGCAAAAGAATAAAGTTAGATAAGATAAAAACAAGACACTTCATCGAAGCAGACTGCTTATCGAATTGAAATCGTTAAAAATATATATAAACCTTCGGGAAATAATTATACAGTTTAAAATATCTATTTGTAGCAAAGTTATTATACATTACTAATACTACATTCTTTGACGGGATATATCTTTAAAATCGGAACAGTACTGGAATCATGCAGGAAATGTCTAGTGTTACAACCGTTTTGTCTTATGATTTCAGAACTAGAAGAAACATCTGGAAAATATAGTGTCGTGTGGGCAACGAATGTCCAGGACTTGGTACTAAGCGCGCGGTGGGGTCCGCAAAACTTCGAAATTCTACGGTGCTGGACGAGTTTTAGGCCAGGGTAACATCGGATTGTATGAAGTGAGGACAAGGTAAATTGTGTCGTTCGAAAGCTTCCGACCGAGTATTCACGTCAAAGCATCCTGGACACAATCTAACATTTTTTTTTTCTCGTGGCACGATTGATGCGCCAATTTACTTTTATTTTCGTATTTATCGTTTGCACAACTTTCCCAAGCAAATTTGATTCCAACTCCAACCGGAATTGGAATTCTGATTTGTAAAAAAGATAAAGTTTTCAGAAAAGAAGCGCCGGTTCAAGGGTTGGGTGTCATGTAAATATGCAATTGTAATAAATATTTTGTTTTTAAATGTAGTTTTAATTCCAACGTTGCCTATACATGCATAATTTCGCAATATAATCCACTTTCGAACTTCGAAGGACACTTGAAGAGAAGGCGGAAACACACAGAACAATGTTTACTAGTGTAGATTCAACAAGAAAACATCCTGACAAATATATTTCAATTTGGAAATTAATTATTTTTCCTTTTTCAAAAATATCGGGGAGGGGTCTATGAAAAAGAGCAACACAAAGAGGGTGGTCTGGACATTAAATTTTCGACAGCCAAACGACCGCAATTCCTTAATCACTCTCCTACCCCGGAAACGACTTCAGATTGAGTACTTCCCCATTGGGAAGTACAGAAGAAACGCTTACGCACGATAAGAGACGTTAAAGCGAGATAAACAAAGCACCGAATCGGTCGCACGCAAGCGTCAAAATCCTACGGATGCCTTCGCCTTCAGAAAAAGCGTAGGTAAAGAAACTCGACAAAAATAAACCCCGGCGGTATTTTGGAAGCGAAAACCCTCTCTTTTTCTCCCGCTTTACACCTTTTCCAGACACTCGATTCCGACGATCCGAAAATTACACGTATTTATACGTGATTCTATTTATTTAATAGGCGAATGGTGTTCGGTTTCCTTCTAATGGCTCTGGTGCGAGCGCTGGGTGATTCCAGTGAACGGGATGCTATATAAATATTTAAGAGGCATCGCCTCAAGGTCGGCCGCCCCCGCCCACCGCAGAAGTTTCGGGGTTCTTGGCTTCTTCGGCGGCCTTGCCAGTAAATTCTCCACAGATCTATCCGTTACAGAGTAACTCTTCGGCAGGGATTTTGTTTGTTTGGTTTGGAAGGAAATACTTCCTCCGCGAGAATGAATAATCGTGCGCGCTGCCAGATTGGGCGCAATCGTGCCTTTTGGGCTACTTTTTACAATCCAATAATGGGAAACAAAGACTGCAAAACTAAAAACATGTCCACACAAGACAGCAAAAAAAAATGAATTTACGTTGCACTGGAGCAACAACACAACATCTTGAACACCTGGGACAACACCTAGTCATCGAACCACGGTCAGAAGACCACGTCAATGCCTGATTTGGCACCCAACTCTTTAAACCTCCAAACCATACTAATGTGAGGACATTTGAAGTCTCGCCATATTTAAAGTGCGCCAGCCCTCACACTTTGGTGTTTGGTTAGATCTAGAGTGATCTAGTTAGATCGAGTTTCGAACTCGCAATCCTCCGATTGCTTTCGATCTTCCAAACGGGCAACCGCGGTCCCCACACCAGCTTTTGGACCCTAGCACCACGACCCTATTCCCATGAGGGTTTCACTCTAAAAGGTCGCTGTTTCTAATTCTCTTGGTCAAAGTGAAACCTAGACTAAGTCCAAAAGACCATTCTTTACAAATCGGACAGCGACCAGCTCTTGTTCGTCCAGGAGCTGTCCCAAAGACACCGATATAATCTAAAATATGAGGAGTTGCGGAACATGGACGAGTTCAAGAGTTCTCAACTCCTTTCACGAAAGTCATGTATCTTTGGTGCCTGCTTCTGAGTCTTGCCAGAGCGGCCTTGGACCGTTAAAATGCAAATGACAGTTCAGGGCGCTTTGTAGGATACCGAGAATGTGGGTTGAGGATGAGACCATACTTTGTGATTATTCTAAAAGGAGTTACGGGTTGCCTGGCGCATGAGCAAACTTTGGTAAAGCTGCGTCGAAACAACTCGAATCTCAATCTAAGAATGCAGGTAGGTATTTTAATTAACATCGCACTGGAGCAAACACAACGGGCTATTGACGACGGTCTGGGATCATACACAAAAAACAGCATCATGTAATTTTCGACCACGGTCAGATGACGCGGTCACACCTGAGCTGGAGCAAAACTCACCCAGCATGCGGGATATGAGCGAGTCAACAGTGACTGCATGCAGTGGATAACCGATACCATGGCACACTTGCCAACTCAGAAAATTGTGCATGAGTAAAACTTTTGCGCGAACGTCCCTTGCCAGAAAACACAACATAAATACATGAATTAATGTGTGTTAGAAATATTAGTTTATGTCACAATAACTAGTATTATTTGTATTTAAAAATTAATAAATAAAAATTCACATTTTTATCAACTGCAGAAACCTTGCAAAGCAGTAGTGTTTTAATACCAAACTGAACACATCCACGGTAAAAAAAACCTATTCACTTTACGAGTACCGACACATTGCATCCGAAACTGTATATTACACAGGTACCATTTAAACTTGTGTCAGGATTACACATCATTGGTGTTCATAAAGCTTATTTACAAGTAGATGAAAGAAGAAAAACAATCAATGTTCTATTTACAAAGTTGTTTCATTTAGTGTTTTATCCAGAAGAGGGGGGTTACAGAAAAATCCAATGAAACTGTAGCAGCTTTTTTGGTGTTCTTTAATTCTGTACTCTGAATTTCTGTTTAAAAGAATGCTTGGGGTTTAGTGTCTTCAACACCAACAAACTTTACAACGTTTATTAGAAATGAGAGAACGGTATTCAGTTCGGTTCTTTCTGACAAGGCTGAAGATTCTCTCACACCTCTGCATTGGAATGGGGGATGAGCAGATTAGAAAACATAATTTTGGACAATATAGCGAATTTTAGAAGTCCATCAGCCCCTCTTTTTTTACCTACTTCAACCCACTGCAAATCAATATGGTTACGTCCTTCTATTATCACAGATAAATCTTCCAACAAAACTCATCCATTGCTTTGTCTTTGCCCTTATCAAGTCTGATGGAAAATTTTAGAGGATGGTTGCAGAGAATAAAATATTTCGATTGGTCGAACCGGTATTAAAAATCCGTAAAAAAGGCAGACCACCCATCCGTAAATCCAAGTAGAAATCCGTAAAAATTACGGATAATTCTTAAAAGTTGGCAAGTATGCCATAGTAATGGGACTCAAGGATGGAGGGGGTCCTAGAAAATGTGGAGCTTTAATAACGTTACGAGAAATCTGTTTTTAAAACATAAGAAAATTAAAATCTGATAAATGTATCTATATTAATTAAACGAAGTGAGCGGTGCCTGTTATTCGCGATACAAGGAAAAAATCTACAACTTTGAAACCTGAAATTTCGAACAAATGTAGTTTACATACCGAGGATATTTACCTCGGGCTTCGATTTTCGGATTAGGAAGATTTAGGTATTAAAACCTTTTTATGTATGTGAAAATAACGGTTTGAGCACATTAGCACACTCAATTTGCTTTAACAAAATTGCCGGAGGAAGGTTGTTGAAATTTATCGTTAGATGAACCAGAAAAATGGACACGTAGTTGAAATTTCTTCGCCCTGGAACAACACAATGGGCAATTGGAGAAGGTCAGGGATCCATCCGAAGACAACACCTCGCCAATTTTGAATTGGGGTACGATAACAAGATCAACACCTGGGCTGGCACCCCATTCTCCAAACTTCCACACCACGCCAACTTGAGAGCATTTGAGGCTACGTCAAATTAAAGTGCACTGGCCCCCACGTACACGACGGTCTTTACGGTATCTACAATCGAGTATTGACCTCGCAACCCTCCGGTCACATATGCGGCTCCACCAACTGTGTTGCCACGACACTTGCAAAAGAAAAGTAAAATATAATTATGGTATAATAATTATAATTTGGATAGTATAAATATTGAGCGATCAGAATACGTATTAGTTGGGCCCGTCTTCTAAACCCATTGGCGATCCCAGGGGATGTGGGTAGCCGACGGGCTATCAGCCTTTCAGTGTTTGCTATCCAAGGATACTCGCTATCAAAGATTCCAGTTTCAGGCTGCAAAAAACTCACTTTTGAATAAGACTGAACAAGTGAATCATGTACTAAATCGAATTTCATGAACAAGACATTTTTGCAAAAGGGCACTTATGGTCAAAGAGCTTGAACCTCGGAATACTTTCTCTCGGTACGGCCTTAATAATTGCGTTTTTATTTGAGAAATGTTACATCCAGAATATAACTATGTTAAGTCTAGACTAAATGCTAAATAAAAGGTTTGATATTGCCGATTCATAAGCCTCTTGCAACGCAGTTTTTCTTTTTATAGATAAAATAAACATTGGATAAAGGTTCCGCTGATTACAAAATCTCTCAGCTGATGTTTCTAAAATTGCCCAATTTTCCTTATCTTATTTTGATGGAAATCCATGCCTGTTCTTTCTAATATTAAAAAGGAGTAAATGCCGCATATGATGCTGTTAGATGTCACGTACCACTTGGGATAAAATACTTCATATTTCACTTGAATGTCTCAGGATAAGAGTAGATCCTGAGTACGTTAAAGGGATTGACTTGGTCTGGAACTCTACAAAAGTAAATATTTATGCTTTGAGAAACTACGAAGTTCTGATGTAAAAATGCGCGAGTCCCAGTTTGTTATTGATACAACACATTCAAATAGCGTTAGTGCGATGTAATAGGTGTACATGTGGACTATATAATCAGGTTCATACCTATGAATCGGGTTATGGGGGTTTAAGCCCCTCTCAGACCGTACAAGCAAAAAAATCCGATCTTAATTCTTTGATTACTTCTTTAAAAAATCGTGTATAAAGGTCGGTTGATATTTCCTACTTGAAGTCAACTAAAATTTATTCATTGCATTTTGCCCACTTACAAAAGTGTTCCATTGCTTATTTATTGTGTAGGGGGGAGGGGAGGCGTTTGGATAAAATAATTTAAAATCTTAATATTTAATTGATTAGGGGGCTGCGCCCCCTGCTCGCCTACCCCCGCCATTTGGTTTGCTTCGCAAACCAACACTTCTTTCGCAGAGTCAATCGCCTGCGACGGCGAAACTATCTTAATAGTTCGTATAAACCTGATTTGACTTTCCGGTTCATGACGTTACAGCGAAGGCTTCGTCAACTGCTTGCTAACGCTCGCAAACCCCCGGTGACTGTTGCGCAATCCCATGGTACCAACACTCCTTTCTCAAGTGATTTCGTTTTTTTTTTTTTTACTTTAACACTTAATGCACATAAACTAATAGCCGCATCAGTGAAAAACCTTCTCCATTTTGTTACCTGTACAATTAGGAATGAACCACGTTACTCTCGTAATTTTCTGATCTGTACTTTCTCGGGAAACCGTCCGAGAACACAGCGAAAAAAGCGAGCCTTCCGCTCCTTGATGTCACAGCGAAATAAAAAAATAATGGTTGCTATGGTAATTGTTGCTACGATAAACTTTATATCTGGCAAACCCATTAGTTTGGAATTTGTACAGATCGTTATTAATATTAAAGGTAAATTTGTAACATTAAACATGTTAAGAGTGTCTGGGGGGAAATATAATAATATTTGGTGTATCCAAGGTTGTGAGACATATTCTGACATTGTTGCGAGTCACTCTATATTTGGTTAACCACAGTATTGTGGCGTAGTGATAAAAAAGGACCTCTTGTTTCACCAGTCGCCTGAAATCGTTCCTTGTCGGACAATGGCCAGCCCCACTGATGGAATAGAACTGAAAAGGCAGGGAAGCTCCCCTCTTGGAGTCTTGAGGCGGTGGAAAACTGCCCAAGGGTTTTTCCCACGGACTTGAGCTTCCGATTCTTGGAGCAGAGAGAGCTGGGTCAGCGAAGAGAAAATTCTCTGACAGACTCGAGAAGAGTTTGGTCGTTGTTTCGAGGGGCGTACTAGCGGCGCCCTAGACTTTGGAAGTTAAGTCTCCGGTGGAGACTCTGGTTATGTACTGAAATTGTCTGTTCAATAGAACAGCACTGTATATAATAAATAACCGAGAAATAAAAGAATATTTGTTTTCTATACAATATTCAGATTTCTTGAAATATCCTTCCTGCCAAAACTTATACACCCCAGTTGTTTAACAGTGTTACAGTATCTGAGAATTTGTAATATTTATCAAAAATGTTTGGGGAGGGGCCCAAGCCCCAACCATAGAGACAATGTGGGGTTCAAGTAGGTCCGTCCAGTTTCTCGGACTTGAGGTTCCTGATTATAATTAACAGCATATTCTGTTCTCTGAAGAATTCATTATTTAAAGAGGATTTAATTGCGTACGTATAACGTGAAAAATTGTTTCTCTATATATTGCGAGTTATGTAAAACAATTGGTCAAAATGGTGCCAAATTCAACAATTGACGACAAATGCAAGGTACACAAATTTGAATACACTGTAAGACTTTTACAGAACATCACCAGAAATCTATTTTGAAACCTGTCAAACTGAAAACTCAGACCAGCATTGCATATTTGACTCCTAGCCTAGGAGCCTGAGTGGCTCAGTGGGTTTGCTTCTATTGTAAGTAGTGCAGATTTGATTCCAGTTGACTTTGGGTTTATTTCTCTCTTTTGTGTCAGTAAAACCTTTTCTTCTGTGTCCTTTTACTTAATGGATTGGCAGTTTGGCCAAATCTGACCCTTAAGCCATACAAACAACCAAGGAAACAGGAAGGGTAAATATTAAAATATTATCAAGGAATAACCATATAAGAATGAACCCACACCAAGTACTACCGCCCTGAGCCCTAATATTCTTTTGGCTGAAGCCAGTTCGACCCCTCAACATGAGGCATATATATTAGATAAAATAGATTACCCAATATACAGCTGGGTGCATCAACCTCATTCGTTAGACTGTCTGGTCACTAAGGCAGGAGCACAAAACTAAGAGGTTGAACACTTTGGAACTTAATATTTTTATGACTTGGGACTCCTTCCAAGAGGAATAAATATTTCAAAGATACAGAAAATATCGGTAATGAACTGGATAAATAAACCGTAAAATTACTGGTGTTTTACTGTCCCTCCCTTCAATAATTTCCCCTAGTAGGCAGCACTAATATTCTTTTGGCTGAAGCCAGTTCCACCCCTCAACATGAGGCATATATATTAGATAAAATAGATTACTAAATATACAGCTGGGTGTATCAACCTCATTCGTTAGACTGTCTGGTCACTAAGGCAGGAGCACAAAACTAAGAGGTTGAACACTTTGGAACTTAATATTTTTATGACTTGGGACTCCTTCCAAGAGGAATAAATATTTCAAAGATACAGAAAATATCGGTAATGAACTGGATAAATAAACCGTAAAATTACTGGTGTTTTACTGGCCCTCCCTTCAATAATTTCCCCTAGTAGGCAGCACTAATATTCTTTTGGCTGAAGCCAGTTCCCCCTCAACATGAGGCATATATATTAGATAAAATAGGTTACCAAATATACAGCTGGGTGCATCAACCTCATTCGTTAGACTGTCTGGTCACTAAGGCAGTAGCACAAAACTAAGAGGTTGAACACTTTGGAACTTAATATTTTTATGACTTGGGACTCCTTCCAAGAGGAATAAATATTTCAAAGATACAGAAAATATTGGTAATGAACTGGATAAATAAACCGTAAAATTACTGGTGTTTTACTGGCCCTCCCTTCAATAATTTCCCCTAGTAGGCAGCACTAACCATCAGTAGCATATGCAAGTACATATTATTGTTTTCTTACATATATTTACTTAATTTCTAACTTTTACACAAATTCCAATGAAATGACAATTTGACATTTAGATTTTATTCCATTATCCTCGGTAACAATTACTTTGCAATGAGTTTACTGTCAAGTTACCTTAGACTCAACCACTAGGTTTAAAGTACACTTGATGGTCAAATTAAGAGGTCAGGGTTAAAAATTAGGAGCCAAAAGTCAGGTGTTAATGGCTCCTAAACTCTTTCTCTGCAATTGCAAAGTGTATGGATCCAAAAACTCAGTCAAAAATTTTTAAAGTGCAAAACACGAAGCATTGAAGTTTACTGGCCAGAAAGGAAAGAATGTTGGTCAATGTGGGGTTCAAAAGGAAACATGTCATCCCCAATGAAATGAATGTATGCAGGTGTGGTCCTTGGAGAGTAATCTGAGTCCTGTGGTGAGGAATTAAAGAAATTTCAGTAGTAAAGAGGGGACTCGAGGGTTGGACGTGGAGAAAGAAGTACCTAGGGGAGTCTTCAAACAATATGTTCTTGAGTCTGAACAACTGCTTCTAAATGAAGATGTTTTAGTAAAACACTATACATAGAAACTACGATACTCAGAATTAAAAAATGGAGGTCTTTAATGGGTGTATACCATTAAAAACAGTCTTTAGTAGGACAAAGAAAGGAAGAAAGAATCATCATTATACGCAGTCGACAGGATATAACACTCAAAGGAAGTACCTCCTTGATGTCATACCCTTGAGTCCCCTTTTTACCCCTGAAATTCCTTTCACTCCTTTTCACAGGACAAGGATGAAAGTCCAAAGACACCCACACCTATATTCAAATGGTTCCTTCCGGTTAACATTCTTTCCCGTCTTGCCGGGGAACCTCACACAGCATTTTTTTTAAAAAACTAACAAAAGAGAAAATAGTTACAGTCCCTACTCATAGTGGCAAAAATATGAAGCTCGAGCAAATTATAAAATTTGAGACACTAAGCAAAACTACAATTGCTATTGTTCTAAAGAATCACCACAAGGTAGTCTAAGTTTAGATACTTCTCCCTATTCTCTTCTTCCACAACCCTACTTTATAAAAATAGAAAATTTTTAAACAAAATATAGTTACTGCAATTGAAAGGTAATCGAAACTAAACAAAAATTGTTTCATGAAAGCTGATGCACCCATAAACCAGGATAGAAAATCTACTGTTACAGTGAAGTTAAAATTATTTTCTTGAATTTTTTTCATTCAGTGGCCACTTACAAGCATTCACATATTTTGTAGAATATACACACGTTATAGATGTGTGTTGACCTTTATCTTTATTTTTTTAATTAAGATCCTTTGTAAAAAACTCTGTAAAATCTGAGGTTCCACCTTATAAACTAATGTTTTTCAGAAAGTGTGGTGACCGTTAATTTTCACCTTTAGGGTTGAGCAATATCAGCAACCTTAAGTGCATGCATAATATTCTAGAATGATAAATAAATAGTAACACCTCTCAAGACAAACCTAAAAAGAATTAATTCATAAGAAAAAAAATTAATGTTTGCAAGGTATATATAAAATTAAAACTGATACTTTTTCCAGATACTATTTTATTTTATAGGAACCCTCAAAGCAGTGAATTAACTTATACATATTGCATTTAAAAAAAGTTGGAAACTGATATAGAGGTCATACAGTATTTGATATTAAGGCATGTCTGTTTCGTGTACTTATATTTGCAAGGAGGAATGTTAATGCAAAGTACAAAATACATAAAATAATGAAACAAAATGACATGACAAAACGAGTTGGATATTATTATTTACGAGTTTCATTATTTACATGTTGGTTCTTTAACTATTGCTACAAATTTCTAACTAATGATGTATATGAAACTTTAGTATAACATAAAACACTTTATTTGCTACAATCAATAATGATTGGTTCCAAAGTGATTTTTTTTAGCACAAAGTTTTTTGAATCAGCAATAAATTTTCATTTCTAGGGTTAGAAATTACGAATAGCACCTCAGTATTTCCCTTCCGATTTCTAAAATACTCTACTTGGGTGCAATTTCAATCTATATGTTATGTTTGTTTATGTGGATGTGTTTATGAGGGTTTTTTAGTGTAAACACAGAGAAAACATTAAAGAAAAAATTATTCTGTTCTGGTGAAAAACCACTAGGTAATGCTTGATATTAACCATCTGAGGAGTTTACATGCTTAAGTTCACCTTGCAACCTGCAGTCTTCCCTGCTAATCAGTTGTGAGTGTCTTGAACAATAGAATCTTTCCAAAGGATTCTAGTCTAAAGAAATGAATAATAGAATATTTCCAGTGGATTCCATTCTAAGAAAATGAGCAATGGACTCTTTCCAATGGCTTCCATTTTAAGGAAATGAGCAATAGAATATTTCAAAGGATTGCATTCAAAGGGAAAACAATTATATTCTTTGCAATAGAATCCTTCCATTCTTTTCTAAACAAAGGACCAATAAATTCTTCCCAAGGGATTGTATTCTATAGAATGGACCAACAGAATTTATTCAAGGTATGTAATTCCAAGGAAGACCAAAGGTTGAAAGATTCCATGGATTATTTAGAAACATGTGGCTATTTAGTCATTAATTTGTGGGCTTAAAGAAACTAACTACACTACTCAGAAATTTCACGATGCTCAGAGGATTAAATATGTAATATAAATGAGATGTTGAAATTGCATGCCAATTTATTGCAAGTTAGTTACATAAGATGTAACCAAAATTGAACTTGTGTTAGAAAGTTAGTCCTTGTAGTTAGTTAATGACCAGAGATTCGATTTAGATGCCATAATTTGATTTTGGGGAACCTTTTTCCTCTTTAATGATTACTTTATTTCAAGTCATTATTTTACAATTGAAATACAGATTGCTGAATTGAAAGTCTACACATAAAAAATGATGACTGACAAAAAATTTGGTCGTCTAAACAAATTTGAAGGTGTTAATTTCGATCCATGTCCTGCAATTCAATAAACTATAAGCAGTTATGTTACAAAAGACTATAAATGCTTCACATTCAACAAAATGCTTGAATTTGATGAAAAGGAAAAATATTTTCAATACCTGCCCTAAATTTTTTACCACGTCTAAAAATTCTTTCAACTTTAAATATATGTTCTGCTTCAAAAAAAAAATGTACAAACATTTACATAAACTTGGGCGTCAATATGTGCAATTATTATGTCATTTTTTACAAGTGAGAGTAAAAAGTCAGCTGAGCAGCAAATTATTTTTATCAGATTAAGTTTCAGATAAGAGATTAAATCATAAGATTCATTTTGAACACTGAAATCTTCAAAACTGCATTTGTCATATTTTTACATTAATTATTAAAAGAAACATTGTATTGGGAAATAGTCATCAATGCATTTGCATACTACTAAATATTGCAAGAAATAATGAATATCTAGGTTCAATAGATCAATCTAGCTTTACAATTAGGTATTTATAATGATTCATAGCAAACTTATTTTACATGCCATGAATAACAAAGCTTCCAAAATAAAATCAGCTGTCATGGTTAATAAACATGCATGAATTAAAAAAAATTATTATTATAAATATCAAATTTTCAGTGAAATTTTATATTCTGAGGAATGTGTCTCAAAATTAAAAGTATAGTACGATGACAAAACATAGCATATTCTCACCTGATAAAAATATAATATATACGTGAATACATATTTAATAATGCCGTATTAAAACAATCATAACACAAAAACTCGATTTAAGAGTACTGACCTTGAGATACAAGCAAATTTCAACTTCAGCTATTTTTAAGGATCACAATGATTCGTTTAAATCAATAAAACAAGACAAAAGGAAACAGAACACAACACTGTAAAACGTAAAGGTTAAAATGATACATTTTCGACTATCAAAATTATTTTCCAAGTAAATGTTTCCTCTACCTTCATTTCGATCGCGTCATGTGACATCGCAGGAAAATTGTTCTCGGTAGTTTATTTAACAACAAAATATGTTTGTTATGGAAAGTGAAGGTTTCTAAATCATTAAATAGATTTAACATAACTACTCACCTCAAAATTCATACACAAAAATGACAATTTCTCCTCATTTTACGGCGCTTTGTAGAAGCAGAAATGGTAGTGACACAAAAGAGACCGAAAGATCTGCACACAACAATCAACATATGTTTTTGATTTCAATAAATAAAAGGGGGCATGTATAAACAACACATCACCTTCAAACCCGACGTATAGCAGACATTTCAATAATATAAATATTAAAAAGACATTTTTATATAACACGTCACAGTTACGGCGACGAATATTCGTCTGCTATTTATTAAACACTATTGGAAAGGATGGTCGCTAGATTGCGGTTCGTAATGCAGAAATTTTTTTAAATATACTTGTAAGAATAGCCTTTCATATTTGTGAATTATTATTTTTATTGATACTGTTAATAATTTAAAATGAATTTATTTGAACGAAATGTGTTTCTAATTACGAATGCGTAAACGGAAACTAGAACCAGATATTGAAAAAAAAAATTGGATTGAAAGGGCCAGTAAGGGCGTGCGGTTATAGTTGTTCTGTTACTGTTATATTATGGTTTCGTATTAGCCGGTATCGAATTTTCCTTTCTCGAATAAACTGTTTTAATTTTTATGTTGCAATAAAATAGAAATCAGCAACACTAGTGTTAAATGAGACATTTGAAGGATGGAATTTCCAAAATATGTTTTTGTTCCCTTTTATTACAAACCGTCAATCCAAAATTAAATTGTGAAATGTCTACTCTCGATGTTTTCTTGACCTCAAGCAAAGTAGAACTAAACGACTACAACAATGTTTCGAATCCTTCATTTAAGGTTTAACTTAAAGACTAGATGCTATAGAACTACATTGGGATTGAAGTATATCTCAAATACCATTTCATAAAGAATGGCAGCTAAACATCCTGAGCATGTGTATTCATGTGACATTTGTGGCGAGGTGGAACTTTCCGAAATTGAGATGCGATCCCACACCCTGGTAGCCCACATTGAAGGGGCGATTTCCTGTCCTTTTTGTGATCTGGGTGATATATCTGCTGATGAGATGATCTATCATGTAAACTCAACTCATTTAGATTTTCTGACTCCTACGGAGGATAACGTTCAATTCAATGTATCATCAAGTGATTCCATGGACGACGTGTCCTTATCGAGTAACGGCCTGCCTGATACCAACTTCGCCTCTGCTTTGGAGGGCTCGCCGCAACGGGCTAATCTGTCGTTGAATCTGAATCCTGGCCGACTCAAAAAGGTGTTGCTTAGTCCCAGAGGAAGCGATTATTCCTTCTGCCCGCTTTGTGACTATTCCAATAAATCGCCTACGAAGCTCCAGGAGCATGTCAACCGACAGCACTTCGACCTCACAAGCCCATCCTTTCCCGAATTTCTGAATAATGACGGTGGATCCAGTCCTTTCCTATGTCCACTATGCGACAGAAACTTTGACTCAAGTCGGGACGTCGAGCTCCATGTCAATGTGGATCACAATGATGTCCTCAGTCCTGTTAAATCGACTCAAGCAACACCTGGAGATGAGAATTGCAACGATTGTTGCCCAGTGTGTGGTTGTTCAAACTTTCTGTGCAGTCTAGAGCTGGAATCCCACATAGAAGAGCATTTCAGTCCAAAGTCTTCGAACGGACTTTTGTGTTCCCCGAAGACCCCGTATGGTTTGACCCCACTAATGACCGATGGTAAGTGTTAGTTTAGTTAATGCTGGCCCTTTTAGGCATTAAAAATGCTCAGAAACTTTAACCCTCCTGGAGGTTTGTCTTTGTGCCACAATCTGCCTTGTAGTGACCAGCCTTTGATGAAATGCTGCTCCTCCAATTCTGGACCTTGCTCTATAAAACTCAAATCAACCAACTGATACAAAACCTTTTCGGATCTTCATTCCCTTTGGAGAAATATGGCAGTTTTGTCTCGACGATCCGTCTCGTCATTAACAAAACTGGCCGGATCTGGATGGATGAGGTAACTAGGCATTGATATACTTGATCAGATCTTGATGGATGAGGTATCTTGTTAAAACCACTTGGATGGTTAAACAACCAAGGACAAAAGTGATGAGGTTCAAATGCGTGAATAAATGTTCCCCACTTCAACAGAAAAATGGTAGATTCATTGTACTACACTGGTACTCATTCATGTTCAATCAGAGCGCTGTATTTACAAGCATTATAATAATCCGCCGAATCATTTGGGTGAGCCATAGAACACTAAAATCTTCTTCAAAAGGTTGAATAAATAAAATGTAGATTATGTTATACCGCTCAGAAATTTGTTGAAATGCAAAAGGATCTTAAATGGTGCGGAGTTGATCTTAGATTGAGGTATATTGAAGCCTCTTTGAGCAAATTAAGATGTTAAAGTGTTGCATGCTTTGAGACTTATCAGTTCAATTCTTAAAATTTACATCATTGCAAGTAAATAGTTTAAATTTCTCTAATTTTTGAAACTGCATTAGATTTTTTAATGTATGTTGATATTGTGCTTCAAGTTACTTCATAAAAATGCTAGACTTATTTGCGTCAATAGTTTATCCTTATGAGATTATGTTCTTTATTGATGATCATTTCATACCTCTTGTTCTTTTTTCAGCAACTCTCCTACAAAGTAGTCAAATTAATCCTGCCTTAGAAAATTTACGGTCAAAATCTTTCACGAAAGGTGAGATACTTTTTGTTATCGAATGACATCTAAATAATATTAAATGACAAATAACATTTTTAGTAAGTATTTAAAGTTATTTTTATACATAAACAAATCTCAAATGTGAAGAAGGCTTTACTTTCATAGTTTTGTTGCTTCTGATGCCTCCAGGTGTTGTTAAGGCTACCTCAAACCACTAAAAGGCAACTTTTTGCTATTTTTTTCACACTTGGTGACTAAGGAAGGGGTATCTTTAAAGCTAAATCATTAAAAAACTCCTATTTTCAAAATTTTGGTGACTTTTTGAAAATTTACTGGTCGAGGAAAATTTAGCTCTTTTTACCAACTAATAGAGGACAGAAAAATAATTTTCAGGTTTCTATTTTGGGAGGAAATTTTGATGGAATCCAATTTTGAAGTTATTGTGCCTAGCTGTGATGATGATGATGTTGTGTCTACGACGAGTCTTGTTCAAATGATGTCATGAGCAGTTATCACAGCTTTAGCAATCTCCACTATATTGTCCTCGTACAGGCTCGGTTCCGAGAAAAGGACCCTGACTTTAAATAGATCCGCAATTATTGCTGGACAATCGAAAATGTGAGCTGGTGTTAACTCCATATCTGGGCAGTTATTACACTTTCTGTAAGATCTATTACCCTCGCTGTCAATCTTCATTTCTCTGTAATGACCTGTTCTTAACCTGGCTATGGTTTTGGTAATTAGTCTATCCTCATTGATATTACAAAGCTGATGCTTAATTGGGATCGAAGGTTCTCTCAATTAGAAGTTAGCTAGGGCATTTGCGTCCAGCAGGGTGACATTCACATTGTCCTCATTGTTTAGATTTCTAGCCTCTTTTGCTAGTTGGTCTGCAGTCTCGTTGCCTGATATATTAACGTGTGCGGGCAACCACTGGAGTGTGCAGATCTTAGTGCCTAGCTGTGGTAGTGATGAAAGAAAATCATCGGAATCTGCAAGATCTAAATTTTCATGAAAACCTTACAAAAATCAGTTTTAATTTTTAAAATATGTTTCTTGGCAAGACCTTCAATGAATGATTTATACTTAATCAGCATATTTTGTGTATTAGCCAATTCAATTTGTATCGGAGCAACTAAAATTTCTACTAAAATAAGTGTTGGAGGACATTTTTTGCTTTTTTTTTTTCACTAATAGCAGACAGGGGAAAAAATTTCCAGTTTTCTTTAGGGAGTAAATTTTCCAAGGAATGCCGAATTGGAAGTTTTGCAGCCGTTGTGGCAACCATGAAAGAGAACATCAAAATTAGTGATTGCTAGATTTTCATGAAAAACTCATTTGAAGCTGTTTAGATTTTTTAATTTCTTGGCAAGATTTTCAATATCTGTTTCCTACTTAATTAGCACATTTTGTACTTTAGCTGATTCATTTTGTATCTGAGCAACTAAATACGGTTTTTAAGGAGACTGTTTTTTAGAAAAATGTATGCTGCTATTTAACCAATATTATACCTGAGGTAGAATTTTGAAATGTGTATTTCATACTAACTTCTATGCTCCTGCTGCTTAATATATTAAGTATATTTTTAAGCTGGTGACCCATCTAACTAATTTCCATCTTAACTAAGAGAGAGAAATTCACAACTTGGTACAAAAATGTTTGCAAGTGACATTTTATTTATGTTTTAGTGAGAGGGATTTGCAGTGGGGGAACAAACCAGACGAGAAGTCAAAATTTTACTTTCACTACCTGAATGCTTATGCAATACATATTGCAGTTACCTTAAAATCTAGTTTATTGCCATCTAGCATTGTTTGGAGAGTGGGGTGCCAGCTCAGGTGTTCTCCTTATAATCTGACCATGTTTCAAATTATGTGGTCTTGTCCTCAGGTGTTTCACTTGGGGATTAATCTGGGACAAACACCATTAGCCTGTTATGTTGCACCAGTGCAATATTAATTCAATTGCCTACCTAATTAGCATTGACCAATCAACTACCATATCAAATAGGAATTCATCCCTTGGAACTCTTTTTAGTAAAGTGCTTAAATTATATTTGAAAAGCAAGCCAAGTGGTGGCTGTACAGAATACGAACAGGAAATACATTGTGCTGCAGAAACATCTCAAGTCTTTGTGCACGTAAACATTTAATCGCCATGTGGCGAGTGGCGACTGTTAATTTTCACCTTTATGTCAGCAGTGCATTTAATTTGCGAAATTCTGTACACTTGAGTGCTTTTCTTTTCTTCCAGAAGATGGAAATGCCGACCACCTGCTTGCCCTGGAAATGGAGAGACGCGAGAGGGAAGAGCAGCGCCTGAGGGAGCAGCGAGAGTTCCGAATTTTACAAGCCCAATATGGCATGGATAATCAAGGCAATTTCAGGGAACAATCCATAACTAACATGCAGCGAGCAGTTTACGCTGGGGAAATGAGTGTGGCAGATTACTACAACAGACAAGTAGAGCTTTGCATAGCTGAACGGGATGGAGTAGACGACGGGCACTCCTGCACAAAAGGTATTTTCTTTCACTTTTTGCCGTCTTGGCTAAAAATACAACCAAACTTCACTTTGTGAATTATTGGCTTACAAGTAACACACACAAAGGCCTAAAAAAAGGTTTGTTTCCTGTAACATGAGAAAAAATATTAGAGTAGGTAGGTAGTAAAAAGTTTTTTTTTTTTGCTAAATATTTCCGAGCAAATATGCAAAAGGAAATATTATCTGAGAATGTTGGATTTAAAATTGATCAGAGGTGTAATCAGTGATGTAAAATACTTGTGTATATTTATTTTTGTGGGTTAATATCCTGGGAATATATACTTAGGTATTTACCCAAATTGGGTATTTATAATTTTTCTTTGGGTTTAACTGCTTATTCAACCCTAAAAAGTTTATTTATGACATATAATGTCTGAACTGAATATATAATAAACAATTATTAATAGATTATGATCACTGTGACATCGTAATCAATTAATAGTTTTAACAAACATGTTTTTTTTAAATTAAATTAAATTAAATTTTTTTAGAAAAGTCTAAAAAACCTTTAGGGGCGTGATTTTTGTATTATAATTTCAGGGTCGGTCGGGTGGCAGGAAACAAACCATTTGTTTTGTGTGGTCTATAAACATAGTCATCAAAACGAAATTAACAAGTCTAAGTCAATAAACATAGTTTTCTACAGCTTTGATGTGCAGACTCTTGTGGCAATGCTTTTGGTATGCTTTTTGTCTCCTTGAAAAAATTTCTTCTAAAAAACCCTCACTGTTTTAGGCTTAGCAGAAAGTAATTAACAAAATTAATTATTCAACCGCACTGGCTTGTTGAAACTACAAACTGAAATGAAACTTGAAATTAACAGGAAATGAAAAAGAGAATTTGACAAACAATTAGACAGGACCAATGAAATCCAAGGACAATAACACAGAAATGAAAAGAACAAAAAAGGACTGGAAATAAAAAATTCCAACTTCCAGAGGTTGCCATAATCCTAGCAAAATGGGAGAGATTTTGTCTGCCACATCTCACACAAAATGCATGACAAAAGCAATACAGCGTCCTTATATGAGATGTTATTTTCTGTCTATAAAAGCTTAAAAGACGTTGATTTACAAATGTCTCCTTCATATTTGTTAGCACGTGTATGTTGTAGAAACTTGTGACGGCAAAAAGACATATATCTTCAAACATCATTTAAAAAAATATTATAAACAAATTAGCAACACATTGCTATCTTTCGCAATTATCTTTTTATGAGTGTTTTTCATTAATATTTCATGAAAATTCATGCAACATTTCCTTACTACTCCTCAACTTCTTTTCAGGTCTCATACCCAAAATCAGAGCTTTCAGCTTGGCTACGGCAAATGTGGAACACACTTGGTTATGCAGCGGAATAGATCATTACGGCTCTACTTACGGTGATAAGGGATGGGGCTGTGGATACAGAAACATACAGATGTTGCTCTCTGCATTGGTTCACCATACAAAATACAGCTGCAGGCTTTTTAATGGTATGGGATGTACAGAACTTACATTTTGTACCAAAATGGCAGACATAAATTACATCTATTCCATATTTTGTTTCACACAAATCAGTTTGTAATTCGAGTTCCTACTCAATTCATCAATCCTGTGTCATGAGAAGATATTTAGGTGGAAGTGTTTTTATAGAGGAACATGCTTTCGATGCGTATTCAGGACTTGATATCACTTCTGCACATTGCTAATAGAATTTTCAAAGCTTGAATTTGGGCTCTGTGGGTATGCCCACTTTGCTAGCAGCCTACATGTTGCAGGCGGCACAGATTCGATTCCTCCCTGGGTGTAATTCTCTAGAAAAATGTTGTGTGTATGGCCATTATTTAAAATTGTCTATCTTGTGTTCACAGCTTGGTCAAATATGACCCTTGCACCATAAAAACCCACTCCAACGAGCCAAGAATGAATTCTGAAATTCGAATATGACAGCAAATTGGTCAATGCCAAAAGGGGGATAAACTATATTTTGAGGTAACCCCAATATGTATAACATGAAAGTGTAGCAAGCTTAGCCCCCACTGCAAAAATTAACTTACAATGCATAGTATATATAACAGTTTAACCCAACTTTACGATGAAATACTTTTTGGTAGACAAAGTTGCACTGTTTCATTCCGACTTGCTAAATTAGTGTCTGACAGACATGATTTGAACAAGCAAAAATTTACAACTTTGAAAGATGATTCACAGTGAATAATTGATTCAACAATATCATGCTAATCACTTTCAATAGCCACCTGAGGCTCTGTGATCAGACACTGCTCATTTACTATCACGGCTTCACTCCATTCATTGCTGCTCGGGCTTCACTTCACAGGGTCACTCACACTCGGCTGCTAAAGCAGGGTGGTTTCAACTGGTTCTGAAAGTCCAGAAATTTATCTCGTCTTTATAATCAGAAAAAAGTCCATTGAAAATGGTGTAACTCCCCCATTCCAACCACATTCATAGACAGTGTTTTTTAAATACACAAATTGATATATAATTTCATAACCAACTTCATTTGCTGCATAAAACATAAACATCAAAAATTTACATCATGAAATATTTTTAAAGTATTTGTTGATTTCGTTTCAATTTTTATTAAAATTTCAAGTATTTTGAAAACAAAAATAACGAATATAGTTTTAAGTATTTGTGTAATATATTCATCTACTTTGACGTGATAATGGTTTGTCTTTATTTTTGACATTTTATTTAGAAAACAGCTTATTAAAGCTGACATTTGATACTAGAGTCCTCTTTTCACAAGATTAGACAGTAAGCAATAAAAAAAAGTGTGATTTTAAAGTATAATTACATCTTAACTGACCCACATAATCATAAAATGAGATAATATTAGAAAGTCCCTAAAAGGTCCCCAAAATGTCCGGAAAAAGTCCCTAAACGGACTTACAAAAATTTAGTAGACACCCTGTAAAGGCATCACAGGAGAATTACATCTGTGATCTTAATACAGCTCTCAGTCTCACACAAATGGCAATCATGCTACTAGTAGCTATCGAATTTCGGCTACGGCTAAGTTCTGGAATGGAGTATTGTAGTGAGCTTAGCCACCACTACAAAAATCAACTTACGATGCAGTAGTATATATAACAGTGTAACCCAACTGTACCATGTGGTACTTTTTGGTTGACAAAGTTGTACTGCTTCATTCCGGCTCGCTAAAAGAGTATTTGGGTAGATTGGAGAGTATTTTAACAAGAAGCAAAATATGTCTTCCATCTGCTTTGTTTATTACACATAAATATTATACTTCATGAAGTTTATCAAATACTTAGACTGATTATTTGTTGTGCAATTCAAATGTCATAGCCCAGAACATTATAAACTAGTTTTTCCACTTTAACAAAAAATACTCATATTCTTGTTGTTGGCGTGCTGGCCATATATATATGGCCTAATTGGGGGTGCCATTGCCCTGGAGGGTTGGACTTCTTCATGCATGACACATCCGTTTTATAGAAAGGTCCCTTTCACACATCCATTCACACACATATTGTAATTTAGATCCTGTTCAGAGGTCAATAACCCCCTGATCAGATACCCCCAGAGGTATTGATTTGGTATGGGAACATGTGACCATGACCTATTTAACGTGCCCCAGCCACCATTAGCGAACACAATGGTCTTTAGCCAGGTCCAAACGCCGATCTCACAACCATCAGAATTGCAGGCTCTGCTGAGGACAGAACCCACAACCCTTCCGATGCGAGCCCGACACTTCCTACTGACTGAGCTACCGGAACTCGCTCATATTCTTTAAAAATGTTATTTTATTTCAGATTTTTTATAACTAACTTGTTTTATGTAAAACCTATAAATACACTCATTCGTCTTGTTTTAAAAAAATTTGCTCTTTGCTTACAAAAATGTTAATTAATTGGTAAATATTTAACAAAGGTAGATTTGCTATTCCTGCAATATCCAAGCTTCAAGAGCTTATTGAGACTGCATGGAGGCAGGGGTTTGATCCTGCAGGCTGCGAACAGCTTGGTGGTCGTCTGATAAATACAAGAAAGTGGATTGGTGCTACTGAAGTTGTGACATTTTTGGCATCCTTTAAAATCAGGTTTGTATGCGTATTATATTGTTTGGTATCCATGTGATTTCTTTTTTATGTGTATGCAGGTATAAATTAATTTTTTACTACGGTTATGAACCAAATGTTTATTTTTGTTTATTCAACACTTTTTTACCTAAGTGTTTTGTTTGTTATATGGTATATCATATATGTCACTCTTTATAAACCTGTATGGAGTATTAGGATTAAAATATGGAAAATGCTTCAAAAATATTCAAAATGTCTGTTGAAACATAAGCAGTGTAAAAGGGACCTGTGTGAGGTCGGAAGGGGCCCGTCATTTCAGCTGGCAATAGGGCCCACAGATTGATGTGGGGAGCCTGGTGCCATGCTGTGGTAACCATAAAAGAACCCATGGGAATCTGATTGCTAGAGTGTCATAAAAACCGTACTGAGAAAATAATTAGTTTAATTTTAAAATTTAAATTTCTTGTCAAGATCTTCAATGTTGGTTTCATACTTAATTGGCACATTTTGTGTTTTAGTCGATTCATGTTGCATCTGAGCAACTAAAATTGCTGCTAAAATAATATTCAAGAGGAGACATTTTTTACTACTACAGTCGGAGTTTTCACCCAGTTCCCCTGGGAGAGTATCAGCACAAATTTTTTGGAAAAACAAATATGTGTAAATACGGAAGAGAGGAGGAATCGGAGGAACACATTATTTATAGATGCGGACTGTGGGACGGCATTAGAGTGAAGTTTTTCCCATGAACTAAAAACAATCTGACAGAAAATTACTGCTCACAGACAAAAGAACTAGAGGAGGAATTAAAAACATAATTGAGAGGAATCCTGGACAACAGGATAAAGGAAATGGAAGAGATATGACGATCAGGCCTATAAACTGAGACCTGACCAGTGGGATTGGACTTGGAGATTAAACTTAAAAAACGGTTTAAAAACTAAAAAAGGTATAAAAAACAGCACATTATAGAGTACAGCTAGTACTCTTCTGTACTAAAAATGTAATTTTTATCTTTTAATAAAACACAGGGGGTGTTGTTGCTGTTGCAACCCTAAACATACTGTATGCCTATAAGCGGGGCAGTAACCCACTGAACATCATTGATACCGATTGAACTTCTATTTAACTATTGTCACTTTAAATGCTTATAGTCAACTCCTGAGAAATTATACACAGTCCAGTCACATTAATGTGACCACCTGTCAAAAGCCAGAATAACCACCTTTGGCAGAGCGGACCGCTGCGAGAGGTGTAGGAAGAGAGTCAATTAGGTTTCTGAAGGTATTCACTGGGATGTTGAGCCATGCCGACTCCAGTGCCGTGGCCAGCCCGTCCCGTGTTCTACAGCCCGTGGTGCACCACATGTGACATGCCGCTGATTTTGGATAGTGCCATTTTGCCATGCACGGTATACTTTTACCACGGCGGCTCACGAACAGTTCAAAAAATTAGCCGTTTCCTAAATGTGTCCACCCTTGCCCCGAAAGCCAATAATCATGCCCTTTTGGACGTCGGATGAATCGCTACGTTTCTTCATTACGCCAACGATTGAAATGCTTTCCGATGCCCTAGGACATCCTTTATATACACTCTACTGCAATGTGCTGCCATCTGCCTTTTGTGATTGGTTATTTCACGTTGACGTCGAAAGTAGGTGGTGGTCACATTAATATGACTGGACTGTGTATGTTCACTTATAGTGAACTGAAATTTCCCTTCCACAGATGTTTTTCCAGATTTTCATTCTAAATACATTTTTTCTACGGTATATGGGGGCAAAAGAACTATGGAATCTTTCGTAATCATCGATAAATAAAGTTGATGAACTATACTTAAAATCAAAATGTACCCAATCCAAACTAACGAATTTTTTCCTTAAGGAGTAAAAATAAAAGTAAGTAAAACTACTGAATTCTTTTTTTCTGATAAACATGATAAAAATTGTTTATTTAAGTATTTAATAATTTATATTTTAGTAAATTGTGTTATATCCCAATGATTGTTTTCAACAAAACCAACATCAAATGCTAAGAAATTTTTATGTGTCAACAAAATTGGATATAGTGAACCATCGGTTATAGTGAACTTTTTATTGGGGCGGTGACGGTTCACTAGAACGGGGTTTGACGGAAGTTTTACTTATTTATGGGGGGGGGCTATTATTTCACAAGTGATTTGGCTGTGGCGGCCTGGATTTTGGTAAAAACTGGTCAAACAATATATTTTATAAAAATATTGAAAGAACACTAATTAGTGCCACATTTATTTGATAATATACTATTGCAAAAAAATTCATTTGTTTCATAAAAATTGCAAATTCATTTGTTTTGGCTGTGCATGAAACTTTCTAACTATTGAACTTTGTAAATAGGCGTGCTTGCCTAGTGTAAAAAAAAAAAAAAAAGGCCTTTTCTGTTTTGTGATTTTCATATTTTTGCGGGGAGATTATGTCAATGTTTTGTCTCATCAATTTTCTGGATAATTAAAGGATTGCAGGAGACTATGCAGAATGCTGTATTCTTGTGATGAAGATATTGAAAACCTTCACTTGACACAGTTTGGAAAATATCTCTGCGAATTGATTACAAAGTTAATGGACTTGCTTAATTTTACTGCACGAAATTGTGCTTAAAGTTATAAACATTTTTTCCAAGAAAACCCACAGCTTAAAAACATTTTGAAATGTTGCTTCTCCAGTTATTGGCATTTGCGGCTGCAGCTTCTGTTAACCCCTTTGCTGCATCTCTGTTTGCGTGTGTGTAAAGTGAATGCTTTCTGCCATTGTTGTAATACAAGTCATGGAAGTCAGTTCCTTAAATGTAACGACCTGCAATCGTACTATACAAAAAACAGAAGAGGCAAAACAATACAAACATCTTCTTATAGATGTGTAGACGGCCCAAAACATGACAGGATCTTCTGTCCTTTAGACTTATCAGCAAACTTGGCTTTTTTGTTCAGTGAATAATTAATTGCAATAAAAAATAATGCTGGGAAAAACTAATGTACTTTATCCAAACTATTTCAAAAATTATACTTAGTCTCTATTTTAAGCGCAGAATTTTGTTTTGGTTGATAACAGTCGCAGGTTACAGAAAAGCTAGCTTCTCATGTGGAAAAAATAATTGCATTGACTCAATTTTGTTGCACAATATTCTCACAGTTTGTAGAATAACCTTTTATTTCATTTACAATTGCAAGTGAAAAGTTGAGAAGTGCAATGTAATTCTTATTTGTCTCCACCAGTAACTTTTTAATTAATTTATATGTTGGTTGATTGTACTTGCGTAGAAGCCGTCTCATCGACTGCCATCAACCCACTGGACCAAATGGTACACATCCGGAAATGTTTGCGTGGGTCAAAGACTACTTCACCAGGGAAGACGATTTCAAATCCCCTGTGTACTTGCAGCATCATGGTAAGAACTTCATATCAAATCACTTTTGTCTGGGTTATTTATGCATACAAAAAACTAAATATCTTGAATGCAAAATTTTTTAATGTGTGGACTTGAATTAATCTATGTGAAATGTCACCTTAAAATAATGTAAACCTCTCACTTATCCATTGTTTGAAAAGTGGTAACTTTGTCATGCAGTGAAAGTGCCAAATAAGGCTCCTTAATGAACTGGATCATGGTATCCCGGTTGGAGGAGTGGCAAACTAACGACCAGAGGGTTTCCAAAGACTGTGATGTGTGTGTGTGTAAGGGGGGGGGGTGCATGTTAAATATGACATATCCCAAAATGTTGTCATGGTGTGGAAGTTTGGAGCGTGGGATGCCAGCTCAGGTGTTCGCATTGTCGTCTAACCGTGGTTCAACTAGTGTTGTCCTCAGATCTTTCCATTCAGGATCTATCCTGGACGCCGTTGTCAATAGCCTGATGTGTTGCTTCAGTATGACATCAATTCATCTACTTGTTTTAATAGTTGAAATATAATTTTAATATAAAATTAATTATTTTTTTTAATGTGAGGATTAAAGAAGTTTGTATCATCAAGAAGTTTGTATTTATGTTGTAGGCCACAGTCGAACAATCATCGGATTGGAAGAACTACAAGATGGTAGCTTGCAGCTTCTAGTTTTTGATCCTAGTCATAGTAAATCTCAGATGGAACAATTTAGTAGCACTGCATTAAATTCAAATGCTATGAGACTCGTACGACGGCCTCTATCGGCATTGAAAGCTAGACAATATCAATTAGTCTATATTGATGGAGTTTTAGAAACAGAAGATGAATACCAGGTAAAGATGTTTTTGTGTATCTAATCCTTTATTATCTGACATACATTGAGTTATCATAACGAGGTTTACTTGTTCTATCTTAATGCAATGCATTCATGCAATTGCTTCCGATACAGTGTCCTTATAATTCTCATTTCGGCTAATATTCTATCATTTTGCAATTAAAGATCTCCAGGCAACCTAGTGATAAGCCTCAAAATATATGTCCTGTAATGCAAAACATAAAAACAAAATATTCAAGATGGTCAATGCTCCTGGAATACCAAGCAATCTTTATCTGCTTTCATCCCATTTTTTTATTCCTAGCCCTTTTTTCCCCCTTTCACAACATTTTTATATGTGAAGTTGTCTGTCTTGTGTTTGATTTAGCTTGGTCAAATGTGCCATAAAACTCCAAAACAACCAACCAATTGAGGTGGTCAAAAGAATTTCTGATGTTTTAGTATGATTGTTTGATACATGGAAAGTTGAAGGACCTTTTGAATATTAAATACTAGCCACTGCATGGCTAGCCCGTGCCCGTTGTGTAAGAGATTAAACTGGTGTAAAATTTTCCGCAGATTTAAAATCCGGTGAGGATATATTAAATTAAAAAAAATTTCAATAATGATTAAATTTCATTAAATTAATTTTAAAATCTTGATTGAATTTTAAAATTCGCCGCTACCCAAAAATTGCTACCTGTGTGCCAAATCTCAATGCTGTAAGTGCCATAGAATCATCAGGGTCACACTTCCTTTTACAATAGTAGAGAAACCATTATAATTTAGGAATTTATTCTCCTGATTTGAAAAGTTGCTTATCATTTTGTTGCTCAAAGTCCTTCAATTGAGAAATATTCAGTTAAAACTAACAAATGATACAAATCCCCTTGTGATAATTTTATTTAAAGATGCAATGTTAATTTTTTTGATCAATCACTATCATTTTTGAATCCATCTTAGGGTTTAATTATCTAACATCAATTCTGTCATAGAGTTTTTTGCAACCCAATATGTACAGCACTTTTTGCCATGGCAGTGAAGGTGTTGCTTGAAAAATAATCAATGTACTTTATTTCTAATTGTTCCAAAGAAACTATTACAAAGAAACATATTTTGGATATTGAGAAATTCAGATTGATAAATATAAATACATCCCTTTATTTACTTGATTCAGCTATTGCCACCAAAACCTAGCTTTGTATCACTAAAAATAATGCTGTTTAAAAATTTGCTGTTAATTCCTATTTTAAAGTCTATTAAAATTCTAATGATGCATTTATGATTTTTTTAAGAATTCGATTTAACATTTACTGTTGAACACTTTTGTTAATTTCAGCATCAATTTCTGAATTTGATGTACCTACTGAACAAATTTATAAATTTTTAAAGTACATTTTGGTTTTTTACTAAGGATAAAATAAATTACTGATCCAGGTTGCAGGCTTTGCTGTAATTACCAAGATTGATGTAATTGTAGTTTGAAATAAAACAGAAAATATTTGACATGTGGTTAGCGCCCAAAATCATAATGTCCATACTTTAAATTCCTTTCTTTACAACAGTAAATATAGCCATGTTGGTGTATTTTCTTTTATTTTGAGGCAATATATGTAGAAATGAGGAATTAGCAAATGGCATATTTTGGTCATGTGACTTATGGTCTTAATTTCAAGGTAGTTTTACTTGTAAGTCATAGTTTAATTTAGCTTCCTAAACCAATATTTTACAATTGATTTTTTTTGTAATATTTTTGTTTGAAATAGATACATTTGGAGATATTCTATTTTCCTTTAATGTTTTTTCATTTTATAATCATCCTGGAGTTTTTTTAATTTGTTTTCAAATACAAGTATTCTCACAATCCTACTAAAAGGCAATAAGGACAGATCACTTTTTATCTTCTAAATTAAATTTAGAAGATAAAGAGTTTTAAGTTCAACTTTTAAGAGAAATTACAAGCTCACAATATATAAGTAATATTTATTATGAGCGTTAATGTTATTAAATCATGACATAGGTGTAAGGAAGTGAAATACAAGCGATAATATTTGTGATAAAATAGAAAACACACACACAAGCCATATTTATGTACAGAGAAAAACCATGTGCAATAGTATAGTTAAATTAGTAAGAAATATGTAATAATCTATAACTGGCAATGGCAGTAATATGTTTAATTATTTAGTTTTATTAATTTATGTAGTTTTGAGCTGTGAGTTTAATTGAGTGTTGTTTACTATAATTTGTTTTATATTACTGACATAGTTGAGTTGTGATTCATCAATTGACTTTCTATTCAAACATATTTTTTGGACTGTAAATAATCATGAACAAAGAAGCATAACCAAGGGCTTGTTTCAATGAGAACTCTTAAATTACGATTACTCCCCTAAAGATAATAAGTAATAAGCACTTAAATCAAGCTCTGCTGTTTATGTAATAAATCCTTTTATTTCAGTTACTGTCACTTTTAACAAAATTTCTTTTCATAACTTTCAGCAAATGAAAATAATTCATTCACAGCGAATACCTCCATCCATTTGAAAGTATTGTTCCTGCATAGAAATGTCTCGTGCGTTTGTTCATCAAACATTTTCCGACCAATAAAAGTCAGCAAAAAGAGTCACCTGACATTGGCCAGTGAATTTAATTGGTGATCAAGTGGGCGTGTTATGTTGGAGTCCTATGAATCAAGTGAATCTGAGTTACAAGAGCAGAATCACGGGTTAAGATGTGTTTTGTTTTAGCCTAATCATAGTAAAGCTATGCATGTACCCAAGTGCTTCATACATAACTATTGCACAGAGGTAACTATTTTCAATGCTAAAAAAGTAAAATGTTGAATCAATTGTTCTTGTGTGAGTTAGATTAAAATAATATAGTCAACCTAGCTCTTTAGATATTCTCTAAAACCTTGTATTTATGACATTCTTTTCTTTGCTGCGTAAACCTTCTGGCTTTACAACAACTTATATGTGTTTATTACGTAGTTTGAGATTAGAAGTAAATATTTACTCATGCTTTAGCATTAAAAACGTGTGTTACCTCTTTCAAGATATTTAACTTTTCAATGCTGAAACCTGCTCTAGTATGTCAAGAGTTTCAGATGAAAACTTACCACTAGTGCCTGCTCGTAAATGGAGTCTGTAAATATTCTGTTTCCTGATGCTAATTTCATTTTTGTAAAATATTTTGTCTGTAAATGTACATAAAAGTAGGGATTTCAATAATCTCAATGTTTTTATTCAAGGAATTTTTTAAATCTCTGCCCATGTACAAAAAACAAAAGTGTTCTGTTTATTTCTCAAACAGTTTTCGAGTTCTTTGTAGGGTTTGCTAAGTTTTGAAAAACTTCCCTTATGTTTTTAGAAGGTGTTGACCAGTAAAAAAGCAATATGATAGCATGAGCATTACTTGATTCAGAAAGCAGGATATATGATGTGGCATATTTACCTTGTGAGAGGAAAATTTGTAATGCTCAATTATGTCAGCAAAGATTCTCTTGATAGTTTTGTTCATTACTAGAGTTTCTACCATGTGGGAAATGAATTAAATTATTTAGAAATAGACAATTTTCCCTTTAATCATCAACAGTCATGTGATATATCAGTTTTATTATAAATAATTAGAATCTCACAACTGTGGATAATTCCTTAGACGTTAAAATTTAAACTTTAAATATGTTTGAAATTGTTTTATTTTATTCCTATATGAAACAATAAATACATGGAAGCATTCATATGATGAACATATGGGGTCTCCAAAAATGTCTACATTTATTTTATTGATTTGGTAATTGTACAATAATTTACAACATTCCAATGTGGGCAATTGTATTTAAAAAAGATGCAGACACAATCAAACACTAGTAGTTTTGTTTTTGTATATCGCCGAGAGTTCGATCCAAAGAGTTACACCGCAAATGCAGGAGAACACTTGGCAAAACTTTTTTTGTGTTAATTATTAATAACGTTTTGAGTTGAACTTTATGGATATGTCACAATTGTTTTGGTCGTGTTCGTTAATCAAAAGTTATAAGGTAAGAAAACCCTCACAAATATTTATAACCAACCTGTATAATGTTTTCCATAAGCTGATAAATAGAACAATGTGTATATGTGGACAGGAGTTTCGAGATTGCAGTAATGCATTCTTAGTCATATTTATTTAATTACCTTTCTGAAAATTGTGACCTATTTTAAATTATTATGCTATACAAATCTAGTGTTCAGGAATATGACTCCATATCAATGATCTATTATATGTAAGCTTAGAGGATTTCATAAAGTTTGGATTGTTATAGAGAAATTTATAGTACATACCACGAAAATGTATTTCATGAAATTACTGTATGGGAAGCAAATAATTTGGAAAATTGTGTTATGCTTAAAGGAAAATTTCCAAACTGGAAATAAGTTAGGATGTAATTTGTATTTCATTTGGAATATGAAACCAAAATTTTCTTGATTTTACTTTAGGAACATGACAATCTGAATTTAATATTTTCATCAATTTTTCTTTTGAAAACTTTTTTTGCCTTAATATCTATCTAAAATAATTTAATAAAATTCTAATCAAGAACATATCAAAATAGTGATTTATTGATTTGGGATTTCATTAAATTTGAATAAAGCTTAGTTGATTGTCTAAATTCATTTCAACAACTTTATATTTATTTTTATTTACTATCAATCTGCAAAAGCTTTTATTTTTATATTTCATAGCATTCGGGTTATTCTTTCTCCTTGCTTATATTAGACTACCATTTTTCATAGTTAAATGAAAGTGCACACAATTCTATACTGATTATCAGTAATTAGATTTGCAGATAATCATTCTGATAAATAAACTGATAGAAACTCCAAGAAAAACCTCCAAAGAATCATAAGATTGTCACTGGCTGTTTTGGAGCAGCAAGATATCGTCCATCATCAGGCCACAAGTAGAAAAACAGATAAGCACAGTCCCCACTGTAGCGTAAGGTTTGGTTCGTGAATACTTTTGAGCGGAATACGTGGGAAGTGGGTCGTTGGTGAAATGAAGATGGCAGGTATTTGTTATAGTTTTGTTCGTCTTGAACTGCTCTTTTCACCCGTTTACGTTTCCTATGCCACAGTTAAACTTTAGTGTGATATTGTGGCCTCATGGTGAAATCTTCGACAAATCGTCATTTTCCATTCCACATAATTTTCACATAAATGTAAACAGCTCTTTACAGTGAAATCTCAGTATGAAGTTTATCAGTTTAAAGTACATATTTCTCTCAAATCCCAGCTAAAACTCACAATAATAGAAATCCAAGCATATTTGTTTTCAATATTAAGTATTTTTCAAAATAAAATATCAAATATTTTTAAGATGTAAGTTATACTGAGATTTCACTGTATCTACCAGTAAATAAAAATGAGATTTCAGAAATGAAAGAAATTCGCAATTATTTCTGTTAAATGAATAGGTAAATTACAGGCGAAAAAATATCAGGAGTTTTTAAGGAGTAGCACATAAAAATAAGGAGTGCTTAAAAACGAAAGTCCATTTTAAGGAGCGTGTGAACCCTGTGGAATTATAGCACTCGTCGTTCTATTCAATTTAAGCACTCACTCGCCATGACCTGTCAATTAAAACTGAAGTTACAGCGTTTAAACAGGCCAGCATATGTGTCTGCTCAAAATATGACTTATTATTGCCCACCATGCGGTATGAAAGTCAGAGTTGGGAGTAGATTAGTCGCCGACCTGGTCGACTTGACCTACCTTCTACAGATAGGTCATTTATCCCCATAGACTGATTCCCTCCGGAGTTATGGAGCATGGAGATATCGACACTTTTGGTGACGTGCAGTTTTTGGCCGATGACACCTCAGACTGATTTTAAAGATGTATCTATTCTATCAAAATGAGAGTTTAAATATGTTACTCCAGAACACTATTTAAGCTGTTATTGTTTAAGAGTCCCGTTTTTACATCTCGCTGGAAGGTCTGTTAAAAAGAGCTGTGGTAACACTGCTAGACCATTTAAACTCGTGTTCCTTCTTTTGTCCTGCTCTGTCTAAATGGCCATTGATGATCATTTTCAGTTTTTTTTTTTTACCTCTATTAAGCATTGTTTTGAAGGTTTTTCATTTCTTACAATCATTCTGATATTCATATGTGCACTGATGGTTATTTGAATGAGGTATGTGAAAGAATTACAAGATGCAGTACTTAAATTGTTCAAACTAGCATTGTTTTAAAATTATGAAGTTTAGAATTTGTGTAAAAGATATATTTGAAGTTGAACTTCCATTCAACTTTCTTATTTGTGAAACCTACAAACTGTTACTCCACAAGTACAAGGCAAAATTTTGGTGTTTATTTTATAGTAAGCATTTATCTATTCTAAAATGAATATTGTAAAGAAATAAGATATATGTACACACATTAGAATGATCAATGTTATATTTTAGTTTAACATAATCTATGCAAATCCTGAATGTAGTGGAGAAAATTGGTGCAATTGCGGAAATTTATCGTTTTAATTTGCTAGTGCTAATAAAATGAAGTCGTGGCACCCTTAAGAGAATTAGAATTTTCTCATGGCACCCTCATCATGTAATATCTATGTTATATTATTGTATACATAATATATATATATTTCATATTTTTACAACTTTGAAGAAGAAATTAGGAAAGTAAGTGGTAAGAACATGGGACATAATTAATACAACTCTTATTTAAAATTCACACAAATACTTTAATTTTACTTAATATGTAAACATAGGTATAGGTGAAAATTTAAATAAAACAAATAAAATTACCTTCAATATGCTCTTGGTGGTATATTTATGTGTTTAGTGTGAGCCTGCTGCTCACTGCATAATTGTTTGAATCGTGGAATTAAAATACAGCTACTCGTTATATGCTAATGATACAGCTACTCGTATTTCTTTTATTTTAGAATTATATTTGCTCCTTATAATAGCAACTGCTTTGTGGACGCTTCCTGGCACTCCTAATCTCTCTACAGGGTGCAGCGGCACACACTTCGGGAACCCCTTTTATATATGTAAGATTTAAGTTGAATAGCTGTAATTTTAGTTTTTTTTTCTTCTGAGGGTCATGTATATATATATGCATACATCTGCTTTGCAGTCTTCCCTGTGTGACTCTACAAATTGCTTTCTTTGCCAGTAATGTTTCCTAAGAATTATTTTCAATTAATTATGGCTATTCAGTCATTAAATGAGTTGCAGGGTAAAAGCTATAAAATATCTGGCAATCTTAGATGGTTAACTTAATTTTTTCTTCCAAGTTTGTACTTGCAAAATCCATTGAAAAAATGTAATCAAAAACTTTTCCATATTGTGAACATGCATTTGAATGTGTGTATTAAAATCTAAAACAAAAGTATATGATATATTAAACAGGATGAATTTCGTATGACTGTTTGGTTGTTGGATAGTGGTTTGGAACTCACTTGTACATGTTGAAACTAAATATTATGTTTTTTGTATTTATATATTTATTTTTAGTTAAGTTTTTATAAGTTATTTATTTTGTTAGTGTTGCCATTTGTTTTATCTCAAAACTGCTGATGTAATGATATCAGATTTAAGCAATCGAAATGAATGCCTTTCTGACATTGATACTCTATTGAGTTAATTATAATAAAATATGCTAGATATTAAAATAGTTGAAAATATTAGTTTATTTTCATATTTGTATATTATATGATTTCCAAGTCTAGTCATTTTTTTTATTTTTATGTGTACATGTTTATGAAATGTGATAAATATATATGCAATACATATTTTCGGCTTGTAAGTCAAACACACTAAATTTAAAAAACAGTACCGAGAAGACGAAAAAATTATGCTCATGTTAAACTCACTGAGTGGTTCTCTAGAAATCTAATCTTCATGCAAAAAATGGCAGTGGACACTTCACCGTTCTGTTCAAGAAAAGTTTAAAAAATCATGACAATTTTGATGTAGTGTGATTTGTGTGCAAGTTGATGATATATTCCTTTCAGCTCCATATTGAGTTAATGACAATGAAGAAATGCAAAAGTCTTTTTAATTGATGATGACATATTTTATCCTTTCATTTAAAGAAAATCACAAAATTTGTAAAAATTCAACTATTTCTTGCATTTAATTTATGAATACCTATAAATGTGTCATTTTTTTTTATCTTGTCATGAAAATAACAATTTTATTGCCTATTAAGAAACTGAAATTGTAACAGTTTTGAGATGCAAGTTAATCACAACTGTTTCAGTGTGTTTACCTAGCATTTCAGAACATTTGATAAAAAAAAAAAAAAAGCAGTCATACTAAATGGAAGCAATTAGATAATCAAAGAAAGTTCATATGGACTCAAATGATTTAAACAGAAATAGAATTTTACCTAATTCGTAGTGTGTATTCAAACACTGATTATACCACTTCAGGCTTTTCCTATAAGTTTCTGGGAATATAATGAATGTGTACAACCAATGGTACTTGTAATGGAAAATTAGGTTTTAACTGTAAATTGATTACAAAAATATCCAATTAATACATCTAATCGTTTAATTGATTGAGCGTTTACGGAAGCTCAACTTGTTATTTACATAATTGATGATAAATTGTTTTCTATTTTGAAATTTTATGAAAAATCGATCAAATTAACTGAAAAATTCAGTGCAGGTTAAGGGACTGACTACTCTTAGCTGTTTTTTTTAAATGTCTAAATTTATATACCTGTTTTTAACACTTTTTGAGAGGTAAGTGAGGAAAGGAAACCATTTAAAGATTTGCAAAATGAGTGGACATGGCAATATTTTCAACAAAGGAAAAACCGACTAAAAACATAAGAAATATTTTTTAAATATTATTCAGAATCCTATATTATAAGAGACTTATTTTTACTTTGAGTTTTTTTCAATTACCCAAGTATAATGCAATGTGTGTGCAGAGTGTAAAAACCCCAACAATTACACATAAATCAGGATAAAATGTAAGAATCAACAGGTGTGCAGTCTATATTACAATCAGAGCTGTAGTGGGTATGCGCCGTATACCCTCTGGTTTTTCCAGGAAATTTCGTATACACTCTGCTTTTTCTTAAAAACTATGTACACTACTTTACTTTTCCTAGGAAACATAACATGAAACCAGATAGCCGTAGACGCAAAAGAAAAGTTTCTGTTTCAAGGTATCATCTTGGTACATAATTCCAAAATCGTACCTGTTAATCAAAATCAATTCCTTCAAAGTATTGTCGATAGAATGAAATCCATACTTTGTTCTGATGTTAATGAATAAAATTGTCAACTTTTGAAGGATATATCTATGCTGGATCCAGAAAATATAAATACAGGGGATAATAGCTTTTAAGTAAAGGATCTGTCGACGTTTTGGTATAGATGAAATGTGCACTTTTCAGTGTTTGAGGGACCAATAAAGCCGCCCAAGTTGTACCAGAAAATTTAAAGCCTCTTTTAAGAACAATTAAAATATTACCATGTCCACGGCCAAGTGTGAGCGCAAGTTTAGTTTAATGAATAACATAATGTAACAGATTTGAGATAATTTTTATTTATTTCAAACGTCACACATCTAATGTTTATGCAAATGGACCGCCTATAGAACACTTTTAACTGGAAAAAAATTTGTAAATTGTTGGTTGGACAATCATTGCTCTTCAGTAGACAAAATAGATCAATAGTATGTGCTACAAAAAGACAGATTGCTCTATTCAAGCAATTTGGAAAATATTTCAAGAAAATGATAGGTGTAGGCCTTAAAATTTGTTTTAAAAAAGTCACATCCTACTTTAGATGTGTTTAAATATTTTTCTCTTAACATTTCCTGTAATTATTTTATATCATAGTTAAATATTAATATAGTGATATTTTCAAATTTGAATCTCACTCGATGCTAGTCTGCCTATTTTGCTTTGCATAAATACAGTAAACTCCCAATAACTAGAACCTTGTGAACACGAATTTCTGCTTAAGTCGAAGTTTCTTCAAAGTTCCACCCCCAATTCCTTTCCTGTAATACAAAATTAAAATAGCCTTTTTTGCTCTTGATGATTTGAACTAGATTAATTCGAACATATTCACCAGTCCTTTGAGTATACCCCATGGGAGCCCAGAGGAGGGAGGCGGTCAACCCCTAGCTTGTGGATTTCCAATATGTATGTTCTTCTTGTGTGTACATGTTTTTTTGCCCCCGTTGAAAGTGTATTGCATGTTTCACCTCCTCTTGGAAAAACTTCTGCGTGCCCCCATGGTATATCCTGTTTTTTTACGACTACAGCACTGCTTACAATGTATACTGTTACAAACATATAAGCAAAATGTTAAGCATTTTTATAGGCATCATGTTTAGTGTAACTAAAGAGTACAAAAAAATAATGTAAAAAATTATAACAATTTAAGAATTTGTAAATTACAATATCTTAGTTTAGGATAAGAAAAGGAAAATTTTAAGTTTCGAAAACCTAAAAGATGGATTTACATGATACAAAATTGAACAATAGAACATACTTGCATCATGCAAATCTATACTGAACATATGAATAGGAATTTATAAGTTATCTATTTGTGATTTCCATTAAAAATTTGATTTATGTCAGTATAAAAATAGAATTAATCCTTAAACCTAGCTGCAACATTTTATTTGACAACCATATCGTTCCTGCCAAATTCTTCCAGATTTTTCTTTTGAATGTGAAAATTTTTCAAATGACATCAAATTTGTCATTTGGTGCCAGGTTGTGGCTGTTCCTGAAAGAATGATATTACATGCCTGCTAATTTTTCTCAACAAAAATAGTAACTTGATTTTAGTGTTGGGAGAGAGAAATTATATCAATTTCAAAGTTTTGGCCCCATCCTCCAAAAAAAAAATCAGTGGTTGCTAGATTGTCATAAAAATGTTCGAGGCACAAATTTTCCAAGAACATACAAATATACCTCTAAAACACTTATATAAGTTATTTTTGCATCCATTTGACATCATTTTGTGCAAGTTTTCACCAAATTGGTTTTAACTAATTCAACCTGCTGTAAAACATGTAACAGCAGTTACTTTTTCTGTTTTGAACTGTTCTTAAAACTTGATTTGGCACAATTGCTCCTAATTTGGTTTTAATTATTTTCCATTTCAAAATTAAATTTTTGGTACTTCATTTCTGACAGTTGCATTGGTTCTTATGCCATTAAAAGCTTCAGGTTTCCCCCCCCCCCCCTTGGAGATTGGCTGGTATGCTATACCAAAATATTTTCATCAATTGTAATTGATTTATATTGACCACCACTGTTAAAATGATAATCTTGTTATTAAAAAACGAAATTGTATTCTACTCTTGTTGCATTGTATTCCACAGTGATGGTGTTGGAACGAAATGAATGAATCTGTGATGATTTCGATATATATTTGTTTCCTAATTATTACTGTGCCTTTGAAAATATTGTTGCCTTGTGATTATCAAATTTACATATTGTTTTTTTGTTGGAAAATGTTGTTAAATATGAATTGCTCGGAAACTAGTATAATTTTACTTAGCCACGTCTTTCAATGAATTACTTCTGAAATGTATCTCAAAGGGTTTCACCTTGTTTAATGATTAGTTTGGAGCTCTTGATAAGCTCTGAAAAAAAGAATGTCAAAAACGCAATAAAACGAGTCAAGCTTTTCTTTTCAGTTTGTCATATATTACAGTATTTACACACGTATCAAACACACCTTATGGCTAAGTTGATATCGAGAAGGAAATAAACATCGATCAATGCTCAGCATCTTTCAAAAACTTTGTATAAATCTGGTAGGTTAGCGATTTGCAGGATGGTGGTATCTGTGGAAAAGTGATCTGGTGGTTTCAAATTCTGTTTGGCGGATGCATAAATGACATGCTCTATTGTCCTTAGAAGTGAGGTTTTCGAATCACTGTCCTAGAAATTAAAGATTGTATTTATGAACAATAGAGATAGGCTGATAATTTAAAAAAAATAGCAGTTTAAGTAAAAGCATTGTTATGTTAAAAGAGTTGGAAACTTCTTTAAAAACCTATTATATATAAGTTTTGTAGTTAACTGTTAATAGTTAGCAACTTATATCGAAAATATTGTCTTTCAATAACATTGTTATTTAAACAGCTATTGATATAACATCCCATCAATAGCTTCAAACACATCAAATGCTAAAAAAGTAACTTTTGTGATGATTAAAATTAAATTTCATCAAACAAATTTGAAAAATAAGTTAATTTTCCTAAAAATATTTTGTAAATCCTCAAATTAACCGCCAATAGCACTTTCTAACAGTAAATAACATCCATTGAATTAGCTGCTAACTGTCATTGATCGCTTATAATGAATTAGCACTATCAGCTAACAGTTATTGTAAAAGAACACTTTTCCTCATTTCTAATATGCAATATCGCAAGGCCTTATCCGTCTGAAATAATGACAGCAGGTGTTTTGGATTAGGGAAGATATTTTGCAGTATGTATGTTACAAAATAAATTTGTCGTTAGAACAGAAATAAAAATTTCTTTAAGGTTTAGATTCAAGGTTATTGCACTAACTTTATAAACTAGGTCAAAATCTTTATAAAGTATAATCAAACATAAGTTTGAGCAAAAGAAACAAAGTACCTCTGATTCAGAAAGTCTTTCAAGGCTTGAGGCCTTTTCTGGTACAGCATAGAATGCCGCCATTTCTTGACAAAAAGACTCGAAGCACTCTTTCTCAGAAGACCATTCCACATCAGATGCTAATCGAATAAGAAGGCTTGGTAAATTGAATAGTGGTGGATCATAGTTTTCAAGGATTAGAGGTAAGGTCAGCAGATTTCCATCCTACATAAAAGAAAAGTATACTCTAAAAAACAATAGTTAATTCATTGATAATTAGTGAAAAGCTCATTCAGTGGGACAATAAGACACTCAGGATCAACAACTAATAAGTTCACAAATAAATATCAATCGATGGTCTGGTGTTCGAGTTGGTATTAGTCACTAGGTTTTGAATTAGTGTTTATTCATTTAGGAAACAGATCAAGCATAAACAGTGTTCCACAATTTGGCATTTTTAGCGCAGATTCTCGGACTGAGATTATACGATACAGGAAATTATTAGGAAGTTAGCAAAAGAAGCAAATGATCACCTATGCTGATTGGAACCCTTTCTCTCTTATTTTAATAAACAAATCTGGAAAAGGTTACTGAAAACAAAGCACTTTTTTATTAAAAGACTCTAGTATTAGGTACAATAGTTTATTCACTTTGGAAAAGTAATTTAAATGCAACAAAAGTAATTCCATAATCAGTGTCGGCATTTGCTGAATTACCGACTGTACTCTCCGTATAAGTAAATGCACTTACATCATCAATTTCCACTGAGAAATATTCATCTAACATTGCAGCCTTGGATTTTAGAAGGTCAACGACATATTTTGCTAGATCCTCTTTCGGACCATCAGCAATTGTCCATCCACTGTCCTCCCTATCCAGAGCAATTATAGCGAGCTCAGATATAGGTGCCGGATTCTGAAACAAAACACAAAAGAATAAATGTTGCTGTACTTCGTTATTCAACATGCTTTTCTTGAAAAAAGTTTTTATCTTCCAATTGCATTCATTACTCTCTTTAATACCACTTTATTATTTATTTTCAATTTCAATTAAAGACTGATGTGATATTACGCCAGAGCACTTCACTGAGGAAATTCCTGGTTAGGATTGAATCTTCTATATTCTCTCTATATTAAAAAAAAAGTTGCTGCAGCAGGATTGAAAACTGTGTTGTTTAGCTTGATTCTTAGACGGTTTACCGAGAAAGTACTGATCGGAAAAAAACAAAATTAACATGGTTTGTTCTTCATCGTATTCCCTGGACAATTATTAAGATTTTTTTCCGATGCGGCTATTAGTTTAGGGTTTATTAAGTGTCAAAATTGAAGAAGCGAAATTTCTTCCGCGAGTGAGCAAAACACGTACAAATTTTCAGTCTTCAGACGTGAGTTTTTTTTTAAAGAGTACCTCTCAACGTAAATTTTTGCAGCTCGTTGAGTTTTTTTAAATTTTCAATTTGGTTCTTGATAGTATTTTTTTTTGCTTTTTTTAAAAACTGCCGTATCTATATATTATTACCATTAGTTTTTAATTTTTAAAATATCGCAGTATACCTCATAATGTACTCTTTCTTACGGTACTATTATTTTTTTAATCGGTTAATAATTAAATTGGATGCGATCAAAAGTGGGTCATACAAAATTCGGAATCTTTGGATATTTTCGCTACTTTCTGCTAAAATCGTTATATCTACAGCGAAAAAAACATTTTTTAAATTTGAGAACATCACTGAATACATTACATTACACTCTTTCTTATGGTATAAGTATTTTTCAAATTGGTTAATAAATAAAATTGATGCAATTAAAAGTTGGTCATACAATTTTCGGAACTTTCAGATCGTAATTTTTTACTATCGGGTTTGCCAGATATCAAATTTATCGTAGCAACAATTGCCATAAAAACAATTTCTTTTTATTTGGCGAGGAAAAAGGCATGCTTTTTTCTCTCTGTTCTCGGACAGTTTACCGAGAAAGTACAAAGTATAGATCGTAAAGTTTGGAGATTAACATCGTTTAAAATTGTACAGGGAACAAGATGCAGAAGATTTTTTACTGATGCGGCTATTAGTTTAGGGTGCATTAAGTGTTAAAGTAAAAAAAAGTGAAATCACTTGCGAAAGAGGTATTGGTTTGCGAAGCAAACCAAAAGGGATTTCGTAGCAATCCCCGGGGGTTGGTGAGCGTAAGCGAGCAGGGGGCGGAGCCTACTAGTATATAAAAAAGGATGTCTGTGTATTCTCCAACATAGATAAACTATACATAGACTATTTCTTTCCTGTCTTCAGACCCATCTGTAGCCATAAAAATTGGCACACAGGTAGTCCTAAAAGTGCCCCTCGAAGTCCCAATTCAAAAATCTAAAATTTGTTTTTCTGCAATAAATGGACATGGATAAGGAAACACGTTTACAGGGTTTGTGCATGAGTGTTTTGGGACAGGGAATGTTTTGGTCGTATTTTTGTTGTCGCGATAGGAAACACGTTCTACACAGCTTGTGTATTTGAGTTAACACAGGGAAATGTCACTGTCATATTTGAAACCCGAGCAACGCCGGGTTATTCAGCTAGTAATTAATAAATACTATGGGAATGTGAAGAATATATACACTACGAATCTAGCCACCAATTTCTTTCTATTTAAGAAAACAATTGTAGATAGATAGTTGAATTAACATCACACTGTAGCAATACAGTGGGTTATTGGTGAGTCTCATTTTGAATCAGTTCTGTTGACGAGGCCAACACCTCAGCTGATACCCCATTCTACAAACTTCCACACCTTGTCAACATGATGACATTTGAGGTCATGACAGATTTAATTTGAAGCTAGCCCCCACATACACGACAGTCTTTGGTTGGACAGAGTTTCATAAACGAGCAATACTCCAGCTGCTAACCCATTGCTCTTCCGACCTGCATACAGCCACCCTTTGGGAGAACGAGACTTAATATCTGTATATTTCGATGGTTATTGGTTGACCTGCATTTCATAATAAACACTGAGTAATTATGAGTGAAATCAAATGTTACCTCCAATATGATTGTCCATGAAATGCGCTTTGAAATTTCACCGAAGTTAGAAACCCACTCCTACAAGTTTAATAAACAAACTGATTGCACACATAATAAATGTATTGATATTCTTTTATAAAAGCCCCATCTATCCAGTTAAATACAAACAGGCAACTACTCCTAACCAATCAACCAATGGTGGAACAAACTCTGATTAAATACGCAGGTCAAAAAGCAGTATTAAAAACAACTAAATGATTTTTTTTTAAATAACCCCCTAATTTTTTATCTTACTTTTGAACACAGAAATGCATGAGAGCAATAAAAATAAAATACTAATTTTACAATTCTATCAAATGCAATTTTAAATGCCCTGAGCAAAATTTAAGAATTTAACCTTATTTTAAAATTCCACTGCTGATGTTAATCATGTAATAACAAAATAATTACAGCTGGTGTTTCACTAATTAGACAACAGAAAAGCTGCATACACAAGGTAATGTATTTTAAAGCTGTTCAAAAGAAACAGTTGATATGCATTTGCAAGTTTGGCAATTACTAATATACACTTGGAAAGTTATTGTGACAAGAATTTACCAATATGGTGTTTTTGATATAAAAGTTCCAAACAGAAAAACTCATAGAATTTAATATTGACTAAAGGAAATTAATAGAAGAACTGTTATTCTCAAATGGAAGTTTAAATAACTATTATCACAAAATAACAATTATAAATTGTTATTAACGCTGTAAAGTAAACTAAATTAAATCACATTTTAAATACAAAAATTTAAATGCTTGGAGCTTTGGATAAAAATAAAAAGTTGGTACAGTGAAATATTTTAAAATCACTTACAGGCAAATTGAAACAGTTAAATAACTGGTCAAATTAACCATTAATGTCAATTTATAATGGCTGATACCAGCAAAATTATTACATTTGTTTGAGAACTGTTAGTATTAGATGCTAAGAGATAACAAATATTCTAAGACTAACTGTTAATAACTGTTGTCACAAAATAACAATAACCGCTTACACAGTTTATCGTAAAATAGCAGTATTGCCCATCTAGATATATTTATAATGATTTAGATTAGCAGAATGTGTTGGAGTTGTTTTAAATATATTCACCAGGAAAAATATGCAATAGAAGTTTAAATCAACTTTAAAGTATATCTGCTTTTTGGAAAATGAATATACTCACAGACAAACGAAGAGCTCCAAAATTTCCAAAGTTCTTAAGCATAAGTTGATAAAAAAGTTCTTTGCTAAAAGGAGAGAACTAAATAAGCATTTAATCAATCATAAACAAGAATTTGAAAAACTAGCCATACTATTTTAAAATGAATATAAATATTTTTTAGTACTTAAAGCAAAAATTGGAAAACCTTTTCACACCATTACTGATATTATTACATGATGTACTTAGAATGCTATGTATTAATACAAATAAATCTATTGATAATATTTTATGTATTTAAAACTATTCTCCAAAGAGGCACTTGAAAAATATTACGGAGGAATATTTTAACATACAAGGAACAAAACTCTTTTTGAAAGGTTTAATGTATATAAATCATATATGTGGGTAAATTTTTATTTCTTACACCCATTTGTAACAAAAAAATAATCAAAATCAAATTTCTTTCCAGACATAACACTAATAAAATGATAGCTATGCAATAGAAATGTAGACTTCAGGAATTTACCTGATTTCATGAGTATTCCCCAAATACAACTTAGTGTTGTGTTGGAAAAGTGCAAACTTTTCATCAATGCACCCAACAAATGTCATATTTTGAATGATTTCTAGCAAACCTATAAAAATAGTTCCAAGGTTAAAATGTAAAAGAAATTATTTCAACATTTAAATCGATACAAATTCATTTCTAAGGAAGTATTTTTATATATTCTAATTTTATATTATTCCACAACTGAAATGGAAATCCATTTATAGGAAAATAATAGTATAATAGCACAGCTAAGAATCAAGCTTAAAAAATTAACCAACATTTTACACATAGACAATCACGTAATTGCAATATTGCATTGAAGTATCCAGAATAATGGCAATGTTTAGTTGTTTATTATGTATAAAAAACATTCAATAATGAAAGAGTACTAGTGAGTTTGTTAACTTACCTGCATGGCACCTTTCTTCAATTTCTTTTTTTAATTCAAGCACGCTTGTTAAATGGATTTCAACAAAATTGGGCAACTCTTTAGAGATACTTAAAATTGAAACAAAAAGCAAAATACATGTAAAATGAATTCAGAGTAAAATATGTAATGCACAAGAGTGTGTATGAGATCAGGAAAAAGCATACATGTTACCACATTTTTATTCATAAAAAACAAAGTTGAAAAGAGTGCATGATTAATCTGACTAAGATGCAAATGTTATGACACCTAGGACATGAAAAATTATCTTACTGTAGAACCTTGATTGTCTGAGCTCCAATTAACCAAATGTCAGTGCTATCCAAGCCGAATTCAGGGTGGCCACAGCCAAAATACTTGTGAAATAGCAGCATAAATTCTTAAAAATAGTAGCATGAGAAGTCTACCCCCAATCGATAAAGTTGAAAATTAGCAAAAAGTTGTGACAGCACAGCATTTTATTCAAGTTTATAAGCTTCAATTAAATATTTGAGCATTAGAATGTGCACTTTATCCTTTATCTTTTGACTATGGCTATAGATAAAACAAGCGCAATTCTTTCTTGGCGCGATTTTTATAACTGTCAAGGTATAACGGCTGTAGTCTAAATTATTTCTTGGCGCGATCATGGTACTACTGCTATATCGCAGAAGTCTAAAGGTTAACTGGTCTGGTTTGGCAGGCAGAACGTTGCCTGTCACGGCACGACAATGACTCACTATAAAATTATCAAATACATACTGTGACACAAATTTGAGTATAGAGTAGGGATGTCAATAACTGTCCTGTTAAACCGATAAGTCGGTGTTTTCGTTTCGGTTAACTGGTTTATTTTGGTGTTTTCTTGGCATGGTTATAACTGCGGTTGTTATTTTAAAAACTAATAACCAAGAAAAAAACTGGCCCGAAAATTCAAGAAATTTGTATGCCTGTGCTCATGGGATGCAAATGATTCTTTTTTCATAGCTGATTTTTCAAGATCCACATAGTTTATATCCCTTTTCAATCACTCCTGTGACATAGCTTGTTCTCATTCTCTCAGCATTGTTTAGTCTATGCGGGTTGAGGTATAAACAAAGAGGTGAGTGTTGATCTAAAGTACATTAATATCAAACAACGTTTAATTATGATGTGAAATTCAACAGGAGATGCCAAACACATATCTTTACAGGCACCGAGTTTGAATCGGGGGCAAGTAATGTTTGGGAACATGCTATTGGAAATCATTCATATTATATATTTGTATCTGATTTATGGAGAAGTGTATTGAAACTCGCCTCGTGTTTTTAATAAGTGTGCTTAAATGTATGGTCTGAATTTTGGTTGTCACAAGCAGATATGACAAGTATCCATCAACAAAATGAAAAACGAGCAATAAAGTAAGCGAATAAGATCTAAAATGTATTCGAAATAGCAATCACAATAATTCATTAGAATATATGTGACTCGGTGGCTATGCTATGTAACTTAGGGGTGCACAACCTTTTTGGGAGAAGTGCCACTCATACCGTTAATTGAGACATGGGGGGCCGCAAATGAAGTTACAGCACAGACACAATGAAAGTGTTACTACCCAATTATGTACAGCTGTTATTACACTTAATATGTATAGTAAAAAATAATCACTTAATTTTTTTAAGATTAAATTTACAAATGTTTTCTCAAAAAATCTAGGAGCTTGTTACAGAGCTAAATGAACGATATTGTGAATAGTTTAAAAAAAAAGAGTTAACAAACATTTGCAATGATCAGTCATTTTGAATTACTTTTAAGAATGTGTCTCTAGAACGTCATATGTACTTCAATTATTTTAGGTATTAAATTTAATGACAGTAATAGTACAATGAGCAATAAAGATGAGTATCAGAAATTTTAATGATATCAGTAAAATTAGAAATAAAAATTACAGCATCAAATATATTTACTATTAAAATTTCTAGAGCATAAACAATAAATATGTTACAGATTGCTAATGGGATGGCTGATACTGAGTTTTACTAGCTAATTTAGGTATGTTAGGTTCAATACTGCTAGTAGAAACTCTTAAGACTGATTCTAAATGTTTGTCAGTCAATTTGCTTCTTAACTTAAATCCTCTTGGAAGTTGAGTCAAAATTAGTTTGCGGGCCGCAAATTAATGATTCGCGGGCCGCAGGTTGTGCACCTCTAATGTAGCTAGTCACATTTTTCCTATTCCCTTCTTCTGATAGTGTTTTGTTTATGTAATTGTTAGTTAAAGGGCACTGAGCTTCACAGTTTTCATTTCACCGTCTAACCACTATGCCTTCATCGAATGTTTGGAAATATTTTGCTAAACTAACTAAAACGAAGCTCAGTGTAATTTTTGCCTGAAGCTAATTAAAAAGTGGAGGAGGAACCTCGAATTTACAGCAACATCTCAAATACAAACAACTGAATTTTCAAAATGAAAAGGTAAATTTAAATGTTTTTTCCTTTTAACCTTTAAGTAAATGGGTTGAGTGCCCCCACATGACTTCAAACATTTTTCAGCAAAAATTTAACGACATTTAGCATTTTTTATATACATCTAAATAGAAATACCTTGAAGTTTATAAAATTGGGTATTTTTTTCAGTTATTTTAAAAAACTTTTTTTTTTTACTCTGTTAAACCGGGGCAGTTATAACCGGACAAGAAAAATGGTTTACCAAAAACCGGTTCTTTTCTGAGAGTTGACATCCCTAGTAGAGTATTCTCTTATTCCTTGCTTTATGAATCTTTCAGTAGCATTAATACTAAAAGGTAGCACGTGACATCTTTCTTATTTTGTATAAGCTATTTTATGATACTGAGTTTCTGGTTATCCAAGATGGCTGTCTACATTACATTGGATGATCAAGGTTCTACTGTATATAACATGCAATTTGATTACAAATCATAATAGAAATATAAAAAATATTTCTCAAACTATACTCTGTGTGATAGGATGAATATGTATTCGATAAAAAAAAATGTGTGTGCAGGGCTGAATTTTGAATGATTCTATACAGCAGCTTTCATGATAATTTGTTTTACAAAAATTATACCCCACATATTAAACTGGTTAATTATACGGATATGCTAAAAATTTTGTAGAAAATGAATTTGTATTTTTAGCATGTAGTTACATGGTAAAACTAACTATAAATGCATGAATTACTCAAAAAAAAAATTTATGACAAGATTAGGTCAGTTTTTAATGATGAGATAAATCGTCTATCAAGATTTGGTCATGCGCCAATAATGAAATACTTTGTCGAGATAACCAGCAGGGTTAAAAAAAATTTTATATGTGTACGCATCTTTAAAAAAATATTATTTTCAATATAACATTTCATTAACTCTTTCGATCCCAAGCCGACCAAAATCGCCCTGTTGGAAAATGCCCAAACCGACCGTCCTCCGGTCGGGTTCGGGGTGGAGGGTATATCTTGTGAGCAATGCCTCTAGCTTTTAGAGGGGAGTGTAGCTTCATTGTGTAACGTTGAATGAGAAGGGTCGCTTAACTGCTTAGGGGGTAGACTTTTACACAGTTGTAAATCACCTTCCCTTCGCTTTGCGTCGCCGACACTGTCCTGCTTCTAAATTGTTGACCATACTGTTGTTTTCAGATTTGGTTGAACGTGTTTCTGATGCGTACGGAAATTTTAAAAACAGTGTAGTTATAAAATTTATCATATTTTGTAAATATTTTACAATTATAATGGTGCGTCGTCGAAGACCTCTTACTCAAGCTGAAATTGAACATTTATTATTGACTGTTAGCAGCGGCGAAAGTGATTTGGATTCGTCTGAAAGTGAGAATGGTGATAGAGAAAATTGTATGGATGTTGAAGAAGAAATTCCGCAACAAGAAATTTGTGAAGATGAAGAAGCTGAGAGTGATCCTGAAAATTTTGAGAGCATAACCTGGACTGATCACGTAGACAGTGAGTTATTGACTTCATGTGGAGAATTTAATTCAGCAGTTGGCCCAGTACATAATTTAGGTGTTGGATCTTCAGCACTATCGTATTTTAAATTATTCTTTACAGACTCATTTTGCGAAATAATTAAAACGCATACTAACAACTATGCAGAGTTTGAACAACGCAGAAAAAATATGATAGATACAAAATGGAGACCAATCGAAAATATTCTCGAAATTTGGGGATTTCTTTGTATTATTCTTATTTTCGGAATTGTTCGGCTTCCAAAGTTAAGAGACTATTGGTCAACAAGTGAAGTACTGGGAAACAGTACGGTTAAAAAAACAATGAGCCGAAATAGATTTCAAAAAATTCTACAGTACTTTCATGTGTCCAACAGGGAAGACGAAGTATCAAAAGATGATGAAAATTTTAATTTTATGCAAAAGGTCCAGCCATTTGTTGATGATGTGAGGCAGAGATTTTTACGTCATTATATGCCTTCAAGAGAACTTTCGATTGATGAAGCACTCCTAAAATATAAAGGTCGCTTAGGAATTGTCCAATACATGCCTCTCAAGCCCGCAAAAAGAGGACTGAAAATTTGGATGCTGTCATCTTCCAACGGTTATGTATTGAACTTTGACTTATACGCGGGGAAAAAAAGCAAAATCGTCAAAACCAAAATGGGACTTGGGCATGATGTAGTTTGTCACCTTCTGGCCCCTATAAAATCCAAGGGTCATCATATCTATTTTGACAGATTTTTTTCCAGTGTTCCTATTATGATTGAACTGATGAAATTGGGGCACCGTGCATGCGGTACCATTAAAATTGATAGAAAATATTTACCAGCTGCACTGAAATTATTAAAATTAAAGAACTCTGGAGACACAAAACAATATCAGTGTATTCAACATCCGGACCTATTATGTAGTGCTTGGTGTGACAAAAAACAGCTGTGTGCAATTTCAACTAATTCATCAGGAGAATTAGTTGACGTAAAAAGAAGGCAAGGCGCTCAAACTACATTTGTGAAATGTCCTTCAATGATCGCTAAGTACAACACATTTATGGGTGGAGTGGATCGCTCTGATCAAATGAGGAAATATTACTGCAGTACTAGAAGATCGTGTAAATGGTGGCGTTATTTGTTTTGGTTTATTTTTGATTCCTGTGTGAACAACTCTTACATTTTGTACTCTTGTACAAATATGCCACATACCCGAAATCCAAAAAAACTCTTGGATTTTAAGTTAGAAATAATCGACGAGATCTTACAACAGGTTTTAAGAAATCCGTCTGTCACCTCTACCCCATCAACATCGGTGAATTTCACGGAAAGAATCCATGAAAGAGTGAAGATTAAAGGACGAAAACGTGTGTGTAAAAGATGTAGCAAATTAAAACGACGAACTGCAGGAAATTATCACATCCAAAGTTCGTATATGTGCAGTATATGTCAAGTGTGTCTATGCATATCCTGCTTTGGTGCTTATCATACCGAGAATCAAGTAAGATAATAGTTTACTTAATTTATTTTACCATCTCATTTTTCGTGGCCTGAATACATTTCGGTTTCCTCTTTTCCAAGCAAAAAAAAAATATCGCGTATATAGTCCTCTTTGGATGCCATGCTCCTCTAAGATGACAGAGGATAAAAGGTCTGAACCGGGGGACCATGTTTATTGTAATCCTCGGGCTACACGGTCGGTCTTGTGACTTGAAGTACGGGTTAGCATTATCTTTTAACGTCCAGAAAAAAGAATAGCAGATGACATTGAAGGATTCTAAGTACACACTTTTAACACCAAGTAGCCGCTCGAAATTCTTATCTGCATTTCTTTTACCTCTAACTGAGAAGGAGTAATCGGTCATCCCCTCACAACAAAGCCTACTCGTCGGTTCCACTTGTCACCCGAAGGAGTGCTCATTGATCCGTTGTATATCTTTACTATGTCCGAGTAACATTTTCTACAAATTGGCATGGGAAAGCATTTTTTCTCACGGTAAAGAACAGCATGTTTTATAGGATTTTAAAATGAGCGTGAAAAGCAACGTATGCAAAGAGTGTTAAAATAGAACAAAATTAGCAACTTCTTTACGTTACATTTCACTCATGTCTTGGAATATTTAGTAAAAATTAAGTAAACACACAAACTCCATGTATTTTACTCCTAATGTTTATGTTGTTTTTTTTACAGGTATAAAGATTTTTCTTTTCTGATATATCTACGCGTATATTTCAAGAAACAAGAATACTATATTTGTCAGAAACATATATTAAATGCAAACCAATGAAAATCGATCAACTAGAAATAATATTTCTAGATACTTTTCCTTGTGGGAATTCCACATGGGAATTAAATTTATGTGCTGTTAATGTATAGAACGCGGTATAAAGTTTATTTGATATGAGAACTATAATAGGAAAAGGTAAATGTATTGGTTATTTAACGCTTTGTCTCTAATGTAGACTTCTAACAATGCGTGCTTGGCATACAATATGAAAGTGAAGATTTTTAAAATAGTTTTCAAAGTTGTAACTAGCTTTACAAAATTACTGTACGATGAATCTACAATAGCTCTGTTCTTATTGAAGTATATGAATTAGTTTTACTCAGTGAATGACTTAGAGATCGATGTTAAATACAAAAATGCGAAATAATTTCAAAAGTAACGTTTACTCATTATTTTGTATAAATTGTTTAGGGTTTTAGTATCTACTATGACTAAGAAACATCACAGAATTTTGTCACAGATTTCTTTGATTTTATATTTCAAGTATTTTGATTTTTCAAGTGAGAATAATATTTAAAAAATCAGAAAGCTAAAATTTGTCATTCAAATAAACTTATTGTACTATTCAAAATAACTTATCGTACTATTTTTTTAATTCATTTGTATGATTTGAAATATTTGAATATTTTGTAAAATTACATCAATTATATTTATTCGGGAACTTTCGAAATTATATGGTTTTTTATATACTTCAAATTGTCTTTCTCAATGTTTTCAAATTAATTTTCCAGGGAATGAAACTGATTTTATATTTTTCAGAAGTATTTCAGGTCTATCATAAATAAATAATTATCGAAATTAAGTATTTGGTTTTGAGTTTTTTTTTAATCTTATTGGTAACAAAAAACTTTAACTTCGTGAAATATATTAACTAAATATTAAAATTAGAAAAAAATTCAACTTTTATAGATTAAAAGGTACTTTGGGACATAACTTTTGATCAGTGATCCTAGTAAAAGCCTAGTGAGTGAATACCTAGTTTGATAAACCTTCCAACTACCATAGGACCCGACAGCAATATTTTATCCACGCGTTTTGTTTGAAAATATAGAACTATGCAATTCCATGACTTTTCCTACACTTTTGAGCTCTATATGCAATTGGAATTAAAATTTCGTTCGAAATCTTCCAGAATTGTAAAATTTTTAGTAATACCACCTGGGTCCATTAGACTCAAGTGGTAATTTTTGCACATTTTTTCCCCTTGGTAATCGTAGAGTTAATGTTGACGTACAATAAAATACTGTAAACAAAACTCTTGAAATTAAAATTATTTTTACTTACTATCAAAAATTTAAATAATAGCATTTTTCACCCCCTAAAGTATTATATTTAGAATAAATAATTCAAAAATTCAATTCATAAAAGCTTTTTTTAATTCCTCATTCATTTCTAAATTCCTCGCGTACTTGGGTAAAAATAATAAATTGCATAAATATTTTAAAAATAAGATTGTATTTATTTTCTTATGTTTGAAAATGTCCCAAAATATGTTAACACTTAACGATAGATTCGGAACTGCTTGAATTTGGGATTAGTGATAAATTTGTTTATTACATTCGAAATATTATTGTGTGTAGTGTATAAAACATTGGTTGATTGATGATCATAGTTTATTTAAATTAGATAATTATAAGAATTTCATACCAAAAACGTTCATATTGTGCAAGAGTTAGCTTTCCTAATCGTGAGTTTTTCAAGAAATAAGAATTAAAAACAGTAAGAGTCCCGTTGCCGACCAAAACACGGCACGCGTTCTCCTGCCCTGAAGGGAATTCTTGACATTGATGAACAGCTACTTAGGGTTCTCCTTTGAAAAGAAGGGGAGGGGGTAAACGAACACACGCACTCAAAAGAGAAGGACGAAACCATTTCGTATTTTCCTCCAACCGCCCTGACCTGGGCATTCTAAACACCACGTCTTTTCTACCCGTGGGATCGAAAGAGTTAAATAAGTTAATGTTCAAAGAGAAACATTGCAAAGTTATCATATTAAAAAAATGGACAGTATTGGATACTTTAACTACATTACTACTTTACTGGATACTAGGACTAGAAATGAATGGTCATCAGTCATATTTTGAACAACTGAATTTGTAGGATGACTATAAGATTTTTTTTAGAACCAATCAATTTTTACTTCCAAGTTCTTTCAATAGTTTAGTCAATTTCTCATTTATTTCTTCTCACATTCTATACTCCATATGGTACTTTTCCATACCAATACAGTTTTGCATAGTTCTTGGCACTATTTGTTTCCATGCCATTTTAGCATCTTCCTCTGCTATGGACAATGGATTTCATGATTCGGGATATCAAAAGATGAACAAGCGGCAATACTATTTCAAGAAAGAAATATTCTCCACGGAGAACGATTGTGTTTGAATAACCCCCTAATGAAATAAAATACGACTTCAAGCCGAAATGTTTAGGTATTCTTTTGTTCATGCTTGGAAGAAAAAGGTCATACTTAAACTGTTTAGTATTTGTGGGGGTAGTGCAAAATGGTGCAATAAACGCCTAATAGGTACTGCTGCTACCCTTTAGACTCTTATCTAATTGAATTTATGTGGCATCAGCTATATTCTAAAGTTCTCTGCTTTGCTAAATGCATATACCAAAGTGGCACCAAAGTTTTTTGAATGCATATAGTGGAAAAGTGTCCATCTTTAAAAACAACACATATAGTGTGGCTTTGGTTTAATAACTGCACAAATACTTTACCTATCTTCATTAACTTGTTCCTTTATTTTTCTTGCATCGGGAGTGTTTGTTTTGGGTGAAGTAAAAAATGCTTCTAGCTTTCGTTCTTTAGAATCCGTCCTGACTAGCTGATGGTCGTAAATTCTCTTCTCTTTGGCAGGCTCTGTTGAAGTATCGGAACTCTTTTTCGAAGTTTCATCCAGGCAAAGAGATGTTGAAGGTAGCAGGGTCTAAAAATGAATACTTATTGTTTGGCATAAACAAAAATTAGAACATTGACAAATCCTTGAAATCGAAAAAGGTAGTAAAAATAAATTACAAACCTCATAAACAACATATATTCTAATATTAAATTGAGAATAAAGTAATAAAGGATTCACGAAATTGAATTAGGATTTATACATTTATACACAGTGAAAAACTTATATAGAAAAACTAATACATTAAACAAAACAGAGAAAAGAAAGAATTAGAGGTCATATTTAGAGAGCAGTTTAAAAGAAATATTACATGCATAACAATAGATGTAATAACATATTTGTTATTATTGTGCCTTATAAAATATTTAGTAAACTGAATTGCATGAAAATTTTTTTTGAAGATAAATTTTGGTTCCAATTTTGAGCTTCAATTAGTTTATAGTAAATTTTGATGAGCTCTTTCAAAGATTAAATCAGAAAATATTCTCAGTACAGTTAACAAAATGCCAATGTTTATAGTCCATCAAGCAACTAAAAGATTAATTATTCCTTTGCGAAACCCAAAACAACATAGTCAATTAGTTTTAAACTAATGACTGAGTTATAAGACTGTTTGTGAAGGTTAAAAAGATTAAATACCTGAGTTAAAAATGACCGACATGTGTTAGCTCCAAGTAATTTTGAATCAACTGCTTGCTGCAACTTTTCAAATATTTCTGCCTCGTTTAAAAAACGTACTTCATGTTTGGTTGGATGAACATTTACATCAACATTTTGAGGTTCAATATTGAGGCTGAAAGAAACCATATATTATGCATCCCTTAATGCAAGAGTTATGGACATATCTTTAGCCTAAAGGTCATAAAAATTCACTACACCAAATATCTAAAGTAAGTTTCACCAATAAATTTGTAATTAAAACATACTTTGCATTTGTAGTCTAAAAGTTCTGCTGAACTAGAAGCTGGTATTGAAATGTTATGATCTAAACAAAATTTAATTAAAATAGCAATTTAAGCAAATGGAAAAATGGGCATTTACTATATAGGTGGCACCACAACCTAACTGGTATGTATGTGTATTAGCATTTCTCTGACAATCAGTGGGTACATGGTTTGAAAAACCAGGATGGAAACACATAGATATTGGTGACTGTCCCTGTTAAGAGTAATGGCATCTTTCCAGCTGGGTCCTTCACAAATACCCGTCAGTTCACCCCTTGCAGTGCCAAAGGTCAAAGAGGTGAGTGGTCGAGCATTAGGAATACAAAATAATATCAGCGGCATTTACTTGCACAGTTATTGGAGGTTAAGCATACACGATCTTATCAACAAACTTAAATATAAATACATCTTTCATATAACATTGTTTAGAAAAAATTATTACTGTCTTTTAGTTTTTTATATAAACCTCACCTTTAGTAAAAACAGCCCCCCACCAAATAAAACTTTTCAAAAATTTAAAAAGTTGATGCTATTCTGGTAATTTTAGAGTTACAATAGTGAAATGGAGTTCCTACATGACTTTGGCACTCCCTTTACCAGGGTTCTCACTCTATTTCAGAAATAAAATTTCCTGACTTTTCCAGGTTTTCCCAGACAAATTTTTACAAAATTCCAGGACGTACTTAAGCAATTCACAACATTTTCAAGGTGAAAAACCAAGAAATAATTTAGCATTCAATAGCTAATAATAAAATCCCAATTTAAGAACTATACACTGTAAAAACTAATAAACGAACCACAAGTAATTTTGCATTTAAATAACTTATTTAAATAATCCAACATATTTTACTTAAATCCATTTGTGATTTAATGTATCATTTATGATACATTAAATCATTCTTCTAATTAAGCCAGTGGACAAAACAAAATTCTTTACCTGTTAAATATTAGCTGTTTCTTTTGAAATCGGTTGAAAAATTCAATTCATAAACTTAAAGTGATACGATACTGAGTATGAATCTTACTGGCTACTTTTCTCCAAAGCATCTGAGAAGCCATGATCAATCATTTTCCAGGTCATTGAGGCAATTTTCCAAGTTTTAGACGAATTCGTAATTTTCTTCGATTTTTCCCTGATTTTTTGAGCAAATTTAAAACAATTTTAGGTTTTTCCTGACTCATGGGAACCGTTTTACATCTCAGACCCAATTCCAGGTAGTTTTTGGCAAATTCCTAAGCAGAAGAGGAGACTCAATGTTTAAAATTAGTGAAGAACTGAATCTCACTGGGTAGCAAATCAATCACGAGATTTCTTACAGCATAGAGTTTTCGTTATTCTAGATCAATGAAAAGTTATTTTACAAATTGTTTTGAGTTTAAAGTTCAGGGACAGGATTTGGATGGAGTAGGATGGATGTTTGGAACAGGATGTTCCCGAATTTCAAGCAGTTTGGAACCGGATGTTCCTGAATTTCACAGCAGTTTTGGAACAGGATGTTCCCAAAGTTCAAGCAATTTGGAACAGGTTGTACCCAATCCTCTCATTAGGATATATGTACTCATGAAATGTTGGAGTGAGAGCTCGCACTTTGCAGGACTCCACAAGTCCTTGAAAAAATCCAGGAAGGGCCGTTCCGCCTCTGCTCAACCGCCAGTACAACGTCTGAGAGTCAAATCATCTTTTTTTTCTCCTCTCTCCCCAAATTCAAGTTCGAGGGTCAGCACCTTGTCCGAATTGGCTGAGAGCCTTCGTGACGTATCAGCAGTCAAATTATTCGCTGGACAATCGGCAACGCTCCCTCTGTACCCCTTGCAAAAGGGGGACACAGGTCTCTGGTTGCAAGCTTAACTAGGCACCAGTCCAGATAGCCAGGTGTCATGTTAAGTATTTTTTTGGAAGAATCAATTGATTCTTCACAGATTTCAGAACACAATGGACATAAAGGAAAATACGACAAATCCACTAGAGCAGATCATAAAAAATGACAAAATTCTCTTCCGTCAATAGAACCACTGAGTTAAGTGTGCAGACTCAGAAAAGATATTTTTGGAAGGGTATCAAACTAAATATATCAAGTAGTTTTTATGGCCCAAAAAATTGGATAGTGCATGATATAATCAAGTACATACAAATTTCTGCAGTTACTATAGTCAAAATTTACATTGGAATGTACACAAAAACATTCAGAATGTAAAACTAATCTCACCTGAGGTAGATGAAAGGATGCATGTTCTTCGGTAAATACGTTGAATATACAGATTCGATGGCTTTTCTCATAGGAGAGCTATCAACCAATCTGTCTAAAATACAAATATTAGAGCTGTAAGGATCAATGTGAGCTAACAAAACTAAAAATTACCAGCAACGCATACTCATTAGAATTTACTTCAGGTAATAAATAGAATAGAATTTACTTGTTTCATCTGACCACAATGAAGTACAAGAACGTAAATAATTTATTAGCAACTAATTTGTCCAATGTTGTTGTCTTGTCCATGGGTAGAACACTTCAAATAGGGCCATGATTGGTCCACACAATCTCAGCTATTTTAAGGCAATTGTCCGAGTACAGGTCCTCCAAGGGAGAGTCACTAATTTGTTGAATGCTCGCCCAGATGGCCGGGCAAGAGAGGACGTGTTCGGGACTTAATTCTGTATCACAGTTTTAACAGCTGGGATATGTTCTTGTTCCATCCGGCTGAATTTTCATTCCCCTAAGGTGTCCAGTTCTCAGTCTTACTATGGTTTTGGCAAGTGATCTGCTTGTAGTTAGTTCACAGATCTGATGTTTCAACTTGATGGTCTTGTCCTTGAATTTTGATTTTGCCACTGCATTTATGTCATTAAGGGTGACGAGGGGACATTTATCTTCATTGAGGTCTCTCGCTTCCTTTGCCAGTACATTGGCTGCCTCATTCCCTTCTATACCGACGTGTGCAGGTATCCATTGTAGAATACATTGGAGTTTGTCCAGGACTCTAATTTGTCCAATAATAACATCGAAAAAGTTTTCCAAACAAATTCGGTTGACCAGTGCAGAGAAACTGTGCCGAAGGATCTATCGCTTGTCACTATAGATGACAGTGTTGTGTTCAGCACATTTCATTTCTCTTACGTATGTGCAGTAGTCCCGTCGAAAGAGTAACAGATTAGCAAGCAGAGGTCTGTAAGTTCGAAGCTAGGTCCAACCAAAGAGACTGTCGTATAGACAGAGGCTGGTGCAAGCCAACAGCAGGTTTCAGAGTGCATCCTTTTGATTAAAAATTATCAGTACAGCTACACTCTACGTTTATGAGCTGTGGCAACGGTCTTGGTGATTTTTTTGGCGCACTTCCAATGTTGCAAAGGAAAGAGAGAGAATTCTTCCAAAAATATTTTTTTACAACGAAAATGAAAGTTTTAAAACACATTTGAGAACGTTTTGAAAAGTATACTTTTTAAAATTTTTCACACAAAGTAATAAATTTAATAACACATTTCAAAACACAATTGTGAACCAGCAGAAAAACTAAACTGCATTTGTTGGGAAAGAAAACCCTGAAACATCAATTACATTAGATACAGTGGCCATGTTGGAAAAGAAAAAAATCAAGAAATAATACAACCTGATAATGTCAGAACTCTTGCGTGAAAAAAAAATGAAAACAAAAATGGTCAAAAACCAAAACTCTTAATCTTTTTTGTGAAAACTATTATAATAAAATAAAAATTCCACAACTGTCGAAATACAAATAAATGGACCAATGGTATCACAGAAAACGATTTAAATGGACCAATGGTATCACAGAAAACGATTTAAAAGGACCAATGCAATCAAAGGATATTTTAAAAACAAAATAACCAATGAGAGAAAGGAAAAAATTTCAAACGAACCAATGAAATCAAACGATTTTAACGGATTTTGGAAGAACTTTCTAGAATATTCAAAATGAAAATTTAAAGTTTCTGCTTGCCGAGATTGCCATAAAAAACACAACAACCCTAACGATGGATGGTTTGTCTTAATTTAACCTAACTCGCTACTAGACGTGCACCAAAAAATCGCCAAGCCGTTGCCAACACTCATAAACGTAGAGTGTAGCTACGAAACTATCATTAAGTCTTATCAGTTAGCTTGAGGTAGAAACATGATTGCTTGAAGCACATTCATGTTTCCACATTTAAAAAAATTAAGATTTTCATTGCTTTGACTGTATAATGTTCACTCTCCTTCCATGTGAAACTATATATTTGCACCAATAAATTTGTAATATCCAGAAAATGTGCAGATCAAAGTGAGTTACATTCTGTTATGTACCCACAATGGTTCTTCAGTGACAGCTATGCACACTTGTTTTTCAAAAGGTGACAGCAATGTTTTAGTTTGTCAATTTCTTCTCCCTAATCCAGATCATTTGTCCCACATCAGCAAGTGATGCTCATTATGAATGCAAAAAGCTTTGTAATGTTTCAAATGAGCCAATACTAATGTAACCACTGAGGACGAGGCTAGATCGATACAATAAATAGGCCTGCGCCGCAAGAAGCAACCTTTTCTAATTTTTTAGCTGAACATGTGCGTGTGTGGAACAGCGCATTTCTTCGAGTGCCACTGACCTAAGCAGGCCTCCCAAAAAGATGTTGCAATTAACCTAACAATAAGTATCCCCATTTATTTTACTGTCTCCAGACTTTGTGTGTAGTTCTTTACAGTCTCTATGCTGCACATGTTAATTTAACTTAATAATTCCCTCCTCTTGTGTCCCCTTTTTTTATTTCCCTCAGCATCACTTTCATTGAAGACTAACATGTATTGTGTTTTATATATGTGTTTCACACACAATTATACTTTTATACAATTGTGTTTAATATTTAATCCAGAGATTTGGGAATGTCGATTTCAATACCTAGTTTATGTATGTTACTTGGTTATTATACCAGGTTATAAATGTAATTTTGTTAATCTTAAATTGAATTTACTTTTTTCTTGACCACTTAGTTGGTTGTTATTTAGCATGTTGAGAACACTATCTCTCTAAATGTTATAATTATATGGTTAACATTATGATTATATGGTTATAATCTCTCTAAATGTTATGATCACAGATATCTCTGCTCTCTCCTCACACAGCTTTATGTGCTTGATTAGCAAATGGTCACACTTATGTTGTTTTTGAATTCCACTATACTTTCATTGCTATAGGTGTGGTCTTAACTCACGAATCTTTATTAAATTTTAAATCATGGTACAAATTAAGACTCATCAATTCTATTTACTTTTGGGTTTTATGATGCAAGCATCATATTTGGCCAAGCTGCGCCAAACACTAGACAGACAATGGCAAGAAAGATGCATAAAAGTAGAGAAAGAGAAGATTGTGTGGTTGTCCTGAAAGCATGGCTCCTGTGTTTACCAAAGGCAATTAATCCCATAGGGAAAGAACAGATCACTAGGGTACCTTGTGTTGGTGAAAACCAAAATATGTTCCCCTGAGGACATGTACTTTTGGGATAGTTTAATGATGGTAAATTTTAAAAGGTGGAACTTAAAATACTTTATTCCGAAGATACTGTCTGAAAAGTCTTTTTTTGCAGTTACGAATTTTACATCTTTAAAAACTCAAACAAAATAAAATAACATATATCACTTAATTTTGGAGCAAACTATGTTAAAAATTATTTTAAAGTATAAAAATATGTATACTTACTGTTGATAAACAAAAGAAATGTACATTTCTTAACAGAATAATTTGCATTTGAAAAAAGCCCACTTGCTTTAAACCTAAGGCGAGAATCTTCTACTTCCAGATCGATAAGTTCTCTATTGATACAAAAGAAATTAGCATTTCAAGTGCATACTGAGGTTAAAGAGTCACTTTTGAAAGCATAAAAGGAAATAAGCACAAAAATATTTTAATCGCAAACATCTAACCTAACTTTTCAATAAGCAAATAGAAATATAAGGAGAAAGTCAAGATAGAAAATTGAAACACAAAGAAAACATTTTTTATTTTCAAACTTCTAAATCTACGATTTATTTAAATCATAAAACAAAAACATTTTGATAGCAACCTGAAGCTGTGAAAGGAAAATCATGAAAGGAAAACAAAATACATAATTCAGGTTCATAAAATTGAAAAATACAGTGAAACCCTGATAAGTTATCATTTAAGGAACCAAGAAATTTTGATGACAAGCAAAGTAACCACAGAATGTACTCAATATGTGTTACTCAAACTATAACGCGAATTAAAAAATTATCACAACATTCATAATCGTATAAATTCAGTAGGTAGGCAGTTACTTAACGTAACCCCCCACTGAAGTGTATAAATTGAGCACCCTAAACTGACGTAAAGTAATTCTTATGGCTTTGAGAACTTATTAAATTTCACTTTCATCACATGTACTCTCTCCATCTCTTTTTTTTTCACACTTCTTCTAACTTTCATTTACAATTTCAAATAAATCCAATATAGAATATGGGTCAAAGTCCTTTGCAACTTTATTTCATTTGACAACGGACACATGCCTAGTACCTTTTAAGACCTTTACACAGTGACAAGTTATCTGGAGTCAAATTTGAATTGGTGACGAGTAAACAAGGGTTTATTTCATTGCTGTCTGTGAGAGAGAGACAGGACTGATGAAAATTGAGGTTATCCAGATGATGACTTATCAAGGTTTGACTGCATAATGAACAATACGACACTTTCAAAAACTCACTTTGCAACAGTTGCACCAAATATATTTCTGATATTTTCTCGGGTCGTTGCATTTGTTAACGTATGTACATCACTGCTTCCTTCACCATGCTACAAAAACAATGCATAAAAACTGCTAAATAATAGAGTTTAGTAATTAATAAAATTTAGACTACTTATAGAGTGTGCCATAAAAATTAATTTTGAAGTGTTTACCCAAGGGACTAAATTTAAATTGTCTTTAACCAGATTGTTTTTGAAGTGTGATACCTGGAGATTAGTTTAGGAGTGTGTTCCCAAGAGACTAGTTTTCTAGTATGTCTAGAGACTAGCTTTAGAGTGAGTTACCTATAGACTAGTTTTTAAGTGACTAACTCTTGCTACTTCAATAAAAGCTGTATTGAAGGGAAAAGGTGCCAATATTTCAATGAACAATACTAAAATTTTCAATTATTTTATTCAGATTCAATAAATAAGAAATGGAGCGCTTTTGTAAATGGGCTCTGAAAGTGATGAATAAATATTAGTTGATTGTAAAGAGAAAATATTAAAACACTTTTATACAACAAATACAAATACAAATACAAATATTGACGACCAGCTACAGGCTCAAGCCCAACAAGGCTGGTCCTTTGTTTATGAATTCTCCAATTCCCACTGACTATCCAATTGTGTCTTAAATTCGTACACTCCCTTTGAATTAACTATATTTTCTGGCAACGCGTTCCAACTGTCTATTACCCTATTAAAGTAGTAGTTTTTCCTTAAATCCCGATTAAAATGTGTCTTATTCAATTTATACCCATGGCCCCTTGTTCTGTTATCCCTATTGAAATTTAAGCCCTCTGTGTCCCCTTGTTTTACAAACTTGAAAAGCTGAATCAAATCCCCCCTCCTTCTTCTTCTTTCCAGTGTATACATGTTTAGCTTACTTAAACGTTCATTATAGTCGAAATTTGCTAGCCCCTTTATTATTTTTGTAGCTCTGTGCTGAACCCTTTCAATTGATTCTATGTCCTTTCTCATATATGGAGCCCAGAATTGTACAGCATATTCTAGATGTGGTCTTACTAAACCCTTATATAATGGCAAGATTATATTCTTATCCCTTGAAGTTACAGTCTTTTTAATATACCCCAATAACCTATTAGCCTTTTTACCCGCAGCTGAACATTGGTGACCCATTTTAAAATCCCTGTGAATTATCACCCCAAGATCCTTGACTGTTTCTCCCTCCTTTACCTTTACTCCCTGCAGACAGTACTCGGCTCCACTATTCCTGTAACCCATATGCAGAACTTGACATTTCCCTACATTAAATGACATACCCCATTTTACAGCCCATTCGGATATCTTATCAAAATCCCCTTGTAAATTTTCTATCTGTAACTTGGTATCCACTGTCCCCCATATTTTTAAGTCATCTGCAAATATACTGATTCTATTCTTGATCCCCTGACCTATATCATCTATGAAAATTATAAATAAAATTGGTCCCAAAACTGATCCCTGAGGCACCCCACTTATAACTTCTGTCCACTGTGAATAATTTCCTTTTACCTGCACTCTCTGCTTTCTACCCAATAACCAATTCTTTATCCATATTAATGTTTTTCCCTGAATCCCCAGCCTTTCCAATTTAAACAGTAATGCCTCATGAGGTACTTTATCAAAAGCCTTTTGAAAATCTATGTACATGATATCCACACTGCTCTTATTATCCAGCTCCTCAGTAATTTTTTCGTAGAACTTCAAAAGGTTTGTAGAGCAGGATCTGCCCTTCCTAAACCCATACTGATTCTCTGATAACAGTCCCCCCTCCTCCAAGTATAACATTATATGCTTTTTTAACAGAGATTCAAATATTTTGCAAATTACTGATGTTAGACTTACTGGTCTATAGTTGCCCGGATCACTTTGTATTCCCTTTTTGAAAATTGGAGTTATGTTGGCCAACTTCCAATCCATTGGCACCCAACCTGTGCTATATGTTGAATTAAATATCGTGTGAATTACTTCCCCCAGTTCTTCCGCGCATTCCACTAGTACTCTCGGATAAATATCGTCTGGCCCTGGTGCTTTAGATGGCTTAATTCTTTTCAACTGATGTACTATTTCTTCCCTGTTGAATTTGCATTCTTTAATTATACCCCCTGCAAAGGCTCCATCCTTGGGGTCCTTTTTTAAACTATAGTTACCATTGAAAACCCCCAGAAAAAAGTCATTTAACACGTTTGCCATTCCCTCCTCGTCTTGAATTAATTCACCTCCCTTCCCCTCTAACGGTCCCAGTGTAGTGCTAAATTTATTTTTACCACTTGCATATGCAAAAAATTCTTTTGGTTTTATATTTATTTCCCTTGCTAATTTTTCCTCCAAGGACACCTTTTGCTTCCGACTAATAGTTTTAAACTCCTTTCTGGCTTTCTGATATGCCTCCATGTCCCTGTCGTTACCAGTGCTTTTATATACCCTGTATGTTCTTTGTTTTAATTTTAAAGCTTTGTGTGTTTCCCCTGAAAACCACATAGGGAGCAATTTTTACACGTTTTCTAAAGAAGCAATCAATGAACTAAATAAGGAATTTTTTGCTTTTTATACAGTTAGGGAAGGGCTTAAGCTTCTGGTGCTCCCCCCCCCCTAGATTTGCCACTGCTTTATTATAATGACAGTAGCATAAATGTTTAACATTCAATACACAATACTATCAGTCTCTTTAAGTAAACTTTGTTTACCTTCTTCAATGAAAAGGAGATTCCAGAATTATGTATCGCATAGCGGCCTACAACTTCAGCAATTTTAGCATATTCTTCAGAGGCATTTTTTAATGCATTCTTGCGGATACTCATATTATAAAATAGATCTTCAACCTGCAATACACAAAAATTAAAGGGCTTTAAATGAAAAAAGATTAAATAATTTTTAAATACTTAATATTAATACATTGTTCCAACAAAAAGATAATTAAATTAATTATAGAAGAATAAAAGGAAAGCAATATTTTTATTCTTTAGCCGAATTTCAAGTGAAAAATTGTGAGTTAACAAAGTTTTCACAAGATTTTATACATATTTAAAAATTTACAGTCAGAACATTCACTGTCATAAAAGTCACATTTTCGATACATAAAGATTGCATTATTACATTTCAATTGTATTAGGAACAATATGGAAGATCATATCCCAACAAGCAGTACAAGATGTAACAGTGGAATTCCAAGCATGTAACCAGTTTGTCTCTAAAGCTAAATGAAAGAACCTTGACCAAACAAACTTAAATAAAATAAAATTTATATTAAACTTTAAACTAAAAACATATTTAAATAAAATAAAGAACATTATCCTCCTAACACTGGCAAGAAGTATCAACAAGATCTCTCTGTCTACAGCAGATCCACTTGTCTGTGTGTATATATATAGGTTAAGTAATTTGAACAACCATACATCTTCAACTTCCAATCAGAAAATTATATCTTGAATTGAAATAGAAGTTATCATTGAAAGTTGAAGTGTATGTTTGATTGTATTGATGTCATGACCAATCGAAAAATACAGTTGTTAAACTTAAAATAATTACCCCTAAATACTTGCAATTAAGTTTAAATGCTTAAAAATGCACACAATTGCCAAAATATAAAAAGTTAGGGGAAATGACGAGAAATTAGCACTTTGCCGTAAAATGGCACCAACTTCTAACAAATTGCAGTGAAAGTTTTGGAGAAAAGAAAACAATTAAATTCAAATAAGGTTTAATATCTCCACAACTTATAATTCATGTGTTCCTTTACAGATGAAAACGTACTTCTTTTTATTCTATAGTTACTGCGTCAGTCATCGAAAGATAAACACTGATCCAGAATCAGTGCTAAATCTGTCAACGGTAAGAATGTATTACTTGTGGTTAACCAATCCCCATCGTTATCAAATAGATTCGTTTAAAAGCATGTAACTCAATTGCCAATTTACCAGAGACAGATTATACTTGCCTTATAAAATTTTAAAATAATTCAGGTTGGCAGGTAAGTTGTTTAATTTTCATTGAATTAGAGCACCACACAGGATATTGGTGTCAGTGTGAAAAAAATCCCAAAAGAAAAGATATGAGGACATCCCCTCATCATTTTGAACCATGGCCAGAAGTTGAGGTCAGCACCTGAGCTGGCACCTCAATCTCCAAACTTCCACACCATCTCAAAAAAGGGACATTTAAAGCCACGACAGATTTAGCATGTACCAGCCTCCACATACACAAAGGTCTTTGGTTGGATTGAGTTTCGAATTCGCAACCATCTGATAGCTAATTGTGGAAATTATTTGAATCTTAGATGGTGCTGGCGTCGCTGATGTCATGCTCCTTTCCTGCTCTCACATACCAGCAGCTTTTGTCAGTTGAAGTTAGAATTGATTTGAATTCGATATGAACCTAAGCGTTCGTAACTTGATTGATTTTATTGGTGTTTCTATTTGAATTAATATGTAATCTTTATCTATATCTGTAAATAGTGGAAAATAGTAATTAAATTAAAATTAAACCGAAGAGTCTCTCTAATCGTCAGTTTTGTATGTTTTATAAAATAGCACTGAACCAATGGATATTTGAAATCCCGCCATTCTGCGCCACTAATGCACTACTCTCCTAGCTGAGCTATTAAGCCAATTCAGAGCACTAAATACTCAAAAAAAAAATGTGTTCTCAATATTATTGTCAAAATGGTTCCAATCCAGTTATAATCCACATTGGTTGTCTTAATTATACTCTTTGATTCTGAGAGAATTGAAATATTGCAGAAAAATGTGATAGTTTACATAAATTAACTAAAATTTTACAATTTCAAGAGTAACACTCTAGATTAAATTGACACTGTTGAAGTTAAGTGTTTGGTACAATACTAACGATAGTTAAAATTTTATGCAAATGAGCAATCAGTAATAAAAAGTATTGTTTGTTTTCATTTTGGATGCAATCCTTTTCTGCTGATTCATGCATATATATACACCCACGTACCTATATGTATTGTGGTGCCACTGTGTGATCTCCCTTGTTCTAGCCAATCGGAAAGCTGATATTGTATGTAATTGAATGTTTTTTCTTCAATGTTTTATACGTTTTAATAAATAAGTTCGTCTTGTGACTCCATTGTATGATGTTCTCTTTTAGTTGATCGCAAAATACGTTGGATCCTCGGCGGAGAATCGGCAGTTGCCTGCAAATGGCACTCGACCAGAAGGTTTCTCCTAACAAGCATCAATAACTCAAATACAATAAAGTCTTGCATGTAACTTTCACAAATTAAAAAATATGAAAACATTTTAATAAATAGATCTTACCAAAATTTGGGTACCTTTATTTCCAGCACAAGGTTTGGGAGCATGTAGAGGTTTGCCATCTGAATATTGAATTCTGAAAGAAATGTGTAAAAAAGTAAGACAATTGAAAACAATTTTTTCGAGAATGTATACTCTAAAAAACCTATTGAGGTTGTGCAAAATTTTTTTTAAAAATTCCTCACAAAGGTAAATTTTTAATATTAGAAATACAAGACATTTTAAAAACTATACCTATACATACATTGAAATAGAATTTAATAAAAATATTATTTAATTCTTATAATTTCGAAACACTTTTAATTGTAAATAAAAAATAACTGAGGAAAGTAGCATACAATTTTCTTATTCAAACCACAAATTAGAAATGGCACCTTACAAATTTAAAACAATGATTATAATACACCTAACACATGAAAATGCAACAAGTATTTGTAAAACGTTTAAATGCATTCAAAAGATTACTTCTTTTTTTAAAAAAATTGCTTAAAGTAAAGCATGTTTTTGATTCTGTGAAGTTAAAGACATGGTAGAGCTTTTAAATACTCTAAATGGAAATGGCTGAAATCAAATCAACTTTACTTCCCCTAACAGATACACTCTATAACAAAAAAATCGACGCACCAATAAGAAATCATCCTATTGCTTTGAAATTTCGTATGCAAAAATGTTTTGACCAAATATGCAAATGATTAAAATTTTGGTGTCCAATGAATGAATAGTGCGATTTCCAGCGCATCGGAACTGTGCATCCAGCAGATGTATATAAGGAGTTGTTCTTCAACTGCTGTTAAAAATTTCTGCTGCATTGCAATTTAGGATACCTTTCAACAACTGAAAAAATGCCTCGCCGCAGGATTCAAGCTCATTACGAGCAACTTTCAGAGTTTGAAAGAGGTTGTATCATTGGATTGAAAGAGGCAGGTGGTGCAAATCGGAGAATTGCTCGTCATGTGAGTCGCAGCGATGCGACTATTAGAAGATGCTGGCAAGAGTGGGTGGACAGCGGCAGATTTCAGTGTCATGATGGTAGCAGTCGACGTAGGGCCACAACAGATCGTGAGGACAGAGTGATTGTCAGATCAGCTGTCACAGCACCTGATTCATCGCTATCAACCATCAGTCATGCGACCCACACACGAGTGTCCACCATGACCATTCACAGACGGCTGAGAGAGCAAAATCTACGCTCGTACTGACCGTTACGCCACCTGCCACTCACACCTGCACACTGTCGAGCCAGATTACAGTGGTTCTTGGCTCGATCAGGCTGGAATGATGCTGACTGGGGACGTATAGTCTTTAGCGACGAATCCCGCTTCCAACTGTGTCCTGATGATCATCCAAGACGTGTCTGGAGACGCCCAGGGCAGCGTGTTGATCCTGCTTTCACTATTGCACGCCACACAGGCCCTCAACAAGGAGTTATGGTCTGAGGTGCCATTTCCCTTGATAGCCGGACCCCTTTGGTCGTCATTAGAGGTACACTTACTACACAGTGGTACGTTGACGACATTCTGAGACCTGTTTTGCTACCGTTCCTTTCGCAGTACCCTGGGCTTTTTTTTCAGCAAGACAATGCCAGACCACATATGGCACGTGTTGCTATGAACTGTTTTCAAGCTTGTCAAACACTTCCTTGGCCAGTCAGATCACCAAATCTCTCTCCCATTGAGCATGTCTGGGATATGATGGGAAGGCGACTGCATCCGGTAGGGAATTTTGATGACGTAGTCCAACAATTGGAGCAAGAAATACCGCAGGAGACCTTCCGGGAGCTTTATCGGTCTATGCCACGCCGTGTGGCAGCTTGCATCCAGGCTAGAGGTGGGTCAACACCTTATTGAGCTTGGTACTGTGACTCTGAAATAAATCATTCAATTGTTCTGAAATTTTAATCATTTTCTATTCTGTACATAATTTTCCTATCCACCAATTTTTGTCTCCATCGGACAACTCCTTCTTGGTGCGTGAATTTTTTTGTTATAGAGTGTAGTTGCACTCATTACTATTTTGGATGATTAGATGATTCTTTTGATTATTTTCTTTGCTATACAAAGAGGATTCTGATGATCCAACTACACTCACTTCATGCTATAACTCCAGAAAACGTCTCAACAACTGTGTTGGGTGCACATAGGGTCACTATTTTGCTGATAATGGTATTAATTATGTTAGGATATAACTCGATCTGGTTCAATAGAAGTACTAGTAGTAGTAACTATCCTACTTTGACAATAGTACAGGTATTCAATTAAGTAGTCATACAGCTACACATTATTCACAAAAATTTATTTGCAAAAAAAAAATAATAAAAAATAAAAACATATCCAACAAACTGTACTTTTAGAATAGCATTGATACAAAACCCACACACTTTGAAATTTTAGAGGAGATTTTGGTTCTAATACAGCATCTAAGGACAACATTTTTATTTTAAGTTGGTTGCTCTTTATTTTTTTCCTGAATTTCCTATAGTACAAACAATCATAGTTTTTATCAATTTCCTCATGTTCACAAAAATGAACAAAATATATAATAGATAAGCACACGGAATGTCATAAAACTTGAAAGAAAAAAATAAAGTATACAAACTTGAAGGCACATTTAGAATCTTCGGTTTTGGTTGTTATGGTCACATGTGCTACATGACTAATACTAGCTAGAGCTTCTCCACGAAAACCATAAGTGGAAATGGATGAAAGATCATCAAACTTTTCTAATTTACTGGTGGTAAATCTTTCACAAACAATATCTAAGTCTTCTTTCTAAAAATTAAAGAAATGTCCATATATAAATATATATGAAACAGTTATTTGCATCTGAGGATATTGTAAATATTTAAGAAACAATTATGATGTCTTGTGTTCTAAGCACTAACAATGTTACTTGTAGACACATCCACATTAACAAAAAATTGTTACTCTGACTTGAAAACAAGTTTGAAAAATGCAACTGTTAATCTAAAATAAGAATATTTTCTAAATTAAATTATAAATAGAAGAATATAACTGAAATCATGTTGTGATTGTGTCATATCAGTCAAAAATTTTCCTTCCTTTTCTAATTCTATGCTGATAAAATCCTATCTGAAATATTTTGAGCAGTGCCTTTTAGTATATGAGCTTAAACTACGACAGATGAGAAACAAAAGTAATTCACATAACTATTTACAACACGAAAATTATATAGTTACCCTAATTCCAGAGCCATTGTCTTGTATTTGCAACATTTTGATTCCACCTGATTTTACAGTAACTTGAATACTAGTTGCTTTGGCATCCAAGCTAGAAAACCCAGTTTATACATTACCAAAAATGTCCACTGAATATGAGGATATACACCGACAAGCCAAAACATTATGACCATCCCCACATTTTTCAATGAACTCGTTTGGATGACGTGGAGGGTGCGTGATTAAGTGAGAATGGTATTTAACTGCTGCTGGAGAAGGTAAGTAATCATTCTATCACTTACTTTTGCAAGTGATGGGAAAAGCTGCTGATCTAAGCGAATTTGATAGCGGGCAGATTGTAATGGCCCGAAGACTCGGAACTAGTATCACCAAAATTACACGACTGGTAGTATGTTCACGATCTGCCGTTGTTAATATTCATGCAAAGTGGATAAATGACGGTGACACCAGCAGTAGACGCCAAGATGTTGATCATCCACGCGTCATCAAGAAAAAGGACGTTGGAGACTGTCCGCATGATAAAGCAAAATCGGCATGAGACAGTGGCACAGCTGACAGCCCACTACAATGCAGGTCCAAGCGCAAGTGTTTCGGAACACACAGTTCAGCGGACACTGTTGGATATGGGACTGTGCAGCAGATGTCCCACTCGTGTGCCTCTGTTGACCAAGCGTCATCGTCAACTACGCCTACAGTGGGCCCAGGAACATCGAGACTGAACCATGGATAAATGGAAGACAGTTGCCAGGTCAGATGAATTCTGATTAAGTAGGTGGTCATGATGTTTTGGCTCTTCAGTGTATATTAAATCAACATATTTCTTTATGCTGTGAAGTTAATGAAATGATTCTTAAATCAGGAAATACAGTAATAAGACATTCATCGTAATAAGAGACGAATTTACAGGCAATTTTCATAAAAATTAAGTACTTGAATAATGATTACAAAAATAGAATTTAGTACAAGGATTAGTGACAAGAGTTTGACAAAAACTGGATATGAAGAGCTCCAGACAACATAGTGATAACAAGCTATACCAATATATGTTCAATAATGAAACAAATTAAAAACAAAATATATAAGGGGATTGGGAAAATTTCTGACTGTTTGAAAGAGTGTTTAATACTTGAAAGTTTAAGATAAAATAACCTCTTGAATAGTCCACAAACCATTATAATTTTCGAAATTTTCTAAGAACCTTTTCTATCAAGAATTAATAGCTAGAAACTATAGTAAACATTGGCTTATGGATCCTAAATACACACATTTATGATTCTTAAAGTAATGATTGATATGTTGGGGCATGTTCGTAAGGTTGATGGATTTGTTTTGTCACATTTCCAACAAATTCGAAGCTAAGACAAACTAAAAAGATCAAATAAGAAGCAATAGTACTATAAACAACTAATGATAACTTGATATATTAGTTAAACTATCTTACTCTAATAAAAATGTGCATATTTAAAAATTATTTTAATACCTATTTTCAATCATTTCTTTCAATGCACTAGATGGCCTTTGAACAACCTCACCGGCAGCTATTCTATTCACTACTGTTTCATCTAGTTTTTTAATAACACCAGTCATTCTTAAAAAAATTGAGTCCTGAAAAAGAACATGTTAAGTTATTGAAATAATCTAGTATACAATATAAAATAACACAAAACCATTATATTCCGAAGGATTTTTGCATAGCCTTCTTTGTTATTTTACACAATGGAGAGTGGATTGCTTGATTTCAACAAAAATAATTAACCCGTTAGGTGATTGTCTTGTTATTGCAAAACTGACGAGAACTCAGCATTAGAAAAAATAAACCAGAACTTGATATCGTAAAAACATTAGCCATATGGTGATGATTAGATGCCTTGTATTACATACATTATTTACAAAGACAGGACAGTAAAAACTTTACTCATATTATTTTATTTGTAATTATTTTTTTAGTTAAGGGGTACTTTAACAGAGTATTTGAGTATGAAGCAGCTTGAATATACAGATCAGTATTTCTCAGATCCAATAAATTGATATGGTAAGTCATAAATCTGTGTATTCATATTACTAGTAGCTACTCATACTAATACTAATATGATGTATACTATGCATTAGAACGATATTACGATGAATTAATATTAGTACCCAGATTTTGCTGTCAAATCTTTTTGTTAGCATTTCTTAGATATGACATGAAAGGATTAAAATCTCCTGATTTTGGATACTTTTTATTTTAAGTCATTTTTGTTTGAGTGTTTTAGTTACAACATGGGTTCAATAAAATATTTGTGGAAACCTTCGCAATCTTTCAACCAAGGTTTAGTTTGTTTTCCTTCTTTTTAGAATTTTAATCACTTTTCCAATAAACATTTCCAAGCTGCAATTGTTCATTCTCAGTTTCATTTTTACTACGAGGGTAGTCCCAGAAGTACCCGACCTAACAAAGAAAACACAAAAAATGTATTGAAAATATCTTAATTTCTCTAGTCTCCTTTTAGCACGATACACTTTTCCCAGTGATGTTCAAAAGCTTCGATACCCTGTTTACAGTGAGAATCATCGAGCTCCTCAAAATAGCCATCAACTACAGACTCCACCTCTTCATTGCTGACAAATCTTTTACCACCGAGCCATTTTTTCAAGTTTGGGAACAGAAAATAATCTGAGGGGGCTAAATCTGGCGAATAGGGTGCGCGAGGAAGTATTTCAAACTTTAACTCATTGATTTTGGCCATCGGATGTGTGAACTGGTGCATTGTCTTGATGAAACAAAACTTTCTTTTTCGCCAAATACGGCCAGTTTTCTCAGTTTCATCACTCAAACGCTGCAATAAGTTTGCACAATACTTGCCGTTGATTGTTTTTCTTTCGAAAGATAATAATAAGATAATCAATGAAAATTATCCCGAAATACTGATGCCATGACCTTGCCTGCAGATGGAACTGTATTTGCCTTCTTTGGAGCAGATTCTCCCTCTTTCAATCCATTGGTTTAACTTTCTCTTTGTCTCAGGTGTGAAGTGATGGACCCACGTTTCATCCCTGGTTATAAATCAATGCAAAAACTCGGTTTTATTGCTGTGAAACTTCACCAAACGCTTGATTGAAACATCCTCAGGGCCTTCTTTTGTTCCATTGTGAGAAATTGCGGCACCCATCTTGCGCACATGTCCAAATTTTTAGTCATTATTCGATGTACAACACTTTTTGAAGTGCCTACCCAATCTGTTTGCTTCAGCACTTTCAGTCAAAGGTTATCAAATGCCATTTTGTGGATTTTCTTCACAATTTGTGGCGTGGTCACCTCATTTGATCGACCACAGTGATGTACGTCTTGGAAGCTCGTACAGCCTCGTTTTAACTCTGATACCCAATATTCAGTGGCAGATCAAGTCAAGTGGGGGCCCCAAGCAGTAAAATTTTCAGGTCCCTCAAACTCAAGTAAGAAAACAAAGTTTCAAGAAAACTCTCATTAAGTTGTTAATAAAAAAGAAAAGTAATTAAAATTTCATTACATAAATTTATTTAAAAAAAACATATTTTTTACATAAACTTCAGTCTTGCTTTATTTCTTGCAAATTCATCAATTATTTTGGCAGTGTTAATTCGGTTTAAAATTTCTTGTTCTATATGCAGAACGGCCACATTAATTAATCTTCTTCTCCCATAGTACTCCTTAAATAAATTTGTACATGCTTTAAAACAGAACACCATCTCTCTCCTGATACATTAGATAAGGAATTGTTAAAAAAAATTTCAATAATATTTCAACATTCAGAAATGTGCAAGACATTTCTTTGGCCTTTTGATAGATGTCTGGTGTGGATTTTTTTATGGTGTCCTTGTTTTCTTTTAGAAATATTAAAAAATGGTCAAATTCATCTTCAAAAGTATAAACTAAAAAAAAGTTTAAAAAACTAAAAGGCACTAAAAAAAGTTGAAGGATTTACAAAAATGATATTGATGTCATCTTTGTGTAAATCCTTCAACTTTTTTATCGTGTACCTTTTTTTCTTGTATTGATAAATCCTAATAAAAAAATATTGGAAAATCCTCCACAACAACTTCATACGTCTGAGTTCTTTGAGATAATTCTGCCTTGGTGTTACAAATACAAATATTGCCGACCAGCTACGGGCTCAAGCCCAACAAGGCTGGTCCTTTGTTTATGAATTCCCCAATTCCCACTGACTATCAGTGTTATCACATATGACATAAAATGAATTGACTTATGAAATTTTCTTATTATAAATTCGTGTCCAACTTCTTTGTTTTCACCAAAAAACATTTTTCTCTTTTGTTGTCTGTGAGTTTGTCCATCTTCCACATTAAATAATAGCCCCAATAAATCAGTTCCCTATTTTTCAAATTCTCTGAAATTATTGATAAAATTTTCTTGTGACTTTAGTAGGATAGATCATTTTAACAGTTTGCATTCCACTGATTCACTAGTAGCATTTATTCTTTGTAAAATAGTATTCCAAATAACTGTTATTAGGTGGTTTCACATTTGTCTATTTTCTTCAGAAGTGGTCACCTCCACTATGGTAACTTTGTTTCTTCTGAATTACAAACTTCAGTTAGTCTCATATATGTGTGAAACCAAGTTTTATAGCTAATACAGCATCTGCTTTTGCTGACCTTCTTGTATTAGAAACTCTTTTCACTGCACTTAAAGACGCTGTCACAACTTTCCTCAAACCCTAATGAAAAAACATTTTAAGAACTCGGGGCCCTTTGGTATTTTTGGACCCTACGCGGCCGCTCAATCTACCACTGCCAATATTTTACTGTTGTAAACGAAGGAGCAGTCTTGCCCAGAGAAGAATCTAGCTGTGCTTTGATATTGGTTGGACTGAGGCCTTTCAAATGAAAGTATTGTATCACACAACAGTGACTAATTTTTTCTATGTTTACAAATGCACTGAGAGCGTTCACTATTGATGACTGCCAAATGAATACTAAACAACGTAGTGTCGTCAAACATTATAAGGTTGGCACTTTCTACCATAGTCATTCTTTTCAAAGAACCACCATCCATACGTCAGGTCGGGTACTTCTGGGACTATCCTCGAAAAACTATAGTGAAAACTTAGTGAGAACCTTTGTTTTTTGTGACACTTTCAACTTTGATCAACTTTTTAGTTTATCAAGAAAAGAAGAATATTAACAAACATATTAAACATAATTTTAATTTGGAAGAACTGTATTTGAGATTCTATTCAATTTTACATGTCAAAAATCAACACAGAACATTGCATGTAAGAATATTTCCCAAAGAAAAAATATTTACATATTATTTTTCTCAAATTTGAAACTTAATTATTTTACAATACATGTGGTAACCTTATTTCTACAAAAATTATCAACGACAGAAACACACTTGGACTATTTCTCGAAAAAATATCTTGTTTTTCTCAAACAAAAGAATTTCATAAATTTTATAAACTAAAATTAACTTTACAAAAAATGCGCGCTGTTCATCAAAACAAAATATCGAAATTTGTGTATCTCACAATTACAGTTAGTACCACTTGAAATATTGCGTATGAGGCTTTAATTAATTAATGTTTGGTGTATAGCTCAATAATATTTTAGATTTATTTCATTGACTCAAGAATTTTATTAATATCTTTGTGATGCTATTTTATTTCTTGCTGGTATCTGATTAAAATTGACTAAAAGTAAAAATTACAGAGATGACTACTTCTCTGTGGTAAAAATATAAATATGTGTTAGAGAAGAGAAGTGAAATCACAGTTGTTTGAGTACAGAAAAGAAATCTTTGCCGCCGATTTTTCCGTGATTCTTTATAAGAAGTTAATAAAATAATTTAATTTAGTCTTCCCAAACAAAATGGATTTTTTAGAATATCCAGAGATAACAAAAGAAGAAAAGGGAGGAATGGTACAAAATTTGTTTCCGGAATTATTAACATGTTCAGATCATTCTAATTGCAATGCAGTGTCACATAATTTGCATATTTATTTCTTAATCTTGTAACATCTCTTTCTAAACATTATACAATTTTCAAATGCCTCATTTGATTCATGTGTTTGCATTTCCCTGCCTCGGTTTGTTTTGTTCCTTTCATTTTCATCTGTTTTTCTTTTGATTCCTAACTATACGTCAATTACACTATTTTGTCATTTTATTAACTTTTCACCATGTTTCATAATTTACTAATTCGTGTTTTATTTCAGATCCCTGGTCGCCTAAAGCTTACAAACCAGTCTTTTATATTTAAGAACACCAAGACCGGAAAAGTTGATCAAATTCAGGCTTCTGACTTAGAGAATATAAGATGGCAAAAAATTGCCTCCACTCATGGTCTACGAATTATGTTAAAAAATGGAATGTTGTATCGTTTTGGTGGCTTTGTTGAAACAGTGAGTCACTCTTTTTTATGTTTTACAACCATTTGCTTAGATGTCATTTTGTTTTGGGACCCATTTGTCATTTTCATCAGCTATCTTTATTCTTACATTGTTGTCTGTCTTGTATTTGATTCATCTTGGTCAGAGAGAGAGATCTAACCTGTGTGCTATGATATCCTATCTTCCAGCAGTGGTTCCCAAAGTACTGTCAGCAAACCTCCACGGATCCATGACAAGGTTTTAGAGGTTCTTGGAAAACTTGCATTATTTCTCCTGCTAATTTAGGGAATTAAAAAAAAATTCAGTGCAGCTTTGATATTAAGACTTGACAACATTTGTAAATCATCTGTTTTGATTTTACCATGTCTGAACTGGAATTAATGTGATATTTTATAACATTCATATTTTTATAGCCTAAATAGCCTGGTCCCATTAGACTTAAAACTTGTAAAATATTTAACCTAAACAAACTTCTGCAACAATATTTTTTAAGAAAAATGTAAAGATTTATTTTTTATTAACTGGAATACTTATCAAGTTGGGTACTGTCGCAGTCTGCATCATCTGGTGGCAATGGTCCGAAATAACAGTTTTAAGATGGGTTGCCTTAACCTCCTACTAAAATGTGCGCCAAGGCCGTTGCCACCAGACTGCAGCTGTGCCTCAAGTTGTGTTTAAAAAATCAATTGTGTGGATTTTTTAACATCTGTTTTCAAAAAAAAAATTTGTTGACTACTATCCACTAAACGACAGTTTTTCTAAGAAATTCTTCCTGCCTATCAAAGCTGTACAAAAATAATCTTCTATCATTTTTTCTGGGTTGTTTGTGCTTTAAAATAGAAGTTTTGAATCTAAAAGAAATAAGAAATTCTAGTATTCTTTTAATTCCAACTAATTTTAACTGTAAAATTGATTTGAAACTAATAGGATTAATAATGTCTTTAAATCTTGTTTTGCATGAACTTATCTTGGACCAAATTGAGTGATATAAGTGCATCACTTTCTGTATTTTTTCTTTTGATGCCAGACAGACCGGTCTCTGGCTCCCAACCACTAACATTTTTGTAGTTTGTTAAAAAGTCAATCCCTGGTTTCAGTTTGGTTTTGTGAAACACGAATTAAGGTATAAATATTTTACGCAATATTAACCTTCAAAGTGGTTTTATTGAGATGAACAGTTGAACAGATCAGCAAGCTCTGTTTAAGTGACTTCCTTGAAATAAGAATCAACAGATATTTCTAAGGGTTAAAGGGTCGGCTGCCTGCTTTGAGGCATAGATTGGAGAGGACTCGTAAAGCTTCATAGTTGCTAAGGGATTGAATGAGTTTGCGATTTGCTATTGTATGTGTTTTGTTAACTCCAAGTTGGAAAAACAACTTGTCCTTTGCACTGAAATGGTGACCATTTGGAACAGGTTTTTGTACCAGACACTGGTCACTACAGGGCAGTTTTCTATGCGAAATTAAACCGCCAGGAGGGTTAAGGGGAAAATTGTGAATCACATGCTGTCTTATGTTGGTCTACATAACTCCATTTAATTTTATAACAAGGTTCCCACAGGTCAGGAAAAACCTAGAATTGTCAAAAAATTAAATTTTGTCCAAAAAAATAGAAAATTACGAATTTTTGTCAAAAACTTGGAAAATTGCCTCAATGTCCTGGAAAATGATTGATCATGGCTTCCCAGATGCTTTGAAGAAAAGTAGCCATAACGATTAGTATACAGTTTCGTATAACTTAATTTTATTAATTGAATTTTTCAACCGATTTGAAAAAAAAACAGCTAATATTTAACAGGTAAAGAATTTTGTTTTGATTTTAGATGATAATCACAAATTGATTTAAGTCAAATATGTTCGATCAGTTGAATAAGCTATTTTGATGCAAAATTACTTGGGCTTTGTGTGTTAATTTATTCAGTGTATAATTCTTAAATTGGTTTTTATTAATGGCTGTGAATGCTAAATTATTTCTTGGTTTTTCATCTTTAAAATGTTGTCAATTGCTTGAGTATGGCTTGGAATTTTGTAAAAATTTGTCTGGAAAAGTCAGAATTTTATTTCTGAAATAGTGTGGGTACCCTGTTATAATCTCAAGGGTGTTCTTGTACTAAGACACCAGAAATTCTGCTCCTAGTTTCAAACCCTGATGTAAATGTTTTTTATGATTTGTGTACAATGAATTACCAGAAATAGAAGTGTAATCCATGGTCTGATTATTTTAAAAACATTTTTGGATTATTATTTTATGAAAATCATTGCTTAATTTCCTGTAATTTGTTGTTTTTCAGGATCATGATAAATTAGCGAAATTTTTCCAAACTAACTTTGAAGCTGAGTTGAAAAGTAAGGATTTGTGCTTAAAGGGATGGAATTGGGGAACAGCAAAGTTTGTTGGTGAGTGTTCTGTAATAGTAGTTTGTGTTATTTTTACCTTGTTAATCCTGTAATTTACCAGTTAATTTGCTTAAAGGCACTAAATTAGATTTTGCGTAGAATGTTATTTCATATATTGGGATTACGGCTTTAAATTATGCATTGTTCCTTTGGGATGAACTAAAACCCTAAATCTATCTGGAAGAAAGCTCTTTAAGCTGCTGGCTCGGACTCATTCAAAGTATAACAAAGATGTCTCATACTGCAAATTAATGGGAATCATGTCTACAAATTCGAAGCGAACCTTAGGGCTAATCCATTTATTGATGATTTGGGGGAAAGCAAATTTGTCCTTTCAATTTTAGTTTAGGAATACATTTAGTAATAATAAACATACCAAAAATCTGAGTGAAGAACTAGTGGAATAAGATGATTGAATGTGATGTGGAAAATGCTAGTGTTTGTTTTTCATGTGGTTCAAGCCTTATTAAAAAGAGTGGGGAAAATGTTCATTGTGAGTATATGTAAGGGAAACTTTTTGTTGTTGTTTGAATTTCATTAAAAAAATGTTTTAAAGCTTAACCAACATAAATTAAAACAATTTTGATATTTTCCTGTGCTACCTGCCCATATTTTTATTGAAAAGATCATCTCATTTTGTAATGGATTGTTTTCAGGGAATGTTCTTAGTTTTGACGTTGACAAAAACACAGCATTTGAAGTCCCTTTGGGAAATGTTTCTCATTGCACCAGTGCTAAAAATGAAGTCACTTTAGAATTCCACCAGAATGATGAGGCTGCTGTGTCACTCATGGAATTGCGTTTCCACATACCAACAGACCCCAATTCTTCTGTTGATCCTGTACAGGTATGGATGACTTTCTACTCCAAACTGCTTCACTTGTAGATTTGAGATCAAAATGTTGCATACTCTATACAAAATATCTTGTTTTCTTTTCCTGTTGTATTAGTTTCTTGAAGTATTTTGGTTTTCCTTATTTAGCACTAGCCACTGTATGGCTAGCCCGGCAACGCCCAGATGTAAGGTATTATTCTGGTTTAAAATTTTCCGCAGATTTCAAATCCGTTGAAATTTTTAATCTATCTTTAACGAATCAGAATTTACGAAAACAAACTTAACAAATCCCAGTCAAAATGTTTTAAATTTTTTGCTCTCATTGGCTCAAATGGAATAGAGCAGGAAATGTAATCTCTTTCTTCTTTTTTTTTTTAAGGGAAGGGTAGAAGATGCAATTTGTTTATTTTTGGAAAGCGAAAGTTCAAGTGACATCACAATCTCTTGTGAAAATATAAAAGATGTATTCAATTTAAAAATTATTTCTTCAAATAAAATCATATTTTAGGTATCGGATGTAAAGTGAAATTTTCTGCAGATTTCAAATCCGTTGAAATTTTTACTCTATCTTTAACGGTCTAGGAGGTATAAAAAAAGAACTAAGTAACTCCAGTTAAAGGATTTTTTGTTTTTATCATCTGGCTGGAAAATTATTCCTCCAAAAAATCGAAAAGGAAACATAGAAAATAAATTTAGAATATGTCATCTTCTAAGCTGTTGCATTCATTAATGATTAAATTCATTTTTTAATGTTCTAAACTGAATTTTAAAATTGCGACCCAAAAATTGCAAAGAATTCGGGCTACCTGTGTGCCAAATCCCATTACTGTAAGTGCCATAGATTCGTCAGGACTTTGTGTGCAAGAAACAAGCAAACAGACAAACACTTCCTTTTATAATATTAGTTTCGCATAATTTGTCAAGGCTAATTTATGCATAAATATTTTGTGTAATTTGAAACTGTTATTTGGTGTGTACAAAAGTTGCTCATTTAGATTCTAATTTAAGTAATTTCATTCTCAAAACCTGATATCTATTATTTCATTCAGTTTGACCTTTTAGAAATGCAATTTTTTTTTCTCATGCTTACTCAGTCAGATTGTGGAATGAAAAGTTTCTGTTTACTGATATTTAATCATGGTAATTGATAATACCTGAAGGTTCAGCTTGTGTCACACATTACACATTTGCTCTAGGAGATGAAAATGTTTTCTGATGTTTGTTTACTTTTATAGCAACGTTGAAATAGCAAGAAAAAAAAATTTTAATTGACTGTTTAAAAATTTAAAGAGCAATCAATATGAAATTTCAACGTACTAGACAAACGTAAACATTACAATGTGGCGCACAATGATCTCGCATAGCACTTTGAGGTCATGGGCTTTTGACGTACTTTTTAGTAATTTAAAACTTGAAATTTTAATTAAGTCCTTTTTATGGGTTTTAATTGTTCTTTTTGAGCATTTAGACAATCAATCTATTAATAAAACACAGAAATGAGCAGTTTCCTCACTGTTGCAAGTTCCTCATTGGTGGATTTTTTAATCAATTTAAAATTATGTATTAAATTAATTCAAAGGTACTCTATTAGGTACATTTTATTTTTATCAATTATAATCTACATTAAAAGTACCTTGTGTCGAGTCACAATGTCAACAGTATATACACACAGTCCAGTCACATTAATGTGACCACCTGTCAAAAGCCAGAATAACCACCAGACATGCAGGAAGAGAGTCAATTAGGTTTCTGAAGGTGTTCACTGGGATGCTGAGCCATGCCGACTTCAGTGCTGTGGCCAACTGCACAAGATTACCTCCCTCCTCCAGCTTGGATCCTTCCGGCAATTGTTGCAGTGTGTTTGCTTTCAGACGTTTCACACCGCCAACGTCCATCTGTCTGATGGAGCATAAAACGTGATTCGTCGGAAAAAGCCACCTGTCGCCACTCTGTGGACATCCAGTTGCGGTACTGGCGTGCAAATTCCAGCCTTCGTCGCCGATGAACAGCAGTCAGCATAGGTGCATTAACCAGGCGTCTGCTGCGGAGGCCCATGCGCAGCAACGTTTGCTGAACCGTTGTTGAGGATACACTCTTGGTAGCCCCTTGGTTCATCTGGGCGGTCAGTTGCTCAACAGTTGCACGTCTATTCGCCCTAACGCATCTCCGTAGCCTTCATTCGCCTCTTTCATCTATAGCCCGTGGAGCACCACATGTGCCACGCCACTGATTTTGGATAGTGCCATTTTGCCATGCACGGTATACTTTTACCACGGCGGCACACAAACAGTTAAAAAAATTAACCGTTTCCGAAATGCTTCCACCCTTGGCCCGAAAGCCAATAATCATGCCCTTTTGGACGTCGGATAAATCGCTACGTTTCTGCATTACGCCAACGATTAAAGCTCTAGGACATCCTTTATATACACTCCACTGCAATGTGCTGCCACCTGCCTTTTGTGATTGGTTATTTCACGTTGACGTTGAAAGTAGGTGGTGGTCACATTAATGTGACTGGACTGTGTATATATATAGTGTATACTTGCATAATTATAACAAATTTTATTTCTAAATTCCTCATATGTGTTTAGTGTTTCAGCAAACCTTCAATTTATAACTAAGTTTACCAAAACGTATGGACTAGGTTTATTTTAATAGAAATTAGAACTATTGCATGTGTTTAACTGATTTGTGAATGCTTTGCTATATTTCAGGCTTTTCTTGATAATGTTCTGGATAAAGCTAGTATCATACAAGCTACTGGTGATGCTATTGTTACATTCAAGGAATTACAATGTTTGACTCCAAGGTTTGTATAAATAATTACTGAATGTATTATTTTCATTTTGTAAATTATTTATGTTCTTACAATGTCTTATTTCCATTTAATTTTTCCATTAATTTACATTTCAGGGGTCGTTATGATATCAAAATTTTCCCCTCTTTCATTCAACTTCATGGTAAAACATTTGATTACAAGATACCTCTAAATACAATTCTAAGGCTATTTTTGCTACCTCACAAGGATAACAGGCAGATGTTTTTTGTGGTATGTATGAACAATTTTATTTTATTAAGGCCATTATTTGAATCGCCTCACTTTATTTTTTTATTCTTCACCTTGTTACTTTAATGTGTGTTAATGTTATGATAGTATACATAATATTGAATATTATGCAAGTTTTCATATTTTAAAAATTTGCTATATGTAACTTGCTACTTGGCAACAAGATGAAATTTTATAACATGACTTTCCAGCTAAAATGTATGCTTCATTAATATACAGTCGAGCCTGCATATAGTGAAGTCTCACGAAACACTGAAAATTATTCATTATATCTGATATAATAAAAAATGGACTTACCCGCATGTTCAAAAGCAAAATAATTTTTCAACAAAGGCTAAAACTTTATTTCATATAAGTGGGGAAAAGTCTGTAAAACTTACTTTTAAACAGTTGAATTTACAATGCAGTTGAATAAATAAATGTTATGCGATTGGAAAAACGCACGCAAATTTTGAAGACTGTCCACGGCAGATTTTGATGTCACTAACTGTCTATTTACTTCAATTTAAATGTCTTTCTCTTTGGAATCATGAGAAGTATTTTGTAACACTGCTGCAATTATGTCATTGTCTGTATGTTGTGCTTCAATTTCTATGTTGCAATTGCTAACAATATAATCAGCAAAAGTAACATCACCACATCCAAAATTATTTTTTCATGTAAATTTTCCCACAGGAAACTTTCTTCGGGATCAGGCTCAGAAATAAAATCCAAGTCCCCCTAAAAATTCTGCATGTTTCCAGCAATTTTGGATGGTTTTTTATTGAACCAAAAGCCAAGCATCCTCTAAAAATTGGCGAGCGATTTTAATGTTCACAGCAAAATGCAGATCAGTTTCTAGATTCAAAAGAACACATAAAATAATCTGAAATCTGTAATACACACTTTCACGCATTTTATTTTGCCCATACCTCAAGGCCGCAGCTATGATGCAACACATTTTGATAAAAACACTTACTAAAACTTCCCAAAGAACCAATCTGCTTGTTATGTACTCTGCCTTGCAACATAACAAGTCAAAATCACTACTGTCCTTCTAAAACTGGTTTACAACTCAAGGTTAAAACATGTGACCCTAGTTAACCAACAAACAAAATGTCTTCTCTCGCGTTTCTCGGAAATTATTCTCCATTGCCTCTCTCCCCTAAACTCCGCAGTATCCTATATTCACACTCCTATACTTCGCTATATACGATCTTCTTAATGCTATTTAATATTGCAGTTCCAAGGGGACAGAAAAAAGTCGTAATAACCTATATTTCGCTGTATGCAAGCTTGCAAAAAGTGGGCTCGACTGTATATTATATTATAAATTAATTTTTCACTTTGTGTAGTGTAAAAATACTTCTGAATTATGAATTTTGCTCAATGGAAACATCTGTTTAAATCTGTATTTTGTTACTTTAGCTCAGCTTGGATCCACCTATCAAACAAGGCCAGACTCGTTACCAGTTTCTCATTTTGTTGTTCAACAAGGAAGAAGAAACCACTGTGGAAATTGGCCTTTCTGAGTAATATTCTTTTCTTTATAAGTTTTATATCCCAGTAACGATCTTTTAAATTTTTGAGTTGTGTGCTTTGACTTTTGACAAACTTTAAGATGTGTCATCGTATTTTATAATGGTACATTCAAGCTTTGAAAAAATTGTGTTAAATTATTAAAAAATTATTTTTTACCATGGTAGGGGTTAAAGTAACTTCTTGTCTGTCAATTTACTCCTTTTTCACTTAGAAGCTGGATAATGGTTTTTCTCGGTCCTTTTCCAAAGTTTCTACACTGCTCTATATCAACTCATACAAGATTAAAAAGTGTTTAAAAGTATGATTTAAATGTTAATTATTTTTTAATTTATGTTAACCCGATGAGGATTACGAAATTTTTTAGTAGTGTAGTATTGCTGTGATCATACATCACACTTTATGACTAAATAGCCACATCTATGGGTGAAAAATTCCCTTGGTAGGATTCTATTGGTCAAGAAGTAAAAAACTGGTGAAGTCATTGCATGGTGGAGTAATGGGGTACCTTTGACCTCCAATCCTTGTCTTGACATGAAAGATTTTAGTTTGAAATTCACTTAAAGCTGTAATCCCTGGTCTGATATTCACATTTGTGTGGTGTGGAAATTTGGAGAGTGGGGTGCTTGCTGAGGTGTTGTCCTCGTCATCAGATCGGGGTTCAAAGTGACAAGGTTTTGTCCTCGATCTTTTCCTTTAGGATTGATCACAGACCATTGACATTGGCCCATTGTGTTGCTCCAGTGCAACTTTAATTCAACTTCCTACTTACCTGGGTCTAATATGCTCTCATGCAAAAATATTAACATAGATCAACAAAGTAATGTTTTAGAAAAAGGTAAATTCTGATTATATATTTTTTTGATGGGATGGGGGATTGCTACGAAATTTTTTGGTTTGCGAAGCAAACCAACTCTCCTTTTACAGAGTTTTCAATCTCCTGCGACAGCTGTTACGACTCCTCTGTTAATAATTCGTATAATCCTGATTTGACTTTCCGGTTCATGATCTCATAGCAAGGGCTCTTGCCCCCTGCTCGCCAACCCACGTAATTGCTATGCAACCCCATTTGGTTTGCTTCGCTAACCAACACTCCTCTCGCGAGTGATTTCGTTTTTTTTTTTACTTTAACTCTTAATGAACTAATAGACGCGTCAGTAAAAAACCTTCTCCATCTTGTTCCCTGTACAATTTTGAATGAACCATGTTAATCTCGTAATTTTCTGATCTGTGTTTTCTCGTGAAACCATCTGAGAATAAATCGTGTTGAGCCTTTAGGACTCCAGGCCATGATGTGACAGCGAGTTTCAATGGCCAATTCTACTTCTAATCTCAAGTGTATTTAAAACCTAAGATTCTATGAAAACATGCAATATTTTTTTTTAAACAGTTCTGTTTTCATGTGCTCATTTGTTATTGTACATAGCAATAAAGTTTCCTTTCTAATTTTGCAGAGAAGAGGTTAAGGAGAAATATGAAGATAAGCTCCAAAAAGAAATGTCGGGTCCCACTTTTGAAGTGATAAGTCGAGTAATGAAAGCAACGGTCCAGCGTAAAATAACAGTTCCTGGTTCTTTCAAAGGGTAAAGACATTTTTCTACCTTATCAATTGGTATTTTGTTTTGATATTATTTATTCTACAGTACTGAATTTTGAATTCGTTTTCAACTGAAATAATATGTTCAGCACAGATAATTTTTGGAATAAATAAAATATTTTTTTTGGGGGAGGAGGGATTCTGCTCAAGCTGAATTTATGGTATTTTAGCTGTGGCCTTTGTGATGCTTTTGTATTACATTTCCAAACTGCAAACATTTTAAATTAGAGCTATAGGTTGAATTTTGTATCAAAGAAAGGCGGATGGTTTTTCTATCTAGAAGCTCTGTTGCCTATTACCATAGTGGTACCAATTAGCATCTACTCATTTATTACTAATGCACATTGTGAATTAACGAAATTCTGCTTCACTGCAATTATATTATAAAAACAAACTGATAACTATCAAGTTTCTGCAGCCTCACTAAAGTGGTTTAGTTTAAATTGTGCGCCGACCAACCGGTCTAGTGGTTAAGGTGTTGGCCTCTGGATCGGAAGGTTCCTGGTTCGAATCCGGGGTCAGGGCATGGATGTAATTGTGCTGTCCTTAGTTAGGGGTAGTGATGATCGCCCATTCACAAATGACCATCGCTTCTCGGTCTTGCAGTGGCCTATGATTAGCAATCAAGTGCCCGCCATAATTTAAAAAACAAAAAAGTTTAAATTGTGCGAGTGCTAGCATAAGGAATACCACAAATTCCTGTCGGTTAATGAACATGATTTGACTAAAAGACATGGAATTCTGTGGGAGAAGAAAAAGGGTGGCTTAAGCTGCCCCTTCCCTTTCTTCACCAAGAATAAAATTTCAAATATTGTCTAAGGATATCATGAGAGAAGACAAATCATTCTCCACGTCAACATTGTCTTCTTACTTTTCTCACTGGGCTTAGTCTGAGTTAGAGCAGGTCGGATTGAATTCATTGAGAGCCTGCAGTGGACATTTTTGGAAATTCCCAAGAACTCTGATACAGGAAAGAAGGGGCTCAAGAAAAGCTGGAGCACTTGGCGCGAGGTGGGAAATTATTTTCTCCCCATTAACGGGCCTTAAATGCGAGCTTCGAATCTTAAAAAGGCAGTCTGATGTACACAATTGAGACCTGAAGGGTTGTGCCAGGACAATGTCCTTACACCGTCATGGGGCATCATGGCATGCCCACTGTGCTACCAACCTTCAAATTGTAGGCGGCACAGATTCGATTCCTGCCAGGTACATTTCTCCCTTCCGTGTCAGTAAACCTTTCAATGTGTCAATTACTTGGTATTGTATGTCTTGTGTCAAATACTTGTTACTGTGTCTGGCACAGCATGACCAAAAATGGCAGGGTGGTAACAGAACTGGGAAATCAGGGAATTCTCAGAAAAATTTTTATTTCTGGAAAAATCGGGGAAAATTTCCAAATTTTACAAAAAATCAGTGAAATTTTGACAATTTAAACGGCTACTATTATTGTTTGTCCTATTTTGAGATGCGCGATTATGAGTGTATCGAATAAATCGTATTCGCTGAAATTGTAATTCGAAAAAAAAGAACCATAGTGTCGTAAATTTTGAACACTGCGGGAACCGCCTCCGCCGTTTTTTTCGCGGCTGCAGTGTTTTGTTGCCTTGAGGCTTGTGGGATACAATTTGAAATTTTTGCAACAAATTATATTTTTTGTGTAGTAAATTAATTATTTTTTGTTTGCAATTACATTTTTGTAGAATTATTTATGTATATCTGCATTTGGATTCGATGAATAGTATGACAATGTAGTTTCAGGTGTAAAATGTTCCTTAGTCAAAATATTTTACATTTTTTCTCCAGTTTTTTTAATTCCAATTTTAAGGGTTCCAAACAATAACAATTAAAATATCTAGAAAAAAAACATAAAATATTTGTGGATACTGTATATCGATACCAATCGAAGATCATAACATTTCTTAAGGGAATTATTAAATCAGAGAAATTTTTGTGAGACTATCATGGAAATATCATGGAACTTTTTTTCAAGGATTTTGTTGCCACCCTGAATGGGTTTTTGCACCATAAAACTTCAAAACCAAACAAACAACTTTACACAAGGCAATAGGCCTCTCAAGCTGTGTTAGAAACTTTTGCCTTTGTGTATGTCTCCTTGATAATCTTGTATGATTTTTCTCCTTTGCAGGCACAGCGGAACACCAGCTATAACATGTTCTTTCCGTGCTGGTAACGGCTTGCTGTATCCATTGGAACGAGGTCTGATATATGTCCACAAACCACCTGTGCACATTAGGTTTGATGAAATCGCCAGCGTGAATTTTGCTAGGAGCGGCGGTAGTACAAGATCCTTCGATTTTGAAATTGAAACAAAGGCTGGAGTAGTTCACACGTTCAGTAGTATAGAGAAGTAAGCTGGCTATTTTACTGTCAGTTGTTTTATTTCGATTGCATCACTTCTCGTGCTTTACAGAGATGTTTTGATTTTAGGGAAGAGTATGGCCGACTTTTTGACTTCGCGAACTCCAAAAAGCTCAGAATAAAGAACAGGAATTCCGGACTGGTAAAGGTCTCTTTGACTTTTGAATGTTTTCCATTAATTTGATGCATGCAAACTGAAAAAATATGTTAAGTTAAAATTCTATACTTTGCTGGTTTTTTAAAAGATCTGCTATTAATGTAATCAAAATTCTATTATATCTTAATCTGCTTCAAGAGTAGAACTTGAGAATTGTAACATTTTTGTAGCAACATAACCCATAACACATTTCAGTCCAATGTAATTTATAATGCAATTCAATCAACTTTTGTGTCTGCAAACATGTTTTTACTGTATTCACATCGGTGAACACTGTTTGTAATACTTTTCTGAAAATGGCTAACAACACTAAAACATTGGGAACTATACTGACACAGATATAAAAGTTAGAAAATAGTGGTTTGCTTTATTTAGAAAATGACTTATTATAATAAGTGAATTGTGTCGCTTCTAATGTGGGATTCCATTGACTCAAAGTTCCGTCATTTAAAATGCAGTTATTGTTGTAGATTTCTAAACTTTATTGTGAAGTGAATATTTGAGAATTATAGCTATTGATATGCATTCTCAAATCTCAAGTTTTTCTTCTTTAATATTTTAATATCATATTCCTAACAATTTTTGTTTGAAATTTGTGTTAAATATTGAATATGAATTAGTAAATTTCGGGACATCTGAATTACACTACAGGTTGTCCACCCACTGGCCTTAAAAAGCCCTGGCTTTTTGTTTTAGTTTGTAAGAGACGTCAAAAAAACTTTATGCTGAAAGTCTTTTAAAAATTTAAATTAAAGCACAACATATTTCGTTTCACCAGCATCGTATACTAAGATCATCAGTAATCACAGGCAAAATAGCGTTAGCTAAATACCTATACACTAGCCAGATCCTTAAAAATGAATGTGAAAGGCCCTAATTTTTGTTTTGCTTGAAGAGTAGGAACCTTTTATTACAACACGTTATCATAATCATCACAAATATTAGCTTTGTTCATAGACATACTCTGTCTTCATCGATAATGAACGTTTTTGTTTGCAGACAACCAAGGAGAAACCGGTGTACAATGAAGATGAATTGGTCGATTCAGATGTGGAGGATGAGCCCGATGCATACCTGCAAAGAGTCAAAGCAGAGGGTCGTGACCGTGACGCAGGCGGTGGGTCCACAGACGAAGAATCCTCTGACGAATCCTTCGCTCCTGAGGAAAGTGGAAGTGAAGTTGCAGAGGAGTAAGTGTTGGTTTTTATTATCGCAATCCTATTTGTTTGTTATAACTAGAGCTTGGATCGATATGCAAAAATGTGACCTGAAATGTGCATTACAAAATCCTAAAATGGCGAAATTGCAACAAAAAATGTATCATTCTTACAAAAAGAGTAGTAAGGAGGATAAAGTGAAAATGAGCAGTGCTTTCATTCAATTAATTCACAATTTTATTTTTATAGGGCATATAAAAATAAGTAAAAAATACACAAAGTAACAAATATTCAAAATAAAAAATATAGAAATATTACACAAATGAAAAAAGATTAAAATGAAACATTTCAAAAGTCCTCAGGGACGTAACTGGGGGGGGGGGAGCAGACATGTGGCCGGGCGCCGGATTGGGAAGGGGTGCTAAACAGGGCAAGTATTCTTTTACTATATATATTTACGCATGATAAAAAATTGGTTGCAAATTGCTAAAAAAACACTCAAAACGGATTTCTATTAACTTTAGTGGCTTAAGAAAAAGATGTGTGAAAAATCCAAGCTTTAGTTATAACAAAAAGCCCTTTCAGCTGCAGGGTGGTAACAGAACCTGGAAAACCGGGAAATCTCAGAGAACTTTTTAATTCTGGAAAAATCAGGGAAAATTTCCAAATTTTACAAAAAATCAGGGAAATTTTGACAATTTAAACGGCTACCATTATCGTTCATTTAGAGATGCACTATTACGAGTACTTTTGAGAATCGAATAAATCATATTCGCCTAAATTGTAATTTGAATAAAGAACCATGGCGTCGTAATTTTTAAACACCGCGAAAACTGCCTTCGCCGGGTTTTTTTTCGCGGCTGTACTGTCTTCGTTGCCGTGAGGCTAGCGATACAACTGGTGGTATACAATTCGAAATTTTTGTAACTAGTGATGTATTTTGTGTATTAAATTAGTTATTTTTGTTTGCAATTACATTTTTATAGAACGTTTTATGTATATTTGCAGTTGGTTTTGATGAATAGTATGACAATGTAGGGTGAGGTGTAAAAAGTTCATAATCAAAATTGTTTGCATTTTTTCTCCATTTTTTTTCAATTGCAATTATAAGAGTTCCATTAAGGGTTCCAACCCTTACAATAACAATTAAAATATCTGTAGAGAACAAATACAAAATATTTGTGGAGAATGATCCTTTTACACCCTCTGATCTTAAATATTTAAAAATAGGGTACAGATACACTCTACGTTTATGAGTAATGGCAACAGTTTGGTGATTTTTTTTGGCGCACTTCTAGTAGCGAGTTACGATAAATTAAGGCAACCCATCTTTCGTTGCTGTTGTTGTGGTTTCCATGGCAACCTCGGTAAACGGAAATTTTCATTTTGAATATTCTAGAAATTTCTTTCAAAATCCGTTAAAGTCGTTTGATTTCATTGATTCGTTTGAAATTTTTTCTTTCCTCCCATTGGATATTTTGTTTTTAAAATATCCTTTGATTGCATTGGTCCTTTTAAATCGTTTTCTGTGATACCATTGGTCCTTTTATTTGTATTTTGACAGTTGTGGAATTTTTATTTTGTTATAATAGTTTTAACGACAGGATTAAGAGTTTTGTTTTTTTGACCATTTTCGTTTTCATTATTTTTTTACGAGAGAATTCTGACTTTATCAGGTATTATTTCTTGCTTTTTTTCTTTTGTAAATCTTTTTTCTTTTTCAACATGCTCACTTTATTTAGTGTAATTGATAAGTTTCAGGGTATTCTTACCATTCGTAGCTTAGTTTCTCTGCTGGTTCACAAATGTGTTTTGATATGTGCTTAAGCTTACTACTTTTTGTGAAAAATTTTTAAAAATATACTTTTTAAAACGTTCTGAAATATGCTTAAAAAGTGTGTTGTAAAAAGGAAAAAAAATTGTGACATTAAAAGAGATAGAAAATAATTCTTTCCTTGGTGACTTTAGAAGTGCGCCAAAAAAAATCGCCAAAGCCGTTGTCATCACTCATAAACGTAGAGTGTAGCTGTACTAAAAATAGTGTTGTGTGGATACTTTATATCGATACCAATCACGGATCACAACATTTCTTAAGGGAATTGTTAAATCAGGGAAATTTTTATGAGACTATCATGGAAATATCAGGGAACTTTTCGTCTTGGATTTTGTTGCCACCCTGAGCTGATATTTTACCTGAGGGACAATCAAATGATAAAAATTGTCAAAATTAGCTTGACATGCTTGACCCTCTTGGTGGTTATCTCGATGAAGTTTTCACCATTAGAAGAAAACGCATTAATCGGGTCTTGATCTTGTCATTAAAAAAATCAGCTATAACGAGGTACCTCGTCATCAGCACAATTTTCAGATCTTGATAGACAAGATATCGTCAAACCAACTTTCAAGATTATAATTTTAAAATTATTTTCAATGTTTTGTTGTAAAGTGAGTAATCTGAGGAAAGGAATATGACTTTCATTTTCCAGAACTACTCCATCACAAGCTTTAAAATTGTGCGATTCGTTGACGTACATAGTTGGTTGATATTTTTAAAATTCAAGTACTCAGTCAATCGATAATAAACTATTTTAAAGTGTTGATTCGTCTCAGTCCCACTGAGGTCCAGTCCCTGGGAAATCAGCGTTTGCTTTCCGTGTGGCGCCGTACGCCATCCCACCATTGGTATGCTGGCAATCGTCCTGGACTATCAATCTCATGCTGTGGCCCTCGGCCTTTTCAATCGGCCATGGCCAGATTTCGAAGTGGCCACCTTAAAAGTATAATATTTCAGAACGGGGAGAGAATTTTCCCTCCTTGTTCCTGTTCCCTACCTGCCAGTCCTGATCACCTTCTTCTCTGTCTTGGCGCCTCGTACAAGCAGCTGTTGGTTGATCAGGACTTTTTGCAAGTATATGGGGATCTGGCACGACGGGGCCTTCTGGACCTGGTGTAGGCTTTCCTACACCAGGGGGATGTGCAACAACAACAAAGTGTTGATGATTGTCTCTAGTTTTAATCACTCTGCATTTGTGGTGCCATCCACAGGAAGTCTAGCTTCGCCATTTCATTAAATTATATTTTAATTAAAAACACGTTTTTCATATTTCAAAAATAGCAAATTACAATCTCTATGTTCTGATATATGCCGTGCGAAATTTTGTGTCGCACTGTTATACTATTTCAATGAGTTTCAAGATCAACATATATTTATAGAGATTTTAAATTTTGGAAGTTTTTATTCATTTGATTTCTCTGCAAATTTCATTGATAGGTATGACAGTAATCCACCAACCAGTTCAGATAGTGATGAGGATTATGAAGGATCTGACAAGAGCTCTGGGGATGATTCGACAGAAGTAAGAAAACCAAAAGAAAAGAAACCTAAGGAACCTAAAAAATCCAAAAGCGCAAAGACGGTGGTATGCATATTTAGTTTTTTTCTAACTTATTTTCTTTTGCTGCATTTTGTCAAACTGGAAATCAGAAATTTATTCTTATGTGACACTTAGAAACGAAATGTAATTAATGTATGTTTAAAAACTAGCATCTATTCATAGTGAAACATTAAAATCAACCAAAGTAACTTATATGGGACTTGAATTGTCTTTTGTTTATTTATTATGATGCCTATGGAGTATTTTTTTGCACTTGCATGAAAAGAGATTATTTTTTTTTAAGAAAACAATTTTATTAGAATATGAAGTTGTTCTTTTGTATGTCAAATACTTTTGTATTTTTATATTTTAGTTTTGGTTTTATAAAAATCAGGTCAGTTTTTCATTCGCTAATTTTTTGTACAGAAAACTAAAGTTCTCTCTCAGAAACTTTACAGATTGATTTTTGTTTGCCTGTCTAACTTAAAAACTGAAGAACTGTTTTGTTCTAAACCCCCCTGAGTCTTCAGATCAAAATTCTTGTGATAAACTAGATACCAAATTGTGTATCACTTACAGGAGGTTTTTAAATATTTGCTGATAAAGAGCTTTATAATTAATGCAGACTTGGTAGCTTTAAAAAAAGGTTTAAGCTTATTTGTTATGAAATAAGGTTATAAATCTCACATACAGAAAATATTGATTTACAAGGTTTGATAGTAAAAAATATATAGCTCTGTAGCACAAGACTTGAGCAAATTGAATGTTTTCCAATGTGTGTTTATGTTTTCAAATCATTAAGATCGAAAAAAGAACCCTTAGGTTTCTGAAGGAAATCAAATTTTGTTCTGCCACAAGGGTAAAATGTATAGTTTAGTATGATGTACAATGCTGGTTTCTTTTCCTTATTGGCATCCATGGTTAAATTGTTAATTAATTTTCTAACTGTAGAAAGAACCTGGCATGAGGAAGAAGAGGCAAAAGAAAGAAAGGGACGAGAACAGACCCAAGCGTCCTCCCTCTGCCTATTTCTTGTACCTTGCTGATGTGCGAGAAAAAATCAAGAAAGATAACCCTGGTATTGGTATCACCGATATTACCAAGAAAGCTGGAGAAATGTGGAAAGAAGTTACAGATAAAACTGTAAGTTCAGAGTATACAAAACCCTCTCGTTCATGTATTATGAACTCTACTCGACTATTTTTGAACCTCTTAAATATCATTTGTCCTTTGTTTAAACAACAAAGGCTAAAACGATATATAGTGAGGTTTATCAGTCATGAAAATAGTTTGCTGTAAATTATGTGTTCTCTGAAGGCAATTATTGCGTTTATATCTGAATGCAATTCTGTATAAGTATTGTTTAAACAATTCTTTACAATTTAGATAAATTCATCAATTGATAAACCATGCAAGTATGATTTGTAAAGAAAACATTAAGCATTCAAGAGAATCAAAGGAATGTCCAATTGTTTGAATGAGTGCTCAATACTTAACAGTGTGAGCAGCGTGATCTAAATAGTAGATAAAATTATAATGGTATTTTTTATAACTTTATAGCTCTCCCAAAAATTGTAAAAGTTTCACTTTGCCCAAAGACTAGATTATGAAAGGGCAAAGTAAGTTTCTTAAGTGAATTTTAGTATGCTTTTGGATGTATCACTATTTTCAGTTTTTCTGCATCACATGCTTGAATCTACAGGGCTGTTCAATAAAGAATGATTATAATTTTTTTAAAGGTGATTAAAAAAAAATCAAGAAAAATAAAATTCATATTGAATGTGTAGCGAGATAAGTGTAGAATAGATAGCGCAAGTTTCACTGTTATGACGTCATTGCTGAGGACTTGGCAGCCGGCCAAGAACGCCTAGTTTTACTTTCGCCTGCGGCAAAATGAATGTGACACGCGACGTGCAATACACTGCATTGAAATTTTGTTTTTGCCTTAAAAAATCGTCAGATCTTTCAAAAACCAATGTCATGTATATTCCCCATCCTCCATATAGTCCTGATGTAGCACCATGTGGGTTTTTTTTCCCGCCCGGATTTGAAGTAACACCTCCGGGAAAGACGGTTTTCATCCTCACAGGCAGTGGTAAAAGTTGCATAGGCGATTTTGAAGGACCTGTCAAAAACTTTATTGAACAGCCCTGGTAGTTGGATAACAAAATATTATATTCTCTGGATATTTTGCAGAAATGGGAAGAAAAGGCTGGTGTTCTTAAAAAAGAATATGAAAAGGCCATGGCAGAATATAAAGCAAGTGGTGGTGGTGAAAGGTAAGAAAATATTTTCTACCCAAGAGTGATCTGCTTTTTAATTATAAAAACTATTACATCAGAGGTGTACGTATATGCATACAGATGTATGTACTAAATGTAAGGATACATTATTTATGTTCAAGATAGTATTTTTTTTTGTTATTGTTTCAATTGGCACAAACGGAAAAGCAAAATTCACGAAGGTTAATTACAAAAGTATGCTCAAACATAACATAAAAGTGATGAGAGAAGGTAAGCAATAAAAAGTTAGCTGCCTATCCATTCTCTAGCCTCCCAGTACCAGCCGCAGAGGTCTCAAATATAGAGGGGACACCAACAGCCCTGGTTGGAAGAGTGGTGGATTAGCAACCAGAGGGTTGTAAGTTCGAAACTCAATCCAACAAAACACTGTCATGCATGTGAGGGCTTGCGCACATTAAATCTGTTGTGGCCTCAAATGTCTCACATTGACGTGGTGTGGAATTTGGGAGAGTGGGGTGCCAGCTTTGGTGTTGATCTCGTCATCTGGCCATGGTTCAAAATGATAAGGTGTCCTAGGATCTTTCCCTAAGTGCTTAATCCCGAACCGTCTCAAAAACTCGTTTCAACATTTTGACGACTTTTATTGAAAATTTACCAAAGGGCAACAAATGTAATTAAAGCAGAAATCTGGTTTCTTGACTCACCAAAGCCTTACTAAGAAAATTTATGTAATTTTAAAATTCAAAACTTTTGCCACATCTTCAATGTCCTTTTCATTAATGGGTTCAGTTTGTGTTTTACCAATTCATTTTGTATCTCAGCAACTATAAAATAGGGTTTTAGATACTTTTTTGTTATTTAAAAATTTTTATGCTACTATTTCTCAAGTGCTGTTCCACAAAATGGTCTACTGTTTTTGTAAGTGTCGTACATGAAACCCAAAGTGCCATAGTGCTAAAGCAATTTATAAAAAAACAGTAGTAGTTCCAGTTCCCCTTTGCAAATGAAGATTTTTTTTTTTTACCAACTTACAACTTTTAAAATGTCAATGATTCACTGCAATAGAAGAATCTTAATGCCATATGCTCAGTTCATACTATCATTTTAGTTGTGTTAAAATGCTATATTTATGTTATTTAAGCTATTGCTGATGATTAAATTATGAAGATTATTATTGTAGGGCATTTTGATTCATTTTTTTAGGAATACCAGTCTGGTCAGTTTCCTCAGAAGTGTAATGACAAAAAGTTATGAGCAAATATGAAATCTTAGCCAAGTGCAGAAGAAATTCACTTAAGGGGACCTAGCAACTTAAAACTGACAAAAAAAAATTGCTTAAAAAGTTGCCTTATACTGTTTAAAATGTTATCCTAACGCTGAACAGGTATCAACCAAGAATAACATTTCATCTCTCATTTACCTTTTTTCATGCTTTCCATGCCTATTCAGGTGGCTAGTGAGTTGGCATGAATAGGTTTATGTCTTTACCAAGAGAAACAGATTTATCTCTTAAATTGGAATTTATCCAAACTCCTCTGCCTGTGAAAACAGGATCCATGCAACTGTTTTCAATAGTTCTTCAGGAAGATTGTTTACAGTTCAGTATCTATTAGAGTGGCTAACTCTACCTCCCTGGCTCTCATTCTGACCTATTTCTCCTGTATATTTCATTATTCACATTATACTAATTGATAGTGAATATAAATGCCAGTTTAAGTAACAAATTGATATGCTTAACCTCAATAAGATCTAGAACTTTGTTTTTAACATGTGAGACTTGAATGACCATACTGATTGGAGAAATCAGAACAGGCAAACCTAATTAATTTGGAGCTAATGGTAACAAATAATTGACTAGTGGGAAAGAATTTTTGAAATCTACACAAGATAAAAAAAAATGCTCAGTTCTGCAGTGGACTAATTCATATAGGTTAGGCCTAAAAAAATCATGAAAATTAGTACATGAACATGTTTATTTAGTATTGTGACATGTATATTAAAATTACTATTATACTATGAAAATTGTATTGTTTCCTTTTCATGAACATTTGTTGGAATGTGGCCATGCTAAACCCGGGCAAAATTTTTCACGACTAAATCTCCCTTAAATTCATGGCCAAAGTAAGACAAACACCCTAATATCTTGAAATTTTCCTCCGAACACTTAAGTACAAATGCTGGACTAGCTTATTCTAGGAATTGTGAAATATTGTTTAAATTAGGGTTGTAAATTAGTACATCATGTATAATACATATTTAACAAGTGATGTGCAAACATCAGTATATATTTTATTAAGTAAACATGGTCTTAAATCTTTAAAGCATAAACCTCATATGAATATAGATTGACGTATCCAACCTTATTTTTCTTTTATTAACAGCAGCAAATCTAAGGAACCAAAAGAGAAAACTCCCAAGAAAGACAAAGATAAAAAACCATCTCAGGCTAACAAATCTCCCACTAAATCTCCTGGATCTTTCAAAAGCAAGGAATATATCAGCAGCAGTGCTGACAGTAGTGACAGTGAGGACAAACCATTAAAATCTAAGAAAAAGAAAGACTCGGATGACTCTGATGATGACAAAGTAAGTTAAGCTGGCTTTAAAACTTGTGCTCTACATTATGTAAGGTTTGCTCCTAGTACAATGTGTCGATATATTTTCAGATGGAAATCGACGAAGGTTCAGCATCAGCCGGTTCGGATTAAAGGTTTAAGGACTGTAAATAGTGATCACTTTTTAAGTTGCTTTTCTTTTCATCTTCAATGTCAATAAAAACATTTTTATACCACATGTGATTTTATTTTTTGTTCACAAGATGGCAAACCCTTTCTTTGCATTGGGACGCCACTGCATTACAGTTGTTAATTTAAATACATTCAGTGCTCCTAACAGGTTTCAAGGTCTAAAAAGGTGACAAAAGTGACTAATTTAACCAAAAAGTGACTAATCGGGTTGAAAAAGGTGACAAAAAGTGACTAATCGAGCAAAAAAAAAGTGACAAATAACAATAATGTTAAATATATTCCAGTATAAAGATAGAAAATAAAAAGATCCTCCCCAGCCACCCCTATCTTTTCTTTCCTGGGAAGGATATTTTTATTTTCTTCATTTAAAAAATACATCATTTTAAAATATTAAAAAAAAAAAAAAATTTTAATTTCTTTATTTTTGACACAGCTTGAAGAATTTCTTCCTTTTCTTTGAAAGATGTTTCATTTTGTATTTTTCTTCTTAATAGAATAATGTGCATTTTTTAAAGTCTGTCTTTGCTGACCAGCATCATTCGAGACTATTACCGCTCCTTCAATCATTGCCTGTACAAGTGCTGCTTCCTTAAAATCTTTATTTTTGTATTGCCTTCTTGAGCCTATCATTGGCTTTCTTTAATAATTTTGAAGCACTGTCCAACGCCTCATTTTCTTCCTTAAGCATAATTTTAAGTTTTCGTTCTTCTTCTATCAACTTTCATTTCTTTGCCAGCTGCTTTAATTTTTTTACTCTGATTCCAGACTATCTTTTTCTTTCATGTCCTCTAATTTTTCTTGTGCCTTATGTTTTATATCTTCCAAATAGGCATTGTAGGCTTTATGTGCAACCCTTCCCATATGCATTAGCTTTGATGTGATAGGCACCAAATAAAGTTGATTGTCAAAATTTGGCAAGCTACTTTTAACCGTCATCAATGCATTGAGTGTGCGTTCTGACATTGATGCTACGTCTCCTGTCAAAGCTCTTACTTACTGAGGCTGAGAAGCCATGTTCAATATCAGCACTACCATGAGAAAGTGACAGAGCAGCCTTCACTAGCTTTGACACAACTGGGTACTTAGGATCAACACCACTAATGTCTCGCAGACTGAAGAACTGGTTCCAGTAAACATCAATAGGCTTCATTCTAGATCCTTCTTCCTCAAATTATCTTTGAAGTAATTTCCACTCATACAGTAGTATGTCTGTCGGGACATCCCATGGCATTGCTTTTGCATATTCTAATGCTTGTCGAACACTCTCAACAGGACCAAGACAGGATAAACTTTTAAGGCGAGATGAACTGAAGGACTTCTTCAAAAGATATTTAACACTGGCAATGTAATGCTTCTGAGACCTTAGAAAAAGTCAATTCCTTTCATTCTCTTTGATATTCTGTAGCACTCTAGAAATTTGATCTCCAATCACAATATCAGCCAGAGACAACAGTTTGTGAGAACATATATCTTCCAATTTATCCATTTTCAAATCTCAAATAAATTCCTCTTTGTAGAAGATCCTAAACAAAATTGTTCTTGTCAACAATTCAAGTTGAGAATGAAGGTTTTGTATTAGAGGTTCCTTTTTCTGAAGAAATTCGGTCACACAATTAAATATACTTGCACTTGATACGACAAATATCACCTCAGCATTCATAGTTTCTCTTCTAAGTAAATGAACAACTTTTTTGTAGCCTGGTTTTTGTATCATTTTTGGCTTCTTTATTGGAATGTAGTCAAGGAAATACTTTCTAACTGCAATTCACTGTTCAAGCAACCTTTCAGCAGCTGGCTTTAGGCTTAGTCACCTGCTTGATGAAATGGTGAGTGGGAAGTTTCAAGTCTTCTTGAATTTGTTTGTATGTTGACCAATGCTTAGGCCACTGATTAAAAAAATCTGTGAATAGAAAAAACTAGTTCAGACACATCTTTCCCAAACTCGTTTAGACGTTTAAGAAAAGCATTATGTATTGTGTGAATATTACATGTCCCAATGTTAATTAGTTCCTTTTTTCGGGTAGAAAGTAAGGAGTCATTAATCTTTTTAAAAACTGACTTTCACTAAAAAACTCAAGAATTTATAACAATCAACTTTGATGATAACAGATTGCGATTTTCAATACGTTCGCAACGCTCTTTCAATATTTAACCCTCTGGATACGGAGATGGTCGAAATTTTTGCATTGTCTGGTTACGGAGGGGTTGGAATCTTTCAGATTTCAAACTCTTGAAGAAACGGCTGAAGTCCGTTAAGACTTCCATATCCTCATTTCTGTGCCACAAGGAGAGCAGTGCGTGAATACCCTCCGTTCCATAATCAGAAATGTCAGGGTTGTCGATGGGGAGCTTAGAATGTGTGAGAGGTTGATGATCTATCCCCTTAAAAACTTTGCCGAAGAAATCTTCGAGTGTAAATTATCATACATATTGAAGATTCTGTCGTCCTTTCAGAGTTTACCTGCGACGTATCTATACCTTCTAGACATAATCATACCCACAATAGAAACGGCAACATGTGATGACAAAGGTACTAAACGCATTACCTCTCCTCATGGGGGAAAGTCGCCCCCAGGAGGAGAGGCCGGTTCAGCCGTGTTTCCGTAACATGAAGGTAGTAGCCGCTCCATATGCTGAGGGTTAATGTTGAGTTAATATCAACTTGATCTGTCCGGTCTCTTGACCTCTCCATTCTTGTCTTATTCCAGAATCCGAAAATAAAACGGGTCTGTTGAGACCGCCCTCAGATCTGTGTATGGAGGATGTTATCCCCCTTTAAAGTGACCGCTGGCATCGATCACCATTTACAAGCTGTCAGCGTCTGACCTTCTTGAGGGTTCTTCCTTTTGTTCGATCCTGCCGACCGGTGATATCTCTCTTGCGCCAAATGATATGCCACACAATACTATGAAAGAAAAGCGTCAGTCATAAATGCCACTCAAGGTTCTATTGCTCAAGTTAGGTTATTACGTAAGAGGGGTCGAATATGCAGATGTCCCTGCTTCCCTTAAACTTCGACGCTTCGCCTTACTGATAGCCTTTTCTTGTGGGAAAATTTCCAGAACTTGCTGCTAATACACAGCGGGCAACATGAAGTATACTTTTACAGCTCAAACGGTACGTTTTTGAATCCATTCTTGCTGTGGAACGTAGCGTGCATTTCAAAATTTAATTCGTGCAAACCCTGTTTTTTTTTAGAGGAAATATGAATTTTTTTAATTGCACACCAAAAATTTTTCTTCTTTAAATGGAATTTAAGAACTTAACCCCTGAAAAGGTGACAAAAAATAAAAAGGTGACGTGTTAGGAGCCCTGTACATTCCCAAGAACATCACAATGTTATGTCAGCAATTGGGAGAAAAAGTGCCTTTCAAACACTTTACTCATGAATCAAGATGTTTTGTATGGTACAAATTTCAATCTACTTTTTGTTTCGCACGTATGTAAAGTACCAAAACCAAAATTCCTCCGACATGGGGTGTATTGTGAATTATAACCACAACATAAATGCAACTTTTAAAAATGTAGCTTAACCCTTCTTTGCATAATGGTGGAAATTTCCGTCATAACATTGAATGCCCAAAATTATATAAAAGAACAAGTTCACTTTAAGTTGATCATGTTTGGATACTTTTTTAATGTCCATTGCATAAAAAAAAACATAGATACACTTGCTTATTTTTGACAGCTATCAGTAAAACGAGCTTGAAGTTGTCATTCCGCTGTTTGTTGTAGTTGCAATAAACGTATGATTTCGTTTTTAATTTTGTTTTATTATATTTGAGTTTCTATTGCTAAAAAAGTGAAAATGAGTGGAAGAAAGGTTTGTAACATGTGTTTGTTATTTTTAGAGCAATTTCTGAAAAAGTTTGCATTTAATTTTAAAAATACCACATACCATCCTATTGTTTTTTGCTAGACTTATACTATAAATATATACCGAGATTTTTTTAACCATGAATTATATCACCTTGATTTATTTCACCAATAAAGAAAAAATCATGCAAAGAAGGGTTAAAGTGAATTAATATAAAATTACTATTTTATTTTTTGCCCTCTGAACCAACTCTTTGATCACGTGTGTCTAATCTTGCGAACGTCGAAATATTGCGGATCCAACAAGAAGTTCATGGAAAGAAGATGTTCTTCCTAACAGACAAAAGTGAAATTAATGGCAAGAAGTATTTTTAACACATTGGTTGGCACTCTTGATAACCCAGAAGAAACTTGCGTAAACGACTACAGAGTTTGCGAGGTGAGTGTCGATCAGCAATAGGATGTTCGCCTTGTAGATATGACGTTTTAAAATCTCTGAATGCTGTGCGAAAGGATTTTGCACTTCTACTATCCGATACAGCACATTATATGACTGCGGCTAGCGCAGGTTTTCAATGTTAAAGAAATTACTGGCCAAGGATCGGCCATTCAACGTTCTTCTGTATTTCAGTATGTATTATAATACTGTTGTACACAACTAAAATTGTCAATATATTTTGAAATTTTTCATTTTTTACGAATAATTTATTTTAGAATTCAGTGTATCAAAAATAAATGCAACTTTTCCCATTTTTATTGCAACAAAAAAGTTGCCCTAATCATCACCAAAACTGTACTTGTAAGCAGTTTTATCGCCGCTAAAAAGCGATCGGAAGTATTGTGAAAAAATAGTCATTTGAAAACTTAATTTGGTTTTCAAAAGAAAATAAGCACTTTCTAAGGACTATTGATGAAAAATAAGCACTTCTAAGGGCCCTTAGAAAGGGAAGGTCAAAATAAGCACCCATGGGAACCCTGATTTAGAATCTCCTCTTTATACCGTTGCCATTCTAAAGAAAATAATCAAATTCTAACAAATTAATTTTAAAATGTTCTAGATTAAATTTTAAAATTTGGGCTTCACAAAAGTTGCAAAAAATGTGGACTACCTGTGTGCCAAATCTCATTACTGCAAATGCCATAGATTCGTCAGGACAGTACGCAGACAAGCACTTTTACGTTTATATATGGCATAGCAATATCCCAAATTTTAAGGTAATGGTAATTTTTAGTTAACGTCGTACTAGAGCAACACAACGGGCTATTGACGACGGTCCGGGATCAGTCCCTTAAGGGAAAGATCCGAGGACAACACCTCGTAATTTTGAACCACGGTCGGATGACGAAGCAACACCCGAGCTGGCACCCCACTCTCCAAACTTCCACGACAACCCAACGTGAGGACTTTTGGCCACGACAGATTTAAGGTGCACCAGCTGCCTCTACACCATACGCTTAGAAACATCCGGACCCGGATTCAAACCAGGAACCTTCCGATCTAGAGGCTAACACCTTAACCACTATACCGGTTGGTCGGCAAATTTTAAGGTCATATACTTATATTTACCAAAAGAATAGTGAAATCTGATCAATACTCTAAGTGTGCAGTGAAAATTTTCTAAATGAAATACTTTTCTTATTAGTTTGTATTTAAAAGTCTACATTGTATCATTAACATTTAATCCCAAGTGGTTTCAACTTGGATCGCAATTGTCAACTGTATCTTCAGTCTCGTAAGTCATGGATTATTTTGAATGCATGAATGCTTGACAATTTTTTTTTAGCCAATTAATCTTGAAACCCATAGTTAAAAACAATGTAATGTCCAACTCAATCCCTTCCTACTATGCATCATTCATTACCAACTTCAGGAAGCAACTGGTCTGAAGGCCAGATGAATGCAAAGATTTTTTTTCCCTTTAGCTATAACTCGCAAGTTGTTTCATTAAAATGCAATTCCTTAAGATACAATGTAGTTTTGAAAAGAAACTTGGAAATGAAATTTCAACTCCACGTTACATTTTTTATTTAAGAATATAGAACATCAATATTCAAATATAACACTTGACATTCAAAGTGCACCGAGAATACTTTGGTTACAGTTACTCATAGCACCAATCATAAAACAAATATGTAAACATCTTTTCAGTCAATAGCCATGAAGAAACTGAATAGTTAACCAACACTATATGCCAATTTGTAATCGAGTTTAGTTCCAAATAACTTAAGAGATTGCACCCAAACGTATTAACCTATTGCTTTCGTAACCATTGCAAGAAATATTGATATTGAAATATTTTCTAAACATTTTGGTTGAAAAAAGAAACTGTTCAAGGAAGACATTGAGAAAGTTTTGATTAACTTTACCTATTGAGAAAAGTTACTTCATACCCACATGCTATAACACAATTAAAATATTGTGAAACAACCAAAAATTTTTACTTTGCAAAGTACTCAAGTCTTTCACACACAAGCAATATTTCATGTAACGAAGTTACTCTAAACACATATTTGCATTGAATGAAAATATATCTCATGAAGGAAATGAACTAAACTGCCATTCCTACGTCGATCTAAAAACTAGAAGTTACTCCTACATTGTCATCGATCTATACACCAAGAAAATAGTATACAAATGTAGATATTATGTGTCATGTTTCTACTGTAAACCATTTATAAAGGACTAAAAGCAAATCCAACATGTCCACCAGATCTAAAAAGCAGTTTCTGGTATTAAATCATGTTCCTTGGAAATATATTAACTAGAATAAAACTAGTAACATTAAAAGGAAATAAGGTTACTTCGAATGGGATTTTTTTATTGTAAATTATTTTGATTAAAATTGTGTTATAAATCAGAGTCAAAACTTTGCAGATAAGAAACTGGTGTCTGAAGAATATTAATTTTCCTGATAGAAAACTTGTTGCCAACGAGACTACGACTGAAGAATTCTCATGAACTTATCAGAATCACTCCATAATTTAAAAATTACGTTAGATTAAAGGAGTTATCTTGTGAAAGCAATTCTGGCAACTTTTATTTCTTTAATGGCGCATATCAACAAAATCATTAAAATGTTCTCATAATATAAAGCAGGAAGCTACCTAGACTTACTCTATAAAATAATTCCAGTCAAAAAGCATAAGGCTGAAATAATACATTTAATAACATAAATTTACACAGGAATAACATCTTCATATTCTCTTTATAAGGTCATAACAGAAATAAATGACAGGATCAAATCAAGTCTTTTTTTTTTAAAGATAGAATTTGGATTCTTCACATAGGAACATAAAACTTGACTTAATATGCGTGATCTTTGATGAAGAGGGTTTCTGCAGCCGCAGCTCCGCTTACGCCACCGCCGTACTTTCCAAGAGAAGCCTCGCTGTTGGCCTAGAGTTAGCGCACAAGACATAGAGGAAGAGCACAAACAGAAAAGTTTCGACGAGTGAGTAGAGAGTTGAGCAACATTAAACAAGAAACATTCAGATTAATATAAAAAGATAAAAAAAGTATAATTTAACAAGAGTGGTTTGGAACCATAACATCAATGCAAAGAAAGTTAGGAGAGGAGTTGAGGATCGGAATGCATTAATAGGACAGCACAGATTTGAAGTAAAAAGGTTAAAAGGGGGTTAAGAAAAGTTAGTAGGCGTGGGCTTTCACGAAATTGGAGCTTTTGGAAGCGACACTTTCAATTGATCCTGCTACATATTTACCCTGACATGCAAGTCCATTAGCCTAAAAGGAAAATGTGGAATTACAGCTACTAAATCTAAAAGCAAAGTAAGGGTATTAAGCAAGGAACACACTACAGAACTATTGGAATATCGCCATGCAATGAAGCAGTGAGCGTTTTAATAGAAAACCTTATGATCCAATTGAATCTTTTAGCAAGTTTTGTACTTCAGGATAGTAATTTCACCTCTCACCAGGAGTAATTTACCAGAACTTACCATGCGAATACTTGCCACCACTTAATCCTGCCTTGTAAATAAAACCTTTGTGCTCATGGGTAAAAGGTTACGAAAACTTTGAAAGAATACTCTTTGAAATAATTATTCCAATTTATTTTTATGTAAAAATTTAAAACAAAGTTGTAAGACAGCTGGCAAAAATTTAATTTTAGAAAAAAAAAAAAAAAAAACTTCAATCTACTAATCAATGATAATCCTGGATTTTGCTTTCAACTCTCATTTAATACTCCTTGATTTTTTTCAACTGCTACAGGCTCACTCTGTACATGCTGGCATAGTTAGATTAAGGATTGTAAATAGTTCATATTTCATGCTTTTAAATTCCTTAAAAATTGAGGAATTTTATTTTTAAAATCATGCATGCAAGCCCTTTAAGAAATTAAAGACAACATTCGAATTGCATGCATGTCCAAAGCCACCTTTTCAATCAACTTGTAAACTAAAATCAACATTTTTGGAATCCTTAATAACAGTGACTTTCAACTGACGTGCCTCGAGTACGCCACTGGTGTGCATTACAAATAGGAAACAATTTAAATTGTACAAGATTTATTTCATTTCAATGGTTGAATTTTGAAATTGAATGTTCACAAATATAATTTTCAAGGAATACCCACATAAATAATTTTTAGATTATTATTTTTTATTACAGAATATCATAAATTGTGTAAAACATTTTTTGAAGGCCATTTTAGAGCAAAAATGGTAGGCAGATTATCATTATTCTTCGTAAATCTATCCAAAGTCTTTGGTCGGATCACAAAAAAATGCACTTTTCAGTGTGTCACAGAATACCAATAGGTTTAAGCATGCCACAAGACGAAAAAGCTTAAAACTCAATGTTCAATAAAAGATCTGAAGCTGTTGGGTTCAAAATAATTAAAAACTATCCGTCCAGCCATTTTTCCTTGTTAAACAAAACATGTGTGCTTTTGCCCTGGGACGCTTCACTGGAATTCCCACCTTAGTTTTCTCCTATCAATGTGTGTTCGATCCCTCACTTTTCTGCTGTCAATTTGTACACGTATTTAGAAGTTTGAATGCCCGGTCAATCACAGCACACCAGCTAGATGACGAGGCGTTTTCGAAAGGGCCGGTGAGCAGTACGGCTGCGATTTTCGGATTAATTAATTAGAGTTTTTTCCAGCTGAAAAGGGGAGAGGGAATCTGACAACTCAACCGAGAGATTAGCGCCTATAAGAGGCCCAGAAGTTCATACTCGCGATCTCTTCTCAAAAAACTTTCAGCTCAGAGCTTGTTACGAGTGCGCCGATCAAGAGACGTGGAAGATGCATCTCGCTGTATGGTAACCTACTTTGAGGAATGATTAGAGTGACGGGTGAGCGTTGTTTGAAAGCCATGTAAGCCAATAGATTAGCCAACATTCTAAAAGTTCCGGTTGCCCTGTAACCTGGGCCAATGTCACCAAACAACCATCACAGAGTTCCGGCAGTCCTATTATCTGAACTGAGGCCAGGGATAGGATCATCGGAAAGGTGGCTAAGATATCAGCATCCCTCTTCCTGAAGCCAGATCCCACTACATGAACCAACGTCTCCGCAAGAAATCCCATCCGATCAACTAGAATATGGAAATCGGCACGGCAACTATACCTTTCGTTTTTCTTTCTCCTTTAATTAAGTTCTTGCTCCGTTGATTATTATTATCTTGATTTCAGTAATTTTTCCCATTTTCTAACCTGTGAAGTGTACCCCGGGTAAAACCCATTTAATTACTGCGATTGTTAATCAATGCCCTAAACAAACTATTATCTACTGTTGTGCATTCTATTTTATGCTGTTATATTCAATTCGTACTCATTCAACCCTCTTAATAGATGTCTTTGAGTTCGAGTCTGTAGACCAAGTTTTATTATGTGACCAAAACGGTAACTACTTAGTTCAGAACTGTTTATTTTATGTGTTTTGATTTCTAAAATTTATGTTATTTTAACCCTTTTGTTCTTTTCCTCTTGATAATTAAGGAACCTAATTTCACTATTCATTGTCCAACACCATCACATTCTAAAGTCAGTAAGAACCAGTTAAGTAGGGTTTTTTGTACACAACGTAATTCTAATGATTAATTCTAACCACTTAAATAAAGATCCAATAAAGCTACCCACCAATAGTAAACTATTTTATCAGAATTAATAAACTGTTATCTTCATCAAGAGAAATCGGAAAAATGTCAGTAGTCATTGCAATTTTAATGGTTAAATCACCTAATGATAACCTCTTTGATTCCTACCCGTGCCTCTATATGTATTGATATTACCTTATGTTAAATTAAGACATTTACCCTTTCACTGGATTCTCAATACATACCTTTGCCCTCTTGAGCAATTCATCCTGACCAGCCTTGATGCACTCGTTCTTTCCAGCCCATGCCTTCAAGGCACTGGCCTGCAGAGCACGGCCATAGCTGAAGGTCAAAGCCCATGGCTTCTTTCCAGGGTACTTGTTCAAGGCATCCAAATGCACGGAGGCTTCCTCCTCAGACTGACCGCCAGACAAGAAAGTGATTCCTGGAACACAGCAAAAAATAGAACACAAGATCCTACAAAAAGCTTTTTTTCAGAAGGACTGAATGCAATAAACTAGTTTTACAAATTTCCCTTTCCCATCCAGAAACAAAGTTGAAAAATTCGGCATTAGGAAATATATCCTGCAATTCCTAATAATTTTCCTCCCCAAGAGGGACTTCTTTTTAATGCAGTCTTCACGCACCCAGTGATCTATTCTTTTCCCATGGGTTTTACGGTCTCTGGTAAACATGGGGTCTGTCTTGGAGCACAGCTTTACCAAGTACGATTGGTTGGATTTTATGGCACAAAACAGATATAGTGAAACTTTGATTAACCGTTAGGGCCGGGACTGTGATGGTTAATCAAAGAGACTGTGATAATAGAAAAACTTTAAATAACCAAACCCCATCCATTACATATGAACAAATGATAAAAAATGCATGTTTACAAACTGGAAATTTGAATGTTTTGAACTGTAACACTGTACGTACATGTGTGTTTATTTACAGAAACAAAAACCATACACAATTTACATTAAGTACAGTATAGTACATATTAGTATATGAACTTAAGCTCTATAGAAGTTGGTATTCACATTTTAAAACAGTCATGTTCTTTTGTTTCTTCGAGGCTAGTGCTTTCTGAGCGGCAATGTTCCGTAATAACTGACTGACAGTTAACAGAAACTGATGGTTAAAAGAGTGACGTTTAATCGAAATTTCCCTGTACTGTCAAGTAATGGACATCCACACCAAGAAAGTTTTGAATGTACACTGTCTACGGCTCGCTAGCACAGTGGGAATATCCACGGTGGCCTCGTAAACCCCACTGGAAAAGAAAAAGATCACTGGAGTACCTGAGGTTCAAAAGTCCAATTAGCAAAAGGGGATGTGTCCCTAAGGATGACCAAGTATGACCCTTGCATCATAAAACCCCAGACACATCTAATAATCTTTGAAATGTATGTCCAATTTCTTTTTACATAAACAGTCGATGCTTGTTTCCCAAGAGACTAGTCTATCAGAACTGCTCCAGACACAAAGTCTAGGCACTGGAACCCATTATACAAATGGTTATCACATTTTAAATGGAGATAAGGTTTTTATGCATTTGGCAATTAGGCTGTTTAGTTTTCAAAGTAGGTCCTTATCAATAATGTATTCCACTGTCACAAACACCCGAGAGACAATTGTCGCCAAGTGCACAAACATAACAAACTCAAAAATTATCCAGAAATCCCTTTAGAAAATAGGGAGCCTCGTTTCTATGGTAACAGACAGGCTTCCCATCTGTAGTTGACGTGGTGGGAAGACAATGAGTATTATCTAAATTCTAAAATACATAAGTACAGAAACTGCAAGTACTGGTTGAATGAGATAGCAAATTATCTGTGAGGTACCCAATTTTCTTTCTAGATACACATGCAACACTTTTTTTAATTTACCATATTTTAGTACACTAAAAAAAATTATTTTTTCATTTCATGCATCCATTCTTAGATTTAAAAATGTTCCATATTTTTATTTTTTATGCATTTGAAAAGAAAATTTTTGATTATTCTCCAAAAGATTATTACCAAGAATTTTACATCTCTACCTTACATGACATTGAAAAAGTCACCGTCGACCTATTAGGACCATTACGATTGAGTGGATTAACCTTTTTTTTTTTTAAATGTGAAGAATTTTCAGTGAATTTTTGGATTAAATTTGAATCATCACACATAAAGCAATACATTAGAAAAAGAAATTAGTTCACCTGGGTTATAAAAAGAGGCACAATTTAGTAAAGTTGTTATAGAATGGTTGATTGGTTTATTTCTTCAGGCAAATTATTTTTTTTGCTAAGTGAGGGCTAATTAGACTAGTCCTACAGCTGTAAGAGTGTCATTGAAAAGTATACAGATTTCATTTTATATGCTAAAAATTAAGTTAACCCTTTGTACAAGTGTTAACATGTATTAAGGATTACCTTACTTTTTAACACACAAGTGTTGCCTTCGTATATTTTTACTTCATTCAAGTTACAATTCCAAAATTGATATGAATTTCGTTAGTTACTACCGCTCATGGTGAAACTTGTGACACAATACTTTAAGAGACAGCGTTTACTACAATAATTCTTTACCGGGAACGGCAGCAGGTACAGTCCTCTGCAAAGCTGTAACAGTTGCCTTGGCAATATCTTGGGGAACGTATTTCTTTGTGCAACTCTGACCAGGAGTTACCATGTTGGGTTTCAACAATGTTCCCTCCAGATAAACATGGTGGTCACTCAGGGCCTTGTAAACTGCAGCTAATACTTTCTCAGTGACTTTCTGGCATCGTTCCAAGTCATGATCACCATCGGGCAAGATTTCAGGCTCAACGATGGGTACAATTCCATTCTGAAATTCAAATTCGTGTTATACCATAAGAAACTATAAATTCGTAGAAATTCAGATATTTTGTCAGCAGACATATATTAAAATTCCATCAAAAATGTGCCAATTTCATCTTCTGATAAACTTTGATATTAGTAGATTCATCACCAAGATTCCAAGTGAAAATTAAGTCAAATTTATAAACCTGACATTTTCAGTAATATCTCAATTTTTCTTTATTTTCTGTACACTAAATTAGCGATACTTCCAAGGCTTTGGATGATTATCTCTATTCAATTAATGCAATTTTGCCTGATGTTTAAATAAATAATGTGCTGAATAGTTGTAATATCTACAACAATGTTATCCAGAGTTCTTAAATGTTCAAGGTGTATGTATACACTAGAAGATATTGGTTTTTAATTTTGACTTCATAGAAATCTATTGTAATTACAAAAGATCATTGGTTTACATTTAAAATCATTTCAGTGCAAGAAAAATCAGATTAAGCTAATAATTTTCTAATTAAGATATAATTTAATAATTAGCATATTTTTTAAGTGAGTTATCTCAAATACTATGTTTATAAAGACAATAACTGCTATGTAATTCTTCATGTGTTTGACTCCAATCAAAATACTGGGGACTTACTCTTTACTTTTCTGAGGACTTACATTTTCCCCCATCAAGCATTAAAAAAATTCAGAATGTTTGCAGAAATTTAAATTTGAAAATTAACTAGCAACTATAAATATAAAAGCAAAGAGAACAAATCACTAACTCGTAATTTCTTTGAACTCGTCTCCTCAAACACAAGGTTAAAAATTGTACTCCAAAAAGAAGGAAAACTTCAAACCTTTTGGCACTCTGTTGCGTAACGAGCGAGAACATTGGCATTCTCCAAGATGGACAGAGGGGAAGGAGTGTGATCTCTAATCTTAAGGACACACCTCCACTTGGCAAACCTGCATCCAAGCTTGTAGTATTCAGCACATCTGGTACCCAAGTCATCCAAACCTGTAATTTAAGAAAAAAACTGCATAAGAAATTATCTTTTATCATTCTTATCTCAACTCAAAAATTAGGGCCATTTTCGAGGCTACATTCAACATAACATAGATCAGGGCCAAGAAATCCCACACGCCAGGTCGCCACAGCAATTTTAAAAAATTTGATCTGCCACCTAGATTTTGTTTCTGTAAACAACGTTAATTTTTCCTGAAAAAATTCTGTTTTTTTTTAGGACATATAAGTGCAAAAATGGAGCAAAATGTCTAATGTGAATAATAATTTTTTTTTTTTAATTGGCTCAGTTGCAGCATAAAAACCATATTATTTATTGTGTAAAGAAATATAGTAACCGTGTTGCAAGATTCTAGACTGATAAATTTTTTTATTTTTGTCATCCCCTGACATAGATTAACCTGTGAATGCACTGGTTAAGAAACATTCACAAGTGACAAAAATGGAACTAGCTGACCGAGTTTTTAAAAAAATTACATTTTTATTTTACCTACACTAATTGCAAGATTGTAAATCAGTTTAACTTTAAAACTGATTGAATTTAATTTCGTGCTGTAAAAACAAAAATCGTCACCCATTCTTACCTTGAGTGGTGGATTCTCCATCAGTTCCCATGAGGTCAACGACACCTTTGTCGACCTTGATTCCGGGAATAATTCCTCTATTCTGCAGGAGGGTTACAAAACTAGTGCCATCTTCAGTTTTTTGGAAGAGAGTCTCGTGGAAGAGGATAACCCCACTGATGTAGTTGTCCAGGGATTTGTCAGATGTAAACAACAGCTGGCGATATATTCTACGGTTTTCCTCGGTGTTTTCAACTCCAATGCCCGAGAATCTCTTACCCACAGTAGCTGGAATAAGAAAAAGTTAAAATCCTCTCGCATTCATCTTGGACTACAAAAAATTATTACTTAAATATACATTCTATTGAGGCATATAACCATTTGAGAAAGGGAAAAAATACTAAAATCTTTTGATGCTGGGTAAAAGTTAATGCTTTTTTATCATTTCAATAAAATCGAGTTGGAAAAATTCAAAATTAACAAAATTTTAACATCAAACATAGATTTGGTTTGGATTGGATTTTGACACAAGGTCCAAAAATGGACAAAACATTACCCAATGAAAACAGCTAAAGTAAAAACCAGTCTAAACAATAGAACTTTTTTTTTAGACAAAAATAGCGAAAAGTTGCCAATGAATCAGAAACCATAGGAACACATACCTGTACTTTCATCAGCAGCTAAGATTCCCTTTCCTGGAGAAACAATAGCATCAGCAGTTTTCTTCAACTCAGCCTGCTGCTGCTCAGTTAGGTAGCTAAAGTGAGCCATTTTTCAGGATACGATTAAGCCTGTGGTGAGAAAACGAAATTTAAAAAGTTTTTTAATATACAGCTTAATAAATTTTTAAATGAAGTAAAATTTGCAAAGTTTGGTAAATTATTGGGGGATACATCAAATTCTAATGGTTTATGAAGATTATTTTCTTTTTATAGATCATTAATAATACAGAGTTTCCACTCTTCAAGCAAGGAATATTGAGGCCTTTTAATAGCTTCTCCACAGCTATTTTTCATGTTTTTAAACAAGCGCTGTGTTCAAGTCTCACGACCCAGTTTTAAAAACGTTTTTTAGCTAACAGTTAAATATTTTGCCATCTATTTTTGTTGATACGACCTTGGATGAGTAATAATGACCTTGGTTTTTAAATGCCGGAGCAATAAAATATGTAGCATTCTTGTAAAAAGTAAGGCTTTATAATACATTTTAAGAACTTTCAACAAATATTAAGGCATTTTAAAACTAAAATGAAAACTGGGTTTTTTTTAAGATTTTTAAAGCCTGAATTAACCTTTCAATACAATTTGTTAATTTATAATATTGTTGGGTAGCATAAAAAAAAAATCAAGAGCACAAAGGTACTAGAGCTTTGTTGCAGCGTATCTTGATGCAACAGACATTCCATCTAATGAACGAGGTCAAGTTGTTATGCATATTTGGTTACATCTTTGTTATATTTATTGCTCATGTTAGAGAGACTAAGTTCTCACAAAGATACTGTGCAATGTCTTATTGCAAAACTCATTTGGTTACGTACTGGAAATATTTTTACAAAATACTCCATTTGGATGGCCTTACCCAAGGTCTACCCACCCCTCTAGTTGGCACACATGATAAATATTAAATTTCTATAAATTATATGAATTTTCTAAAATATCTCAGGAAAAAGTGAACAAATTCTACAGAATACATTAAATTTTATAAAGATTTACTTTAAAGAAATACAAGTTTAATCATGTCTTCATTAAGGGTTAAATTAACATAATTTAGGAGTAGATAAAATTTGAAAAACTGAGACAATCTTTAAAGTTGTTAATCAGATTTTTTAATTTATTAATTAACAAACAAAATGTGAACAGAAAGCTTGCAACGTTTTCCTTAGTTAGCATTCCAGTGAATATAATAATCTCATGATAAATTAATTATCTGCTTATTTTTTAACAATAAACATTTGTGGAGCAGAAAATAAAGTGAAATTAATTCATCATTTGTTGTGATGGTTTAGAAAATATTTAAGGTGCAAGAGCCTGATTTCCTACTGTTCCAAAACAAAAAGTACCATTTGGTTTGTATGTACTTCATAACTAATTATTAAAATTGTCATTCCACTAAAGAGTCATAGTACATTTAGCCAACTCGATAAACAGATAAAAAAATGTATTAAATAAATTAACCCGCAGTTCAAATTATGAAATAATAATCAATTTATTTTATGTTTTATATCTGAATGTTCACTGTGCTACTTTACTATATTTATAAATAGCTTTGAAACATCCATTGGTGTAGGAATCAAACCAATATTTTTCAATCTTGTTTGATATTAAAGAAAATGTAAAAAAGGTATATTTACAAATTTTATCATTTAAAACTGGTGTTTTAATACTTAATTTTAATTTAAAATCATAATTACCAAAGGGATTAAAATACAACTTAAAGCATTTGCCTGTATATTTTCTGTTTTGAAAATTCTAACTACTCTCATTAAATTGGTAGTTTAAAAAAAAATATTAAACAAATTTAAATGTCATTGAATTCAATACAAATATCATTTATAATATTGCAATATTGTACTCCTAAAGCCTTAAAACTTTAGAATTTTCATAAGTCATTAATTTTTGTAACATAAAAACTATCTGTTTAAAATGTAAATTTGGATATGATCCCAAAAACTTGAAACAATAGGAGGGTTCATACAGGTCATCTGACTACAAGGCATAAAGACATCCCAGACAATCATTTAGGAGAAATGCCAAATTGTACCACAAGGTCATTCAGGTTATCAGAGTCATTCATATAACCTTCAGCCTCTGAACCAAAGTTATTCAATTTTTATTTGAAAAAACATGCCACAGTTGGTGGACTTCACAAAAGCACATAAAATGTCAGACAGCCAATAGATATTGAGGGAATAATCTTTCCTACAATGATTTCTGTACTTTCTCTAGATAAAAGTAATCAATCCAAGATCAAAGTGATTCAGTCAGAACATTTTATCTCATTGCAAGCTGGATTAATCTAAAGCAACTAATAAACATAGAAATTGTGAAATCTTAATCTGTTGTAAGTTGATCCCTAAAATCAAGAATTGATTGGAAGGTTTGTCAATCAGTTCTCATTATTTCTTGTGGCTTTTAAGCAAAGATAAAACCATTTATGCCTTTTTCCACACAATTAGAGAAAAGGTAATAAATACTAATACACCCATATTAAAATAGTTGGACTTTTGTATAGAATTTTAATCAGATGAGAGAGCATTCAAATATCCAATTTAAATATTAAACAAGAAAAATTATGTATACCATTCAACATAACCTTAAAAATTTTCTGTACAGAATTATTTAGATAAATTGCTGGCTATGGAAGTATTAAATAAAACAAAGATTTTGTAAGCAGCTTAATGGAATTTAAATACACTAAATAAAAGTTAAAATCTTTGCTTTAGATGTTTTTATTAGCAAACACTTGAAAGCATGCATTTTAATTTTTTTTACCCAGTTCCAGCTATTATTTGCCATTAAATGATATTCAAAATGAAGTTTTATAACTCAAGATTTATAAAATTAAGCCTAAATTTATGCAAGTTTTCTAAAATAATTGTTTTAAATAAAACTACAATTTTAAACTTGATATAAAAAAGTAGAAATTTTCAAGAAAATACAATTTCTTCTATTGGCAAATAATCTTTTTAAAAAACATAGGTTTTGTTCATTAAAACTGACAAATCAGATAACAGATGATTAAATATATTCCAACTCTGCCAAGTGCAATATTTTATAACAAAACATCTTAAATCCTTCAACACTGCCTATTAAAGCTTCTTTGATTTAATACAAAAAAAATCTTATATATATTTGTCATTTTGCAAACACCTCCCCCTTCTTTATACATTTGCATACTTTTATACTTTTGACTTGGATTAAATGACAAATTCTTAGGAAAGTCTTGCTAAATCTTAGGACAAAGTGTTCAGTCTCTGAAAGAAATGGGTGTTAACCAATACATACGATTTCATGGAACTAGTTGGATTTTTAACACAGATTAACAGTACTCAATATTTTCTTAACTTATTTTATGCAGGAAATACCTACGATTCTTCACCGGTTTGGTTGTTTGAGTTTTAAAGTGCTTTTGATGTTCATTTATTTGTATTCAAAGCATTTCTTTGTTTTTAAATACATTCGTAATAAAAAATGTCTTAGACATTCTTTTACGAGATGCACGAGAGCACGAAGCATACATCAGCACGAGAATATCAAGACTGATGTTTATGTACTTTGAAGAAACAAAAAATATAGAAATGTTGAAAAGCATCGACTTTTTGGGGAATAATCATGTTCGAGTTTTGACTGCGTCTGCAAATCCAAAGTTTAGAACATGATCTTTTTTCAGATTTCAAGAGTATTGTTCGCGGAAAACAATTTAAAAAGCAAAGGCATTTTGACAGATTGTAATTAAAGCTCGTTTAAATTAAAATGCCACCTGTCAAACTATGCAAGGAGATAAAAGAAAATTGTGTGCGACAGTTTTAACAAACTGCTTTTTTATTAAGGATTATGCATCTTGATACGTTTCGGGGTGAAAAAACTTGCTTTCAGAAAACGATCATTTGAAAGAATTTGAATAGTAATGACATAAGGATGCGGAAGTATTGCGTTATCGCATTTAGCATCATTACGAGGAATAAGAATATTAATTAATTCACAGAAAATACAATTTAAAGAAACCATTTAACCGAATCTGTCGACTTTTTGGAGCTTTTTTCAACAACATTTAACTTATAAAATAGGCGCAAGTGCCCGCAATACAAGCAAAATATGTTACCTGTCTGGAGAAAAGTAAATAGGAAGAACTGCAGAAGTGACAATCTGAACCAACAGGGTGAATGAAGGTCACCTTCGCGGCATTTAAACCGCAGTGACAGTGCAACGTCACGAAAGGATGCTACTTGATTGGTTAAGAATCCGGAACGGGATTAATACCGAAAAAATTACCGGAAGTTATATTTAAAGCGGAAGTTGGCAACTAAACTTTTCCTGTCCCACCCAAAAGTAAGCAATTTCTGAAGAAATTTGATTAACACCCCAATATGGGGTAAAGTTTAATCCGATGCAGTTATTGCTTGCAGATTACGTAGTATGTAATCCTTATTACTGGTGTCTGGATAGAAAATTTGGGAAACATTTGCGCCACAGTTGGTTTAGGTGGAGCATGTGTTAATTCTGTCGAACCAATGTGTTGCTCCCCCCAATGCAATGTTAATTGAAATTCCTACCAAATCTGTCTGAGCAATGTTTTTTCTGTCAACTAAATGGACAAATACATACACAAGAAAAGTACTGACCCAGAAGAGAGAAATTCACCTAGGGTAGTTACAGGGATTAATTTTGAGCCATCTACACATCGCAGACTGCTCGAGCAATCCCACTGAGCCATTCAGTTCAGCCACAAATTTTTATCAGTTGATGACTTAGCATTCTGTGAACAGTATTAACCATTGATTTCTTAACGTGTAGCGTTGTCTTTCAGTGTCTAACTTTTCACGTTCCTTTGCTACACAATCAAGTCATATGACCGAAACCAGAATAGGCTGGCCCACTTCGCCAAAATTATAAATCACCTTCCATATTCTCGGGAATTCTCTCTATTATCCATAGATTTCTGTCAAAGAGCCCGTAACGAATACCAAAGATGATTAAGAATCATACGCAACTGCACCCCACACCTTGACATCAGGTCTTCTGAACGTGTGACGCTGACCAACAACCCATGAATCTTGGCGCTGACCCGTTGCCTCCACGCACGGGTTTGATTGTCGTCTCTGCCCAGACAGAAGAGGGATTCGTCACTGAAGACTACTCGATACCATTCGACGCCCCGTGTCTGTCTGGAACAACACCATTCCAATCTTTGACGGCGATGCAATTCTGTCAAAGACTGGAATGCATGTGCAAAGAATGGCAGTCGTCGTAACGGTCTACGTGAGTTTAGTCCCACGTCGTGAAGCCGTTGACAAATGGTGCGATCACTTATTGGATGATCGCGAGAGGTTCCCACTGCCCGTTGGATGTCTGCAACAGTGGTTGTTGGATCAGTACGTGCTTGTCTTACAACATGTCGATCCTCTCTCTGTCCGGTTTCTCTAGGCCTTCCTGAGCCTGGTTCACGCTGGCATGTGCCTTGTTGTATCCACCGCTGCCAACACAGTGCAACAGTAACATCACTACAACCAATATGTTGCGCAATATGTCTATTAGACAATCCACCTCTTCTCGGAAACCCATTACTCGGCCTCTGGCAAACTCTCCCAGTTGCTTAAATTGCTTACGAACTTTTTCCGAGGCATAAAACTTAATGAGAAACGATGTAACCAACACAACAACACGAGTCGAAAGGAATTTGCTGAGCTACTGGATGTCCATTTTTGCCCCGGTATGTAGCGTGTTTGAGAGCTGCCCTGAGCGTGCTCAAACGATTCTGAAAATTTGATCATTTGCATCTCTAATGCAGATGTACCACTCCTCCAAATTTAAACCGTTCTACTTCTTCCAGATGCATCTTTTTTTGGTCTTAAGAATGTATATGTGGAAACAAAGATGAAAATGCGTTGCATCCCTTCACAGGATGTTCCAAGGGCATCGATCTTCAATTTTCATCCAAGCTAAGAATGAGAGAGAAAAGTCCAAGTTCCTGCATTTTCTTGAAGCAGTTGGATTCGATTGCATGGGTTAGTTGAATTTGACTATTTTTTAGGGAGCTGCAGAAATAAACGTGATCATTTTCCACACTGTAGTTTAAAGCATATCCACTCTTTTGGATCCAAATAATTTTGCTGACGTTTTAAGACAAAGCAGTCATATAAAAATCATATTGATTTGGAGATGTGCTGCTCCAGTGAGAAGTAAATTCAACTACCTACCACCCACCCTAGATTTTGAAAACATTTTTTTCCATACTAATCTGAAAATGTGTTAGTTCTGCCAAGAAATAGGTGGGTAAAATTGAGCTTCCCCCAGTTGAGCACTTTAGGCACTTATTTTAAATAAGGGCTCTCAATCGGGTAGATCAAGAAAGCACCTGTATAACTTAGAGTGCCTATATAATAAGAGTGGCGACATACGGGAAACACTTTCTGATTGGCTTAGATACCTTTTCTACCGCCCGAGGCGGTCTTTTCCTAGTTCCTGTAGACTTAACATGGGAACGTTTTGTGTGTCCGAGAAAAACGTGTGTACATTAAATAAAAAGGAAAATATAGCTTATTCATGTTCCATTTCGTGTTCCAGAATGTTTATTTATTATTTTAGTGTTTTGTCAGTATAAATTTGAAGACTTTTTAAGTAAATAGCTTTTTTTTAACAACGTGGTGTTTCCCGCAACCTAAGTTAGCGCGTTGTGTAATCCATCTCATCAATTATGCATGTAGTTGAGCGTTTATATGATTCATTTTTATCGAATGTCTCCATATTATAACAATCATATGCTTTTTGCTCTCCCTGAAATGATATATTAATTCGCCCAGTAACCTTTTTTGAGACGATTCTGGTAGAAAAATGGCTGCCGCGCATGCGCATTGGGCCAAATTTGGTCCCTTGTCACCACTCTTATTATATAGGCACTCTAGTATAACTTACTCATGAAAAATAGTATGTGTATATCTATACGATGTAGTAACCAAAGGGTCTCTCATTGAGATTAAATCAAGTGATTGTCAAAAAGAGAATAAAATAAAAATATATCCAAACGTAGAAATTTTATTTATATTCCAATTTAAATCAAAGGGAGACCTTCCTCAAATCTCATATGGCAATGAATAAGAATATCCCAGGCATAAGAAAGAAATTTTTTAAAAAGAGGAAAACCAAAATGTGAAATTAAATACACGCGAGTCAGGTCTGTGCACCATGGAAGTAGGAAAGATACTTCCTACTTCCATGCTGTGCACAGGATTTCGCCACAGTAATAATTTATAAATAACAATTAATGGTAGATCATAAATCGGGAAAAGCGGTGAATTACGAGCGCGTAATATCGGTCATCCGAAATAACTACATCAAGGTCATATGGAAGTAGGATGATATCATGTCCTCGTCAAGGGTTAAATTAACATAATTTGGTAGTTGATAAAATTTGAAAAGCTGAGTCAATCTTCAAAATAGCTAATCAGATTTTTCAATTTAATTATTAACAAACAAAATGTGAACAGAAAGCTTGCAACGTTTTCCTTAGTTAGCATTCCTGTGAATATATAATCTCATGATAAATTAATTATCCGCTTTTTTTTTTAACTATAAACATTTGTGGAGCAGAAAATAAATTGAAATTAATTCACCATTTGTTGTGAGGGTTTAGAAAATATTTAAGGTGCAAGAGCCTGATTTCCTACTGTTCCAAAACAAAAAGCACCATTTGGTATGTATATACTTCATAACTAATTATTAAAATTGTCATTCCACTAGAGTCCATGGAACCTACTTCCATGATCAAGGTAGATGTATGTCTCGCAGAGTTATATACGCTCTAGTATATACTACTTCTCTGTCTCTGTTGTCTGTTTATATTTAAAAAAAGTTACCGCGATTGCGCAGGATTGAAAACACACTTTTATCGCTCGATTCTTAGACGTTTTCCAGAGAAAGTAAAGGTATAAGAAAGTTACGAAACTCTAACATGGGTTGTTCAAAATTGTACAGGGAACAAGATGAAAAGAATGATTTTTTCCCCAATGGGGCTATTAATTTAGTGTTAAAGTCGAAAAAAGCGAAATTTCTTACGCGAGTGAACAAAAGACGTACAAATTATCAGTCTTCAGCCGTGATTTTTTCTAAAGTTGCTCTAAATGTGAATTTTTGCACGTTTTTTTTTTTTTCTCTCTATATTAAAAAAATGTTACCGCCGCCGCAGAATTGAAAACTGTGCTGTTTAGCTCGATTCTTAGACGGTTTCCCGAGAAAGTACTGATCGGAAAAAAACAAAATTGACATGGTTTGTTCTTCATCGTATTCCCTGGACAATTATTAAGATTTTTTTCCGATGCGGCTATTAGTTTAGGGTTTATTAAGTGTTAAAATTGAAGAAGCGAAATTTCTTCCGCGAGTGAGCAAAACACATACAAATTTTCAGTCTTCAGCCGTGAGTTTTTTTTAAAGAGTACCTCTCAACGTAAATTTTTGCAGCTCGTCGAGTTTTTTTTTAAATTTCAATTTGGTTCTTGATAATATTTTTTTGAAATTCGGGAAAAATCAGGACATTTTTGTTACTTTTTTTTAAAACTGCCGTATCTATATCTAATTACTATTATTTTTTAATTTTTAAAATATAGCAGTATACCTCAGAATGTACTATTTCTTACGGTACTATTATTTTTGATATCGGTTAATAATTAAATTGGATGCGATCAAAAGTTGGTCATACAAAATTCGGAATCTTTGGATATTTTCGCTACTTTTTGTTACTACCGTTAACTAAAACTGTCATATCTATATCGTATTACTATTAGTTTTTTATTTTGAAAATAGCGCAGTATACCTCAGACTGTACTCTTTCTTACGGTACCATTATTTTTAAAATTGGTTCATAAATAAATTCGATGCAATCAAAAGTTGGTGACACAAATTTCGTATTTTTTATTTCGCGGAGCATTGTATTCGCGGAGGGTTGTATTTTTGACTATCGGGTTTGCCAGATATCAAATTTATCGTAGCAACAATTGCCATAAAAACGATTTCTTTTTATTTGGCGAGGAAAAAGGCTCGCTTTTTTTCCCTCTGTTCTCAGACGTTTTACCGAGAAAGTACAAAGTACGCATCGTAAAGTTTGGAGATTAACAGGGTTTACTTAAAATTGTACAGGGAACAAGATGCAGAAGATTTTTTACTGATGCGGCTATTAGTTTAGGGTGCATTAAGTGTTAAAGCAAAAAAGAGTGAAATCACTTGCGTAAGAGGTATTCGTTTGCGAAGCAAACCAAACGGGATTGCGTAGCAACCCACGGGGGTCGGCGAGCGTAAGCGAGCAGGGGGAGAAGCCCTCGCTGTGACGTGATGGACCGTAAAGGGAAATCAGGTTAATACAAATTATCCAGATAGTTTCACTCTGCGAAAGGAATGTTGGTTTGCGAAGCAAACCAAATGCCATATGTAAAAGGAGTGTTGGTTTGCGAAGCAAACCAAATGGGATTGCGTAGCAATCCCCGGGGGTTGGCGAGCGTAAGCGAGCAGGGGGCGGAGCCCCCTAGTTTTTGAAATTTTAATTTGGTACCTGATATTTTTTCTTAATTCGGGAAACTTTCGTTATCTTTTTTTAACACAGCAGGAAACCCTAGAATGTACTTTTTCTGACGGTACAATGATTTTTCAAATTGGTTCATAAATAAATTCGATGCGATGAAAAGTATAATTTTGCGATAGTGTAGTGTTCATCGCGCAGAAATCCAAAGTTAAACGGCCTTTATGAAACCGAGGATCACGGGAATGAAAGCCTTGATGAAACTCGATGTGACGTCAATGAACGGAGGAGATTGACTAATAAAGGAGTGTTGGTTCTTCAAATGGTATTGCGTAGCAATCCCCGGGGGTTTGCGAGCAGGGGACAGACCCCTAGTAGACCTGAGCGATGTTCAAATTTTTACATCGCGATATACTGTGATGTTAACCATGCATTTTAAAGATAGTAAAAGCAAAACTTTGTTTTTTTAGTTCTTTTTCTTTGCTTTAAAAAAAACGTGGTGGGAAAAAAAAATAACAAATAAAGATCCGCGTTGTTGTTGTAACATGGCTTTATTGGAATTCAACCCATGAAAATACAGAAATCTCATCACTGACAAAGGCAAATAAGGCATAAGAGATTCGCAACAAACAAAAGAACACAGAGAAAATATCTAAAAGGTCCGAGGGATCAGGTGAAGAGGGGGCAGACATCTATCAGTCCAGCATAGTTCTTGCATCCCACTACAATTTGAAGATATCGCCCTGTTGTTGGGCAACTCCGTTCAGCCCTGAACAACAGAGGTATTCTGAGTTTATTTTGACAACATTACATATTGGGCAGATGTTCGTTTTGAGAATACCAATTCTATTTAAGTGTTCCGCAAGACAGTCATGACCTGTCGTCAAACTAAAATTGGCAACTGTTTCTTTACGTGGTCTTTCGTTAAAGATTTTCCTACTAGATCTGCGTTGTACATTTAAGAAACACGCACGATTTAAAACAAGATTTTGAATATATATATATATATATATATATATATATATATATATATATATGTGTGTGTGTGTGTGTGTGTGGGTTCGTAAAAGGTAAAAGATTAATAACTCTTAAAGTTTAAATTTAAGTTTAATTAGATAATTGATGTATTTACAGTATATTTACAAACATCTTTGACAATTAAGAATATCCGACAACTAAGAGGCCATCTGCCTAAAAAGTCATGGGCCGTCTGCCCAACTGCTAGCTTCGGTGTCTGGGGGAACATCTGTCTCATTGCTGCAGTCGCTTCTGAGCGGACGCTTCCTCTAGGTGGCGTTACTGCTGCGGACGTATCAGGCTTTGGCGCGCTCGTCGCACAATCCCACAATCGGCTATCCTGACTGTAATTTCGTCCTCGAAATTCGCCGTCTTCAACATCAGTAAACAGGCAATAACATTATCACATATCTGAAAATACAAACAAAAAAGAAGAAAGAAAGAGGGAAAAAAGGCTCATATATACATTTTTTTTTACTGTTGACCAGTGGACCAGGGTTTCATGTAATCAGCTGCTGAAGTAGTTAGGCGTGGACCTTCATGATCGCCCACTTTTTCAATGGCATATCTGTCATTAGGAGACACTTTTACAACTTTATAGGGTCCCAAAAATTTAGGTTTCAGCTTAAACCCAACTCCAAACTGCGTACGCTGAATGGCCACTAGATCTCCTACTTTGTACACTCTAGATTTTTTTCTCCCTTTGTTATACTGACGTTTATTTTCCTGTTGCAATTTGAAAATATTGTCTTTTGCTTGTTCGCGTAATTCTTCTCTCTCCTTCATCATGGACTTTTCATACTCTTCTTCCAATATATCTTTTATCTTCAGATCTTCTTTATTTTTCATTGTGATGCCAATCATCAGTTCGAATGGCGTATGCTTCGTACTTCTGGATGGTGTACTGTTTATGATACTTTGTAGACTTGGAACATATTTGAACCATTTGCTAGGCTCCTCTATTGAAAGTTTGGCAAGAACAGGAATCAACAGACCAATCATCCTTTCTGCCTGCCCATTGCCTCTAGGAATTTCGGTTGTTATTTTACAATGTTCAATTCCCTGATCAGTACAATAATCAGTGAATTCCTTCGATGTAAACGCTGATCCCCTATCTGAAATTATTCGTGATGGGTTTCCAAAAGTAGCTTGTTGTAATTTCAGCTTTTCGATAGCATCGCTAGCCGAGGTAGATTTCACTGGGTACAACCAGACAAACTTCGTAAAGGCATCGACTACCGAGAAAATATGTTGGTATCTTTTATTCGTTGTTGGAAGGGGTCCCAAAAAGTCGATATTGTAAGTCCCAAGTGGAACGTTGTCTTTCGGCACTGGATTAAGAAACCCTTCGCCTTTTCCACGTTTTCTATTGCAGAGGATGCACTGTACGCAATTAGAAATAACGATTTCAACATGTTTTCTTGCATTAGGAATAAAAAACTGTTGCTTAAGAATTTCCTCTGTCTTGGCAGCGCCAAAGTGACCTTTGTTGTGAACGTCTTTAATGATGTTATTTTGCATCGCCTGAGGAACCATTAGTAGTTCTTTCCCATTCTCATACTTGTACACAATTCCTGCTTTAATGAAATGTTCATTGTCATGTCCTTCTTCAACTAGAGTTTTAATTGCTTTAATGTGATCATCTTGATGTTGTGCAGCTTCTATTTGGGTTGTTAATTCTCCTTGTGCACGAGTTGTTATCAACAATATGTTCCTGCTTAGGGCATCCACATGCTTCATTTGGGTGCCTGATCTATGGACAACCTCATAATCATATTCTTCGAGTGACAATGCCCATCGAGCAATTTTTGGTGTAAGCTCTTTTTTCTGCATAGTCCTCTGAAATGCAGCGCAATCGGTCACTATTTTGAACTTAGTACCCAACAAGTAGTAGCGAAATTTTCGCAAAGCCTCGATTACAGCCAGTACTTCCAATTCGTAAGAACAATACTTCTCTTGTTGAAGAGTAGTCTTCTTGCTCATGAAGTGAATGGGATGAAATTTCCCATCATGAGCTTGCTGAAGCAAAACAGCTCCAAAGCCGTGGCTACTAGCATCCGTATGTAATTCTAAGGTTGCTCCTTGCCTAAAGAGATGCAATACCGGACTACTTGAGAGAATTTCCTTTAGCCTTTCAAATGCTTTGACTTGCTCAGAGCCAAATGTCCATTCGACATTATTTCGAAGCAGGTCACTTAATGGTTTTGCAATTCTTGAAAATCCACCGACAAATTGTCGAAAGTAAGAGCAAAGACCCAAAAAACTCATGACTTGTTTTACATTTTTCGGCTGGGGAAAATTTTTCACTGCACGCGTCTTGGATGGGGAAGGTTGAATTTTGCCGCCCTCGATAACGTATCCGAGAAATTCTATCGAATGCTGAAGAAATTGACACTTTTTAAAATTTATTATTACGCCGTATTCTGACGCAACCTTCAAAACCCTTTTGATTTTTTCCAGCCCTTCTTGTTCATCAATGGAAGGTATAACAATATCATCCATGTAAATTATTATAGTCTTGTCTCGAATTAAGTCTCTAAACACCGTGTTTATGTACCTCACAAAAACACTTGGTGAGTTACTACATCCGAAAGGTACAACATTGAATTCGTACTGTCCTTCATGGGTAACAAATGCTGTGTAACGTGTCGAATTAGGGTCCATTGGTATGTTGAAAAATGCGTTTTTTAAGTCCAAAGTGGAAAATACCTGTGCGTTTCCCAAGCAATCTAAAACATCTTGAATTAATGGGAGTGGGTGCTTATCTTTGATTAATTTTCGATTAACCGATCGATAATCAACGCACAATCTGTATGAATTATTACCCTTCTTTTTACACAAAACAATGGGTGAAGCGTAGTTAGAACAGGAGGGTTTAATTATTCCGTCTTTTAACCATACTTGTATTTGTTCCTCAACTATTTTCTGTTCTTTTAAAGACATTCGGTGCGGTCTCTGACAAATCGGTACATCATCAGTTAAAATTAAAGTCATTTTTACTTCCGTGTCTTTAATTTTATGCGGCTTATATTCACTAATCAAAATATCTAACTCGTTTCTTATTTTAGGATCTTTTATATGTTGCAATTCAATTTCATCTGTCAAGAAAATCGGCAATTCGGATAAAGGATTAAAAGTCAAATCATTTTCTTGAACATCCTGTGCACAAGATGACGCAACGCCTATCATTGGAATATTAATGGCAGTCGCCAATAGTTCACACCTGTTTTCTTCTTTGAAAGGGTGAGTCAGGGGGGAGGGGATACCAAACATCTGCCTTTCATTACTTTCGGATTCCAAAACAGTGGCTCCATTTCGGCAACTCGTTTTTGTTTTTATTCCTTTACTTCCTGAATGAGGTCCCTCAAAACGCTTAGCTTTTATTTTTTCAGACTCTTTCACTTCCGAAGTGTGTGTGAAGTATAGTGGTTAAGGTGTTAGCCTCTAGATCGGAAGGTTCCTGGTTCGAATCCGGGTCCGGGCATGGATGTTTGTAAGTGTATGGTGTAGAGGCGGCTGGTGCACCTTAAATCTGTCGTGGCCGAAAGTCCTCACGTTGGGTTGGCGTGGAAGTTTGGAGAGTGGGGTGCCAGCTCAGGTGTTGCTTCGTCATCTGACCGTGGTTCAAAATTACGAGGTGTTGTCCTCGGATCTTTCCCTTAAGGGACTGATCCCGGACCGTCGTCAATAGCCCGTTGTGTTGCTCTAGTACGACGTTAACTAAAATTACCATTACCATTACCGAAGTGTGTGTGAAAGAAAGATTAATAGAATTTTCTCGAAAGCTCAAAATCTTTAAATCATTTCCTGATATTGAAATATTAAGCTTGTTAATTACGTCCATACCAATCACAATATTACAACATAAGTTTTCAATAACAAAAAACTCAGTGAGAATATTAAAATTGTCAATAGTAATTTCAGCACAAAAATAACCAAGTGATTTTACACTTTGATTTCCAATACCATTTAACATTATGTCACATGGGGTTAATTCTGGTGCACCAATTTGCATATAAAAATCATATTTCAAAATAGATAAATCTGATCCCGTATCAATTAAAGCATCAACATATTTACTCATAATTTTAAGACATTTGTACAACTTCTTTTCACGATTACTGGACATATTAATTAAAACTTTCTTTTCTTCATGAATATCAGTTTTTACACCTTTATTACATTCGAATTTACGGTGTCCATATTCATTACACTTTAAACATTTAATTCCTTTATTCTTATTTGGACACTCAGAAATTCTATGACCAATTTCATTACATGAAAAACATTTAACCTATTGGTTAGTAACACTCTGGTGAGCACGGACGATCGACGGTTTATCATTGAATTTCTTGGAGCGCTGATGACTTTGTGTTTCAGCTGATTTCATATCTCTAGCTCCCGGTCTTTTAAGATGGAATCTTGCCGCCTCGTACTCATCCAATTTATTCACTAATTCGGCTACTTTATTCAATTTCGGTAATTCATCAATAAAATGCTCGCGCATTTCAAACGGTATTTTCCTTTTAATTTGATCCGCCACGATGAGATCTTTCAATTCTTCATATTTAGAGATACTAAGACCCACAACCCATTCTTCGAAAAAATGATCTAACTCGTAGGCGAAATCACGCCAAGATGCGGTTGTTTCTTTTTTATGAGTAAAAAAGTGCTGTCGAAACTGCTCCGGTGTTAGTTTAAATCGATTCAGTAAAAGTTTTTTCACGTGGTCGTAATCATTTGCGAGCGGATCAGGCTCTCTTGCAATTAAATTTGCGATATCCAACGGTAAAAGACTCACAAGGAAAATAACCCAATTTTCTTTAGGTATTTCTATGCGATTAATTTGTTTTTCAAACAAAGATAAATACATGCTTAAATCAGTTTCCGTCGAAACGTGTCATTAGTTATGAAAAGTAAGTTTTAAGTGGGGAAATAAAATCGAAACTTCCAGTACTTTTGTTTTCTAGCTGTAACTTCTTCAACTGAAATTCGCGTTCTGCTTTCTTTTCGTTTTCTTTAGCTTCCCTTTCGCGTTCAGCTTTATCGTCTCTTTCCTTTGTTTCTCGTTCAGAAACAATCCTTTTTAAAAGCGTTTTTGTTAATTCCTCACTGTATTCATCGGCTTTCGTTATCAACTTAATAAGCTGCGGAATTTTGGTTCCTTCCGTTGCTATTAGTTCTAATTCTTCTATTAGCGCTAGAAGATCGATCTTGCGTGCTCCGGCTAAATACGTAGCCATGTTAGTGTCAAAATGAAAAATCTGTACTCACAGTTCAGATGAAGTATTCCTCAAGATCCAATATGCTGAGTCACGGTCCTTCACTCAAATGAAGTTCGCACCTTGAATCCGATGAGCATCAGGCGAATATTGGAATTGTCCGCGTCTCGAACAGTTGAGGTAAAATGCGTTTCTCGAACGGTTCAGATAAAAACGGCAATCTTCGGCCTTTAATTAAATCCAGGCCAAACCCCCAAATATATGTGGGTTCGTAAAAGGTAAAAGATAAATAACTCTTAAAGTTTAAATTTAAGTTTAATTAGATAATTGATGTATTTACAGTATATTTACAAACATCTTTGACAATTAAGAATATCCGACAACTAAGAGGCCATCTGCCTAAAAAGTCATGGGCCGTCTGCCCAACTGCTAGCTTCGGTGTCTAGGGGAACATCTGTCTCATTGCTGCAGTCGCTTCTGAGCGGACGCTTCCTCTAGGTGGCGTTACTGCTGCGGACGTATCAGGCTTTGGCGCGCTCGTCGCACAATCCCACATATGTGTGTGTGTGTTCCACACACCATATAAGCTCAAGTAGATTCCAAAATAAGCTTATTTAGAAGGAGAAAAACTTCAGCATGAATAGAAATAAAGGAGCATTTGATTCCAAGTAATGATGACGGTATATATGACCTAGATTGTCACAGAGGTTCGCAACAAAAAAAGGATGCAAACGGATTGATTGTAGCATCAAGAAACAAGAATGGGTTTTTGAAATTAAACTAAAATGTGCAAAATCATTTTTTTTTTAAATTTATAAGTACACGAATTTAATTTTGCTAGAAAAATTTTTGGAAACGAGTCATCTACAGGATACAAATGGTTTTTAGAAATTTCTCATTAATTAAAAAGAAATGAAAACAGACCGTTACATTCCCAGATTTTGCAAAATTATTTTGTTAAGTACTCTTAAGGTAATGGTAATTTTAGTTAACGTCGTACTAGAGCAACACAACGGGCTATTGACGACGGTCCGGGATCAGTCCCTTAAGAAGTACTCTTAAGGAAAAATAAACATAAACTAATTAAAAATGTAATACAAAGACATAGATAAATTTAGCATATTCGCTCCTTCGCAGTTTGAAACTTTAATTTTCAACCTTTATATGTGGAAAAGCTAAGTACCATGGTGGAAAATCGCACATGCGCATAAATAAACATAGGAATCGTTGTGTCGGTCTAAACCCAAACCCAAATTTCCTCCCAATGATGCTAAAAAAATACGATATTTCCGCTGGAAATACTGATTAGGCAACTCAGATATCGCGCATGCGCTAAGAAAGCATCGAAATCGTTGGCGCTGAGCGACAACATCGTCACACCGAAAAACAGTGAGATCGGGGGATATCGCGAAGTCACGATGACCGCGAGATCTGCGTTAGCTAAGGGATGGCTGGCTGCGAAATCGGGAAAAATCGCTATGTCACGATGCATCCCCATCGTGAAACCGATGTGGTGATGTCGACATAACACCGGTTTTTCACGATGTATCGATACATCGCCCAGGCCTACCCCCTAGTATATAAAAACGTCACTAGGACATCCGGTTCTTCAAAGCTTGAAATATACTTTCATGTCTAGAAACACTGGTGACGTCATATTCTTAAAAACGGCCAAAATCACGTTAGAAAAACACGGAAATTTACTAAAAAGCGGTAAAACTTGAAAATACCCCACAAAAAGCGGAAGATTCTCATGCCTGATATCTACAGGTCTGTCACAATTAATCACATCCAAGGCCACAATAATATCAAATACGAGTGCTATAATCAAGTGATTGCCTAATAAGTAATAAATAAAATAATGGAAATGCAAGCTATTTTATACTTATCCATATGCATCAGCCACGTATTAATCAGCTTGTTCATATTGGCGACATCTTCAAAAAATAACTGCTTACAAATTCAGTAGAATCCGCTCAGTGGTAGTAACTCACTAATTTTAATTTGCCCCCAAAGGCACTATCTAGTAGTTACACATTTCTAACTAGTAATTTATTTTTTCTTTAATTCATGATTTTTATTGCATAAGTTTAAAAAACAATCTGGCCATTTAAATAAATTGTATAATAGAGTTCAGATAAAAAGTTTTCATTAGTTTTAAGTTAACTGAAGGAGTTTCTTAGACCTTGAAGTTTTATTATTAGTATACAAAATCAGCTTTTAAAATCAATTTTTTAAAATAACATGGCAGTTTAGCAGATACCTTATTATTCCCCATACTGTAATCAAAATTTTGGCAATTATGAACCGGAAACTTCAGTAAATGAATCAAACAATATCAGAAACAGACTTCATTTTAATGCATAAACTAATGTATTTACAATTTATGAAACTCTTACAATAGGTACATAACAAACACAGAGCAAAATGCTCAGAGAATTCAGGACTTCAGTGATTTACAAATGCTTTCATGAAAAATATTTACAATGAATTTTGTCAAGGCATCTTCAAAAAACATACATTCGAAACACCTACTCTCAATTTTCATGTTGAAACATGTCGAGACTATTCCAGAGAAGCATGTTAAAAGAAGAAAATTTATCATTAGATGAAATACTTTTTAAATAGTTTGGATAAGTTAAAAAGGTAGCTCATTAAGGAACATGGTAACCCCACTGCTAAGCACAGAATAAATCATCTAAAGTCAATAAATATAAGAGCTAAGGAGCATTTTAAACACACAAAAGATATAGGAGGGAAACACTGAGAAAATGTGTCATACCACAGTATTTTACCACTATCAAAGCTTTTGCATTTTTGCCAACACATCAGCAACAAAAACATTTAATCAAACTTAATTTCGACTTGAAGCAATCTTTAAATTTTGGGCATTTGCATACACTTATAAATGCTATGGTTATATTTTAATATTTCTAATTAAGTCATTACAAAAAAAGTTTGACTTAAAAATGCCCATTTAATTTGGAATAAATATAAATAAGCACAAGACAAATTACTTTTATTAAATTTTGGGAGAAAATATTTAAGATTTCAATTTTTAATTGTGTACAGTAACCCCTGTATACAATATGCTTCTTGCAGTACTGCCACAGCCAAAGCACCTGTGAAATAATAGCTTTAGAAGCATAAAATTAGCAATACATTAAAGCTTAGTTTAGTAGCAGTTTTTGCAGCTACATCCTGTGTGGGTGCAGGGTCTTCTTACGATTAAGTCTATTACAGATATAGCTTGTTGGAGCAATCAGAATGTTTAGTTACCAAACAGTTTTGATACCACTAGAGAGCAGTAGTTGTCATAAAAACATCTTCTCCAATGATGGGGAAAAGGCATGAATTTGTGACTGATCAAAGGATTTGTGATGTTGTGGTTAAAAGCCTATTGACCTATGGTTAATTAAGGAAAATTCACCTTCGTAGTTGCCAAGGTCGAAAAATAGAAATAAAAGGTCATTTTAGTAGCCTGTGGCAGCCCTGTTCTTGTAAAATACAAAAAAAAGCATGGTATATGAGTTTTGAGAAATATTTGGTTGTAAAAAATAAAATGGCGCAAAGTCTACATTTCTAAAGATGTAAAATTACAAAATCAAAAGTAAAATCGTTAAAGATAGTAGAATAGCTATTAAGTAGAGAGAAATTTCTTCTCATCTACAATTTCAAGACGCCCAGATCTTTTCTTACTAACTCAGTAGGCTCAACGCTGGCATATACATTGTTCCGTTAACTATTGTTCTCACCAGAGGCTCAGAATATATTTGGATACTGATGGGGTTGTATGACAGGAAGTGATCTATTAATTCAAAGTCAATACTGCAGAATACTTGCCAACCACCAAGCAAATATTCTGGAACAGTTTGAAGTAAAAAACAAACTCTAAACGGCCAAAATTGAAAATAACTCAAATATTTTCAAATTTTTCTTAATTTAGTTGCAACAGTTGGGAGTTAAGTAATTAAAAACAGAAAAAGCAACCTTGCTCCCCACAAGTGTTGGCTTGGCACCTATACAATCTTAGCAAAAACTGATTTTAGTGATTACATGAAATGTCACCAAATATATATATAAAAGCGAGCCATTTCTTTTATCGGGTGTTTTCTCGAGGTTTTTTTTGTTGCTGAAAATTAGTGCCAAAGCTTTCTTATGATGATTTACCAGCCAATTTCAATGTTTTTCTGTTCCTGTTGCCACGACTTGGCAAAAAACTTTGAAATCGGCCATAACCTAAATTTTCACTCTAAAGAAAATCGTAAATTTTGAGGAAAACCCATGTATATTTTCCCTTCTGAAGATAGGAAAATTAAGTGTTTTTTGAAAAGTGGTTCGGCATATAATGTTCCTTCAGAATCCAAATGCCGAATTTGGAGTCATTTGCAAACTTCTCACTAAGAAAAAATAAAACTTGGAAAGTATTTTTTCGGCAGAATAATTGTTTTCCCGGAACATTTGGCAGGTATGCTCGGGTTTCGACTCCTTATAAAAGGCAGAGCTAAAAAGGAACAGATCAGCCTAACCCTTTTCTGTTCAGTACGTTGTTCTCTTTAATGGGGTAACTTGTATTTCCACTATTGTCTGCACTTTTTGTGAAAATGCATCAGGTTAGAAAGAGTCGAATGTGTGATATAAAGAGGGGTTACTGCATTAGAATTTTAATTGATACTGATTAGGGGGTTAAGAGACCAGATTGAAAATTGCTTGTCCATAGTACAACTAAGTTCAAAAAGAAAATAATCACGAGAAATAGATTTCAAGAATACAGAATTACAAAACCTACAGAACTAAGACCAGTGATTTAAAAACTCGCGTCAAGATCATCTGTGGCCACCATGGTGGAGTAAGTTGCCTGCCGTCGATCAGGACAGAAGTCACAAGAAATGAGAGTTTAAATACGTTGTTCTAGGATAATGTTGCCACAGCTTACTTTTTTAACTAAGCCTTTCCAGGACGCATGTAAAGGCAGGCCGACACACATGCTTTACGGAAATGGCCACTTAGGATATTTTCAGTTTTCAAATCACTTTAAAGGTTTTTCAATTTTACTGTCGATTTGACTAAGATTTTTATGTTTATTTTGTACAGTACTGGATGAAAACAAAATAAGATGAGCGTATTTTGAATTTAAAGAAGCTAGGGTATCAGTGAGGTAAAAATCTGCAAATATATTTCCTACACTGAAACTTTTTTATATATTCCTGATACATTAATAAAATAAAAACATTTAAAAAGAGCAAAAAATTTCATAAGATTTGCTTCAAAAGCAATTTTAATATAAACATAGAAATAAATTTTAACTGCACACAGGCATCTTCAGAATAACTTTGGAAATATGTTTTGTACAGTACAAAAAGTATATAAAACAGTCAAACTTTTGCATGCTACATTTGACATAGTCAAACAAAAGCTAACAAAATCAATGTAATAAATATGATACACAATTTTCACTTGAGCAAATTGCTTTAAGAAGTATATTTTGCTCAAGGAGACATGACAGCTTCACTAAATTTCGCGTGGAATATATTTTATGCACTGCTGCATTTTTTGAAGAAAGGCATTAGTTCTATCTGTAAATTTTCATTCATGGACTTTAAAGGACGCAAAAATGTGAAATGCACATAAAAGTGAGCCTTCACCAAAGTACTAAAAAAAAAAAAATATATGAAAAATAGAGGTGCTATCTACAATATAACCTTGTCTTTCAAATTCATGTCTAACCCATACTTAAAATAATTAAAATCTTTTTACACAATTAAGACAAAAATTGGGAAGAAATGAACTTTGAAATAAATTTGAGGGTCTTCAAAAAAATAAAATAGATTTCAATACTGTACAAATATATTTTCTACAAAAAAAAAAAAAAAAAAAAAGAAGATTGATTACACTTTCAAACATAATTTTGGAATACGAATATTTTTGAATTTCCATATCAAAACTTAAAAATATATATTTAATTTTTTTTATATCATAGACAGCATTTGCATTTTGAGGGCTCTTAAATAATCTTGCATATACCCACAAAATCTATGAAACGTAAACTTTTCGTAAAGAAATATAAATGTCCAAATAAATGATCATTGTTAGTTAAAGAAACCAGACGAATGGGGAAGTGAGGATTGAAAATTGATAGTGAAGTTGCTAGGACAAAAAGATAAATAAGCCCAAATAAATATTCAAGTTTTGACAAAAACATTTCACGAAATTGAGTTTTCCCATAGAAGGAAATGCTCCACTTAGAAATGAGAGAAATCCTTCAAAGTTTTAAATCTGAATAACATCTAGTTTATCGTTGTTTATATTAGTTCAAGTGCTAAAGGTTTCATCGTGAACGCTAACTTGTTACAATTATCGGAAAGAAATTTTACGGAAACGATACTTTGGAATTGCATACCCTATTAGGTGATTTGATATGGACCAATATTACTCGAGTCTCAACTGCACTTATTAGCACTTACCTAGAACACAGTGAGCGGCACATATAAAATTGTTCTGTTCTCTGTACATTTTCAAAAATATGATAACATGAATTCAATGAATAAAACAGCCTTTTCTGTACATTTGTCAATGATCGGCAATTTTATGAAGTTAGAGGTTGTCTTAAAGCGCCTATTTGTCTGACTCGATATCACATGAAGGTATAGGGCACTAGCCCAGCAGGCAAAAGCTTTAGTTGAGCGTCCCACGGCACTGAGGCGCACCACACAAACAAGAAATTTTCTCGTCTTCGATGGGGAATTTGTAGTCGTAAGTGATCTCTTCGTTGACGTTAATGGGTTGTTTGGAGTAAATGACGATCTTCTTCAAGCCTTCCACAGTGATGATTTTTGCATAGCAGTTGGGCTGAAAAAGAACACCATAAATAAAACTTGTTTCAAAAAATTAGTCCAGAAAAATTCAGGTTTATTAAAATGACTGCTTATGCATATAACAAACACATTTTACTTCTCACAACTCAATCAAGCCTCAAAACATTTCTTTTCTACAACCGGACTTTGTTCCTCATAGTCAGTTAAGATTATGAGTGGTTCACTACAATTTTCAATGGGAGAATGTTCATAAAATGGTTTATAAATGATTTGTGATGATTCAAAGGTTTAAAATTAACCATTTAGAGTAGGGGTGCACAACCTTTACGCACCGTTGATTGAGACATGGGGGGGGGGGGGCGCAAATGAAGTTACAGCACAGACACAATGAGAGTGCTACTACCCAATTATGTACAGCTGTTATTACACTTAAGGTATACGTATACGTTTATTTATCGATTTTCAGTCAAATAACTGATTTTTTTATTTTGATGCAGAAATATAGTTTGAACTTTTAGCTTTCTAAATCACTTTGAATTTTGTCTCTAGGTCAATTAGAACGCCAGTTATGACGTTTTTAGAAATGCATGTCAGCTATATTTTAAACCGGAAGTTGCCTTCTGCATACCGGAAATTCTTTCTCGATTTCGAAACTTGTCAAAAAAACACCTATAAATATTTTTTTAATGCTTCAAAATATGCCAAAACATTTATTTTAGCATTTTGAGATATTTTAAAATTAATATTTTTAAATTAAAGCGTCTGGCAATGATTTTATTTGTGTTTTAAGTAAGCCAAAAGTGGCTTCATGTTGTGTATTTACATTTGAATTTTGTTTTGCGCGTATGCTTTTCGTTCTTGAAATCTTGCATTTAAAACAGATTCTTATTTTATTCTACCTACTTTTTAATCAACTTTGGTAGTTTGTCAGCTTATTTACAAACTATGGGGAAAACTCCAGCTCGTAAACGCAAGAGACACTTTCATGGAAATCGCTTTTCGAAAGCGACTCAGTTGCCCACGGCAAGTGAAAAGAAACTTGAATTGTTTCCAAATGCATCTGTAAAAGCCTGTGCAGAACTATCAGGAAACAGGATATGTGATTCTGAGATATTGGCGGACGTTTTTTCTACAGTTTGCTGCCCTTCTTGTTTGAATGCTGGACTGTTGTTGAAGGAAGATAGCAGATTTGGTTTGTGCTCACATTTTTCCCTTCAATGTCAAAATTGTGCATTTGTAAAAGGGTTTTCTTCTTCTAAAAAAATAGGACACTTGCCAGAAATTAATACTCGTTTGGTTTACGCGTTGCGACAACTTGGAAAAGGTATGAATGGCGCTGAAAAACTTTGTTCTACGTTAAATCTGCCACCTCCACCAAGCAGAAACTCTTATACGGCTCACGAAAAGAAGCTTTTAGATGCAGTTCAAGAAGTCTCCCAAGCCTCGATGATAAATGCCGCAGAAGAAGTGAAGTTGTTAAAAGGGAATGCTTCTCATCAAACACAGGAATGCGGTGTATCTGTTGACGGCACTTGGCAGCGCAGGGGCTATTCTTCGCTGAATGGTTGCGTCTCGGCAATAAGCATCGACACCGGGAAAGTTTTAGATGTTGCAGTGCTGTCTGCATATTGTCCAACTTGCAAAAAACTTCAAAAACTCCCCAAAAAGGAAGAATATGAACAAAAAAAGGCAGATCATGTTTGCCAGTGTAATTATGTAGGATCTGCACATCACATGGAGACTGTCGGTGCATCTCAAATATTCAAAAGGTCAGAAATTTCACGAGGCCTTAAATATATACACTATTATGGTGATGGGGATTCGAAAGGTTTCACTGAAGTCAAAGACACGTATGGCAAGGACAGTGTCACCAAACTTGAATGCATTGGTCACATACAAAAAAGAGTGGGCACACACCTTCGACAACTGAAAAAGAAAACTAAAGGACTTTCTGGAAAGGGAAAACTGACCAATACTTTTATCGACCGTCTTCAGAATTACTATGGCATAGCTGTTCGTGACAATGTGGGGAACATAGATAAGATGCAACAAAGTGTTATTGCTGTACTCTTTCACTGTGCATCAACTACAGCGAATCCTATGCATGGACAGTGTCCGACTGGGGAAAAAAGCTGGTGTTTTCATCAAAGAGCTATTGCTCAAAGTAAAACTCCAGAGCAAAAGTACACAGGCCTCCCCAAATACATATTAGCTGCTGTGAAACCTGTATACATGAAGCTTTGTTCTCGTGAATTGCTCAGCAAATGTCTTCATGGAAAGACACAAAACGCCAATGAATGTTTTAACGCTTCCATATGGCAGAGGGTATCTAAAAATGTGTTTGCGGTGTTGAAAACAGTACGTTTAGGTGCATTTGACGCTGTAATCCAATTTAATGATGGGTATCGTGGTTGCCTCAAAGTGCTAGAACAACTTGGGTTTGAAAGTTTGGGACGATACACTGAGGAACGTTACAATTACTTAGACAAACTCCGCGTGAACGAATCTGTACGACACTCTACCCCTATGGCAAAACGGCGAAGAAAAATTCTGAAAGCTACCAGAAAGAAAAAATCTACACAATCTGAAAAGACAGAAGGTGTCTCTTACCAATCAGGTGGATTTTAACTGGGTATTAATCCTTTTTTTAAAGGAATTCTGTGATTATATTACATTTTTGGCTTTTTCTCAAAACCACTATTTTCAAATATGTTACTTTCCATTTTACACAATATATCCAAAAGTTTACATTCAATTGCTTAGAAACTTTCTGTGTATGTTCGTAACTAACAAATGTAAGTGTTGAACTATTATTATGAAATTAGATTGGTAATTTAAGATTTTCTGGGATTTTAAAGTATGAAATTGACAGGTTTTTTTAATTTTTTGAACAATTGTGGGAATTATGAAACACGTAGGCACATATCTTCACCAAATTTAAAGATAATGCTTAGATAATCTTCCAAGTCTAGCAATACTGTCCTTCAAGTGTTTTTAAGTGTCATTTTTTGGAAAATAGTATTTTGTTTTTGTAATTTCACGTTAAGCGTGACTATCACTTTTTGAGTTTTTTTTGACAGTTTTATGCCATTAATTCAAAATATTAAGAAAAATTTTGTCTTCTGTTGTGTTACACTGTTGTTATAACTTATAATGAAATGAAAAACACAAAAAAAATTGGGAAAATATAATTATTTTGAAAATTTGTCTCCGAACGTATACGTATACCTTAATATGTATAGTAAAAAATAATAACACTTACAAATGTTTTCTCAAAAAGTTAGGAGCTTGTTACAGAGCCAAATGAATGATATTGTGAATAGTTTAAAAAAAGAAGTTAACAAACATTTACAATGATCAATCATTTTGAGAATTACTTTTAAGAATGTGTCTCAAAAACGTCATATGTACTTCAGCAAATTATTTTAGGTATTAAATTTAATGACAGTAATAGTACAATGAGCAATAAAGATGAGTATCGGAAATTTTAATGATATCAGTAAACTAAGAAATAAAAATTACAGCATCAAATATATCTAATATTAAAATTTCTAAAGCATAAACAATAGTTATGTTACAGCTTGCTAATGGGATGACTGATACTGAGTTTTACTAACTAATTTAGGTATGTTAGGTTCAATACTGCTAGTAGAAACTCTTAAGACTGATTCTAAATGTTTGTCAGTCAATTTGCTTAACTTAAATCCTCTTGGAAGTTTATAGTCAAAATTAGTCTGTGGGCCGCAAATTGATGATTTGTGGCCACAGGTTGTGCATCTCTAATTTAGAGAAATTATTTAAAATAAGAAATCAATTGCATAAATAATTAAATTGGAACAAACAATAATTACATTACTTATTCTTGCAATATTTTCCATAATGAACGCCAACCTCCAAGAAAAAACTACAGAAGATTTTTACAGGATAAAATGCTGTGACGAAGCTCAATACTTATGCACGCAAATCCAGTGCACTGAAAAGTATGCCTGCAGGACTATCAGAATGAATCACTTATAGTACCGAATACCCGTTTTCGGATGCATTACAACTTAGAAGGTAGGTTATTTATTAACGCTGCACCGGAGCTAAACAACGGACTATTGTCGAGTATGGATTCAACCCCAAAGGGAAAGATCCGATTACAACACAGTAATTTTGAACCATGGTCAGATAAGAACACACAAACTGGCACCCCACTCTCCAAACTTGCACACTACAGTAACATAGTAGATTTAACATGCACCTGCCCCCACAACTGTCTTTTGGTTGGCCCTTGTTTCAAATGGCTTGGACCATCTGGTTGCCAATTCTCTTGGTAACTCTTTCAACTGGCCAACCACGGCCCAATATATCTCAGCCGAAAAAATATATAGAAATTAAAAAACAAACATCGATAAAAATACAATATATAAAATATTACACAAGAGGATTCCAAAGACTTGAAACTTACATTACAACTGTGGTTAATGAATCTGGCCAAATTCCCACATCGAGTGGCATCGATGATTCCTTCAAAATCAACCTTGAACAAATAAGAGCTTCCAACTCCCAAAGAAGTATACATATTCTCCCGCATGTCAGCCACGAGAGGCCGCACCATCTGCCCGACGTATTCTATTACCATCTCGTCTGCTGCGATTGGTTCCAAAGCAAAGAGACCCCAGTCGTGGATCCTGCTTCTTGCAAATTTCAGCTGTTTCTTTCGGAACTGGAAAGATATTTATTTTAGAGAACGGGTATTTAAAACATCACATAGAAAAATTTATTTAGCGAAACTTGTCGAGGTAACTGTTGTAGAGATCCAGAAGTATTAGGGTCTTATAGGACAGAGATTACAAATTTTAATAGAAAAATATAAATTTCAACCTTCTAAGAGCCCTGAGAAAAAGGGTCGGTTCTTCAAAAATTCTGCCTTGTACTGCCAGAGTCCAAACTCTTGTGAACCAGTAGCACCAATTCTTACAGATAGCAATTATAAAATATATTTTCAGAAGCAATTTTAGTTGCTCAGATGCAAAAACAATCGGGGAAAACACAAAATGTATTAATTACGAAATAGATGTTGAAGAACTCGCCAAGAAACATAATTTTAAAATTAAGTTTGTAAACCCTTGAATTTTTTTTCTACCAACAGGAAACTTGAAACAAATTTTTAAAAAGTCACCCAAACTGTGAACATGGGAGCTTTTGAGATACTCCTAGTTGCTATGATTGAAAAATAGTACCAAAAAGTCGCATGTGGCTACCCTGTGACTGGCACTGTTGAATTTTTTCAGGCCACGACTAGGAAGGTTAAATGGTTAATTAAGATAAGTTGAGAGAAAACACAAAATACTCTCTTCATTTCCTTCTTAAAGTAAAGTGCAATTTTATTCTGAGAAATTGATGAATGGCACTGATTTTAATCAAGTCCAAACACAAAACAGGGTTATAAAAATATTGTGACAAGGTACAGGCTTCATCACTGCAATCCCTAATTGGTAAGTCGCATCTCTAGTTGCCTACCAAATAGAACATGCTAGGTTCCATTTGAAGTTGACTGAACCTGTATCGTAACCAAAGAATCTATACATTAAATACAGATAATATTGCCTCTTTTACTTTTCAAACAAACAATTGCTAGCATCTAAATGAAAATTCAAGCATATATTCATAAAACACTTGTCACAGTTTTCATTCCAAAAATATTTAAATAAATAAATTAGTTGGAGGTTTGAAAATGTTACAAGGATTTCCTATTTTAAGTAGAATATCGTCATACTTAATTAGCAAAACTCATAACTCCTATGTGTTAACAGTGGAGTTATTACTTTTGCCAATTAGCACGACGATAATACACATGAAATTCTAAGACACTTCACATTTACCTTCAGCTGATTGAACTTCAGTAGATCACTATAGAAATCAGCTTCTCCAAATGATGTCAGTAAGCGCCGTTGATTCGACCTTGCTTCTCTGTTGGACTGCTGAGCTGTTGTCTTGGCTTTATTAGTATCCTATATAGCACACACAAATCAAATTGTTTTTTTAAAAAAGGCATAAATATAGTTCAAATCCCCATTATTCGAAATGTAACTGGTTTTTAAAAATTTCAATAAATTAAAGTTCAGTACATCACAGAGCAATGGAACCAAGCTGCACCAAAACAAGTTTAAAAATTATATACTAAAAGGTAAAAAAATAATAATAATGAATTTAAAAAAAAAAAAAAAACTTATACAAGAAAATAAAATTATTTCAAAGTAAAATTTGAACCAATGTGCCCAGACTGAGATTTGAACTCATAGCTTGTTGAAGAGAAAGACACTACTGTTAATCAATTTGTAGGTAATATTAATAATGATAGCACTTAACATTAGAACGTCATTGGCGTCATTTTGACACCGGAGCATGTTCATCTCAAGCACATATTTTTGTTGGATTTTGACAATTTTTAGGGATTTTTAATCATTTTACTTGATAAGCACACATAAGATATTTTTGTACACTTAAATTAAAAAAAAAATTCTACACTTAAATTTACATGCAACATTTAATGTTTTTTTTTGACACCAAACAGTCACAATAGCTTTCATTAAATAAAAAAATGACCATAGGAGTAGTATACTAAGCAGACCCATACTTGCGATTTATTTAACAGTACTTCATTAATTTATTTGACCTTGAATATATTTATAAACCTTTTTAAAGGCGAAAATAGGCCAGTTTTATGAGTTACAATAGGTTACTTATAATATATCGGTGGCATAAACAATCATACTCGAATAAAAATAAATATACTATATATCAAATTTTTTCTTCTATTTTATGCAATTTTTATACTGGTGCCAAAATGACACCAGCAGAAGTTGAGAGGGAAGAGAATGGGAAGAAAGGACAAAGGTCCTAATTCACAACTGCAATTTAACAAAATTTGTTTGATGTTTAAGTTTAATGCCCGCTTCAAAACTGCATAGCATCTTAAAGCAAGAGCTACAAGAATGCAAGATATTTTTGCATACTAAGGATATTGAGTAACAAGATGTTCAATAATGAATAATTGAAAAAACACTCACAAGTTCTTCATTATCCAAACTGGACATGGCTCCATGGTTATACACAGCCTTTTCTTTAACATCTAGCTTATAATATCCTTCACATCTTGCACAACCAGTAAGGTGAGTTCGGGCGCTATCGTCTTTCTTTTTCTTCTTTGGTACAGATGGAATGCTAGGTAAGTAGCATTAAGGAAAACAATTTCTGCAAGCTACTTTCAGCAAGTTTAAAGACAGAAAATCTTCCAAGAGTTATGTTTTTTTTAAAGCAGTTTTTAGTATACAATATTGCCTTTTACATTTTTTTTTTTGCCCAGGATCCACTTGCCAGAGGTTTAGAACACCTTTCATGACTCTGGGGGAAGGCCTCCATTGAGGCATGCCACATTTATTAAAAATCAATTATTTAAGTGTACAAGTGGCAACAAGCCAGAATAAAAACACGAACAACGGCACAACACCGGAACTTGAGAGTAAATTCTGCTAAAAAATAAAAACCAGAATATACAATCGGTCAAAACAGGCATGTTTAAAAAAAAAAAAAAACACTAAACACACTTACGAAAAATATGTATGTGTGTGTGTAGTTCAATGAATAGGTTATTATAATAGTAGCATTTTAAATTGATAACAATCAGTATCAATTGATATTTTCAATACTTATTGGCAAGCGTGAGTGAGCAGGGGGTAGAGCCTCCTAGTACTTTAAAACATCAGAAAAAGTACCAAGATCAACATTAAAAACGTGATAGAATATTTGAATAAACCAAAGTATGAAAGGAATAAATGTATACTGACAGGTCGACATAAAAAAATATCTGACTGGGATATAACCCCCCATCTTAATTAATTAAAAAATATCTGACTGGGATATAACCCCCATCTTAATTAATTAAAAAATATCTGACTGGGATATAACCCCCATCTTAATTAATTAAAAAAATATCTGACTGGGATATAACCCCCATCTTAATTAATTAAAAAATATCTGACTGGGATATAACCCCCATCTTAATTAATTAAAAAAATATCTGACTGGGATATAACCCCCATCTTAATTAATTAAAAAATATCTGACTGGGATATAACCCCCATCTTAATTAATTAAAAAATATCTGACTGGGATATAACCCCCATCTTAATTAATTAAAAAAATATCTGACTGGGATAGAACCCCCATCTTAATTAAAAAACTTCATGACAGAGGAGTTCCCCCAGTCAACATCTATGCATGACTAATGAATGGTCAATGTTAAGACATGTTCAAATAACATGGAACCACTGAGATGTTAGTGATGGTAGGAGTGAGGTTATTGGAAGGGTATTATGGAGATTGTTATATTGCTTTGCTCATTCGTTTTTGCGTTATTTATTCCATACTATGTCTCGTATATGATGGACATCCTTGTTTGATGACTAGCATGTTGCTTGTACAGTGTGCAAACCCACTGAGCCAAGCTGACTGCACGCTCTCTGGCATAAGAAAGAATATTTCCATAGAAGTACAAAAAAGAATGGGAATACTTTTTGTCTCCATTGGGAATTATTTTTTACTTCATAACACTGAAATAGAAATTCCTTTTTTTCTTTCAATAATGTAGAGATGTCAGTCCTTGGATTCGGGGTACATGACAAGCAAAAGGTGTGCAGAAATTCAAGTGAATTACAATTTCTACTATTACAAAATAAAGTGTTTCTCTACCTGTGTCTGAATGTAACCATTGTCCTGACACACAGGTAGCCTTAATTTTTTCTGACCAACCCAAATTTTAAAATTTAACTTGGAACATTTAAAAATTAATTTTTAATTTTTTCACCTCCGTCCTTCTTTTGACATAGCTTCCTCGATTGAAGAAAGGAAAGGATTTTGCGATGTTCAACCTTGGAGCTGTGCCAAGTTAGTCCCATTGAAGAAAGGACAGATTTTGCGTATTTTGTCCAAATGCCTTTGGAACTAAGCTAAGTTTTCTTGATTCTAGCGTGTTAGATTTACTTGGTTGGTTAGTACAACTTTCTTGCTAGCGATTTCAACTTTTTCACGGGTAAAGACTATTAGTTTTTTTTAAAAATCTTTGTGATAGTTAAAGAAGTAAAAATTTCAACAGATATGAAATCTGTGAAAAATTTTACACCAAATCAATACCTTAAATGTGATTTTCTTTAAATAAATAATTTTTCCAATTGTAACCCATGTCATGTCGGGTAAAAGTGGGACTCATTTTTAAATCCCCCCCCCCTCTCTTTTTTTTTTTTATGTTTTCAATATCAATAAGATTTAATGTGTTGAGCCCAATTTTTAAATTTTAATCTAAAATGTTAAAAAATTAATTTATTACTAGCCACTTCAAGGCCATCACAGCGTTGCCTGTGGCTTTGGTTTGCGAAGCAATCATCAGGTGTTGGCGTGCTACAGCAAGCAGTGGTCACACCTGACCTCACAAAAAGAACAGTCACGGCCAATGACATGCTGGCCACGTAGTGGCTAGTTAATACATACTTTAAAATCTTAAAATAAGTATTTTCCAGTAAAACTAAAAGGATATCTGGATAATCGACCCAATGAGTATCGTTCAACCAGAAACCTTGGGCATCGTCTTGTAACAGAGCATCATAACTTTTCTGCAGGTACATGGTATCTTCCTGATCCAACCCCGATTTAAGAAAGTCATACAAGATTATCATTTCTTCAATAACCGACCGTTTGGGGAAGGCAAAACCTGTATAAGTTGGTGGAGTGACAGGCTTAATGTCAATATAATTTTCTTTGTGACTGCTTGACCTACTGGAACGTCGTTTTCGCTTAATTTTTGTTTTCTTCTTTGGTGTGGGGGCTTTTGGCGGAGATACGGGCTTGAGAAATGGTGGAGTCGCAGCACGCATTTTAGTGTACTCATGATCAGCCACAATTTGATGGGGTCCTCGAGCAACGGAATCAATAACAGTGTCTATTGTTGTCTTCTTTTGTTCCTGAGGAATCCTTTGCACAGGTTCGCTAAGGCTTATGGGCTGGGGTAGACAATAACTATGTTCCAAGATCAGCTGACTGGCAATGCTTCCCATGAAATCTCTCCTGCGTGGGTATTCTTGGTCACTGTCCATATACAACAGTGTCTCCTCAGCCGACATGGTAGCTTCACTACTGTAGTCGACTTCACCATTTGTGAGCTTATCGGACAGTTTCAGATCGGGTTCCGTGCTGACATCAGCCACATCTTCAAGTTTCTTCTGGACTTTAGTCTCCTCCGCAGGCTGGACGATCGGTTGACGACCCAGATCGGCGAAGATCGACGCCAGCTCCATAAGTGCCTCCGAAGCTTCCTTAGCCCTGGATTCCGGGCTCGGTTCTCGACAACGATCTCCAGGCACAGGACCCGACGAACTCAGTTCCATGGATTCTTCAGGAACGTGTGCTTTGTCTTTCCCAACTGATTCTGGTTTAGCAGACTCTTTATCCTTTTCCACCATTGAATCACGGGATGCTTTCTTTTTCTCCCTCTTTTCCAATTCTTTTTCTATATCCTCAGATTCCTTGGCATCGTCTGTCGATTCCGACTCCTTGTCTTCCATGTCCTCTCGATCGCTGGCTATCTCGCCCTCTGAAATATCCTCCAGTTCATCGCTCATTTCCATTTTTTCCGGTTCCGCTTTCTCGGTGGCAGCGGCTGAGCTAGTGATTTGCGATTCATCCTCATCACTGGAGAAGCTTTCAGTGCCTTCTTTTTCTTGTACTTCATCCAAAAGGCCAGTGAATGAGATTTTCCTGAAAGTTAAAATACTGTAATGAATGACTGGCATGAAAAAAATACACAAAGCAATTTTTTCCAGAAGCAAAGAAATTAACTTTCCGATAGACGCACGACTGGCTGGTTTTTATTTTAAGGCACAAGACCCATATTTGGCCAATTGCACCAAACACAAGACAAAGTCAAACAAATGGGGACACACGAGGGAAGTTTTACTGACACAGAAGAGAGAAACACATCCCAGGTTTCATACAAATTTTCACAAATCAAAATCAAGGAGTATTTAAGGAGTTTTCAAGGAGTGATTTTTAAAATTTCAAGGAGTACGTTTTTACATAACTTTACCGATTACACCAATAAATCATGCTTTGCAACAAATTTAAAAGTAGACTAGTTTAAAAAAATATTTAAAATACCTTACTTAAAATTTAAGTATAACTAACCTCTAACACACTTTTAATTGTTAGAGGTTAATTATAACATCTTACCATAAAACCTCATTAAGTGCATTGATAAAAAAATAACAAACTCAATAATTTTCATACATAGTTTAATTAAAAAAAAGGTTACACATTTTTTAGATCTGCTTTTTTTGCAGTTATTTGTACAGCAATTTCATTTAGTGTAATGTTTTTTTCTTTAATGGTTTTTCTGAGGCTGTTTGACTTAATAAAAAAAGAAATGTCTCTTTTTGCCTCTCCTTTCTGAGCAAGCTCATCTGCTTCTTTTTCATTATCCACAATATCTTTCTGGAGACAACATCTTTTTTGTTCCAAATAATCTATTTCTTCCTCAATCAATTTCCTTTTGACTCCTACCCCTTTGTTTTGGTTACGTTTTTGTGTTTCCAAAAAATCTTGATATTTGCCCCTTGCTGCGGAAGCAGATAGCCCTAGTTCCTTTGTTATGTTAACATTCTTAGCACTGCCATGGATTTTTAAAAAATCGTGAATTTTTCTTTGAGCAATATAGGATTTATCCTTTAAATTTTCCACTTCAATAGATTTATTGACTGAAAACCCTTTCTACAGATGCCTGGTCATGTGACAGTATCAGGAGCATCTTAAAGAAGTCCAACAGGTCTCCATACTTTTCCTCCTTTAAAAAGGAATAATATAATTCATCAAGACACATTGTTTTGGGATTAAAATTCTTGAATTCCACCGAGAGGTTCTTTTTTATATCTTCTAAAAATTCAAGATATAATAGAAGAATCCCCCCCCCCTTTTCATCAGAAATTTGTTTCTTTTGGGAAAAATATGTCAGAACACTTTTTATTTTCTTTTGTAACTTCTCTTTTGATTTTATCATATAATTAGGAATAATGCATGATACATTTCTTACAAGTGAGTAGGTAATTGGGCTCTTTTCCATTAAATGTTGTATTAAATTAATGACTAGATTTTTACAATCATTTTTCAACAGAAGAGCATTTCCTTCTGTTATCTTTTTCTTAAAAATTTTTTCCTTTAACATCTTATCAGCAGTGAAACTTAAACTTATTTTATGTTTAGATTCATGAAGAGATGAATCATCAAAATCAAATTCACTCAACTTCTTCACTGATGAAATTTCTTCAATGCTTGAAGGTTTAATTACTTTGAAAAGTTTCAGTAAATTGCAAACAACTTTCAAAATATCCTGGCCCAAAAAGGGAAGCATAGGTTTATCTGTCTGGTAAAGTTCCAGAAAAGGTGCAATTAATTTTGCAACAGAGAGGAATACAATGAATTTGATTTCAATAGATGGATCTTTTACAGCCTCCAAAATCACTGAAAACGATTTGCACGTAGCTTTTGGAAAGACCCCCTTTTCAATTTCAGTGAAATATTTAATTACATCATTCCATATCTCCAAAACTCTTTCAGTAGCCGGGCACTTTTCCAGCCACCTGTGGTTGCAAAACTTTATATGAAATTTTTTTGTATCAGATACTTTCATATAATCATCTCTTCTAGCTGGAGAATCTTTGAAATATCAATACAATGCATTTAAAATTTCTGTTATATTCCACTGATTGGAAGAAACTCCTTTATTTAATGAATTATTAATTATATGCTGCCTACAGTTACACATTGCACATTGAATTATTTCCCTAAACTTTCTTGTAATTTTTCATAAAATTTCCAATTGACAACAGGGCCATCCATAGATACATGCAGTAACTTTTTCAGATCTATCTTCGATGTAGCCTCGTAAAAAGCTTTCAGCAAATCCTCAGAAGTAGAATGACCCAAAAATATTGAAGTTAAGTACTGAGTCCTTACCCTGTTATTGTCAGGATTCCAATACCGGATGTGTACATCCATCTGCTTCTTTTGGTTGGTGATGTTAAGCGTTTCATCAAACAGCAATGTGTAATATCTTTTAGGTATTTATTCATTACACTTTCACAGTAAGGTGCAATGCCAAAATGACATAAATATCTTGCCTTAGATTCCAGTAAGGCATTCGTTGTTTATTCTATTGATTGACTGGCATACGGCGAGGGCCATAACTTTTCGAAGCGATAAGAGATTCGCTACGCTAAGGGGCGGAGTGAAGGTCATGATGAATGGGATGATGTTTTGGTATGACCCACGTGGAAGAAAACGGAAGAAACGAATTTTTTTTTTTCGAAAACGGCTACGGATGGTAAGCATTTTTATCTGGAGATAAATGTTTAAAAATGAAAATCAAGGAGTTTTAAGGAGTCCAACCCCAAATTCAAGGAGTTTCCATAGTGCTTGAAAATCGTTTTCAAGGAGTTCTTAAGGAGTTTTCAAGGAGCGTACGAACCCTGCATCCAAGAAGAAATCGAAATTTACACCTCACTACCATATCTCAGATACACATCTAGTTTAAACTCATGCAAAAAAAAAAAAAAAAAAATAATAATAATAATAATAAAAAATAATAAATTGAATATTAAACAGGTTATATGCAGTATCATATATTATGAGGAGCTCCTGTATCGTACATATGCACACCTATCGGTAAGTTAATTTCATACCCTTTTTCAACATTTACAAAACATGGGTCACTCATTTTAGCTAAAAATCTAGGGCTACAAAAAGAAACACAATCAAACCTAAAGATAACAAGGTCCATTATAAGGAATAGTTGATTGTTTTGGGTTTTTATAGCAGAATCCAAAAATGGATAATTATCCATCAAATAAAAAATGGATAAGCTATCCAACAAATGCATAGTTGCTAGAATTTGGTCTTTCAAAGATTTTAAAAGTATGAAAACAAATTTGTAATTTTTACAAATAGATTTGAAATGTAATTTTTTCCTTTTGCTTATGATTACATCACCCTCAAGTGTTGATGCTGCATCGTTTGCTGCTCAGTTGCATCAGAATTTAGATGAAGGGGATAGAGCTTAAAAGGTTTTATCTTCAATTGCTAAGCGGGTACCACAGGTTTCATGAAATTCTCGAAAATCATATAACAGAACCTAAATGATTATGTTAATCTAAAGAAACACAAGAACATCATATATTTTGAGGAAACTTTAAAAAGTATCTACATTTGCTAGAAATTTTATAATTACTGGCAAAATTTGAAAATAATATTTCTCTTTGGCCTCTCAGATTATTTCAAGCTTGTTTTATTGGCTGACACAAAAATGTGGGATTCAAAGAATTACTAAAGTAGTGTAATAAAAAGGTCTGAGTATCTCCAACCGCCACATGATGAAAGGCTTGGTTGGTTTCTATGGTGCAGGGATAGGCGCAACATATTTGGCCAAACTGCCAAATAAAAGACAGTGTCAAGTAATTATGAAAAGAAAGGATGGAGAACCATCCCTCCCAATTTGTCAAAATCATGATTTATAAACAGGTCTAAAACATATCACAAACAGAACCTGCAGTTGCAATCAGGTGAAGCTTTGTTTAGAACCAGGTTATGCTGACTTAAATTGGAATAACTTTTATCCCAAGTCTAAACATTCAAAGTAACAAATGGCATACCTCTGATCTTTCATTTCCACATCGACTTTGCACTTCACAGTTACAGCTTCAGAAAGTTCCAGTTTGCTTTTGTCTTTCTTTATAGGACTAGATATGCTTTGTACTTTTGAACTTTCTTCGTCGTCACTTGCAAGAGCTTCATCTACTTCTTCACCCTCACTCTCACCAGAAGCGAATTCAGATTCCTCAGACCCGCTCTCCGACTCGGAGCTCTCCTCGGCTGAGCTCGATTCCTCGTCTGAAATGAAACCAGTTTCAATTTTCAATGTTCTGCAACTATGAAACAGTGGTGTACTTAGTATTTTAGAGTGTCTTGACTCAAATAGTGTTATCACAATCAAGGCACAAGGTGTAAAAAACATACTTTATTAAATCAGGACGTGACAAATTCCGGGCGCCTAAAAAACTTGGTCTGACGCTTAAAATTTCTGTGAAAAACGTTTATTTTTCATGGAAAAAAATTTGATTTTTAAATCTGATGATGTTTAATATGAATGGACTATCAGTTAAAGATTATGATCCCACAAAGGTTGTGGATAAGTGGTATTTCAGTTCTAAAGCAACAAGACATTAATGGCCATAAAAGGTAAAAAATATAGTTAAACGTCTAATGTAGATACTAAAATGTTATTTTTGATTGCCTCAGTTACTATAAATAGCCTATTATTTACTGCACGTGTGTAATGAGTTCTGTGATGTACTCAGAAAAAATACTAGTACTATATGTATTGTACGAATCCCAAGCTCCCAATTTTTTTGTCCTCTGTTTTTTTAAAATTCTTTATTAATTGAGTTTTGTAATGTGGCGTCATCTTAAAATCTTAATTTAACTGTTGGAAATTCATTTAAATTAAGCACATGATCCAGATAATTCTTCGGCTTACCAAGTATTTTAGAACATTAGTAATAAAGGAAAAGCAACAGTAATATATTTTTTTTTAGATGCCGCTGAATTTTACCTTTTTACTAAGAAATTTGAACTAATCAAAAGTAAATTTTAAATCAAACTTTTTTCAAATGGTTTAAGTTGAAAAATAAATTTATACGTGCATACCTGAATCACCCTTTTCACTCTCACTTTCTTGAGAACTCTGATCTTCTTCATCCTCAGAAGAAAATACCTGACGTCGCCTCTTTATTACAACAGAACTTTCTGTATCGGAGTCGGATTTCTGCTTTTCCGTTTCTAAAAATTGATAATGGGCAACACCAAATTATTACTTTTATTACGGGGAAAACATTTATTACACATCAATCTATAACAACTATTTTACTTATGCCAGGGCTCGAAATGCACAGGTGCACATGAAAATAAAATCGTGCACCTAATTTTTTCCCGCTGGTACACGCAGTGCACCTAAAGTTAAAAAAAAAGGAGGGGACACGTTTTTTAAAGTTAGTTTTGATGTTTGAACAAAATATTAGTACCGACCTCTCTCGCTGTAAAGGAACATAATTAAATTCCTAAATACACACTATGCGAAAACAAAATCGCTGGGCCGTAACGGGTTTATACAGGAGTAAGGTTTACTTGTGCCACTGCCACCACAACTTTCCGATGATAGAAACATTTTCTAGATGGCTATGTTGAAACGACTGCCGCGACAACCGCGCACCGGAGAAGGGAGAATTTAGGTGTTCAAATATTTTTATTTACTATATAAACATACCCAACTAATAAAGTAGTTTACGTTACAGTAATACTCTTATATACCGATTTTTTTTTTAAATGTGCACCTAATTTTAAAACTTAGGTGCATTGTGCACCTGTATTAAAAAATCTATTTCGAGGCTTGACTTATGCTGTGAACAAATGGTCAAGTAAAAATTATATTACATTATTTAACTCTGTATACACAACTCCAAGTCATAATACTCAGGCATGAGAGTGGGAAAAGGACAAAAAGTCTGCAAATACACGTAAACTCAAAATTTTTCAAATAAGAAAAAGGGCGCGTAAAACCGTATTTCGCACAAAAAGAAAAAAATTCTTGGAAATTCTGTAATTAGTATAAAATAAGTTGCATAAAGCTAATTTATATGTCTATTTTAGAATACTTAAAAAAAAGTTGCAATTTTTCCAAAACCTTGATACAAAAATGATATTAACAGGAAATAAAAACGCTATGTTATACAAAAGAATGAATGAAATAAATACTAATTTTATTAAATAGCATAAATGTAATGAAAAAAATACGTCGACACTAAATAAAAATTAGCATAATTACAGCTTTCCACCGTTATTACCTTATAAATCGTTAAAAATATACTTAATTTGAAACAAATCACAACCTGTTTTGGTTCAGCTTGTCTACGTTTATAGCGGTGGTAATGGTATTGGCGGGTTTTTTTTGGCGCAATTCTAGTAGCGAGTAATGACAGGTTAAGGTAACCCATTTGTATTACGGATTTTAAGACAACCTGGACTAAAGGAAGGTTTATAACTTTCATTTTGAATATTCTAGAAAGTTCTTTCAAAATCCGTAAAACTGTCATTTGATTTCACTGGTTCATTTGAAATAATTCTTCCCTTGGCGATTAAGAAGTGCGCCAAAAAAGCACCAAGGCCGTTGTCATTGCTAAAAACATACTGAAGCTGTAACCCTGTTTAAAATAAAATATAACTTAGTTTAAACTAACCTATTTTCGAATATAAATTACTTTTCAAAATCTCTAATCAATTTCAATCGGCTTATATTTTCCCGTAAATATTCTTATTTTCTAATTTTGTCAACCTTTAAACCAAATAAAACTTAAAATTAATAACCCATATTATCCAAGAAATAATTATACTTATTAAAGCAATCATAAATATTGCCCTTAAAAGAAGCATCATTTTGAAAACTTCTGTTACAAAAAAATAGCTGCAGTACGTTTAAAGCGATGTCCACCGCCTTGGCGCACTTCTAAAGTCGCTAAAAACGTTTTTACAAATTTTGAAAGTACTTCCTAAAATATTCAAAAAGAAACTTTAAACTTTCCGCTTGCCATAAAAGACGACTTCCTTGGCGCACGTCTAAAGTCGCCAAAGAAGTTTTAACGGATTTTGAAAGTACTTACTAGAATATTCAAAAAGAAACTTAAAACTTTCTGCTTGCCGAGGTTGCCATAAAAGACGAAATACTTTATTGGTTAAATAACCGAGCATCTTATTTTTTAGTTGAAAGAAAAACCGCCATTAAAAGCTGATCAACTTAAAATATTTCATTTATACCTTTTCCGCCGCATCATGACGCACCACGGCCGCTAGATAACAGCTTCCACTTTCTTAGGAAACCGTAGCTTTACCTACGAAATTTACAGCAACAACGTACGTTAACTTGTTGTTCAAAATCCAAGTTCTCCAGGTTTGCCATTAAACTTATTTGCTTCTAAGTATTCTTTTAGGAATTTGCAGACTTACCAGCTTGGTAAAATTTAGGAGTGCAATTGGCGAGATATGTTCCATTTAGCGCATTTTACGTTTATAGAAGACAAAAAGGGAAAAAGTCGGAATTTTTTCTTAAAAAATGATAAAAGTTGGAAATACCGACTAAAGTTGGAAGAATCTCATCCCTGAATACTATCTAATTCGTATCATCATTCATAATTTGAATATCCTTTGGCAAGTTGTCTTTTAGTCGCCTGTAACAGCCCTGTTGAAATTTCACGACTGGGTGTGACATACCCTTTCAGGAATTATTTTGATGCTGTGGCGTCGCAAACACTGCCACTGACCTTTGAACGAGGATTTCTGAAACATATGCTTGGGCCCTGCTGATGAATGTCGCAACAACTGTCCCAATTGTTTTGGGGGTCTGACAACACATGGAGATTGGTTGCAGAGCTCGAAGAGAGCACAGAGGATTTTTGTTTTGCGATGCTCGTTCCCGAGGCCTCTGCTGTCGTGTTTTTGCCTGTTTCGCACCACCCATGACATACGGATGCAAATCTCAAGTGTAATTAGTGTGAATATAATTATTTGCAAAATAAATGCAAGTTTGTAAACTAGGCTGTTTCATTTTGTTGAAAGGAACACCACTCGGCCCACTACGTCACAATGCTTGTTTCTCAAATTGCAAGTAAAGCTGATACTGAAACATCAGTTGTTTTCACCTAGTAATATTAAATTCCAAAACTCAAATTTTACAGGAAATGAGCAAAACTACACAAGGCAAATATTTCTCACTCAAGAAACAGTCCCATAGCAGCTAAATTTATGTATCTTTAAAAAAAATCAGAAAATTTCTAAAAAATTCCAACATTTGAACCACCTTTTGAGTTACTTTGAACATTGAACTCACTCATGTTTTAAGGATTGCTTTGAAGACAACTATAAGGGACACTAGTTACACATGTGATTATAAAATCCAAGCTACTCTTCTTTTAGTTTGAATTGCCAATAAGCACAAATAAAAAAAAATACAAACCCGACTCTTCAGCTTTTTTACTGTCATCATCATCAAGAGGAGGAGGTGATGGAGCTTTAATTATTTTCCTCTGTGTAATGAAATTTTATTAAATCAATGTTCAGAAGGTAAAATTTACATCATTAACAAGTAAATACAGCATAGAACTTTCAAACTTCTTTAGAAATAATTGGAAAGAATTTTGGAACTAATTTCTCTATTTAAATTTGCAGTGATAAATATTGGGCATTTTAGATACTTTAATCACATTGAAACAGCATTTGGTTGTATAGGAATTAAATGGCAATTTTCAGTACAAACTTTACGAGTTTGTTTTTCAACTAATTATCGTAACCTGGTGTGATTTAAAAATAATTTAATTTTAAACATGACTTGCACATTTTCAAAGAATCAAGTTTAAAGGAATTGAAACTGATTACAATTATTACAGGTTAAAAGTTATAAAATTGATATAATGTTCTTAAAATTGTAAAAGAAATTACCCTGAAAGAAGGCATTCTGGGCATTGTAGCTCGTAAACCTAGACCAATGCCAGTATTTTCCACAGCAAAGCCAAACGACGAGCGATTTTTATCGAAGAGAGCAGTAAGTGAGGAAAACGCAAATGGTGGATTTTTCTCTGGTGTTTTGACAGGTACATTTCCTTGAGTTTTAAGCTGAAAATAAATTAAGAGTTAATTACATTCCTAAGTACAGCTTCCATGCATTATAAATATACGAAAGGCAAAACTTAATTACAATAAAAAGACAAATGACTAATCAAAAAGCTTAAGTAAAAGAGTAGAGGCTAAAAAATGCAGATTGGAATCATTAACTATGCTAGAACCTGAAGAAATTTGGAACATAACATTTAAAATACAGCAAAATACTATTTTATACTCTTCTGCTTTAAAATGTCATTTTTTTCGTTCTTATTTTGTAAAACTGTTTCCATGTGGCCCTTCCTAATAAAGGATTTCTAAAAATGCTTTTTATGCTGGTCCATTCATAATCAGGGTTTCGCTGTAGAACAAAATTACGAAAATACAGTTTTAATCGGATCTGTGCCTCAGAAACTTGAAACCGACTTTCAGTGTCAAAAATTAACTAGACCTTTAAGAGATTTTAACAAGCACACTTGGTTTCCGACAAACCAAAACAAGATTTAATTGCGTGTTATATCATCTATACAAAAAAAAATAATAAATAAATAAAACAGGAATTGTTTAATATATAAAAATACACAGAATAGATGGGCTGGCATATTATTTGAATGCTCTATGAAATTATCTGTAAATATTTCTGTCCAGACCGATTGGAGTCAAGTTTTCAGGAACACCTAAACCGACCCATTGACTGTGTAGACAAGAACATTGGCATCTGCAAAACTGGATAACTATTGCCAAACACAGGTCAAGAAGTATTACTATCACCGAGAAGGACAAGGCCCATTCTGAGATGTCGAAACAAAGGGATTCACTGCATTGCGCTACGCATGCTGGTTAAAAAACGACTTCTTCACTAATGCTAAATAGTGCTCACCTTTTCTTGATGTAAATGCTCGTCCCACCACTGCTCAAACCTCTTGAAAGCAGTAGCTTCGACCATCTTTTTACTGATGTCCTTCTTCATAACTTGCCTCATCTCCTTGACGATGCACTTCAAAACGGCATTGATGGTTGCAGTGTGGGGATCTCTCACCTCAATCGGTGGTGGCTGCGTGAAAGCACCAGGGACAAATGGAGGTGGAACGAGCGGCGGAGGCATGACGATGGGGTACCCAGGCGGCGGCCTCATCACCATCTCTGCAATCTTAGAAGGAGGAGGCAGTGGCACAGATGATATCGGGGGAAATGCAGTTGCAGCAGGCAGAGCGGTAGTCTGAGTCTGGGTGAAGTAGCTCTCGTGGGTGTACGAAGACCGACCGTACTCTGCGCTGAAACTCGGTACAGGAGTCGATGCAGTCATTCCAGAACCCATGCCTGGTTTCCAGATACCCATGCGTGCCATCATCTGCACTTGTTCACTGGGATACATGGGATGGCTGGTCGGTGCCACAGGAGGGAGGGATGTACTCTGACTGGTAAGGAAAGATAAGTTAGGCGGCGGCACAGTGGGAGTGGCCCCCGACACTGCAACTGGACCAGGAGGATTGACATACAGACCCTGAGATGGAAAAGACACCCTGGGTACAGTTGGGGTGGTCACTGATGCCGCAGCTGTGCCTGGTACAGGAGGATTCCCATATATGCCCTGAGGTGGAAAAGATGTCCTTGGTGGTGCACTTGTGTACAGAGATGTGGCAGTGGGTGGACCGGGATAAGTAGCAGTCCCCCCAGTTCCATAGTTCGAGTAGGCAGGGGGTGTTTCCGACACCCCATACAGATTCGGGCCATTTGGAGAAGGGTACAAGTTTGAAAAGTTTGTTGCATCGGCTGAAGAGCTATGTACATGATTCACACCTTTGCCTGCTGGCGGCGGTGCCTGAATGGTGCCATCAATGATCGTTGGAATATGCAGTTCCAGTTTGTTCTCACCATCACTGAGTGAGGAAAGGGACATTTTATCGTCATCGTCGAGAGGTAGTTCGTCTCTGACTGGAGTAGAATCGCCCTTGTCTTGCATTATTGGAGACTCGTCCGGTTTCTCAATGGGCATGCTGTTGGCTTTCCAGTTGATGTCAGAGAGCCTGACTCCTTTCAGTGATATCGGATGCTCTAGGTGCGACGCGTCACGAATCACAATGTCCTCGAGAGAAGTCACTTTGCCCGAATCGACGTCTGAAGTGACGACGGCCCACTTGTGATACTCCGAAAAAGACAGAAATGGAGATGGGGGAGTTGAGAGTAACACCAGTTCTTCCTCTTCTGGTGGCGGGGGAGGTGGCTCATCACTTTCAGGTAAAGGTGGCAGAGGTGAAGATTCGGGTGGTAACGGAGGCGCATCCTGCATCCAAGGCGGTATCCGAGATTTGTCTTCGTTCATTGAAGAGTCCGAACCAATAGACACGTCTCCAAGCTGTGCAGAAACGGCACCAAGATCTAAAAAACTCCCCTTTCCTTCCGTCTGCTTTAAGATGAGCTCGATACGAGTGTCTAAACTTTCTCTTATGGGACTTTGTTTTGGCACTGCTACTGGAGTTGTAGGTGGAGTAACATGTCTTTTTGTACTTCGGTTGTCCCAACCAGGCGAACTGTTTCCCTCCCAGGGGGAGGTTTCCCCCCAAGGTGCTGTAGGGATCTTGTCCCATGCATTATTTTTTGCAACAGTATTAGCGACCGGAGTCGGCGGTTTGTTCGGACACACTGCATTTTGAACTCCGTACTTGTAACCAAACCCCGAGTCGTAGCTCAATTGACTGGGCGTTGAATGCATAGAGGGGTAACTTGCGTCAGAGTGAGCACTTATACTCCGGTCAGACATTCTGCTGCTTAGTAAGCTTTCAGTTCCATAACCATAATCAGACCCAATGGGAGTTAAATCGGCACTGAACGTTCGAGGAGGGTCACGGTTCACTTTATTTAACATGCTAAGATCCTTTTCGGGTTGAAATCTTCGCCGCGGATCACAAATACTGGGAGGAGGTTCTTCACCAGATGAAATTGTTCTAGTCCTGCCAGAAACAACTTCTTCAAAAGTTTTCATGCAGTCTTTCCCTGTAATAAACAGACAATTGCATTACAGGACTGCAACAGCCAAAGCACTTTTGAAATAGTTACATATATTTTTTTAAATGGTAGCAAAGAAGTTGCCCTTAACCCTGTATTTGTAGCTCAAATACAAAATGAATCATCTCTAACACAAAATGTTAAAATAAAGTATTAACCAGACATTGCAGATCTTGTCAAAAATTAACCCAATATTTTCTTAAGGTTTTCATAACAATCTATTACAATTAGATTACGATATTTATTTTTTATACACTCAGTGCCATAAAAATTTGCGCACCAAGAAATAATTGTGGAATTGTAACGAAACTTGGCATGAAGGTACATGTCGGCCAGATATGCAAATGATTAGAAATGCAGCATGATTGCGTAATGCCACTAGAGGGCGTTGAATTTCGTTCTCCTTGGAGTACAAAACAGGTAAGCAGAGCTTGCTTAATCTTTTGCAAAGGAAACGCTAAGGTAGACATGCCGTTACGCCGCCATCGAAGACAATATGAGCAGCTGTCAGAGTTCAAGAATCATCGGGATGATGGAAGCTGGGAGGTCAGCTCGTCAAGTAGGCTGTTCTGATTTTACTGTGATGAGGTGTTGGGATGAGTGGACAGAAGAGACGTCATTTACATGGCAACCAGGCTCAGGACGCCCTCGGCCGACCAGTCGTTGAGTCGACCGTCACATCATACAAAACGCATGCATAGAGACAACTGCATCATTGGCCGCTATCCAGACACAGGTATCACCTTCACTATGGGCCCCTGTGTCTTCCCGAACCTTCGCAAGGCGCCTGGCTGAAGGACATCTGTTATCACGGCGCCCATTACGTGTGCTTCCAATGACACCCACCCACCGACGCCTCCGTTTAGAGTGGTGTCGCGCACGACGGGATTAGACTGCAATGGAATGGAACCAGGTCGTCTTTAGCGACAAATCTAGATTCAATTTGAGCAGTGATGACAATCGTGCCCGTGGCGAAAGCCTCAATCCTGCCTTCGCTTTACAGCGACACACTGCTCCCACAGCTGGTGTGATGGTATGCGGATCCATTGATAACGATACATGGTCAGCCCTAATATTGATCCACGGCACAATGACAGCCCAGCGGTACGTCCATGACATCCTTTAGCCCCATGTGATGCCACTCATGGCAGGGCTCCCAGGAGCCATTTTTCAACAAGACAATGCTCGGCCACACACAGCAAGGATGTCACAAGACTGCCTCCGCCACATTACCACCCTTCCCTGGCATGCTCGATCCCCAGATTTGTCACCAATCGAGCCTATCTGGGATGGCAAGTTGGACACCCTAAAAGTTTGGTTGAACTAGAGGCGCGTTTACAGCAACTGTGGAACGAGATGTCTCAGGACATCATACGGAACTTGTATGACTCAATGCTCGCTCGTATTGCATCGTGCATTCGCACCAGAGGGGTCCAACAGAGTACTAAAAATTCCGTTCATTTGTACTTTATTCTGCAATAAATGATCGTTTTTCTTTGATTTTTCAATCACTTACTTATACAAAAAAAAGTACTTACGTGTGTAAAATTTTGTTTCATTTTGACGACCTTTTCTTGGTGCGCAAATTTTTATGGCAATGAGTGTATATGTAATGACATGTTCTTCATTCAACAGAAATTGGATACAACAACGAATAATTGCTAGCTGAGAATATTCTCCAAACATTGAAATTTGGAGAATATCCAAAAACTTTATATAAAATCCATTTTTCAAGAAATTACAATTGATTGCAGAAATGATCTTGAAGCTTATTTTATATACAAACACTGTTTTACATAAATTATTTGATTGTTAGTTTTGAATGAAAAAACATACCTTTTCCATATATTTCTGATAATGCTGAAACCATTCTTTAGATACAAAATGCAACACATTGCAGATAGTTGTGCAGCACACAATGAAACCATATTGGTTGGGGATATATTAAAAATAAACTCCAAAATAACAACACATGGTCAAATATGCAAAGAATTAGCACTTTGAGAAAAATTGCAGAGCATTCAAAATGATTGGTTTGATGAGTTGTATGGCACAAGGGCTATATTTGGCCAAACTGCACCAAACACAAGACAGACAACATCAAGTAAATGGACATAAGCACACTGGGAAAGTTTTACTGCCACAGAAATACATTGAGGGTTAAGCTATAGGAATCGAATTTGCGTCGCCTACAACTTGCAGGTGGCTCGAGCTAATGGCAAACACACAAATTCTCAGGTAAATATTCTTCTGTACTTGTCTTGAATGTTTCTGTTCACCACTTGCTTTCATATGCATCCCAGAAGAACATACGACAACAAAAAACAAACAAATTCTCAGGAGAAAATTATTGATTCTTCTTTGGTAAATATTCATTTAAAGGATTATTAGAGAAATTTCTCATCTCAACCAATAAAAAATCTTACTCAGATTATCTATTTAAATAGTTTCAATAACAAAACTGTAGAAATTATATACTCCAACACAAACAAGCATATCACTTAATGCACTGGATTTAGGCTCAGTCCAATATATGTATGCTTGCAAACAATAGGCTTTTCTTTTAATTAATTAAAATCAAAATGCCAATGGGCTATTACATGTCACACACTATTGATGCCATTGCAATGTTGATACATAATTGTTCCAAATTAGATGGTGAAGAAACAGTTTGTGCCAGTTTTATATTTTAGGTCTACTAAAACTGTCTCTTCCCATTTCCATATTTTTCAATTAGAATAAACAAATTGAAAATCTAAGTTGCAATTGAAGCGTAAAATGACAGGGAAAGCTTTGATGCCATAAATTAAATTTTCTGGAATTCTGAAAAAATATTAATTTTTCAGCAATCTGTTCATAATTTCACAGTGTAAACTGTTGCTGCACGTAACAATTAAGGAGCCCACTGTATTTGGCTGGTATGCATGTGATAAGATTGTATGAACTCTAGGCATACAAGTTCTATTCCAGTGCATTCACAAGTGAATTTTTAATTCAATTTATCCACATGGCAAATAAAACAAAACACATTCAGTTTTCTGAAAGAAAGAAGTTGCATACCAAATGGGTCAAGTGTGACGCTTAGTACATCTCCCATGACAGTACTCCTGTTTAGCTTGTCAACACACATTTTTGCGCCATGGATTGTCGAAAAAGTCACATGAGCGAGGCGTAGGTGCTTTCGTGTGGTAGGATGGTAAAAAATTTGAGACTGTTCAACTTCTCCATACTTTTTAAGGATATCGTCAAGAAATTGCTTGTTTATGTTGTCGTTCAAATTTTTAATCGTGACTTGTATTGGCGGTGGGATGCCAACATAATTGTCATCAATCTGTAAAGTAAAGAATAAATCAAACACTTTTCAGTAAGTTGAATTTGGAAAACACACAGAAAGGGTCAATGTATATATTAGTCCTTTTCTTTGATAAAAATGTAACAAAAAACAAGTAATGGATTGAGTGAAAGAAATATGAAATGGAACTGTTTGGTATTTTTTTTTATCAAGAAGTAAAAGTGAAGTTTAAATTTTAAAATTTATACTCTTAAATTATTGATTTTTAAATTGTGTGCTTTGGTGAAATGTCAAAAACTGAGCAAGATTTATTGCATTAAAAGTCTTAGTTTAGGATTTTTGACAAGCCATTTAAAAAATACTTTAAAAAATACTAGTACATTAAGTTCAAAGTATTTTTTTAATATTAAGCATCATTTATAAATTTTTTAAAGTCAATTCTTGAACAAAATGGATATATTAATCTAAAGATGTAAAAAGATATAAATACTTTTATAACTCTTAATAAAAAAAAGTTAAACGAGCAGTATTTTCCATGTATGTGCATTAATAAAGCTTCTAGACATATAACATGGTGAGCCAGATAATAATTCAAGCAAAGGAATTTTGGAACAAATTTTAAAGGTGAAGCAAATGTTGATGGATTAAAGAAAAGCCTGACCCAGACAACACACAACATTATGTTTTCTAGGATCAAGAAAGCCAACAAAATTTCACTCCCCAACACTATTATAAACAAAAAATACATCTACAGTAGACCAAAATCCGGAATTGTCCAAAATCAAGACATTTTGATAACCAGTTTTTCTCTCGCTTTTTTCTATCTCTCTGCCTCTTCAATTTAAAAAACTCTCAGGGCTTTCAACCTGGACCAAAATGATGAAACGCAAAAAAAGGAAAAAATGACAGAAAAATTAGAAGATTTATAAGTAAAATCTGTTGCACTATATTGAAGTTTTTGTTACTTAAAAAAAAATTATTCCTATTTATAAATATGCTATTTTAGTATTGCAAGGTGTTTTGGATGCAAATAATACATGGGGGAGGGCATTAGATAAGGGTTTTTTGACAAAAACTCAAATAATCTGAAATTTGGAACGTCTGAGGTTTGGAGGATTCCGGACTTTCTAATTAAGCAAAATTGTAGCTATTTTTTGTGACACCAGTAAGACATACTTTTTGGTGTGCCACAGAATTTTAGAAATTAGTTTATGTGTGCCATAAGATGAAAAAGGTTGAAATTTGCTTACCTAGATGAAAGTTTTATTAGTGAATTTTGCCTTTTCAATTTTGACACTTAATAAACCCTAAACTAATAGCCACATCGGGAAAAAAATCTACAAAATTGTACATGGAACACTATGAAGAATAAACCATGTTAATTTCGTAACTTTTTGTTCCGTATTTTCTCGGGAAAATGTCTAAGAATCGAGCTAAACAACAGTTTTTAATCCTGCAACAGCAGCAACATTTTTAATATAGAGAAATGCATACCTTAAATCGAGGCACGATAAGATCAGCAGGTTCAATCTTAGCCCAAAGAGTAGAGAGCCGAGAGCGGGGATCTCGAACGTGAACAGGTGGGTAATACTTTTCCAGCTACAAAATACAACAAATTTATAAAACATCTTTTTTTACAACAACATATTTATTAATTTATAAACATAATTTTTCTCACTGTCTCAATAGAATTTGAGAGAAAACCACTTCAATGCAGGTAGGTGCTTTACAGGAGAATCTGGCCAGTCTTGCAACTTCTGAAGCAATCTCGGCTAAAACAGAGTCGTAGGCTCAGATTTTGTAATGTTGTTCCATTAGTGAGGGTTTTGATTGCTTTATTAATTTGGGATTCATTTTGTAGTGCAATCAGGTATGAGGTCTTTAATGAAAATATTTGAAAAAACACTCCATTTAAAAAATTCATTTTTATTGGATAGTTAAACAGTTCTTAAGCTTCAAAGCACTGGGTCCGGTCAGGAAAGTATTTAAAACATCCAAAATTACAGTCTCTTTGGCAAGGTTTCCCACTCTGACTTTGACTGTGCTAGCAGTAATTATGAAGTGGTGAAACAAATGATATATGGCACTCGCCATACATGATTTTGAGTGTGACAAGACTTCTCCCCATGAGCTTTGCAAATGGACTTACTCAGGGTCCTTTTCCTTCCTGTTTCGGGCTCCCCTATGTCAGTATAAAAATATTTAGGATAAGAAAAGTGGAAGAAACCAAAATGGGATAAAATAAACAATATGTGAACTTCAAATTACATAATTTAAGTAACAAAACATAAAATTAATGACAAAACCTGTTAGAACACTAAATAGGAAGAATAGTTTTGAAAACATAAATCTCTTATTCACCTTTCAAGGTATCAAAACCAATTTTCATAAAACCAATTCATAACTTACACCAGGAACGACTCCATCATATCTATAAACTTTTTCATGACCATTCTTCAAAGCGGGGTCTATAATCAACTTGTAGTTCCTTTTCTTTTTCTCTGAGTGATCACTAAGAACAGGCCTCATTCCATTCATTTCTAAACAAATATTTCAAAATATGTATTCTATATTCTTAGAAAAAAACTCAACACACACACACACATATATATATATATATATATATATATATATATATAACCCACGATTACCCTATTTACTTCAAGTCATATAGAAATATATTGCAGGAGTTAATTTAATCAATTAGTATTCTGAAGACATAAAATTGAGAAAATAAATATAGGAACTTAAATATAATTGTAAACAAATAAAAAAAATTTTCTTTCCAGCAAAAAAACTTTTTTCCCAATTCCCTGTAGTAAAAAAAGTAGACTTATATGGTTTTCCTCAAAATGACATGGAAAAACATTTTTTGGTCAGATGCTTTTTGATGTGCTCTTCACATTTATTTAAAAGCTGTTACAAATCGGATATTTGTTTACGAACAAAATCTTGCACATAAGTCAAAAATGCCAAAAAAAATTGCAGATTTCTCTCAATACAAAAAAAAAATTATCACCACCACAGCTGCAGGATTGAAAACTGGGTTGTTTAGCTTGATTCTTAGACGGTTTCCCGAGAAAGTACGGAACAGAAAATTACGAAATTAACATGGTTTATTTATCATCGTTTTCATTGGACAATTTTGAAGTTTTTTCCAATGCAACTATCAGTTTAGGGTTAAAGTGTCAAAATTGAAAAAGCGAAATTTCTAACGCGAGTGAGCAAAAGATGTACAAATTTTCAGTCTTAAGTCGTGATTTCTTTTATTAGAGTACCTCTAAACGTGAATTTATGTAGCTCATCGAGTTCTTTTAGAAATTTCAATTTGGTTCCTGTTAATAATTTTTTGAAATTTGGGAAAAATCGAGACATTTGTTATTTTTTTATAAAATTTATAACTATTAGTTCTTAAATTTGAAAACATTGCAGCAAACGATAGAATGTACTCTTTCTTACGGTACAATTATTTTTGAAATTGGTTAATAAATAAAGCCGATGCAATTAAAAGTTGGTTGTACAAATTTCGGAACTTTTAGATTGTAATTTCCGATACAAAACTAAAACTGTCATATCTATAGCGCAATACTATTAGTTTTAAAATTTGAAAATACCACATGAAAGCTTAGAATGCAGTCTTTTGTATGGTATAATTATTTAAAAAATTGGATCATAAATAAATTAGACTAGCCGGGCTGCGCCGGCTAGCGCTCGGCGGTGTGTAATAGTGCTTTTTTAAAACTTTTTTACGCACCGTAATCAAGCATGTTTTGATTTGTATATTTTATTTATTTTTATGAAACAATTCTTCAAATCATTGCGAGCGTATTCAATCAAATATTTAAGGAAAGTTGGTCGAAATATACATATACCGCTACAAAATTATACATGTCTAGTGATAGTTTGCAGGAAATAGACATATCATTAAAATCTAACTCCTAAATAATATTTCTACAATAGGTAATATACCAGAACACATAATGCAAACAAAAATAAAATTCCAATCCTTGAAAAAATGCAAAATTCCGAAGAAACAAAATACGTACGTATCTATTCAAACGTGTTGAATTTCGATTTCCTGAATATATTGTGAAATAGAATAATGCGACAAAAGACTTTTCAACGATATTGACAAAGACAATAATGATTTATTAACAAAAAAAAATACATATTTATAATACTTGGGAATCCTCAAATATGTCCACAACATCTCGCAGTCAACTCAAATACGCAAACACGGAATTCTAAATCAAATTAAAAAAGCAAACATTAATTCTGAAGTGGCCAGATACCGGGTAGCAAAATTACGTTTAAATTACTTTTACATCAAAGGAAGAAATAAGAAGTCAGTTCAAACATAAATTTTTACAATTTAATTCCTTACTTTGCATAGAAATTGACCTCGGCTATTTAAAAACAGCAAGAATTCAAAATATCTGGGTTATTTTATTTACGTTGATTGTTGCCATTCGACGATACACAAATAACGTCGATTTCGGGTCCACGTACGTTAGTGTTTTATATATATAGATGCAATAAAAAGTATAATTTCGCTAGTGTACAAATTCTTCCTTGCGTAATGGAACGTCAAACGTCTGCGATGAAACCAAGGCCAGCTCACAGTAACGTCATGAAGGATCGTACACGAGGAAGAGGTTTCGCCGTCACAGGAGGACTCTGCGATAGGATGGTTGGTGTGGGCTCTCTTTTTCGCTCAATTCTCACAAAATTATGAGATTACCATGATCTATTAACAATTGTACAGGGAACAAGATGGAGAAGGTTTTTTACTGATACGGCTATTATTTTAGTGTGCATTAATAGTTAAAGTAAAAAAAAGGGAAATAACTTGCGAAAGGAGTTTTGGTTTGTGTAGCAATTACAGGGGGCGAAGCCCTCACTGTGACGTCATGGATCGGAAAGCCAAATCAGGATTATAGGAATTATTAAGATAGTTTAGCAGTCGAAGGAGATCGACTCTACAAAAGAAATGTTGGTTTGAGTAGTAATTGCTGGGGGTTGGCTGAGCCCCCTAATAATTGGGTTTATTAAAGAAAGCAATTCCAAAGAGTAAAAGTTACCCAGCTTTCTAATTTTTAACTTGGTGCCAGCTTGAATCCGGAGCAACCAATTTGTGATATCTAACACAAAATTGTGCCAAATAAATAACAAAATGAGCAATTAAGATTTTTCCTTGAATGTTTTAGACGCATATGTGGTGTTTATGCTGAAAATTAGAACCTAAGGTTTATACGATAATCTAACAACTACTGATTGCGAAGTTTTTCTTTCAAGGTTGCACAGATGGATGCCAAAACTTTCAAAATTTACTCCATAAAGAAAATATCAGATATTTTTCTTCTGTTCGCGTAAAAAGAGGTTTGCTTGGACGGCTTCTGGAAATATGAAAGTTAAGGCCAGTTAGAGGATTTTAAAATATTAAATTTCTTTTAAAGTTGGCACTTTTCTTAAAATGTAACGTATTGAAGACAAATTATAACATTTTTTTTTTGAGTAAATTATTAGCTTAAAATTGAGTTAACATTTTAAATTTGCACTTACCCTTGTTTCCTTCAGTATACACCAAGCTATTAATAACTGTTGAATACAAAACACTGTCTGATCGCTATGCAACAGTTTATACATTGTTAACTGTTTTAAAGTCATACAACACGCAGCTCACTGGAAGTTTCTTTTTCCAAAAGATTTTAAACATATCTGTACACAAAATATCTGGATGAAGAAACAGGAAAATGTGTTGAACATTTCATGAACTTGAATCCAGACTTTTGGCACTACTTTTTGTAACCTAATTGAAAAATGAAAATTACATTTTAATAACCAGAATAATTCCTATGAAAATTTAAAAATGAATGTATGTATTTCAAGAGAAAAAAAAACTATAATCCTGTTTGTGATGCGTGGATGTTTTTTGTCAATATTTTTCAACCAATACACAACTTATCTACGTATCCATTCCTTGCAACAAGAATGCTTACAATACATATAACTGATTGATCTACACTGATATTGAAGTTTTTGAATTTAAAGCAAGAATGCATTAAAAACACAGCATTGTCGAGTTTATAATGCATTCTCATTGTGATACCATCCAATTTGATTTACAATGAAAATTGAACTAAAAATTTTTTTTACACATTATATATGGAATAAAATTTTTTATTAAAACAAAAACTATTTCTTGCCTCTACAAGTTTAAATAAGTTGAACATGAGACAGAAAATTATAGGATAGTTTCCGGAGAGTTTCAATTTATTTAAACATTAATGTTTTTGGAAATATAGCTGGGTAAACTTTTGACGAATCAAACAGAACAAAGTAAATCATGATAGAGTAAACATAACAGTGCCCAAATGCCAAGAATGAGCAATGTTTTTTTACGTGGTTCTCAAATGGTTAAAATTACGTTGAGTTTAACCCATAACCAGTGACATGAATTTTTTGAACCCAGATGAATAAGATTGCAGAATCCCACTGACATAAATTTTTTCAATCGCCCAAATTTCAAAATCTTCCAAAACTTGGGCATTCTGAATTATTTGCTATTTAAAAAAAAAAACACCTTAATTTAACCACCTATTGTGCGAATTTTGCGATTGCAATGGTAAAATATCAGATATATATATAAATAGGAATAATTTAAAAAAAAGGAAAAATAGCCTTTTTAATACAATGCAACAAATTTTACTTGCAAATCTTTTAACTTTTTTGCTTTGAACATTCCCTTATTTTACGTTGTTTCATCAATTATGTCTAGATTTAACTCCTTGTTCTTTAAAATTGGTCATAAAGATGTAAAAAAGTAAGAAAAGAAAACAAAAGTTAGCAAAACATCTGGATTTTGAACTTTGTACGGTTTGAATAAAATGTTTAGATTTTTTTCAATTACTTTGATATAAAATAATTAATTGGTTCAAGGCCTGCTTCTGAAAACAAATCTCGTTACCAATAGAAAATAAACATCATGAAATTTTTTTTATTTCTCATTTTATGCAAATTAATATTAAAAAATGAGATGACATGAAAACATAAATTTGAAATCAAATACCTGTTTTTCAAATTCTTTAAGTATTTCATAGGTATATATAAAGCACAAATACAGTTTTTTTTTTTGTAAAACACATATGAAGCTTTTCTCTATGAACACATAGAGTATATGTATAGCACCCCCTAGAACATGCCAATTCAGTGGAATTTTGAGCTTGCAATAAAAAAATTTACAAATTCCAATAGCTTTCTGCTTTAATCCATATATTTTCTCAACATACTCTCTCAATTATTAGATGTGTGAATTAACTTTTACACTCCAAATTTTAATTCCATAAATATTCTAGCAGCGTTAAGAATTCTAAGGGATAAATGCATAAAATTTCCCAATACGTTGAAATAAAAATTAACCAATGTTTACACAAAACAAAATGAAGCTATTAAAACTGTTGACTATAAAGATTTTATGAGCAAAATGTGAAAGCTTTTGATACCTACTGCAGAAAATCTCTTCGCTATGTCTATTTTTTTTACGACCAGACTAAAATACTAACTAACTTGTACGTCTAAAAAATGAATGCATGTTACCAGACTTTTAATAATTTGAGCAAATTGGCCATGTGCAATTTAGTCACAGGGAATGTTTAAAACATAACCAACACTGATCAGCAGGCTTGTGAGTGATACCTACGTCAATGGCACAAGATGGAAATAAATACTCGTATGGTAATTATGATCCCAATCAGTGAATGCTATTTAGCGTCTTCAAAGGGAGGATTATTTTTGATATCAATTTGGGATGATCTCAGTCTGAGCAAAGTTCTCAACTTATTTGAACAAAATAACACGCATCTTGTTCAGTCATTTCATTTTCAATATATTCCAGTCAATTGCATAACAGAAAGACAAATGAAATTAAAACTTTGATTTAAAACGGCATACCCTGCATGCATGTATTGCTAAAATTATCATATTAAGAGTTGTCACTTACAGATAATTTGATTCAACTATGACAAAATGGGGGGTCTAAAAAGTCTAAACTTACACATATAACAATCCATTCAAATAAAATGACCCATGTAGATACTTTAATATGGAACTATGCAAGACAAATGTTTTCATTACTTTGCAAATATTTGTCCATTTAACAAGCCTTTGACATATCCCATAATGGGATGACCCACTTTGTTTTGAATTCCAATGCAAACAAACATTTTTAGAGGGGAAGCAAAAAGCCAAAACATGTAACAAACGCTGGATATTTTTGAACTGGTATTGAAAAATTAGGTTATTTACATTAATATTGTGCTGCAAATGCATGCAAAATTTGTTATCATTAAATAACGGCACTATAATTTTTTAAATTTAATAAAAAGTGATACATTTTACTGAAATTGGCTGACCATATTTCATTGAGATAACAACAGGAGATTGGGGAAATGCAAACACAACTAGAGCAATAGACTAATTCCTTCTTGAAAGCATTAAAACTGCCGTTTTGTTTTTTATGTATTTAAAGATAGACATAAAGCTTAAATGTAACATAAGACAACACTTTTGAATTTTCTCTACATAAATCCCTAAAGGCAGTATTTATAGTATTGAATGTTACTCTTTGGTGATACAAATTGCTAGAATTTATGGATATTGATATACGATTTTAGATAAAAATAACAATTTATCAAAATTGAAGTGTTTAAATTTTTAATTAATAGGACAAAATTAATATTTTTTATCAACCCTCCAAGTGGTTCTGATGATATAACTCGTACATCAAGGTCAGATCAATTTTGATGATACCTTGTCAACAAGAATGTTGATTGAACGAAAGATAGACATTGCCATTTTCAATGATGAGATCAAGATCAGGTTAGTTTTGCTAATGATGATGATAACTTCATCAAGAGGGTTAAAATGGCAGTACAGCAGAAAAATACAACAAAATGGTCAGCCTATATTTAACACATCCAAGTAAGTACTTGTAATAAATACGGAAACTTTCCTAAATCTATCAGCCAACCAAACATCTTTAGTTTAATGGCAGGGGATGACAAAAATGAAAAAAATTCAGGAGCGAGCCCAATTGGAACCAACCCAGCCATGACCTTTGCAAAACATATCTTTATATTTTTTCGAATGCTGAGTAGTATATCGCAGAACTCATTGCACACAGGTGTGCAGTAAATAATATGATTTATAGTGTAACTGAGGCAATAAAAAATAACATTATTACTCTCTACATAAGACATTTTGCTCCATTTTTGACCCTTCATAGCCTAAAAAATCAAATTTTCAAAAAGAAATATTAACATTTTTACAGAAACAGAAAATTTTGGACCAAAACCAAATATTTTAGGTGCCATGACGACCAGGATTTGTTGTGCCCTAGTCAAAGCACTAAAAAATACCTTTAATAAGCTTTTGGAAATAAATTAATGAACGTTTCATTATTCTGGAAAGTTAGTGAGTTGGCCAAAGTTAACAGCCTGCATGTTGGATGAAGGTCTGTTTTTATGGTGTAGACCATATTTGGTGAAGTTGCATAAAAATAACAAGTAAATAAACACACACACAAAAAATTTTTGTTGACAGAGGACAGAGAAATGCAGACAGAGGACTAACTGTGCCATGCACAAGACAAGTTGAAACAACTTAATAAATTAGAAGAAAAACCTAGACATTTAATGAACAACTTTTGATGGGCCTTTTTTGTCGCCAAGAATTTCATAGAAAAACACACCATTTTTAGCTTAATAAAAAATAATTTAAAACGAAAATTTTAAAAATTCCATCTAACAAATTCTTGTAATCATTAGGTAGTTTTAACTTCATCTGGAATTCTGTTGTCTTTTTAATGCTGTAATAGATCACTTTAATCTCACCAAGTTATTTAGACATGGTAAAATCAAAGATAATTTAAAAAACTACAACAATTTACAGCCAACTTAAAATAAAAATTAATTATTTACATAAAATTCCTGTTTTTAGCATCAGCAATTATAGACAGATAAATTTTGACTAAAATAAAGAATCATAAGCAAATAAAACTAAGTTCCCATTTCATTTTTACATACAAGCTCAGTAATTAGGCCAAGAGATAAGATTTTTCATAGTTCCAAAATTAAACTATCTTGCCACATAAAGCAAAAAAAAAAAAATTTGTATTTTATACACAATTTAAGCATTTAAAAATAGTCTACTAGTGCAGTAAACAAATTTAAAAGCATGAGTTTGGTTTCATGACACACAATCCCTAACGAGTATCCTGTTTTCAGAAAACGTTGAAAGTCAATTTCAAGTCAAGATGATTTTTCATATTTCCATAATGGAATTATTCTGTCACAAAGCAAAAAATAAATAACATATTTACTGTTTTTACATATTTATCAAATTATAAGATGCACTTCAATCGGCACACATCTCACTAAAATGGTGTGGATAATATTCCTGACTGTGTCCTGTGGGCAAAGATATGAACTTTTCACATATGACGAACTGCAATGTACTTTCCTTTAAGAATTTTACTCTTGACAACTTATATAATAAGGCTAAATTTTATTTGTTGTCAGAGGGCTCATGGCTGATAGTGCCACTTTCTGACGTAGGGAGGGGAAAAAAACTAAAATAGTATGAAAAATGACTTTTGACGGAATGTACTCAAGGGCTACATAATTTGATGTGCCAAGTTCAAAAATGCTCATCTTCTCCATTAATACAGGGGAATTTTTATTCCCAATGTTTGTGCATAAGATTAACTGCTTCTGTAGTTTAACAAGATTCTTCTTGCATCAAATTGACGCCATCCTAATCCAGGAACATAATAAAAGTAGCTCGATGTCAAATACAAGGCTGAAATATCAGCCATTTAGTTTCCACTCAAAAAATATCCACTGCTTTCAAATAAATCATGAAACAGATTAAACATGAATAATAGCATAGAGCAAACCTATTTGCCCAATACCACTTGAATATTCTTAAAGCATAACTCTTCAAAAGCTAAGTGTATCAGCTGTATATTTCTTAGAAATAATAGATCAATCTATTATTATCAAGAAAATGAAAATCGAATTCGATGAAGACTTAAGATGACAGGTTGATTGTAAAGGGGAAAATCCTCTGGTGACGCCTTGATGAGTACCGGGTTTCAGTTTGTTTACCAGTTAATTCAACTCACTTAGCAGAGTAAACGCTAGGCCTAACCCGTTTGTTTACATACAAAATTAGCAAGCTGTCTCCATAAGAATCATCATCTTCTGACTTACCATATTCATAGGCATGTTTCGAGGCACCTGAAAGAAAAGAAAAAGAAACTATAAGAAAGCGGCGCCAGAACGAAATCAATCACTAAATGCATGTTAAGTACTTCAATCCTGGAACTCACCATGATATTTTGCCGCACACCACATTAAAAGAATGCCAGGAAGTTAAAATTTTACTTTCTCATAGAAATAGAAATATTTGATGACTATCAAACACAAACGATCAGCGTCAAAGATCTATTTGGGAAAACTCAGTTCCATACATTCACAAATCAATTTCCAAGAGCATTGAAGAACTTCGTTCTTCCGAAAACAATTGATGGAGGAACAATTGACAAAGAAGTAAACTAATTTTAAATTTTTTGAAAAGTTTTGGAATGCGAGTCCTTGAAACAATTAAATTTTACAATACTTAATACAATATAGCTTAGTGGCGTTCCCATAATTCTCTTAAGCAACCAACGATCGAGTAGAGCTTAGTTGTTTACTAATAAACTATTTTTTTCTCCACTCGGATACAGTTTCGAAATAAAGCATTTAAGTAAAATGTCTTTCATTTTTCAACAACTTAAATATATTCCTGTAAATATTATGTTCGTTGATAAAAAATTTCTGAAAAACAAGCAATTTACTGAAACATAAATAGTTGGTAATATTGTAAAATTATTGTGAAACAAAATATTATACGAAGTCCAAAAGGTTAAGTCAACAGTACTCTGGGTAATTTTTTAATTCGAGTGAGTTAAAATGTTTGAAACTATGGATCAAAAGGAATTTTTCTTTGCACGATTATCTCATATTACTTCCAATTTTCCCCCATGATTAAAATTTTTTTTTCCTCGTTATGTTCATTGGGTAGATGGAAATTATTTTTTTGTTTGTTTGTCAGTTTTGCTTACGTATCACTTTATTTCTTTAAGTTGAATAATTAAAAAACATACCACACATTTCTACCTTTCTTAAACACTAAATTTTTTTTCACTATTAAAAAAAAAAAAGAAACCTCAAACCGCTCTTACAATAAGGGAATAAAAACTTGCCTTATAAAGTTTTGTGGACAGCCCCTGACTGAAGTATACACAAATAACTTTATTAGATAAAGAATGTCACAGAATAACTCACGATCAAAAGTTGATAAATGGCCTACAATCGGCACTGTAATGAAATCCGTACACTTTTGAAAACCAATTTTTGTCAATTGAGAACCTTGAACTGCGAAAGATTGTCATGAATATTTTAAGATTAAAAATTATGGGTAAGAGTACTTACTTTTGTAATACACATCTTTCTTCTAAAGCATCAGCAGATAAAAAAATATATATGTACTTATATTTTGTATTCATTTAGTCACAATAATTACACGGAATTATCGAAATGTATGATTCTTATTCTTTCAAATCTGTTTCTGCACATTACACTTTGCAACACGTAAATAGTAAAGGCAGAGAGATATTCGTTAAAGCATGGGAAATTCTAAGCAATTTTAGGTGACAGAATATTTTTAAAATTTTCTTCCTGATGTACGGAAACGATTGAGGTCCAGTTTGTTTTCTATTACAGCCGAAACGGTATTTCAAATTCAAAATTATTCGAGGCCCAACGGACACATTTTTGATTTGCACCATATTGTTCATGAAGTCTGCAGAATTCGAATTTAATAACGAATTAAATGAACAGACACTGCTGAAAAATTCGGCAAAACCACGATAACCTGATATATTCCACTATCTCAATTCACGAAGACGTAACCTTATCAATGCCACTTTCAACGAAATAATTGCAAATGGCGCTAAAGCGAGTGGTTTTTCTGAAAACAGCGCCAAATTTGGCTTTGAAAAACCGGTTAAACAAGTTTTTCAATATTACCTAATTTCATCATTTTTACTTTTGGAACAAAACCGGAATTTTGAAAAATTCCGAACGCAATTTTGTTTTCGGCACAACATGGAAATAAATTTTTTTTTTCAATTTATCTAACCTGCTTAACAAATTAAACGTTATCTGTTTTGTGTTGCAAAATTTTTCAAAAAATTTAAGAACTGTGACAAGTTTGAAACCTGTCATAAGTAAATGGTCTTGTTTCTTGTGTAAAATATGTTGGAATTAAATTATTCTCCAGTATTTTATAAAATAAAATATTTTCTCTTTGAAGTTGCCTTTTAATAAAGATGTTAAACTAAGTAGACGATAAGAAATATTTAGGCTACAAAGTATTTTTGCAATCAGGAATTCAGTAGTTTAAAAATTTTTTCATTCATAGGAAATTATAGAAAATGAATTTCTTGGAAACTTTAAACAAAAAATGCGAAATTGTATCTCAAAGAAAAAAATTTTAACATTAATTTGAATTAACAAGTAAGAAACTGACCGAACGGAGGACATACTGTTCAAGTTTTTATAATTATTCTTTTCAATAAAAAAAATTACCATGTGCCTGTTAGGACCAGTGCAATTAACAGAGGGTTAAGTCTTGTTTCAGAACACTTAAAAATATAAATATGTTCATTTTATAATCAGTCAAATGAAGGTTTCTAACACCAAGAGAGCACTCACGCAGCCAAAAAACATCTGTTACTGCTGACCTGCTTTATAATGAGGGTAAGATTTTCCAGTTCAATTTCCATTTTGGGCTCACATCATACCACCTGCTTTTCATCACTTATAAATATTGAATTTACAATCATCTACAAATATTGTCATTTTTCACATGCTGGTGTGATGTGGAAGTTTCGTGAGTGGGGTGCCAGCTCAGGTGTGACCTCGTCATCTGACCATGGTTCAAAATTACGAGGTGTTGTCCTCTGTTCTTTCTCTTTGTGATTGATCTTGAACCGTCGCCAATAGCCCACTGTGTTGCTCTTGGGCAATGTTGATTAAAGTACCTACCTATTCATAGTTTTTCACCATAAAGGTTGTACTGCCGTAAAATTTTTACAATTGAATTCAATCTGTGGAATGTTGTATACATTCATTGAGCTTCAAAAGTCCATTTATCTTCACTGTTTTTATGGATGCAATGAATATTCCTCATCTATCTCTCTTCATGTTTAGTAAAATACTTAAGACATTCAATTTGTGGTTTGTTTTCAATTCGATTTGTTTTGATACTTTCAAATTATGTTAAGAATAATAGATTTACTTACTTTTGCCATTTTAGTGATATTTTTCATCAGTTTTTCACCATTCCCATGTAAATAATTGTTTTTTAAAGCATAAAAACAACATTTTTCAACATACATACTAGAACTTTAAATTTGTAGTGAGTTCTTGAACCTAATAACTCTTTCTCTTTGAAATTGATTCCAGATTGTTGCCAATCTTATAACCAATCTGAGCAGGGTGCTAGCTTCTAGATTGAAAAGTTACTGGTTAGTGACTGGTGTAAGGCATGGTACGTGTTTGTCCATCTGGAATGAATGTGGCCTTTATAAAGGAGTTATGTCTAGAATTCATGGTATGTTCTTTCAATAATTCCATTTCTACATGCACCTCAAAAGTATAGTGAAACCTCGTTTTAAGGTATTTCAAGGGACTGGAAAAATAACGTTATATGTGGGGAAAACGTTAAATTTTGGTCGGAGAAAAACAAAACATAGAGCATAAAATAAAGACTAGTTTAAGTAATACACCTTCATTTCTTCCTTTACAATAGTTTATTGTTTAAAGAAATCTGTTATTTTGGTTTGTGTTTTGCTTTTACCAGCAAAATCATTAACTCCATTCTTCACAAATGTTTTAAAGAAAGTTTTTTAGTACATCTAATTTGCAATTGATGATGATATTCATTACAAACACAAAAAGGACTATTTTAGGTTTTCTATCCTCGCAATCGTTAAAGTCTCATCGGATTTGAAATCTGCGGAACATTTTACATCAGATCAATACCTCAGGTTGGAATTTTGTGCTAATTTGGGACACCGATGTCATTTTGTGTGGAGGTAGGACTCATTCTTAAAATTATTGTTTTTTATTTTTAATGATTTCAGTATCACTAAGGATACAAAAAGAACTTGTCACTAGCAATTAGCACTGCCCTGCTGGCCTGATAGTATCTGACTATTTTAAGAAAATAGCTTTGAGCAGAAAAAACGTTAAAGGCTGGAAATATTTCGAAGTGATGACGTTAAATATGGTTAAATAGGAAACTATTTGGGACTAGGGATGCGACATCGACAACAAAACATCGATGTTTTGAAACATCAATGTTCAAAATTAAAACATCGATGTTGATAATACATCGCCCCAAAAACATCGATGTTTTTAAAATTCAGTGTATTTAAACTCCCCCCCCCCCATTTCTTAAAACTGGTTTAGCAACTAGTGATGCTACATCGACAGCAAAACATTGATGTTTTTAAAATTCAGTGTATTTAAACTTTTTTTACACAATTTCTTAAGACTGGTTTAGCAACTAGTGATGCTACATTGACAGCAAAACATCAATGTTTTTAAAATTCAGTGTATTTAAAATTTTTTCCCCCATTTCTTAAAATTGGTTTAGCAACTAGTGATTCTAATTCGACAGCAAAACATCGATGTTTTTTAAAATTCAGTGTATTTAAACTTTTTCCCCCATTTCTTAAAACTGGTTTAACAACTAGTGATGCTACATCGTTTGCAAAACATCGATGTTTTTAAAATTAAGTGTATTTAAACTCCCCCCCATTTCTTAAAACTGGTTTAGCAACTAGTGATGCGACATCGGCTCCAATACATCGATGTTTTTTATAAAACATCAATGTCTTGAAAACATTGACATCGATGTCGCATCCCTACTTTTCAGACCCTTCACCCTTGGCCACTTTGGTCTAAAAGTATGTTCAATTTGTTCATTATGAAAATTAGGCTACTTCGTTATTTGTTAAATTTTTATAACGGTACTTTTTTTCATTTAAAAATAAAACATTGACGACTTAAAAACATTGACAAGAAAAACATTGATGTTACAAAAGCATCGACCCCACTACATCGATGTTATGAAAACATCGACATCGATGTCGCATCCCTATTTGGGACCAGAAAACAAAATTGCGGGTTCCGTTATATCGGGGTTTACATACGTACCGATTGTATAAATTTTCAAGGGTGATAAAATGTTTCTAAAAACAGTTCTTATATAAATGTTGAGAAATAATAATAAGATTGTATTAAGGTTTAGATTGTACTGGAGTGGCCAAAAGAAGCAGCTAGTTGAAAGAGAAATCTTGCTTCCTGATTAAGTAATGGACAATGAGAGAGGATGTGACCGATGTCTTGAACAGCGGAATTGTTACAATTACAGTTTGGTGATTCGATGAGACGGAAGTAATGGTTTATTCTTGCATGATTGGGAGAAAATATGTGCGGGTTTGAAACATTGTTTAAAGCTTTTGGAGAAGTATTTATATCAATGGAAATCAATTTTTATCAGTTGAGGACATTAGTTGATGCCAAGATATTAACGAGTTATTATAGTTTTATTAATGTCTTGGCAACATCTCTGGGTTCAATGCATGATATGTGCGAGAGGTGCAATGTGAACCCACATGGTGCGTCAGGGTAATGCCAAGTGGTTCAGATTTTTAGCAGTTCAATTGGCTGGGTATTGGGGGAAAATTTGTTTTCACTATACAAATACGAATACAAACATTGACGACCAGCTACAGGTTCAAGCCCAACAAGGCTGGTCCTTTGTTTATGAACTCCCCAATTCCCACTGACTATCCAATTGTATCTTAAATTCGTACACTCCCTTTGAATTAACTATATTCTCTGGCAACACGTTCCAACGGTCTATTACCCTATTAAAGTAGTAGTTTTTCCTTAAATCCCGATTAAAATGTGTCTCTTCAATTTATACCCATGGCCCCTTGTTCTGTTATCCCTATTGAAATTTAAGCCCTCTGTGTCCCCTTGTTTTACCAACTTGAAAAGCTGAATCAAATCCCCCCTCCTTCTTCTTCTTTCCAGTGTATACATGTTTAGTTTACTTAAACGTTCATTGTAGTCAAGATTTGCTATCCCCTTTATTATTTTTGTAGCTCTGTGCTGAACCCTTTCAATTAATTCTATATCCTTTCTCATATATGGAGCCCAGAATTGTACAGCATATTCTAGATGTGGTCTTACTAAACCCTTATATAACGGCAGGATTATATTCTTATCCCTTTAAGTTACTGTCTTTTTAATATACCCCAATAAGCTATTAGCCTTTTTACCCACAGCTGAACATTGGTGACCCATTTTAAAATCCCTGTGAATTATCACCCTTGACTGTTTCTCCCTCCTTTACCTTTACTCCCTGCAGACAGTACTCGGCTCCACTGTTCCTGTAACCCATATGCAGGACTTGACATTTCCTACATTAAATGACATACCCCATTTTACAGCCCATTCGGATATCTTATCAAGATCCCCTTGTAAATTCTCTATCTGTAACTTGGTATCCACTGTCCCCCATATTTTTAAGTCATCTGCAAATATACTGATTCTATTCTTAATCCCCTGACCTATATCATCTATGAAAATTATAAATAAAATTGGACCCAAAACTGATCCCTGAGGCACTCCACTTATAACTTCTGTCCACTGTATGATAGATACTTGGAGATAGAATTCTGTTTTGGACCAGTTTACTTGGCTTAATTGACTGCCATACTTGAGGGCAATTTGATTTATAATTTTATCTATTGCTTGAAAACATGCAACAAAAACTTTTGGCAACATTCGCCATTACTATCAGGCATACCATATCCATTAAATTAAAAATAACAGTTTTCAATAATAATCAATGAGAGTAAGTGTAGATTAATATAGTGCCATTTATATTAACCCTGCAAGTGATATGCCTGAACACAGCTTGGAAAATTCAAAAAGTATGTAGCTCGGGGAAATTATCCGATGGCAAACAAGATCCCTAATATTTGGATACCTTTTTCCTCGAAATACAACAACCTTCTGAGTAATACCTGGAGTGTATCGTTTGGAGGGTTAATAAAGGTGTAATAGAACACCACCATGATAGGAACACCTTGAGTTATAGTTTTGTGCTAGGTGGGGTTTTAACACCACCTAACTCAAAATTAGAACCCAAAGTGTTCTTGTTTTTTGTATTTTAAGTAATTTTTTGACAAGCACTTTTTTTTACTCACTGACAAGGCAGGTTATTTAGAAGTTTTTCATGCAAAAATTTGGAAGCCAGTCTTTTTTTATCTTCTATTTTCAAGTAAGACATAAGATTACATCTTTTCATTTTACATACTGTGCATCATCTTGTACTGTCTCAAATAACATAACTGACCAATATTTTTATTTAAAAAGTTCATCCAAAAATAGAAAATATGTTACTTTTTTTAGTTTGCAAAATATGCGATCTGTAATGGCAACCAGGTGAGCTGACTACTATTCAGCTTTTGCAATTCCAGGTAGGACTCTTTTAAGTTTTCAATTTTATTTTTAGTACTTACCAGAGTGTTGCAGAATATGTCCGAACATGCGAACAAGGTTCGGGGGAATTCCGGCAGCTGTGGGGAAATTTTTGAGCAAGTTTATATAAAAAAAAAACAATAAAAAACTACAAATTCAACTGTCATTAGCGATGAACAAATGTTTTGGCTAGCGACAGGAAGACTGCCATCTCTTGGTAACAACTAATGTAATCCACCAATGTAAAATTATTTTTTTATTGGAATAAATATTAGTTTTTTTTAAAAATTTGTAAGTAATAGTCTTAAGGAGAGTTCTTAATCATTTTAACGTTGTACTCCAATAGTCGCTTAAGCTAGAATGAAAATACAAGGAGGTTTTCGGGGAAATTTTGGACAAAACAAATTGAGTTCTGGGGAAATATTGGGCCCTGAAGCATTTTCTGCACCCCTGGTACTAACTACTAAAATATATATTTGTTTCTAAAACAATTTATTTGTAAAACTTCCCTTTATATAAATTCCTTTTTCATGGTCTTTTGATCTCTTGATATTTTTTCACTTTTACTTTTTCTTTAAGTGAAAGATGCTAAATATAACATTTCAAAACATAATAACAAAACAAAAAATAAGAACAAAACAAAAACATAATAACAAAAATTTAGGTTTGCATGTCATTTTAATTGTGAATAAATGTTTCAAAATTCACTCTTATGGCGATTGTTTATTGAAGGGAAAAATTTTCTTTTAAGTTTGGAACTTGTTGTTTTCATGCATACATTATTAAAGATTCTTATTTAAACTGCTTCTTAAGATCCTTCCTAATACTTGTGTATGAAAATATGCTTCCAAAAAGAATACGGGCAAAAGTGTAAATAATGTATACACCCATCAAAGGTAACTGAAGTTGGAATGAGTGGTTCTTCTCATCTAATAAATCTTTTTTGACCAATGTTCTTTTTAGTTCTATAGCATACAAAAGATCCATTACAAATTAAACAAAGGAAGATTCTTGAATGAACGATTATCTTTGAACAGATAGATCAGCTTATGTAATATACCCCTTTCCCCTACCAGTACGCTGACCACATTTCCTTGAGACAGAGACTGAGCCATATGGCAGAAACAGATTCGGATACCAAAATCGAAACAGTTTATGTAATATTCTGTATTCATGTCAAGGCAAAATTAAATATTTTCTGCAGCTGGTCCATTAAAACTGCAGTTTTGCCTCTTTGACATTGTAAGGATACATGTAAAGCTTAAAAATAAAACTTAAAACTTTTAGAAACAAAATTTTATAGCTGTTAGCATTGCATAACAGCCTCCATTTAGCATAGAGACAAAACGAAAACCAGCTCTACAGCAGAACATATGCTTGAGATGCGCAAGTGTTGCCAACATATATTTTCTCGATAAATCACTACAGATATCGATGCATAGTATCAAATACTGCAACTCCATGGTAACACAAATTACTGGTATCCATCATGGTGATGTATGATTATATTAATAATTTATGATTAATGCATTTTATTAAAATGAACAAAATTGATGTTTTTATCAAAACAACAAGACGTCTTGGAGTATTATGGAAAAGCAGTATTGTCCAGTTTAAAATGGTATATATGATTTGCCTACCCACAAGTAATCAAATCATGCTCAGTCAGTTATCAAAGTGAGACTTATTTAATTCATAAGGATTTGAATGTAGTTATATGTTGTGACGTCTTAGGGATGGAAGCGTCATCTACTGCATAAGAATGTTCGCAATGGTCTTGATTAAATGTATTTATTTATAATATACTTAAGGATAACCTTATATAAACCTTAAGGAATAACCTTGACGGAATTTGGTAGGTGGCGTTTTACAGAATGGTAGAGTCTCTACTGAAATGGTAAATTGTCCTTTTCGCAGAAACTCCGATTTGGATTATCCGACTCGGGTGAGTCCTTCTCCAGGCGTTACTCGGTTGAGTAAATGTTTTCTAGCTCGGGTGAGCTTCGACAAAAGTTCTCGCACGCGTGTGCGAAGTCAGCAAACGGCAGCTCAGCTCGAGCTTTTCTCCCGTCTAATAGGCAAAATCCCAGTTTGAGAACAGATAGCAATCAGTTCGACAGGTAGTGCAATGCAGCACTGTAGCAGCTCAGACTTGAGCTTTTTTCGCGTCTCCTACTTTATGCATTAAACATCTTGAAAACTCAGTTCATAAACTTTAGTCAGGAAAAATTAAAGAAGTGACATTAATTTTTAAAAGTGGGATTCTATTACTTTTTGAAGCAACTGCGATATAACTGAAAGATTGTCTTTCTAGGTTTTTCCATGTTTAAAAGAAAATTTGCACTGCCTGGTGATTGTTCTTCAGGAATTGACCTTTCTTTTACATGAGGCATCTCTTGAAGAGCCTTTTCCATGGCCCTTCAATTGTTGTTCTGATGGTGACAAACAGGTCTGGAGGTTCTTATGACAAGGGATGTTTTGAGAAACACGTCTCAAGGAAAAGAACCCTGAACCAAAAGGGTGAATTACACTTGGTGAAATCTAAACAATTGATTCATGCAAAATTGTTGTGGTAAAGAAAGCTGCTGAACAAGTATACATTTCTTAAAAATCAAGGTGAGTAATGATGACCTCACATTTTTAGAGTGCCTATATAATAAGAGTGCCGACAAGGGACCCAATTTGGCCCAATGCGCATGTGCGGCAGCCATTTTTCTACCAGAATCGTCTCAAAGAAGGTTACTGGGCGAATTAATGTATCATTTCAGGGAGAACAAAAAGCATATGATTTTATATAATATGTATACATTCGGTATAATTGAATCATATAAACGCACATTTACATGCGTAATTGATGAGATGGATTGCACAACGCGCTAACTTAGATTGCGGGAAACACCATGTTGTTTAAAAAAAGCTATTTACTTAAAAAGTCTTCAACTTTATACTGACAAAACACTAAAATAATAATAAATAAACACTCTAGAACACGAAATGGGACATGAATAAGCTATATTTTCTTTTTTATTTAATGTACACATGTTTTTCTCGAACACGCAAAAAGTTCCCATGTTAAGTCTATGGGAGCTAGGAAAAGACCGCCTCGGGCGGTAGAAAAGGACTCTAAGCCAATCAGAAAGTGTTTCCCGTGTGTTGCCACTTTTATTATATAGGCACTCTACATATTTTGAGGTGCTAAAAATATTAAAATAGTTTTTTAAACCTATCATTCAGCTTTTTAAATATGTTTAAGGTTACTATAGGTTTGAACAGAATATCACTTGAGATTCTTAAGACACGTTTACCGAAATTTTTTACAATGATATTTTGGAATATTATCTTCCTCCATAATAGTTACTTAATTATACAGTGATGTTTTAAATCGCAATTATATCCACATTAGTAAATTATTTCCTTACATATTCAAGTTCTGTCATTACAAAAAAAGTGATATAGTATAATATGTATGTAAACTAATATATAGAACCAAAAAGTGTATATTCTAGTGAAATTTCAGCAATGGATTCATGCAAAATTGCTTAGTAAAGAAAGCTGTTACAAGTATACATTTCTTGAAAATCAAGGTGAGTAATGACTAGACCTCAGGTATTAAGATGCTAAAAATCTTAAATTAGTGTTTTTAAGCCTATGATTTAGTTTTTAAAAACTATTTTAGGTTATAGGTTTGAACCAAAATATCACTTTAGATCAGGGGTGGCCAACCTGTGGCGCATGCGCCAAACGTGTCGCATTGGATGAAAACAAGTGGCACATTGCATCCTTTCGCCTACTTATTCTATTGAAGTAGGCGCCATAATGGAATCCATCTTCATACTTTCAACACCAGAGTACTCTCAGTTCAATTCATAAAGCCTTCTTACTCATCAGCTCGTAGCAATTTTTTAAAATCAAATCCATTTTTGAAAATGAAATTTGATAAGCAGATTTAATATTTTCAAATCTAAATGACTTTTGACCTGATTAATTTCTGTAAACATAAAAAAAACCCAGAACTAAGAAAATTTGCAAAAAAAAAACAAAAAAAACATGTTGTTTGGGAACGACACACATACACGAACAAACTTTTTCATCCATGAAATGTATTAAAGTGTAGTGTATGATGGTGCTCCAATAAACGCATGTCTTTTGAACTGGCGCACATTAACTAATTTAGTTTCCCCTAAGTGAAGCAGACCCTACCCCATTCATGAACGTAAGAAGGTAGAATAGGTGTGTGATAAATGGCGCATCTGAACTCGGATGTGAAATAAAATTGGCACATGGTATGTAAAAGGTTGGCCACCCCTGCTTTAGATTCTTGGACATGTTTGTAGAAATTTTTTACAATGATATTTTTAAGAATTATCTATCTCTGTAATAGTTACTTAATTATACAGTGCTGTTTTAAATAGCAATTGCATTCATTAGCGAATTATTTCCTTATACATTGAAGTTCTCTGTCATTCCATGTAATGTCTAATTAGCCTTCTTACAACAAAGAATTAACATAGACCGATGTAAGGAAAAAAACATTCACAAATTGTACTAAACTGGAGATGACTGAATTTGTTTGAACTTGCTGTCTTACATTGCTAGGTAAATTTCTAATAGTTGCACAAGATGGCATTCTTCGCAATAAATCAAAGACAAATTGTCAGTGCTAACCATCGTCACAGTGCAAAGCTTCTACAGCAATTATAAATTTGCTTTCAAAAATTTATTTTAGTTTGAGAAATTGATTTTGTGCACTTTGGTGAATTCTAAGAACAAAGCAGATAAAAATTTGTTTTGGTAATCACAAAAATTAAACCTGACTGAAAGTTATTTTAGAAATCAAATCTATCTCTACGAGTATATAAGGAAGCGTCTGTCTGTTTTTCGTTATCAAAGTCCTGACGAATCTATGGCACTTACAGAAATGGGATTTAGCACACAGGTAGTCGAAAATTTTTGCAAATTTTGGGCCGTGCTGAATTTTAAAATTCAATATTTAACATTTTTAAACGAATTTAATGGACATTTAATGAAAAGTTGTTTTCTTTGGAATGGCAACATCATAAAAGATCACAGATTCTAAATTTATTTTTTCTCTTTCTGTTTGATTTTGCAGAGGAACAATTTGTCACCAGACTAAAAAACAAATAAATTTTAACAGAGTTTTTTTTCTATCTCCTAGATCGTTAAAGATAGAGTAAAAATTTTAACGGATTTTAAATCTGCGGAAAATTTCACATTAGATCGATACATAAAATATGATTTTCTTTAAATAAATAATTTTTAAATTGAAATTTTTATATTCTTCCCAATATGAATGCCGCTGTGCAGAATGACCTTTGTCTGATTCGAGAAATCGCAGATTTCATTTCCTACACTCAGCAAAACAAGTAAAAGACATTTTGACTGGCTTGTTTTTTTTTTTTTTTAAATTCAGTATCGCTAAAGAGAGATTGAAAATTTCAATGGTTTTGAAATCTGCAGATAATTTTACACCAGATCGATGCCTTGCATTTAAAATTTTCTTTTAATTGCAAATTTTTCAATTAAATATTTATATTTTCGCAAGAGATTGTGACTACACGTCGATTGGATCCCTTTGCAATTGGAATTTGGCCGAATTTGACAATGACGCCGCCATCACAGCGTTGCCCATGATGTTGGTTTGCCAACAAACCAGAGTTTATAATATGAGCTCTTTCAGTTTCAATTTTTTTCTCACTCAATTTGCAAGGAATTCATTCCAATAGGCTATGAATTTCCATTTGGCTATGAATTTCCTTATTATCCTATGAATTTCCATCCAGGGGAAACACCATGATGACTGTTATCCAATAGGCTACAAAACCAAACCAAACGGGAATACGTAGCAATCACTGGGCATTAGCGGGCAGTAGTTACACCTAACCCCATGAAAAGAACTGTCACTGGCAATACCGTGCTGGCCACACAGTGGCTAGTCTCAGATAAAGAAAGCAGTTAGTTCATTTGGGTTCAAGTGAGATTTGACAATAAACAAGTGCTTTTCGCATTGCAAAGAGGTAGCTGTCTCATACATGTCATTGTAACAGAAATGTATAAACAACTAATCTTTTATGCTGTGCTGCAAATACATTGTGTCCTCGCAAAACACCACCACTAAAGACATTAGAAATAGTATACTGTTTATGTTTCTATCTGGAAGCAAAGCTATTAAAATAGCAGAATCGAAGGGCAACTCCTGTCTAATTCACCCATTCCCTTGCATATCTGATGCGTTTGAGTCATTAACAGGTCGCCACACATGCAGGATGAGGGAAAAGTTGTTTTTACCGTAGTAAAACAACAAGTAAATCGAATTTACTCTGGCAAGGACCATTTTTCACCTGCTGTGGAGAAACATGTTTTACCTTTCACACAGTTACCATTGCATGCAAATGACCAGCTGAACTGTATATGGCACAATTATATTTTCCCATGGTCTTCTGTGTTTACATCCTTTCTCACCTTTTGATGTTTATTTCTATTGTTTTTTTTTTCGTTGCGAGTCAAGACACAAGTTTCCCTTAAAAAAATTTGATTGAAATTGCGTCAATGTCCGAACAAAGAAGGACAGTTGTGCTCATTCTTCCTGCAAAAGTCATTTAGCGAGAACTTAAGGAGATGGTGGATTCATCCCTCATTTCACATAAGAATTGAGTGGGAGCTTTCAACCTCATACAAGAAATGAGGTTGACATACCATTTTATTGTTTTTTTTTGTGTGGGTCCAGTCCAATTTGATGAGGTGCTGGCTGTGGTTGGGCTCGAAAACAACGGTTTTCAACATCCTTCAAGGCAGCAATATCACTACTATACAGGCTGGTGGTTACATTAAGGCAGGGCTCGAAATACCCGGGTGCACTGTGCACATGAAAATAAAATTGTGCACCTAATTTTTTCCAGCTAGGCACACCTGTGCACCTAATTTAAGAACTTAGGTGCACAAGGTGCACCTGTATTAAAAAATGTATTTCGAGGCCTGCATTAAAGTATGTATTTGTGACATATTTGCTGTTTGATTTACAATAAAATACGTGTTTAAGAGAAGAATGTAAAATATAATTTTAATTTTATGATTTTTTTAAATTTATTTCCATTTTTAACAAAATTAAAAATAGTCTTCATTTACTTTAACAATTTATCACTATTACTGTAAAGATTAGTTCATTAAAATGTGTTTGTTCTGCGTATTCCTAGCTTGTGTGGTGATTGAGTTTTACATGCCAGAATCTCCAACATAGTGCTAGAAGCCTGCAATGCTATGTGGATCAGTCTGCGACCTCAGTTTTTGCCATCTCCGACACAGGCAAGTTGGTCAGCAATTGCTTACAAGATGGATGCAGAATGACTGTTCCCAAACTCTGTAGGAACCTCCAATGGGAAATATTGTTACGCAGATATATTTGGTTTTCTTTAATTCTGTATAAAAATATTTGTTTTTAAATTAAAAACAAATTACATATTGGAATCAGCCTTTGACTGAAACCAAGACACTTACATATAGTTCAAATGAGTGATTCTATATACCTAAATATACAAAAAAAAATTACAACAAATTTATTTTTATGAATTTAGTTTCCATTAGGTAATATCAAAACTATCTTGTCAATGCAAAGAACTAGTTTAGAATATCTAAAATTTTAAACTTGGGTATTGATACACATTTTCCTTATATTTTTTCTGGATATATTTTTAGGCTCCTTGTCTATCTGGATCAATCTTTTACAATTACAAAGGGTCTTATGGTTTAGTATTGCTAGCTGTTTATGACACAGACTATAAATTCATAATTGTAGACATTAGAGGTACTGGTCTAAACAGCAATGATGACATCTTTAAGCTTCTGAGTTTGGGCAAACCCTCAATGAACTCCTTGCCACTACCATGAGTCCAAGAGGACTGAATATATCATGTTACATGTAACTGATGCAACCATATACAGATAAAAATTTAACTTTGGAACTGTCTATATCAATTATATTGTGTCAATGTCTCTGGTTAATACAAAATACATTTGGGATTATGGCTTCGATATTTTGTATTTTCAGAAAATCCATAATTGCCAACATCAAGACAGTTGAACACATTGCAAAAGCTGCAGTTTGTCTTCACAATTACCTCAAATATTGGTATGATAAACTGCCAATTGCGAAAAGAGTGTATTGTACAATCAAATTTTCAGAATCACAATGGTGTAATACATGACATATCCTGGAGATTGAATGTGAAAAGTCATGGTTTTAAAGATATTCCCAATACAGGACCCAATGTTTGCTGGTGATCCAGCTGAAAAAGAGAAATATTTCAAAATTATTTTTCTTTGACTGTTTCGTGGGAAATGAGAAGTGTTGTCATGTACCTAGATATTAAAGGTGAAAATTACAAAATTTTGTAACTGGCCAGTGAACTTGTTTCATTCAATGGCCACATACGAGCATTCACATATTTTGTAGAATACACACACATTATCTATGTAAATTAAAATAGATTTTCTCACCCCATGAATTACCAGCATTATGGAAATACCCCAGGTCATGATGCAGATGCAAGTACTAATCTTCATCCTTCTTTCTCTAGATTGCTTTGCATTTTCCTGCTCCAAGCGTCTGCGTTTTTCCCCCTAAATTCCAAGTACTATTCTCCATTTTTATGTTCCCATGGTTTTTTTCTTAATGTTTTTTACTGTCTTCAGGAAAAAAACCCCAGAAAATTGGAGGTTTTATCATATAAACTACTGTTTTTAAGAAAGTGTGGTGACTGTAGCAAATTTATCAGTCTCCACTTTCAAACATTTAGTTGTCACGTGGCAACCGTCAATTTTCACCTTTACTAAAGATGTAAAATTTTTGGTAATAATATTTTGCAGAATATTCTCCAGTGGGAGAATAGTCGAGAATTTTCTTTTCTTAATGCATAAAAAATAAAAACATGACAGATATTTTTAAATCTAAGAATGTATACATGATATGTAAAAAAAATCACAATTTAAAAATGTCTTAGTATTTCATTATTTTCAATAAACTATCCATTTATGCATTTTTCTGTGTGAAAATAATTCAGAAAATTGAGAACTGTAATGGGGAAACAAGGCCTTGGGGACTTTTAGAATTTTACCAACTCAAAACCTACAAATTCCCCCCAAAATAAACAAATTTAGGAAGAAGAATTTAGATTTACTAAATTTATGATTTTTGTAAAAAAATGCGGAAACAAATTTTAATTTGTAATTTTCTTCCCAGAATTTTTAAATTTTACCATTTTATTTATTGTTTATTAGAAAAAAAACAACATATTTTTGAGTGAAAAATTGCTAGATTTTTACTTTGCAATAGCTTTATAAACGGTTACAAATCTAATGCTAAATATACTTTTCCTGCGGATGAAAAATCTCCCAAAATTTTAAAATATTCATTAATAATCAAAATTAATACTAGTATTTGTTTTTTGTAAAATTAGTAACTTTTAGTTTCATATGTAAGAATTATTATGCATAATAAGTAAATTAACAAAAAAAATTATGTTAGGTATGATAAATTAGTGTCATAATAGCATGTTAACTTTTACTTTATTTCTATGTGATATAATTTGCAGATTTTCATTTTATGATGATAAAAATAGAAAAATCTTGTATGTTTATAATTAAAAAATAACACTTATAACAAATTTCTATAACACCGTGTTTATGTGCTATATATATTGTGAAGGATACATAAATAAGCCTTGTGTTCGTTTCTGCAGTCAATAAAAGGAAACAGATTACAAGTTTCTGAAAAATTAGGTTTTAAATAGAAAATTATCAAATATTCTCCAAATTTCAATCTTTTTGCTTTTTTCAATCTTTTATGTGCCTATATATACTGTGAAGGATACATAAAATAAGCCTCATGTTCATTTCTGCAGTCAATAAAAGGAAACAGATTACAAGTTTCTGAAAAATTAGGTTTTAAATACGAAATTATCGAATATTCTCCAAATTTCAATCTTTGGAGAATATTCTCATTCTCAGAGAATATTATTTTGAGAATATTCTCAGCTCACATCTCTATATGTACCCAATATAATCTATTTTACCTTATCCAGAGATCCTAAAACTGTCTCATTTAAGTTAACTCTTATTAAGTTCTTATTTAAGAACCCTAAAAGTGTATTATTCTTATATCAAAAGTGGGAAAAATGGCATAACTAACAAATTATTTTTCAACTTTTCCATCAAATGTCGGATGTGAATCGGACTATATTTTAGTCTAGAAAGTCGTTTTTCTCAGCTTGGTTATTATAACTACAGTATATTTAAAATGCTAAGGCTTTTTATAGTTCATTAGATTTGAAACATTTTGAGGCTATTTTTTAACTTTGGCATAGAATAAGATTTTTAAATATTTGAATTTTTAGAAATTAATATAAAAGCTAATTATTACTGTTTTTCATAGTGTGTTAAAATAGTTGAAAAAATTACAGATTGCAGAAGTTGAAATTTTGAATCATCAAAATAAATTTATTGGGGCAAAAATGATTGTTGTTAGTTACTACTAGCCACTGCGTTGCCCGTGACAGTTCTTTTTGTAGGGTCATGTGTGAACACTTCTTGCTAACCCCCAGTGATTGCTACAAATTCCCATTTGGTTTATGAAATGGAAATTCATAGCTAAGTAGATAACAGCCATCATGAGCCGCGGTAGCTCAGTCAGTAGAGCGTCGGGCTCGCATCAGAAGGGTTGTGGGTTCTGTCCTCGGCGGAGCCTGTAATTCTGATGATTGTGAGATCGGCGCTTCGACCTGGCTAAAGACCGTCGTGTTCACTAATGGTGACTGGGGCACGTTAAATAGGTCGTGGTCACCATGTTCCCATACCAAATCAATACCTCTGGGGGTACCTGATCAGGGGGTTATCGGTCTCTGATTGGGATCTAAATTACGATATGTGTGAGTGAATGGATGTATGAAAGGGACCTTCCTATAGAACGGATGTGTCATGTATGTCGAGCAAAGTCGGACTTCCTCCCAATGGGGCTCAATAACATGGAAGGCGCACGCCTCTTGCCGTCTTCGACGGGCCTGGCACTATTCTGGTCTGCCAGTGTAGGCACAAGAAACAACAACACAGCCATCATGACGCATCGCAAACCAAATGGTAATTCGTAGTCTATTGGATAACGGCCATCACTGCGTTGCCCATGTTGCAAAGAGATCCAATCGGCATGACATCACAATTCCTAACTTTAATAATTTCTTTTGCTTCCCTCAAATCCGTTTAATCAGGAAATCAAAATGAATTAATCTCGAATCAAATGAAGGTCATTCTTCGCGGCGGTGTTCGTACTGAAAAAAATATAAAAGTTTCAATTTAAAAATTATTTTTGTTTCAAGATAATCATATTTTTAGGTATCGATCTAATGTGAAATTTTCCGCAGATTTCAAATCCGCTGAAATTTTTACTCCATCTTTAACGATCTAGGAGATAAAAAAAGAACTACATAACTACTGATAAAACTTTTTTTTTTCCTTTGGCTGAAATAGTTTAAACGGAAACACGGAAAAAACAAATTTAGAATCTGTGATCTTTTATGCTTTTGCCTTTCTAAGGAAAACAATAATAATTAAATATGTCATTAAATTAATTAAAAATTTTCTAGATTAAATTTTAAAAGTTAGGCTTTGCACAAAAATTGCAAAAAATCAGACTACCTGTGTGCCAAGTCCCATTATTGTAAGTGCCATAGATTCTTCAGGAACGTGCACATATATAAACATGCAATTCCTTTTATAATAATAGAGATAGTGTTTTTGAAATGTAAGTTTTTTTTTAATATTTAATTTAATTTGAAACTGTTCTTTTTTATATATTTGATAACTTTGTGCATGGAATAAGAGGATTTCAAATATTTGAATTTTAAGATGTTATTGATAGCAAAAATATTTTTTTTTCTTTTTTAATGCATATAAATTGCATTGGAATTAGCTACACAAACATAAGGTACACCTTATAATTGTAAAATTTCAGAAAGCTAGTTTGGAAATAAATATAAAGTTTATCCTTTAAAAAAATAATAATGTTTTTCCTTTAAAATGAAATAAAAAAGGAATTGCACATGAACACACTATAGTGATACTGAATTACTATTATAATTATAGTAGTAATTAATATTACTATAGCATGGTATTAGGTACTACATTGTTTTACTGCTTGGATTTCAATGAAATTAAAAATAATAAATAATAAGGATGAGTCTAGTCTTGGGCTACTAATTTATATAATTTTCTATTCTTGTCAACAGCATGTACAAGAATGAAATTGTAATGTTAAATTAAGATAATGTGTACTTGGAAAATCACTCGAATAATATAAAAATTGCCCTATAATGTATCTTTCTTTTATTGCATATATATATATATATATATATATATATATATATATATATATATATTTATATATATGCATATTTACATATATTTATATATATGTCTTTATTCGTGGTTTCCTACCACTTCCATGATCTTTCATATTAAAACAGTCAATGTTTGGAGATCTTTTACATCCCAGCATCATGGTGAAGTGTAACATCTGGTCTCCCAATAATGGATTGGTACTCTCAGAGCAATTTTGAGAGAGTTTTTCAAGGACATCCACCCCTTCCTTTTTTCGTTTCCGATGGCTCCTTTTAAGTGAAAGAAAAATATGCGTTTGTATGTTCGATGAGTTTTACCGTATCAAATGAAAGTAAATGAATCAATTGTGTTTTGTAATTAAATCTTATAAATTAAATAATTAAAAAAGTAATTAAATCCGTTAAATAAATAAGAATTTAATAGAAAAAGAATATTTGTACTTGCAGTGGGTGCATCTATCTATGTTTGCTTTGGGGTGGATATAGGTGTTGCAGGAATGGGAACTAAAAGAACAATCAGTCAGCAGTTGGAAAAAAAACTTATAAAGACCTAAAAGTTTACAAACTCTTCTTTGATGCTTATTACTAATGATTGTGGGTTCTGTCCTCAGCGGAGTCTGCAATTCTGATGGTTGCGAGATCGGCGCTTGGACCTGGCTAAAGACCGTCGTGTTCGCTAATGGTGGCTGGGGCACGTTCAATAGGTCGTGGTCACAAAGTCCCCCGTGTTCCTGGTGTTAACTCCATATCTGGGTAGTTATTACACTTTCTGTAAGATCTATTACCCTCGCTGTCAATCTTCATTTCTCTGTAATGACCTGTTCTTAACCTGGCTATGGTTTTGGTAATTAGTCTAGCCTATCTTGTTACTGGTAGCAAAACTGTTCATATTAGCAGCTAATAATGGTTATATATATTGCAATAACGTGAGCCGCGGTAGCTCAGTCAGTAGAGCGTTGGGCTCTCATCGGAAGGGTTGTGGGTTCTGTCCTCAGCGTAGCCTGCAATTCTGATGGTTGCGAGATCGGCGCTTGGACCTGGCTAAAGACAGTCGTGTTCGCTAATGGTGGCTGGGGCACGTTAAATAGGTCGTGGTCACAAAGTCCCATATGTTCCCATACCAAATCAGTACCTCTGGGGGTACCTGATCAGGGGTTTATCGGCCTCTGATTGGGATCTAAATTACGATATGTGTGAGTGAATGTATGTATGAAAGGGACCTTCCTGAAAAACGGATGTGTCATGCATGAAGAAGTCCAACCCTCCGGGGCCCAATTGGGCCATATATGGCCCGCACGACAACAACAACTAATGATTGTAATTAATTATTTATCTTTACAGTCAAAAAAATCATTTTATAAATGAGCATAGTATTATCTACATTGTAAACAATCATATCCTCATTTGGATCCCATTCGAACCTGTTCCATGTGGGCCTAAGAATCTATTGTTACTGATAAGCACAGTAAAAAATTCACTTGAAAGAAACTAACATACAATTAAATGAACATGACTAGAAACAAAACAAAAAAGAATCGATGCAAAAACCAAACATTTCAAAATTAAACTAATAATTTAAAGTAATAATTTAAGTGCTTGGTTTATGCTGTATTTGAATCGTCAGAAACTAGATTACTTGTAAATAAATAAGGCCTTAAAAATTATTTAACAATGCAAATTCTTTATATGGGAAAATATAAATATTAAACTTTCCTCGAAATACTTAGCTATGCTTACCGTTACTTATAAAAAATAATACATTATCCACACACACATGTGATGAAGGATCACTACTGTATCCTGGAAAATCATTGATTTTCTCCCTTACTATAAGTTGAACTGGGTTCTGAATTAAAATTCAAAAAATTAAAACTTGCAAACTGCTCAATAGAAGTATGGTACAATTTTAAATGTTCAATATTTTTATACTATTTATATTCTTGTTGCAATCCATGAGATTCATTAAACCTTTCACTGCACAATGAGGCCATTTCTTTTCTAAAATTTATGTCACTAACGCTGGATTCCTTTTTACTAGATTTCTAGCAATATTTAGGGGCTGTATATGAAGTGATTTATTCAATTTTCACAGGGAAGATCTTTCATAGGGTGAACTAGCCAGAAATGAACCAGTTAATGCACATAATTCATAATAAAAGTTCCATTGGGATAATTTGAAATTGTTGAATTTTTTGTTGTGTCAGGTGGGAATTGAAATGAATTATATTACAATTATAATTTTTTTTTTTTTTGGGGGGGGGGAGAGAGAAAGAATTTTTTTTGGTCACATTAAATTTGCGACCGGAGGCGAAAGTAAGAATACTTTTCTATTTAGGAAAAAAATATCGACAGCTAAAGAATCTATTGGAAAACGGATCAGAAGTAGGCAAAAGCCGTTGTCTTATCTTAATTACGGCAACTGTGAAGAACGCTTTTCCTTTCATATAGAATAAAACATCATTCAAACAAGATAATCCTATTTCCGTTGAGTTCACAACCGCATAGTTAGGTGATAAATGCTACTTTGAATTGTTCTGTTTCCCTGCCGTTTGGAAGATTTCAGTTTAACGACTGAACATCAAATGCGACCATCTACCATGCCTTCAACCTCAACTAACAATAAGTCCTTAAAAAGCTGTAGTTATTAAGCGATTAATCGGGAAAGTAGACCACGGAAAAATAATTTGAAATGATGATTCTTGATGTGAATCTCCAGGTCTTATTTTTATTATTAAGTTTCGGGTATTGGCAATCGTCTAATATACCCTCGCTTTGTCCTAATTATAAAAAATGTGATTGTTCGGGACTTGTGAAGAAGATCTTTGTTGAAATAGAATGCAATCGGGTGAGGAATATGAGTATTTTGAATGGCCTTTTTAACAACGAACTGGGATTCAAACCAGTGGCTCATCTAAAGGTACAACGATGTAAAGCCGTTGCATTACCGAAGTCTGTGTTTTATTACACCAACATACAAATGATGGAATTGGATTGCCCTTTCAAACGAATGGAGGACGATGCCCTAACTTCTGTGGAGACATTAAGCGAGCTCCGACTGCTTTCGTCCAATTTCACCCGAATTCCAAATGCTGTTGGTGCTCTGACGGAATTGAAGATTCTTCAAATCTCGCAAGGCTCTTTGGAAGAAATCCACTTCGAACTTCAATACATGGCGTCTCTCAAGAAGCTTATTTTGAAGAAAAATCGAATTTGGAATGTGTCTGGTGCTGCTTTTACAGGAAATCCCAACTTGCAGGCCATTGATTTGTCTGGTAACGGGTTTAAGAGTCTGGAACCTGGAACTTTCAATGCTTGTCTGAAGTTAGAACAATTACTCCTGCAAGAAAATAATCTGCGTATAGTAGATGATTTGTTCAACATATCAAGTTTGAAGGTAATAATGTGATTCTTTTCTATAAATAACATGTTAGTGCGAAAGTTTGTAGAGTAATTTATAATTTTCTAGAATCAATTTCTTTTAAATCAACTTGTATACCATATTATATTGCCACAATTATACTCGGTTTCTGTATATGATACGTGGTGAGGGGCTTCTATATCCATACCAATTTTTTCATCATTATTGTATTTATTTCAATGTTCCGTTCTACCATGCTTCTGCGATCGATCAATTGGATCCAATATAATAGTTATACATTTGCAATGTTTAAAACCCATTGTTTGCAAGTTAAAAAATGCGTTATTGTAGGGTCATCGAGAGTTTTCTCTATTTTAAATTTAATTTTGGTTTTTGTTCAACTTACGCTTCTTTTTACAGATGAAATTATTTGTTTTAAATTGATTGATTGTCCAAAAAGAGTTCTTAACCCTCCGTCATCTCGACGAAGTGTAACGCCATTGAAAAAACTGCTCAAATCCTGATGGACGAGATACCTCATCATTAGATAAAAACTGACCGATTCTAGATCTCGTCATCACAGGAAAATTGGCAATATCGATTACGAGATATCTCGTCATATATTTGCAAAAGTGGTCAGATTTTGATGGACGTGATATATCGTAGAAATCACTTGGAGACAACGTTGTCATTAAAAGAGGGAATTATGTCCAGAGCTAAACATTGGTGGTTGTAGTGTTTCTGCGACGAAGTATATTTCCTGTGGCCTAATCCCAACGTGACATCACTTGACTTGTTTATTGAATATAATATCAGCACTTCACCAGTAGAAATTCCAAAGAATAAGTTTTCGTGAATGAGTTGATTGGTCAACGCCAAATAGATTAAACGCCAAACTTTGCGCACAAGAAGGCAGTCGACAATGGGTCAGTCTATTTTTGAAAAGGTGTGAAAGGTCGTTAAAAGGAGTATAGCAGTGCGTCTATTGCAGTACGACTGGTGCATAGTTGGCGCTTTCGTAGCTGACGCATTGTGGGATACAGTTCCATAATCGTCCCGACTTAAACATATTCCAGCACATTCATTACTTAACGGATTTTCATGTTTTATAGCTCATTTTAAAGAACATTTTGGTTTCTTTAATGTGATGTATTACCTGTAAAAATCGGTTGAGGAATGATGCAATTGACCCTCAATGTACCTGTAACATCCCATTGCAGCATTGTTCTGCGTTAGACACGCTATAGGAATCACACCTGAAGCCGGACTATAAATTCTTCGCATCTTGTCTGGTTTGTTTTATGCTGGCAAGAAAACTCATGGAAGAAGGATAATTAAGAAAATTTATTTTCTTTCCAGCACCATCTGCACCCCCTCTCACCAGCTCGACTTAAAAGTCCCAATTCAGATCTACGAAAGCTTCAGCTAACAGAAATGAATTATGAACGAAGTATTACCACCTGGAGGCACAGGGCCTTAGCCCAGGTGCTTCATGAACTATCACCTTCGTGCCTTGTTTTACAATGAAAATCCCTTATGCCAAGTTGATTTCTGAGAAAATTTTAAGTCGTATGAAGATGAGATTTTTTTTCATTACATATCATTCTTTATTTTATTCTTCTGTTAGATACGCAGAATACACGTTTGATATTTCCTGAAATATTTTAAAATATAAAAAAAAAAACTCAGCATGGATTTCATCAGCACTCGATGGTTGAATCTACGACAGCTTCAGCAAACACAAATAAATTCTGAACTTTAGAGTTTCATCACCTGGATACAAATGGGACTTTTACCCAGGTGCTCCATGTAATACCCATCCATGCCTTATTTTACGCTTTCAGTGTAAAATGAGTCGTCCCTCTAATACCAAATTGACTTGTGATAATATTTTTATTTTATTCTTCTCTTAAACACGATTTTTTTTTCCTTCAGAAAATTAACTTGAGAAACAACCAATTGGAATCGATAACCGCCGCTTTCCGACATCCCACTGAACTCGAAGAGCTGGATCTGGGGAAAAATCCTTTGAAAGACATAAGCGAGGAAGCATTCGGTGCGGGAGTCCAACACTTGCGAACTCTGAGACTGGACTACTGTAATCTGATGATCCTTCCCGAGAATCTCCTCCGTCCTCTGCACAAACTGCAAAGCGTAGATCTGAGTCGCAACAAGCTGACATCCCTGCCGACGGAACTGTTCCACAACTTGCGCAACCTGAAGGAAGTAGACCTGAGCAGAAACAAGATATCCACACTCGATGGCATATTCCGCCACAATCAACGCCTACAGAGACTTTTGCTCAACAGGAACGAGATGGAGAAATGCGGGAGAGCCTTCCACGACATGCAGTCCCTGAAGGAACTGGAACTGAGCAGAAATCCGATACAAACCATCACCGAAACCGATTTTTCTACAGCACCAATGATGGAAGAATTGGACTTGACCTTTAATAACATTTCCCGCATTGATTCCGATGCTTTCGTGTATCTCAGACAGTTGCGCAATCTGTCCTTGAGCTCCAATAGGATCCGGAACCTAAACGGTTCCGTCAGAGATCTTCCACAACTGGTGTCACTGTTGTTGCACGATAACCAAATAGACGAGATCGAAGCTGCCGAGATGCGGCACTTGCCTGTGTTGAAGCGACTGAACTTGAGGAACAACAAGTTGACCAGTGTCCAAGGAGCTTTTGAAAATCTGAGGAACCTGACGAGTTTGACGCTCAGCAATAACAAGTTGGTGACGCTGACCCGCAGCTCTTTTCCGGAACTTATCAAAATAGAGAAGATTTATTTAGCAGGTATGATCCATTTAGCAAGTACTTTTACTATTTAATAAACGCCGACCAACCGGTATAGTGGTTAAGGTGTTAGCCTCTAGATCGGAAGGTCCCGGGTTCGGGCATGGATGTTTGTAAGCGTATACCAACTCAGGTGTTGCTTCGTCATCTGAACATGGTGCAAAATTACGAAGTAATTGTTAGGAGCAATGATGGTCCTCCCACTGGGTGCTCCTTCACAAGTGGCCATCACTTCCGGCCTTGTAGTGGCCAATGACTTCGGTCAAATGTGCCCGCCATTAGAAAAAAAAAAAAAAAACTATTTAATAAACAACTTTTGTTTCGTAATTCAATTTAAACATTACCTGAATGACCCCATGGGGCACATCTTTAAGTATGTACGAGCATCCCGACTACGATGTACCTTGGTGATTCATTATTTTCCCATGGGGTTTACTGCCAGGGGTATAAACATGGGGATCGTGAACCCAGAATACCAAAGCGATTTTTCTCTGCTTTCTCCTCTCCATCCTCTCGACATTATCTCGTGTTTGGCGCAGCTTTACCAAATATGACCCTTGCGCCATGAAACCTCGAACCAACCAACATTATCTGAATAAAAAGGAGCGATTGTTACGGTGCTGTGATATTGTTCCTCAACCTTGGCGACGGGTATCTTGTTTAACCTTTTGACTACGGCTATATAGATATAACAAGCGTGATTCTTAGGACGATTCTTATGACTTTCAAGGTACAAGTGCTGTAACGGCCGTAGTCTAAATTCTATCTTGCCGCGTTCATGGTACAACTATTGTATTGGCCGTAGTCTAAAGGTTAAAAAAAATCGTCTTAAAGCTCCAATTTTCAAAAATGTTGCGACCTGTTTTGAAAATTCATTAAAGGGTAACGCAAATTTAGCTATTCTTTTAACAGATTGCGAAAGAAAAATATTTTTGAGATATTTTTTTGCGGAGGGGGATTTTTCGAGTGACGCCAATTTTAAATTTTTGGCAGCAAACCGTGGCAACTATGAAAGTTAAATTTCCTAATCTGAAGTTGGGCTAGATTGTCATGAAAATCTTATTAAAAAATAAATAGTAAAATTTTGAATAGAAAAATGTCTGTTAGTATTCTTTTCCGACATTTTCCGTTTCTTGCACAACAGTCACGGTATCGTTGCACCAACTGTTCATAATTAATTAAAAAAGTCTTCCATATACAGGGATCGGATTTGAAAAAAGATAAGCACAATTGAAACTTATTACAAATTTTGTTGAAATGTTTTCCATTGGTAGCGATATATTTTAATTAACGTCGCAACGGACTGTTGCCCCTGTGCGACGGGCTATTGGCGACGATTCGGGTGAACCACGGTCAGATGACGAGGTCAACACATGGGCTGGCATCCAAATCTCCAAACTTCCACACCCAGCCAACGTGAAGACATTTGAAGCCATGATGGATTTAACATGTACCAGCCTGTCTTGTACACGACGCATTTCCTAGGATTGGAATTCGCAACCCTCCGGTTGTAAATCCGAAACTCTTCCAACCCCGTTTTCCATTTGTAATGGTAATGGTAATTTTAATTAGCGTTGTACTAGAGCAACACAATGGGCTATTGACAACGGTACGGGATTAATCCCCTAAGGGAAAGATCCGAGGACACCACCACGTAATTTTGAACTACGGTCAGATGACGAGGCAGCGCCTGAGCTGGCACCCTACTCTCCAAACTATCCCACCTACCCAACGTGAGGACTTTCGGCCACGACAGATTTAAGGTGCACCAGCCGCCTCTACACCATACGCTTACGAACATCTATGCATTGAACAGGATTCGAACCAGGAACCTTCCGATCTAGAGCCTAACACCTTAACCACCAGACCGGTTGGCCGGCGTTTTCCATTGTAGACTTAGGCCCGGTGCACTCATCCGATTGTTCAACGTGCGGCGCCGCTGCGGCATCGAAGCCCAACTATGCACACATAACCGTGAAATGACGCAAGGACTCATTTCGCGCCATTTGCGATAAATATTCTATCGAAGAAAACGTGTTTATTTCGCTTATTTGGTGTAAAAAAAGTTTTTTTTTTAAACACACACAAAATAGACGTTACTGGATACAACCATTCATTAATTATTATTTATATTTCATTTATTTATGAATTTATAGCATTTATTTATGAATTTATATAATTTATTTATGAATTTATATAATTTATTTATGAATTTATATAATTTATTTATGAATTTATATAATTTATTTATGAATTTATATCATTTATTTATGAATTTATATAATTTATTTATGTGCGGCGAGCTGTGGCGCCATGTGGAACTGCGGTACAAATTGCACGCAAGTTGGACGTGCGTTGTCCAGCGGTGCCGGAGGCATGTGTACACTACTCCATTGGATCTAATGTATCTCAGATCGCACTTGCGTTGCGGCAGCGGCGCCGCACGTTAAAAAACTGTGTGTGTGCACCGGGTCTTATTGTTAAAATAATCCCTTCCACCCTGACTTCCTTACCCCGTAAAATCTCATTCCAGGAAACAGGTGGGTGTGCGATTGCCGGCTGTCCTGGTTGCGTGATTGGTTGACGACGGAGAACCTAGGCAGCCTTCAACAACGACTTCTCTGTGACAGCCCCGAGTGGTTCTACGGCAAAGCCTTGAGCCAACTCGTGTCTCTAGACTTGCAATTATGGCTGCAAGAATGCCCCACCAGTTGCGAATGCATGTGCATTCCGGATAACGTCGGGTACTTCATCAGAGTGGATTGTTCCGATCGAGGTTTGAGCAAGGTGACATATGACACTTTTTTAATTTAACGTTTCGTTTGAGCCTTTGAGAGTTTCATACTCCAATCCATTTTGAAAACTGCAGTTTTTTTTTTTTTTTCAAATGAGGAGCCGCAAGGGGGTTAAGGTAGGTATTCCAACTATCGCCTCTGTGCTTAATATCGCATACTCGTGTTTGCAAGCAACTATGCGCGACATCTATGAGTTTATGTAGTTACCTTGACGGTCTAGGGTTTTGCCACATGTAGCGCCACCGGCAAGTTTTCTATAGGTCAGGGGTTCCCAAAGTGTGTGCCTCGGCACCATGGGGTGCCGCAAAGCGCCCATGATCTCTAATATAAGCTATTGCTAAGCAACAGAAAAACACATTAAAGGTCACTCATCAAAAATCGGTTCACTCCCTAACCAAGAGCTTGTTCAAGGAAATTTTATTTGCCTATTTATATTTTCCCCTACCTATGTTTTCCTATTAAGTGCAATTAAAATATTTGTGTAAATTCTAAATACGAGTTGTATTAATTATGTATGTTCCAACCACTTAATTCTCTAATTTCTTCTTCAAAGTCGTACAAATATGAAATTTATATATGTAATAATATACCACACATAGATATAACATGACGATGGGGTGCCGTGAGAAAATTCTAATTCTCTTAAGGGTGCCACGATTTGGATAAGTTTGGGAACACCTGCTATAAGTTAAATTAACAACACTATTGCATCTGAAGTATTTGAGACTGCGATCACAACGTATTTTGTGTCTCCAATCCATTCAGGGAATATCCAGGTAAGTGTTTCCAAATTATAATTTCGTTAATATGACTTGAAAGTACATTAAAAACTAAAGGTGGGTATGCTCTATTAGCAACTCGTTTTGAATAGTATCTCCTCATTTCGCCTGGTGGGTGGTAGTAGGAACAGGGGTAGGCGAACCCACTCTTGAAAATTCTCTTGGGAAACTTTTTGAACCAAAGGAGAATCGTTCCTAGTGCTATTCATTTAGTTTCCAGTTTGATTTCCCACCCCAAGATACTGAGATATAGAGAAATAGTTAGGGTAGGTGATATTTGGAACACCGACCCTAAAAGATGTATTTGTCTGAGCGCTTTTGTAATAAAAAATTTATTTTCAAGGGAGTTTCTCTCGTGGAAAGTTGCAGACAGACCTAACTGGTCCATCCGCCATTTTTATGTGCATAAAGTCCTCAGAAGCACATCTCCTTTAGATGTGTACGGGCTTCACAGACACGAGTGATTTTTTTCTTTTCCCATGGGGTTTACTGTCTTTAGTAAACACGGGAGTCGCACTCCCCGGATACTCAAGCGATCCTTTTCTGCTCTCGTTGCTCTACTCTATTCGCCAATCCCTCTCTTTTCCACCTCCCAGACATTGTTTACTTGACGTTGTCTTGTGTTTAGCGCAGCTCGGTCAAATGTAGCGCCATAAAACCCAAAAGCAACCAACCAAACAATATGACTCTTAGCCAATTTTGACCTTCTTCGCCTATGAGATTTTTCTTAGGATTCTATTCTGAGGAACTGAGCAATAGAATGTTCCTAAGAATTCTATTATAGGGAAATGACTAACAGAATATCACTAAAGGATCCAATATATTATGAGGAAAGTAACAACGGAATCTTCCATAAGAATTTCCTTTTAAGGAAAAGAACAGTAGAATAGTTCTAAAATATTCTATTCTAAAAAAGGAGCAGTAGAATAAATCCAAAGCATTCTATTTCAAGAAATGAACTATCATAATTTTTCTAAAGGATTCTTTTTCCACGGAAGGTCTAATGGAATGTTTCTAAACGATGCACTTTCATGAAAAGGAGACGTAGAATCTTTCTAAGGATTTATATTCTAAGGAAAGTAAAACAGAATCTTTCTAAAGGTTTATATTCTAAGGAGAGTAAAACAGAATCTTTCTAAGGGTTAATATTCCAAGGAAAGTAAAACAGAATCTTTCTAAAGGTTTATATTATAAGGAAATTAAAACAGAATCTTTCTAAAGGATATTTTTCTAACAAAGGAACATTAGGATAATTCCAATGGATTCTATTCCAAAGAAAGGATTGGTAGAATCTTTTATAAAAGATTCTATTCTAAGGAAAGGACCAAAGGAGTCTTTCCAAACGTTTCACTTCCAGGAAAGGGTAGGTATCTTAATTAACGTCGTACTGGAACAACACAATGTGCTATCGACGGCGGTCCGGGATCAAACCCCAAGGGAAAGATCCTAAGTCAACGCCACACAATTTTCAACCAAAGTCAGATGACGAGCCAACGCTTGAGCTGGCACCCCACTCTCCAAACTTCAACATCACGCCAACGTGAGGAAATTTGAGGCACGACAGATTTAACGTGCACCAGCCACCCTTTTACACGACAGTCTTTCGTTGGATTCGAACTCGCACCCCTCCGGTTTCTAATCCGACTGGTTGTTAATTCAAACGGGCTAACGCGGCCCTCCAAGAAAAGGATACAGAATCTTTCCAAGGGATTCTATTCTAACGAAACGATCAATGGAATCCTACTAAACATGGTTGTTGAATGGGAACAAATTGTAGACCCACTACATAGGGTTATTAGTCATTAGGGGTGTCGTGGGGTATAATGGAATCTCGGAATGGACATATCAAATACGCAGTACGTAACTGAAATTAGCTGACCTTCACATTATAATTAACATCAATTTTTACCATTTATTAAAGATTGCAATAAAAGAGATAAGTCAGAGAAAAAGACGTTACGCACTAGGTTAATGCCCGGTGCACACATCCGGTTTTTCAACGCGAGGCGCCGCTACCGCAACGCAAGTGCCGTCTGAGATACATTAGATCCAATGGAGTAGTGCACACATGCTTACGGCGCCGCTGCTGCGACGCACGTCCAACTTACGTGCAATTTGTACCGCAGTTCCCCACGGCGTCGCAGCTCGCCGCAAACGCTTCTCCGTTTAGAAGTACCTTGTTTTCATATATGGAATATAAATAATAATTAATAAATGGTTGTATCCAGTAACTTCTATTTTGTTACAAAATATACTTTTTTTTTACACCAAGAAAGCGAAATAAACACGTTTTCTTCGATTGGATTGGACACCGAAGGTGGACACTGTTTCACCTGTGCGTCTTTCAGCTGTATAGTCCGCCTTACGGAGGAGATCATGGGATGAGGGAGAGCTAAGCAATCCACAATACATACATAAACATTTAAGTACACAGAAGGGGAAAGTCAAGTGAAGGGTAAAACGTGTAAGCACAAAAATACAAAATGACAGAAGAAGAGGATGACAAAGTTTGAAATATTGACACAGAACAAAATGAGATAACAAGAACAAAAAAAGGGACATAAACATAAACAAAAAACAAAATCAGAAAAAGAAAAATATTTTTCAGAAAAAAAAATAATATTGTTAAATACAGAAGTCAGGACGTTAAATACAGATGTCAGACAGCCGAAATGACCTATAAAAGTTTCGAAAGTAAAGCAAGGTTATTTTAAGAACTTTTGAGACTTCTCAGCTCTCACAGATATAATCAATGTTGGAGCTGTGAAATTCCATCACTTTAAGGATTTTGTGGTGGCAATGTCTGTTCTTGGCAGTATTTAGGCACCAATGAGAGTACTTCGATAGAATATTTATCGCAAATGGCGCGAAATGAGAATTTGTGTCATCACGGTTATGTGTGCATAGTTGGGCTTCGATGCCGCAACGGTGCCGTACTTTGAAAAACCGGATGTGTGCACAGGGCCTAAATAGGATGATTAACAAGAGGATAGAATTTAATGTAATGAATGCAATTATGAGTCCAATTCACGTACCAAAAAGCACTCGAGACAGACAATCTGTTCCTAAAAAGAGGTGGGAAAAAAACCCAGCAAGAGCTGTAGGAATAAAAACGGGGTTCAGATGAGGTGATTTAAGTGTACACTTAAATTTGGTAAACAAGGATGGAGGATTGATGGGGTTTCAATTAGGGATGCGACATCGACAGCAAAACATCGATGTTTTGAAAAATCGATGTTAAAAATTGAAAGATCGATGTTGATAATACATCGCCCCCAAAACATCGATGTTTTAAAATTCAGTGTATTTAAACTTTTTTCGCCATTATTTAAAACTGGTCTAGCAATTAGTGATGCTACATCGACAGTAAAACATCGATGTTTTAAAACTTTGATGTCAAAAATTAAAACATCGATGTTTGTACATCGCCCCCAAACCATCGATGTTTTTAAAATTCAGTGTATTTAAACTTTTTACCCATTTCTTAAAACTGGTTTAGCACCTAGTGATGCAACATCGACAGCAAAACATCGATGTTCAAAATTAAAACATCGATGTTGATAATACATCGCCCAAAAAACTTTTATGTTTTTAAAATTCAGTGTATTTAAAATTTTTCGGCATTTCTTAAAACTGGTTTAGCAACTAGTGATGCGACATCGGCTCCAATACATCGATGTTTTTTTATAAAACATCAATGTTTTGAATACATCGATTTCGCATCCCTTCTTTTCAGACCCTTCAACCTTGGCCACTTTGGTCTAAAAGTTTGTTCAATTTGCTGATTATAAAAATATGCTACTAGGTTATTTAAAATTTTTTTAAAACTGTACTTTTTTCACTTAAAAATAAAACATCGACAACTATAAACATCGATGTTACAAAAACATCGACTCCAATACATCGATGTTAAATACATCGATGTTTTTAAAAAAACATCGATGTTTTGAAAACATCGACATCGATGTCGCATCCCTAGTTTCAATCAGAATTTCAGAAGGGGTATTATGACTTTGAGGGAGTTTACCTTCCAATTGGTTTCGGCGAGATATCTCGTCCATCAAGATATGACCAGTTTTACAAATGACAAGACAGTGTACCATCAAGAATGCCGATTGAATTTTAAATTATGAAGATTTCACCGGTTTTGATAATGACGAGATCAAGATCAGGTAAGTTTTTCTAAGAACGAGGTATCTCGTCCATCAAGATCTGGTCAGTTTTGCTATAAGACGAGATACCGTGTCAAGACAACCTCCAAGATGGGTGTAACGATCTCCCGACAAGTGGTTACGAACACAGATAGGTTATAAGAACAGTTGTTCTTGTTTTCTAGTTGCTATTGTTCTAGTGGACGAATATCGATGTATGACTGTGTCTGTGTTCTGATACGATCAAGAATACGAAATGTTGGGTGCTGTTCTGAAAAAGAACACGAATAAGTGATATTCGTTGTAGACTTGAGAGAAGTGAGACGTCTTTGTGCGGCGTATATACGAGGGTAAGTCAAAAATTACTTACACTTTTTGTTCTACAACTTTATTAAACAAAGATAGGCGTGCAACAGATGCATTATTTTTTGATATAGTCTACACCTTGAGCAATGCACTTGGTCTAGCGAGGCACAAGCTTCCGTATGCCTTCCTGGTAAAAGGTTTTCGATTGGTCGTGAAGCCACTTTTGCACCGCAACCCGAATGTCCATGTCTGAGGCAAATCGATGACCTCTCAAAGCTTCCTTGAGCGGCCCAAAGAGATGAAAATATGAGGGAGCGAGATCTAGGATGTAGGGAGGGTGTACCAGGGTCTCAAAGCCCAATCTGTTGGTTGTTTCCATGGTGTTATGGGACGTGTGCGGCCGTGCGTTGTCTTGCAACAACAAAACTTTCTTTGAGAGTAGACTACGGCGTTTGTTTCGCATTGCTGGTTTCAGCTTATTGGCCAACAAATTACTGTACCTCGCACTATTTACGGTAGTACCTCTGTCCAAGTAGTCGTCCAGTATAGGGATTTTTCGTCCGAAAACAGGGTTAGCTTAACCTTCCCAGCCGATGGAGAGGCCTTGAATTTTTTCCAGCTCCCTCTTTTTGTGTTGAGGCCGTTCGGCCACTTTTAAACATTTCAATAAAAAAAAAAAAAAAAAAAAACCGGTTTTATGAGGTAAGGCACTTTTTCCGTATAGTGACAAAAGTCTCCGGTGGATTTCAGCATCTTTCACATCCTCTGACCACAAAAATCTGATCACTTCTCGTTGCTCCTCTTTGGTGCATCTGATAGCGGAGCTGACATGCTTACGTTCTTGTAGCTAGAAGACAACTGATTCGATCGTGATTACAGTACATTACATGTGACCACAGGCGCGCCAACTCAACACATGTGCATGCGGCCACCACGTATCTTTGCTTAATAAAGTTGTAGAACAAAAAGTGTAAGTAATTTTTGACTTACCCTCGTATTTGAAACTTTTATATTATCTTGTAAATAAATGTGCGTTTCCAATTCAGGTATGCAGTGTCCCTCTGTTCTTGGCCACTACTACACACATTGTCTATCAAATTAGACATCGCTCGATCACTCTGACAATGGGTAAATTTCATGGCTAATGTATGATCTAATCTAAAACAAAAACTAAGCAAAATGGAAGGACTTCCTAGTTATTTTTTTGTCTGATCCCCAGTTGTGTTTACTACCATGTATTGGTGTTTGGAATTCACACACCATTTCACCCCGACTTATTGTTAGAAGTATTTTTGAGTTTCGTATCGTTTCAGGTACCAGAGGTGTTCCCAGATGCTATCGGCGAGTTAGAGTTGCAGGATAACGCTCTAGAAAATCCAATAGAGTTAAACATCATTTCTTCTGCTCACTTGAAATTCCTGAACTTGGAACGGAATTTCTTAACAAGCATGGACTTTTACTTGCCAAATAACTTGGAGGTTTTGAGGTTGGCTGGGAATTATATAACGCAATTTAACTTCTATCTTCCACATACACTTCGAACGTGCACTCTTTCAGGAAATCCATGGATTTGCGACTGCAAGGCTCTTGAGTTCAGGAATTGGTTGATTAAAGAACGGGATAAAGTAAGTATAACTGCAATCTTCCTTAGGTAATTTACTGAGGTCCAGGGACCTGTGGTTATAACTAATGAAAATGGTTATAACTGATAAGCCCAGACATTAAAACAGTATTGTGGCTACTGTAAAAGTAGCGGATAAATATTTCTGATATGTGTCTGATTGAAACTGAATTAAGAAGTGAGAAATTATTGGAAGAGTTCTATAGAGAAATTCAAAAAATTTCGATCTGGACTATACTAGAGTGCCTATATAATAAGAGTGGCGACATACGGGAAACACTTTCTGATTGGCTTAGAGACCTTTTCTACCGCCCGAGGCGTTCTTTTCCTAGCTCCCGTAGACTTAACATGGGAACTTTTTGTGTGCGAGAAAAACGTGTGTACATTAAATAAAAAAGAAAATATAGCTTATTTATGTTCCATTTCGTGTTCTAGAATGTTTATTTATTATTATTTTAGTGTTTTGTCAGTATAAATTTGAAGACTTTTTAAGTAAATAGCTGTTATTGAACAACGTGGTGTTTCCCGCAATCTAAGTTAGCGCGTTGTGCAATCTATCTCCTCCATTACGCATGTAATTGAGCGTTTATAGGATTCATTTATACCGAATGTATATATATTATAACAATCATATTCTTTTTGTTCTCTTTGAAATGATATATTAATTCGCCCAGCAACCTTCTTGAAGACGATTCTGGTAAAAAAATGGCTGCCGCGCATGCGCACTGGACCAAATTCGGTCCCTTGTCGCCACTCTCATTATATAGGCACTCTAGACTATACCAGTTTCAAGTTTTTTTCAAGGTTTCTCAATGAGCGTTGGAGTTTGAAAGTTTTAGAATATTTTTCATTTAATGAACATATATATTGCGTATTCTTCGATTTTAGATTCAAGCCCGTCGACCAATAAAATGGCAGAAATTGTGGTAATTAAATCAAATAATCAATTTTTACACATCCTCAAGAATATTTTCTTACATATTTTCAGCAAGTTTCTTATTTTTGTTGTTGTTGAGAAATTGCATCATTGATCAAGAACACACGGATAAACGTTCAATACCTTAAATTAAGGTTACCAGAACATCTCTTTTAAAGAGACCATGTCCTCTGTTTCCGCTCGGATCTTTTTTTCATTCGCTTTTTTTGTCAGGTTTTTTTGTCCTCTTTTTTCGTTTGTTCTCTTTTTGTTCTCTTTGTTCAACATTTCGGATTGCGTTAAAAAATATATTTCGTATTTCAAACTTTACGCGTTAATATATTTACATTGCCTTCTACACTGACGAGCCAAAACATTATGACCATCCCCACATTTTTCAATGAACTCGCCTGGATGACATGGAGGGCACGTGATTAAGTGAGAATGGTATTTAACTGCTGCTGGAGAAGGTACGTAATCATTCTTACACTTACTTTTGCGAATGATGGGAAAGGCTGCTGATCTAAGCGAATTTGATAGAGGGTAAATCGTAATGGCCCGAAGACTCGGAACGAATATCACCGAAACTACACGACTGGTAGGTTGTTCACGATCTGCCGTTGTTAGTATTCATGCAAAGTGGATAAATGACGGTGACACCAGCAATAGAAGCCAAGGTGTTGGTCGTCCACACGTCATCAAAGAAAAAGGACGCCGGAGACTGTCTCGCTTGGTAAAGCAAAATCGGCGCGAGACAGTGGTTCAGCTGACAACCCAATACAATGCAGGTTCAAGCGCAAGTGTTTCGGAACACACAGTTCAGCGGACACTGTTGGATATGGGATTGTGCAGCAACCGTCCCACTCGTGTGCCTCTGTTGACCAAGTGTCATCGCCAACTACACCTACAGTGGGCCCGGGAACATCGAGACTGGACCATGGATGAGTGGAAGAGAGTTGCTTGGTCAGATGAATCCCGATTTCTCATTCATCACGTCGATGGTCGTGTCAGGATACGCCGTCTGTCAGGCGAACAGTCGCCCCCCTCTTGTACAGCAGGTCATACACAGGCTGATGGTGGCGGTGTTATGTTTTGAGGTGACGTTCTCATGGGCGACTCTGGGACCCGTAGTTGTGGTAGAACTGACCACGAACGCTGCGAACTATCTGAACGTCATTGCGGATCAGTTGCACCCTTACATGGCGTCTGTCTTCCCAACTAAAAATGGAATCTTCCAGCAGGTCAACACCCCATATCACAAGGCTCGGAGTTGTTCGAGGAGTATAGTATACTTATGAATTTCACTTAATGTTCTGCCCACCTAACTCACCAGATCTTAATCCGGTAGAGCACATTTGGGGTGTCATGGAACGGCAGCTCAGAGCTCAAACACCACCATGTGTCCGGATATCTCGACTTTGCATGTCCGCTGCTTAGACATTTGGTAAAATCTGTCTCCAGTCATGTACCAAGAACTAGTGGCATCTATGCCCAGGCGAGTTGCGGTTGTTTTGCAGGCCAAAGGAGGCTCAACGCGTTATTGAGTAGGGGTCATAATGTTTTGCCTCTTGAATGTATATCGCTTTGTAAACCACAGCTATTCAGATACGCACTTGAACTAGTACATTGTGCGAAAATCGTACGTATATTAAAACGCATCAACGTATAATAGGAAATTCAACCTCTAGTGTATATCGAACGTCTCATTATATCAAATAAATAACAAATGAGAAATTAGATTCGTGTTAGAATAATAAAAAATATTGTTCTTATTATATCTGTATGAATAGTAAGACGGACGAGTTTCGTAGCATCCTTTAGTTCGGAAGGAAATCGCGTTGCTAACCTAGCCACCTTTTTTGTTAGCATTAAATTGTAGTCGATATCAACTGATTGCTTCGCCGAATTAGGTTAGTTATAATTATGTGTTGACGTATTATTTACTTGTGTTGTTTGTGAGTATTTGTATTAGTTCTACCCATCGTTAAATTATCATTTTTCGTGTATCTTTATGTGATAAAGTTAAAAGACTATACACAGTCCAGTAACATTAATGTGACCACCACCTACTTTCGACGTTAACGTGAAATAACCAATCACAAAAGGCAGGTGGCAGCACATTGCAGCGGAGTGCATATAAAGGATGTCCTAGGGCATCGGAAAGCATTTCTATCGTTGGCGTAATGCAGAAACGTAGCGATTTATCCGACGTCCAAAAGGGCATGATTATTGACTTTCGGGCCAAGGGTGAAAGCATTTCGGAAACGGCTAATTTTGTGAACTGTTCGCGTGCCGCCGTGGTAAAAGTATACCGTGCATGGCAAAATGGCACTATCCAAAATCAGCGGCGTGGCACATGTGGTGCACCACGAGCTATAGATGACAGAGGCGAACGAAGGCTACGGAGATGCGTTAGGGCGAATAGACGTGCAACTGTTGAGCAACTGACCGCCCAGATGAACCAAGGGGCTACCAAGAGTGTATCCTCAACAACGGTTCAGCGAACGTTGCTGAGCATGGGCCTCCGCAGCAGACGCCTGGTTAATGCACCTATGCTGACTGCTGTTCATCGGCGACGAATGCTGGAATTTGCACGCCAGTACCGCAACTGGACGTCCACAGAGTGGCGACAGGTGGCTTTTTCCGATGAATCACGTTTTATGTTCCATCGGACAGATGGACGCTGGTGTATACGGCGTGAAACGTCCCTGCAACAGTTGCCGGAAGGATCCAGGCTGGAGGAGGGAGGTAATCTAGCGCATCCGGCTACGGTACTGAAGTCGGCAGGGCTCAACATCCCAGTGAACACCTTCAGAAACCTAATTGACTCTCTTCCTGCACGTCTCGCAGCGGTCCACTCTGCCAAAGGTGGTTATTTTGGCTTTTGATAGGTGGTCACATTAATGTGACTGGACTGTGTATATTGGTTGCCGTTATTTATTAATCGAAATTCTCAACAGTTACATTTGGATATAGAATTGTATAGGATGTAGTCTCATCCATGTATTTAGAGACATAATCTTGTCTATAATTTTTCCCGCTAGCTTGTCAATTGATCGAATACTCATCCGAAAGTAATTAAAAAACTTCTCTGGATTTTCATGTTAATCCGCAAAACATATAAAATCTACCTCTTGTAAGTAAAATCAGTATATGGATGTATCCAGTAACGTTGTTTTGAAACTTATTTTTTTGTGCACCAAGTAAGCGAATAAACGATTACGATTGATATCGCATATATCTATCGCATATAACGCGAAAAGAGTACTTACGTCATTTCACGGTTATTTGTACATAGTCGGGCTTAAATAAACGGTCAGTGTTTTCATTTATAAATTTATTCTAGCATTTACTAATTTTTTGAAAATACACAAGTAATATGTTCAGCAGATTTTCTTTCAGTTAGTGGTTGATATATTCGAGATTCGTCAAAGATGATTCTTTTTTTGAATACCTAACAAATATACACTAATAACGCGTGCTTTTCGTGTCCTCTTTAAAAAAAATAATTTTGCTAAATGTTTTCTTTTCTGATATTCATCTTCTGGCAATCCTACCTTAAATGTAACTATTTAAAAATTTCGTTGTTCAAGAAGATATTCTTGTCGGAAGTTGAAATAATGCGCCGCAATGAAATCAGAATATTCTGATACATTTTTCATACACCAGTAAAATTAAATGTATGGATGGAAATTAGGTGTTACATTCTGTATCGTGTGTAGTGCTAGTGTTGTAGAATGTACGATTTTATCGAAACTGATTTTAGTTACTGAAACGTATGTTTTTATTCAACCAGTCCCTTATCAAAAAATTTGATAGAATTCCATAGAATGCTATAGAGATTTGTATAAAGAAACGAAATTTTGCTTCTACGGAAAAAAAAATTCTGTACACAAAACTAGCTCTGATTCAATTAAAATGTACAGGGCTATTCAAAATGAATCATCCGATTTCAAAATTCCATATTTTCAAAAATAAACGACACAGAATAATAAGTAATACATGAATACAAAGGAAAAGTATGGAAGTTTTATATTGTGAGGATGGCGCGATATGTATCAAAGTTTTATGGACCATTCTTTTTTGCGGAAAAAACAGTCACTGGCAGTACCTATTTGGATCTGTTGCAAATTTGGCTTTCCCCCATAGAGATAAAGGAAGAACTCTCCAAACTTCGTTTTTCAACAAGATGGGGCACCACCCACTGGGCTACAGAGGTTCGTCTTTTCCTTAACACGGAGCTACCTTGCAGTTGGTTCGGCCGTACTGGACCAGTTGACTTGATGTTAAACAGCTGGCCACCTAGGTCACCTGATATGAAACCATGCGATTTATTCCTTTGGGGGTTTGTAAAAGATAAAGTGTATGTGCCGCCATTACCCACAAATTTATGCGAACTTAAACAACGGATTTCTGCTGCTGTGTAATCAATTACCATTGACACTTCACAACGCGTTTGGCAGGAATTTACATAACGTCTTGACATACGTGTAACTAAAGGAAGTTATATCGAACACTTGTAAAAACACTTCCATATTTTCCCTTTGTATTCATGTATTACTTATCATTCTGTGTCGTTTATTTATGAAAATATAGAATTTTGAAATAGGATGATTCATTTTGAATAACCCTGTATTACTATAGAATTCTATGGCGAAGTTTTATAGCAAAATAAACTCGTAGAATGAACGAAATGAGGTTCTATAGACATTCTATGGAGGTTATTTTACACAGAGTTTAAATAAAAAAAGGCCATAATTTTATAGGATTCTATAGACCACGTTTTATAGAATTCCATAGAAATTTTTATTTTTATTATTTCTTATTACAGTAGAACTCCAATTATCCGAACTCCGACTGTCCGAATCGCTTTCAGAATTTCAGAAAAAAAATTAAGACGGAAACGGACTGCGATTCGCAAAATAATGATTCTGGGTTTCAAATTCTAAATGATGATGAACTTATTGAAAGTGTGAGAGAAGAAAGTGTCGAGGAAAAAGATGACCTTAATGTCGAAGTTGAAGCAGACACGGGACCATCTGCTAGGGAAGCATTTGCCGGCCTTGAAACCGCGTTGTAGTGGATGGAGTGTCAGCCCGAGTGTGACTACATGCAACTCTCACTGTCAAGTGGATGCACGACTTGACTGCCCGAAAACGGATGAAGACAGTCAAACAGCTTACTTTGACAGAGATGTTCAGCAAGCAATGACTTTCATTTACAGTACATTACGAACATACTGTACTAATGTACAGCACTTGTAAGTACGCTTAACATGTAAAAGTTTTGGCTTTTCATTTAGTTAATTAAAAGTTATTTTTCTTTAAAAATAGTTTTTTTCTCCCATTTTCAACAAACATACATACATCTAGTAATTAATTAAAATACATACTAGACCCTTTTTTCGGAAAAAATCCAATTATCCGAATTTTTGATTATCCGAATGGGGTCCGGTCACAATTGATTCGGATAATTGGAGTTCTACTGTATTTATTATTTAATTTAATTAAGAGGCATTACGACTGCTTTGCATAATTGACTATGAAATGTCTTTGATTTAGGTATTGGACGCGGATTCAATTTCATGCAGCTTCAGTGAAGGGAAACCAGCTCTGCAAGGAAAAGTATTAATTTCCTTGAGCGAGTTGGAACTCTGCCCAGAGCGCATGGTATTTTATGTATTGGGAGGAGTAGCTCTTTTTTGTAAGTTATATCGATGGTACAGTTGAAAGTTAGGGTAAAAGACAAAATTGTGGATTTAGTTTAGACTGTAAATTGAATGCTTGATTAATTGAATCGAATGTCTGTATTAAGGCGCGTTTTCAAGAATCAAGTTAAATTGACGGATTATAGTAGATCGATAAAAGTTGAATCTGACTTGAATCAGTTTTTGTTCACACATTTCAATAGAAACTTATCAATAGTTTAATTAGCGAAAATACAAAAGTTACAATTGAAAATTTATTTATTTATAGAAAATCACATTTAAGGTATCGAACTGGTGTAAAATTTTTCGCAGATTTCTAATCCGTTGAAATTTTCACTTTTATATTTATAAAATTGATTTTCACAAAAGAACTTTTTTTTTATTATAGAGAGACTAGGGGGCTTCGCCTACGCTCGCCAACCCCCTTTGAAATCAAGTCTTTACCATCTAAAAAAAGTTGAATTAAAAAAATTTGGAATAGTGGAATTAATATATGTGGTGGCAGTGACAGGTGTAGTTGGCGAGGGTTTTGGTTTGCTTGGTAAAGGTTAGGCCAGGCCTCGAAATAGATTTTTTAATACAGGTGCACAAGGTGCACCTAAGTTTTAAAATTAGGTGCACAAGCTATATTTTAGGTGCACATTAAAAAAAAACGTTATATAGGATTATTAATGTAATGTAAACTACTTTATTAGTTGGGTATGTTTATATAGGTTAGTAGTAGATAGTAAATAAAAATATTTGAACATGTAAATTCTCCCTTCTCTGGCGCACGGTTCTCGTGACAGTCGCTTCAACAGAGCCATCTAGAAAATGTTTCGATCATCGGAAAGTTCTGGTGGCAGTGGGACAAGTAAACCTTACTCCGGTATAAGCCCGTTACGGCCCAGCGATTTTGTTTTCGTATAGTGTGTATTTAGGAATTTTAATTACGTTGCTTTACAGTGAGAGAGGTCGATACTAATATTTTGTTCAAACTTCAAAATTAACATAAAACACGCCCCCCCTTTTTTTTTTAAACTTTAGGTGCACTGCATGAAAATTAGGTGCACAATTTTATTTTCATATGCACAGTGCACCTGTGCACTCGGGTATTTCGAGCCCTGGGTTAGGCCATCCAAAACAAATGCGTTTTGCTTATGAAAATCTTCCTTCCAAACGCACTAAGCAAAGGTCTTTGAAAAAAAAATTGAAATTGTTTTGTAAAAATGTTTAAAAATAGAGAAATATCATCCAAATATGCACAAAAAATGCACCCCCCCCCAAGTATGCAAAATGGTCCCAAATATGCAAAAAAAATGCAAAATAAATTCAAGGTTTTTTGGTTGCAAATTGCTAAAAAACACTCAATTACGGATTTCTCTTAATATTAGGGGCTTAAAAAAAGGCATTCAAAGTCCGAGCTCTACTAATGACTTATGTACTGGTTTCTTTCTAGTGACTATACTGATCGGTATCGGTCTTTTGGTGTACTTTCGTTATCGCTACCACTTGATAGTGTGGCTGTACTCTCGTGGAATTTGGTGGTTGAAAAAAAGAGACGAGCGAGACGTGGGGAAGCTGTACGATGCCTACATCTCCTTCTGTGAGGACGATTTGATTTTAGTTCGTCAGCTTTTATTACCAGGTAAGTACTGGCGGGTAGCGTAAAATTGAAAACTGGGTATGCCAAGATTCGATAGAAATTCTGTCTGTGTTTCGATACTTTTAATTGAATTCGAATGAGATGTCTATTTCTTGTCACATCACATGGGCTCCCTAACGAAACGCTTTTACTTTTCAACGCTGCAGTTAAATGCTTTTTTTTTTGCAGGGCTTGAGCGCCAGGAGCCGTATTACTCCTTATTTGTTCCTCCACGGGACGAGCAGGCTGGTGAGTTCGAATTCAATAGCCTTGTTGAAGAAATGGCGAACAGCAAGAGAGCCATTTTCATCATTTCGGAGTAAGTATTTGCAATGACTATTCGAAAACATACCTTCAGGAATTAAAAAAAAGGTGGAAAATTTCGGAATATATTTTTCCAAAAGTGAGATACTTCTTCAGGTCGCGGTATCCCGGTCGCATTCGCGGAATCCCTCACGCTTTCAGCACTCCTTGGCGAGTTGGCGATATAAAGCACTTTGAGAACCGAAAGCTGGGGAAATTGAAAATCCTTCTCAATTTCTCGAGCAACCCTACTAAGTTGTTTAGAAGATCGCCATTTTTTTTCTCGCTGAGTGCTATGATTTTCAGTCTGATTTTTTTATTGGATATTCTATATAAATTAGGTTGACATTCAAGATATAACATGATTATTTTTGTTTTACTTTATCTCTAAGAGGGTTATAAACAAATACACTTTTAGATTAGTTTTACTCATTTGAGCTCAAGATTACAAAATTTAAATTGAAAAAATATTCTATTTTGGCTGTTTCAATAACTTTCTTCGAAACAAAGTTTTTTCTAACTCATATCCTATAATTATAGCATTTACATTTGGGCTGTTAAGGAGACAGAAATTTTTTATAGGAAAAAAATATTTAAAGTTGTTTTATTTCATATTTATTGCTTAAGATATTAGGGTGTGTCACAAAAACATATATTATTTTATGTATTTAATATATATTTGTAACTGAGGAATATATTTGTAACTGAAACATTTAAAACAGAAAAAAACTTGTAATAAAAAGATTCCTTTCTGAGTCAACAGATTGCAGCAAGAGGGTATATGAAAATGTCGTCTTGTCTTGTGCGGCCCGATATAGTTCTCGCAGTTGGCGATACAGCCGGCTTTCGCCAACTCGCCAAGGAGTACTGAAAGCGTGAGGGTTTCCGCGATTGCATCCCGGTCGGAAGGTAGAGGATTAGCAACTTGAGGGGTGCGAGTTCGAAACTAGGTCCAACCATAGACCGTCGTGTATAGGTGTGAACGTTAAACCTGTCGTGGCTTCAAATATCCTCACGTTGGCGTGGTGTGGAAGTTTGGAGAGCGGGGTACCAGCTCAGGCGTTAACTTGGTCGTCTGACCGTGGTTCACTATGACGAAGTGAACTTGATCTTTACTTTCGGGATGGATCTCGAACCTTCGGCAATACCCTAAGGTGTTGCTCAATTTCGATGTTAAATCAACTATCTTCTAAAGTTCTCTCCTATATAGCTCTCAGGCCAGCACGGCGTTGCCCGTGACAGTTCTTTTCGTGTCTCTACTGATACTGAAAAAATTAAAAAGTAAATACAATCTTGATCAGGTGTAAAATTTTCCGCAGATTTCAAATCCGTTGAAAATTTTCCTCCTTCTTTAACGATCGCGAAGATCGAAAAACTTGAATTTAAGAACAAAAAAGAAATTAAAACGTCAGTCAAAATTTTTTATTGGTTTTATGTCGCTTCGCTGAAATTGTTTGTGCTCAGCAAATGAAAGGAAAAAATTAATTTAGAATATGTGATCTCTTCATACCGTTATTTTAAGGAAGCAAATAATAAATTGATTGAAAAATGTTCCAGAATTTATAATTCGAGTTTCTCACAAAATTCGCATAAAATTACGTTATTAGCTCTTTACTCAAATCTTTGAAAGACGAGATATATCAGCAATAGCAGAAAACAGACCACATCTTGATCTTGTCATCATAAACAAACCGTCGATATCTCGAGAACAAAATGTCTTGGCATGAGCGAAACAGCCTAGATCCTGATGAATGGGCTATCTCATCACCAGAAGTAAATCGACCAGATCTTGATCTTATCATAAAAAAATCGTCGTTACCTCGAGTACAAGATGTATTGTCATAAAAATAAGCCATTAATGTATAAGTCATCATAAAAAAAGCAATATCCTGATGACGAGATATCTCGTCATGGGGAAAATTGGTCAGTTCTTGATGGACCAGATATCTCATCATTAGAAAAAAGCCGAACCAGATTGTAATCTCGTAATCATAAAAAAAGCCATAAAAAAATCCGGAAATATTTATCTTGATGATTTTGTTGATAACTCGATACCTCATCAGGATCCAATTTGGTTAGATCTTGATGGACTAAATATCTCGTCCAAATCCCTTGGAAAGTTAATGTCTGAAGCGGGTCTCGAGGTGTGAGAGTTGTTGTTGTTGCACATCCCCCTGGTGTAGGAAAGCCTACACCAGGTCCAGAAGGCCCCGTCGTGCCAGATCCCCATATACTTGCAAAAAGTCCTGATCAACCAACAGCTGCTTATACGAAGCGCCAAGACAGAGAAGAAGGTGATCAGGACTGGCAGGTAGGGAACAGGAACAAGGAGGGAAAATTCTCTCCCCGTTCTGAAATTTGATACTTTTAAGATGGCCACTTCGAAATCTGGCCATGGCCGATTGAAAAGGCCGAGGGCCACAGCATCTGATTGATAGTCCAGGGTGATTGCCAGCATACCAATGGTGGGATGGAGTACGGCGCCACACGGAAAGCAAACGCTGTTTTCCCAGGGAGTGGACCTCAGTGGGAGTGAGACGATTCAAACAGTCCATAGGGAGATCACAGCCATTCTTGGCGAGTACATCGGCTGTCTCGTTGCCATACACCCCGATATGCGATGGAATCCATTGGAGGCTTATTGGTGTTTTCAGGCCAATCTCGCAGAGAAGCTTCAGAATAGTCTGGTTCTGAGTAGTTTGTGTTTTGATCTTTCTTTCTCCGATCTAGGCAGTACGTGAAGAACGAATTCCTGATGGAGGTGTTCCGCGTAGCCTTCGCTTCCTGCTTGGAGGAGGGCCTGTACCGCATCATCCTGATCATCGTGGGGGACATCCCGCCCCTTTCGGAACTGGACCAGAGCCTGAAGGTGACCATCGATTCCACCAAGTGCATCCGGGTCGGGCAGAAGCTCTTCTGGGAAATGCTGCGCTTCGCCATGCCAGAGAAGTTCGTCTATGAAGAGAGATACATGCCCGAAAGCAATGACGGGGACTTGCCTTTGTTGTCGAACCCGTGAGACCTTGCACAACTAGGAATATGTAGATTAGTAATAATGTAAAGCAATTGTCGCCTTAATTAGAGAATATATGCGTGGACCATAGATTATAATATAAAAGTAAAGTGGTAAATAGTAACCTTTTCACATTGTGACCAAAACTAATAGTAACCTGACCCTAACGACCATAGTTACTGCCTAACGGCCAACTGACCCAAAATGAGACGCTCGCTGTGATTGGCTACCTCACGATCACGTGGTATTGTTTACATTGGTTACGACGCCCGAATCTGTATTCATACTGATCAAGCACGTACTTCGCCGTAGAATTGATTCCAAATTGTGAATAAATAGGACTCGTACAGCATTTTAATATGGGTTTGGGAAAAAAAATGCAAAGGTATTTAATTTCAAATTGGATTTTTATGGAAACCTAAATTTTGCAAGAAAGAATTGTACACAATATCTTGACAGATGTATGTAATCCAATTACCTTTGTACTTGTCAGTATGGGTGTGAGTTGGTGGTGTGAAAAGTGACTTGCATTGTCAATTTTTTTTCATTCGTAATAAATCAACAGAATAATTTTTATTCTACGACGAATTTGTATCTGCCATGGTCGTTTTCTACCGTTCGCTCTCTCCGGTTTAGAGGACAGAGGTGGCGCCATCTATCTTTTCGCTAAGCTGCTTGGTTAAGATTACGCAGCTACCTTCATTTTCATTTTTCTTTTATATGTTTAAATTTTTCCATTTAAGCAATATTATGATGAGGAGATTAGCTGCCATGTAGTAGGTGCTCCGTAATGACGGATCCAGTTCAGTCGTCGCAAGAATTCTGTAATTGAGAATAGAATGAAATGTGTCATACATTTTGTTTTTCCAAAAGATGGTACTGCGCATGCGTTAAATGTAACTCGCGAGTTAACTCGCCGATTTCGGAGGATCAAAATGTAACACCGAAACAGCAGTTTAAACCACAGATCAGGACTTGTGAATACGGTTTTTTCGATAACTCGCGGATTATCGTTGATCCTCGAGTTAACTCGGACTTGTGAATACGGCCGTTAGTCTGCTGGATAGAACCTAACATTTCTCATCTGATTGGTCTACGGCACGGGAGAAGATGGCCCAATCATTGGCTATTCTACTGATGATCATCTGAGCGTGGACTGGCGATTTCACTTTTGTTGCCACTTTATGGAAATGTGGATTCACACACCTTCCCCGTCATAAGATCGGCAAACGAGGCGATAAGGTGCCAAATCGGCCAACCAAGTGAACTTTTCATAGTATTCACGTGACTACTAGTTAACGTGTTGGTTACTCTTTTTGAAGCTTCTCTCAATAGCAATGCTCAGTCTAATTGTAATTCCCGCCTATGGGGTGGACTGGCCATTCATCATCGCTCGATGTACAAGTGGCAAATTTTATCGAATCCTGTATAGAGGAAAAGTACATTAGGGCCATAACGTACATTTTGCTTGATACTGTTTTATTTTAAACTGTTTAATAATTGGGTTTGTAATTTTAATTTTTTAAATTGAGCATTTTTCAATAAAAACTACATTTGAATAAAATGTTTTGAAATTAAACTAAATGTAAAACTTACTGTAGCGTTTTAATTAAGCGTTAAATTTAATGGAAGATGCTGGTTTCGATGCTAACAAAAGTCATCTGGTCATGGCGTCATCGACCTTCTAATGATAGAGCACGTACGAACAGCTCCATGTTTTATTTCTACCAATCCCTCACTTTGAAGATTTGTCATGTGGTTGTGAGAAAATGGCAGGAATCCTAAATTATTAATTGGTTAAAGTGATTACCCAGTGTGACAAGTGTATAGTTCGATAACAATTGGCTCAAATACACTCATGTCCATAAATTAAGGATAATGCTAGCTCCGGCAAATAAAGGTTCAGAAACAAAACAAACGTGACTTATTCATCAAACCCATTTATTAAACAAAAGATAAAGAACAAAAAAGATGGTGTATGTATGATACCATTCATAAAAACTACGATTTTTGATCACTGGTGCAATTACAAAAAATATCGACCTTACAAAAACTTAACATGACATGGTTGGTATGATCATTAATACATTGTATGTGTCCCAGACGATGTAATACAGTCCGTGCAATGCCTAGGCATGCTGAGGATCAAATTATCGAGCTGATCTTGGGGAAGATCATTCCACTCAGCAAGCAATGCTCTCAGAAGTTCCGGTACACATGTAGGAGGTGGTTGACGGGCTACAACTTGTCGGCCAAGCATGTCCCACACATGCTCTATCGGATTCAAGTCAGGTGAGAATGCTGGCAATTCCATACGGGTGATATTCTCAGAAACAAGGCATTCGTTTACAATGTTTGCACGGCGAGGACGGGCGTTGTCATCCATAAACACAAATTCTGCGCCCATGGCACCCCTAAACAAATGTACATGTTGTTCCAGAATGCTGTCCCGATAAATTTGGCCTCTCATGGTTCCGATTTGAACATGTAGATTTGTTCTGGAGCCCAGTATAATTCCGCCCCAAACGAGCAATCCTGCACCACCGTAACGGTGTCGTTCAATGATGTTGCCTTGGTGATAGCGTGTACCTGGCGTTCTCCATATGAACGTCCGCCGTGAATCAGACTGCAAGCTAAACTTGGACTCGTCGGAAAACATCACACAAGCCCTCTGTGACGATGTCCACATTGCATGTTCTCTACTCCTGGCTAACCGCTGGCGACAGTGAGTTGCCGTGAGCGGAACACATCTGACAGGCCTGCGAGCATATAGACCAACATGTCGCAAACGTCTGTAAATGGTTTGCCTTGAAACTGTCGTACCCGTGGCTGAAGATAGCTGACAAGAAAGGTCGGATGCTGTGCTTCGTCTGTTTCTTTTTGCAGTTACTGCCAAATACCGGTCGTCATTCGGTGTTGTAACTCGGAGGCGACCTGTACTGTAACGTCTACTGACATTTCCTTCATTTTGGAATCGTTGCCAAAGCCTAGAGATGACACTTTGAGCGATTCGAAGTTACACTGAAACTTCCGTCTGAGTACGCCCCCATTCCAGGGGGCCGATAATTCTACCGCGTAAAAAATCATCGACATGCGTCCTCTGTGCCATAACTATTCGGTTGTCGCACTGAGCGACTTACAGAACGCTTGTGAACAATTTTACTTCTTTGCTACCATTCCTTATATACACCTCTCTTACACTCTCGTCATTGTGACATACTATCGGCGCCATCTGATGGCTTCCTGTAATTTGGATATTATTTTTGAAGATGTGTGCGATAATTCTACAGGTGAAATTTTTGCTTTAGAGTTAGATTTCCGTGTGAATTATCCTTAATTTATGGACATAAGTGCTCATGTCCATAAATTAAGGATAATTTAGAATCACGGAAATCGAAGTGCGTATGTCCCACAAATGGCGAAAAAACAATACATAACAGAACTCTGACGTGAAAAAAATTGTAATAAAATAAAAATTCCACAATTGTAGAAATACAAATCAATATACCAATGGTATCAAAGAATTTTTTTTAAAGGACTAATGCAATCAAAAGATATTTTAAGATCAAAATAACGAATGGAAGCAAAGAAAAAATTTCAAACCAACCAATGAAATCAAATGACTTCAACGGATTTTGGAAGAACTTTTAAGAATATTCAAAATGAAAATTGAAAGTTACCGTTTGCCGAGGTTGCCATGAAAACCACAATAACCGTAAAGCCAGATGGATTGCCTTAATCTACCGTAACTCGCTACTAGAAATGCGCCAAAAAAAATCATCGTCAAAACCGTTGCCACCGCTTATAAACGTAGAGTGTAGCTGTACCCAATTTTCGACAAAAGAAATAAATCGGTTGCGTAATTATGCAATTGTAAATATGGGAAGAAATATGAATGATGAAAGTTCTTCCACATCACAACGTAGACATTCATTTTATCTACTTTTTTTTCGGAACTAAAATATAGTAATGGCACCAAGTACCGTGAGATTTCGTTGATGCATTGGAAAATTTTTTCAAACCACTAATTTTATGGATATCATGTGGGCGGAGTCGCTGTCGGGTCATTCCACGTCAGTTCAACCAGGGTCCGACACCCATGGTCTCAGATTTTGATGAAACTTGGCATGTTTGTTCCTTTTATGGATTTAAGAACACATATAATTTTTTTTTTGCTCTATCTCAAATGGCTCATGTTTTATAGCCTGTTAAAGGTTTTGGAATTTTGCGGTTTTTATCGATCAGACGGAGGAAACAGAATTTGATTTTTATAGAAAATAAATTATATCTCCCTTGTTTATCAACCAATGTTGATGAAATTTTTTAATAGTTTACATCAATATGTAAGGAGTCCAGAAAAAAATAAATTATACCTGCAAGTATCTTATACATAGTCAGAAAAAAATTCCAAAGTTCTATTTAAAGATTTAAAAAATAAAATGGCGAGTTCTACGCTAAGTGGAATATCTTCAAAAGGGTTAAGGACAATCAAAAAATTTTTTTTGTATTCTTGTTCTAAAAGATATGCTCTACCACATGGAAAAATAAAATGAATGGTTTTTTCACTCCTTTATTATTTTTTCTCACTTTAAGATAGAAATCACTTGACTCAATAATTTTCTTAAAAACGTTAAATTAAAGTTACAATTTTAGTAAAATTTTAACTACAAATGTCACATATATCAACCAATTTCAAATAAAATTAGACAAAGCTAACACAAATTTAAAATTATTAAAGTAATATAGTATAGTTAATATTGTTAATCAGACCTGTGTGTGTGTACAAAAAAAAATGTTTTAAAATAGGTTATCCACAATTATATCTTGAGATTATTTAGAAATAAGATAATTAATTTCTTTATTTTCAACAATTAGGTCTAATTAAAGTAAATAAAATTATATTACAATTTAAATTTAGTTTTAAAAACTAGTTCTAAACTAGTCAACTTACTAACACAGTAACTTATTTCAAGAAATATTATAAGCAATAAATACACTCAAGCTGTGACAAAAAAGATGTGTCTTCAATTTTGATTAGTACCTGATATGGTATGTTTTGGCTGGTGCCACTAGCACACACTTAGTGTATGTTTGCACAATACATCAAAATGTGATTTTATTGATTCACTGAGCAGGTATTGAAGAGGATTACAAAGACCTTTTTCGTATATTGTTTGTGAAGGAATAGTAAGAGAATGCATGCTATGGCATTGCGACAAGTATCCATCAAAATATAGCCTTGTCCAGTTTTTACAGTCAAAATTTGAGAACTATGATGTTGAAGACCCTGTCGAGTACAATCAGTGGGTTTTGACTGATCGAACTGAAATGATAGGGTGCTCGAGCTCAGTTGATGAGGTTAGTGATAACTTAGCAGAAAAACTGAACAGGTCAATACCTTATTCATACATTGCTAAATCACAAGATTCATTTATTAAAAGTTTAAAGGAAACAATTTCCTTAAATACAGCTGTTATTTCTGGATTTTAGTGAAAATTATGCTTTCACAATACAAAAAGAGGTGCAAGGTTACCACTGGACCTCAGATTCATGCACTATTCATCCTGTCATTATTCATTCACTGCAATGATGCAAGCAATAAAAAACTGAATTTACCTCTTTGTATCAAATCTGATGACCTTAAACATGACACGAGTATGGTGTATGAGATCCAAAAAACTGTAACTACCTTTCTGAAAGAACTACCCACATAGCAAACATTCACTACTTCAGTGACTGATGTTCTCTCTCTCTCTCTCTCTCTCTCTCTCTCTCTCTCTAGGCAATATAAAAATAAATACAACTTCATTAATCTGTGTCTGCATGAAAAGGACTTTCAACTAAAAACCCAGTGGTCATTTTTTACAACCAGTCACGGTAAAACAGAATGTGAAGGAATATGGGTTTAACGTAAAACACTTAGCCCCCCCCCCTCGATAAACAAGGGAGATATAATTTATTTTCAAAAATAAAGAAATTCTGTTTTCTCCGTCTGATCGATATAAAAACCGCAAAATTCCAAAAACTTTAACAGGCTATAAAACATAAGCCGCTTGAGATAGAGAAAAAAAATTTTATATGTGTTCTTAAATCCATAAAAGGAAAAAATATGCCAAGTTTCATCAAAATCTGTGATCATGGGTGTCAAATCCTTTTTTTTCTGGATGATTTGACATGGATTGACCCTGTCGTAAGATCTCGGTAGGAGTCAATGGGCTCACGAATCGACTTGGGCTGATTATCTATCGAGGCGGAAAACTAGCGGTATTAATCACTCAGGACAATCATTTTAACCAATCAATAATTTGTCTCGGATTAGGATTCATGCTTTTCCCCACAGCCACACTACGTCTTGAAACTGAGCGATCGGAAGAAATAGCTTGAAGCTGTACGTTCATACTCCGTCTATTTCAATACAGAGTCAATTCCATGTATAGTATGAGGTGCCTTACGGTTGACTGCCTGGGGTAAAAAAAATACACTCATTGCCATAAAAATTAGCGCACAAAGAAAATAATTGTGGGATCTTAACGAAACTTGGCATGAAGGTACATGTCGGCCAGATATGCAAATGATTAGAAATGCAGCGTGATTACGCATTGCGTAATGCCACTAGAGGGCGTTGAAATTCGTTCTCCTTGGAGTATAAAACAGGTAAGCAGAGCTTGTTTGAATGTATTTAATCTTTTGCAAAGGAAACGCTGAGGTAGACATGCCGTTACGCCGCCATCGAAGACAATATGAGCAGCTGTCAGAGTTCGAGAGGGGAAGAATCATCGGGATGATGGAAGCTGGGTGGTCATCTCGACGAGTAACTCGTCAAGTAGGCCGTTCTGATTTTACTGTGAGGATTTGTTGGGACCAGTGGACAGAAGGGACGTCATTTAGGCTCAGCTCAGGACGCCCTCGACAGACCAGCCGTCGAGAAGACCGTCACATCATACGAAACCGTATCGCGTAGAGCCAACTGCCTCATTGGCCGCTATCCAGACACAGACAGCACCTTCACTACGGTCCCCTGTGTCTTCCCGAACCATCGCAAGGGGCCTGGATGAAGGACATCTGGTATCGCGGCGCCCATTACGTGTGTTGCCAATGACACCCACCCACCGACGTCTCCGTTTGGAGTGGTGTCGCGCACGACGGGATTGGACTGCAACGGAATGGAACCAGGTCGTCTTCAGCGACGAATCTAGATTCAATTTGAGCAGTGATGACAATCGTGTTCGTGTGTGGAGGCCCCTTGGTGAACGCCTCAATCCTGCCTACGCTTTACAGCGACGCACCACTCCCACAACTGGTGTGATGGTATGGGGTGCCATTGCTTACGATACACGGTCACCCCTAATATTGATCCATGGCACAATGACAGCCCAGAGGTACGTCCATTACATCCTACAGCAACATGTGATACCACTCATGGCAGGGCTCCCAGGAGCCATTTTTCAACAAGACAATGCTCGGCCAAACACAGCAAGGATGTCACAAGATTGCCTCCTCCACATTACCACCCTTCCCTGGCCTGCTCGATCCCCAGATTTGTCACCAATCGAGCATATCTGGGATCATTTGGGAAGACAAGTTGGGCACCCTACGAGTTTGGTCGAACTAGAGGCGCGTTTACAGCAACTGTGGAACGAGATAGCTCAGGACATCATACGGAACTTGTATGACTCAATGCCCGCTCGTATCGCATCGTGCATTCGCGTTAGAGGGGGTCCAACAGATTACTAAAACTTTCGTTCATTTGTACTTCTTTCTGCAATAAAAATGATCCTTTTCTTTGATTTTCTAATCACTTACTTATATCAAAGTAGTACTTACATGTGTAAAATTTCGTTTTATTTTGTCGACTTTTTCTTGGTGCGCAAATTTTTATGGCAATGAGTGTAGATCCCAATTGAAATCATTGTGTCGTTAAAAATACGAAGCTGAAAATTCGCATACTGGCAACTCCCCATCGCAATACTCCCCTCCCTTTCCCCCTGTGGGCGGGGCGAAATGATGCAATATATCTGGATGTGTCGCAGCGTTAGACCAACAGTCTATCTCGGCAACCGTGCGCGCAACACTACTGTGAATGGTACCGTTTTAAAGTTTTTGACGAGCTTTGAAGCAATACTTGACTGGCTCATTTTAATTCTCCGATCTACAACTCGTAGACAAACGCTCCATACTGACTGGACACACACACACACACACACAGGGATTTTAAACATTTAAATATTCTAGAATCATATTGTTTATGTTTGCGCCGAAAAACTCAGAATGTTCTTAACACGATTTTGCGCGTCAAATCTATTCTTGGCTTTGAAACATCACGATGGTCGGATGAATAAGAAGTGCCTATGTATCACACTAGATGGCGACACGAAACATTTATTAGTCATTTCTACATTCAAGGCTCAGGACATCTTATTATTTTGTAGGCAACCCTCCCCTCTGCACCACCCAAATAACGGACATAACAGATTAGCCAAGCTCAGGACATCAATCACTACATATTCGTTAAATGTACTATTTTTACAGATAACTTGTTCCTCAATTCAGGAATCGAGCCAGAATTGATCTGAAAATCTGATTTAAACGCTACATAGAGTTTGCATTTCAGGACAAAATTGAATTTTCAGATTCTTTCAGGTTGTTAAAAATACATCTCATCTTTGTGATGTTATCATTATCTCATCAAAGTATTGTGACCACGTTTTCAGAAAATTAATTTCCTAAATTTTATTTTGACGATTATAAATTAATATGACATTAAATATAATGCAGAATTTCATAAGCAACACAAATATATTTGTAATAATGTAAATAATGCAAGTGTGTGGGGGAGGCTTAACCCATGATATGGGAGGCTAACCCAGGCAAGAATGCATAATTTTAGAATGGAATATTGAACATATTTTACTATATAGTTAGGTAAACACAAAAGTATAAAACTCTTAATATGATAGTTTAGCTTTCTGAAATTGTTTTAAGAACATGTATTGTAAAACTATTAACAGTAATTATAGTATTATGTTGTTGTTGTCATGCGGGCCATATATGGCCCAATTAGGGGGCCATTGTCTCGGAGGGTTGGACTTCTTCATGCATGACACATCCGTTTTACAGGAAGATCCCTTTCACACATCCATTCACTCCCACATATCGTAATTTAGATCCCAATCAGAGGCCGATAACCACCTGATCAGGTACCCCCAGAGGTACTTATTTGGTATGTGAACATGGGGGACTTTGTGACCATGACCTATTTAACGTGCCCCAGTCACCATTAGTGAACACGACGGTCTTTAGCCAGGTCGAAGCCCCGATCTCGCAATCATCAGAATTGTAGGCTCCGCCGAGGACAGAACCCACAAACCCTTCTGATGCGAGCCCGACGCTCTACTGACTGAGCTACCGCGGCTCATAGTATTATGTTAGAAATAATAATAAAAATTGTCCGTGCAATAAAGTACTAAAAATCACTCCTAATGTTATTAAATGTTTTATTCCGTTTGGAAACATTAAAATTTACAACATGTATAGGTAATACCGTAATTTCAATTTATATGTTTATCACAGTGGCATGAATTGTGTGAAATCAAAATCAAACTGCATTTTTATTGAAACTCTTTCAGTGCCACCAGAAGCAGTTTGTCCTATCTGTTCGATAAAAAACTGCTGAGTCTTTGTTTTCAGGATAACTCTTGGGAAGACCATAAGAGGTGGCATAGAATTACCTATGACACACACAGTAGTAGCACATAATGTAATCAAGCCACTCCTTTCACCTGGCATTACTTTCAAAACTTGTTTTTCACCTTTGCCAGCTATTACTTTCTTTGGTTTGTGTACAGTGGGGATTCTAGTTTCATCTACTGTGTAAATGGCTTTTGGCCCAAATTTATACTCTCAAGAACTTTTTCAAGTATTTAGGAACTAGCTTACTGTGAATTTATTCAATGTAGTTGATGTACTCAAACTTGTACTTTCAGGCTTACGCAAGGATAACTCCTTATGCTTGTGCATGAATCCACGTAACTAATCATAAGAAGCTATTTGATCTTGAACCCATTTGTTGGGAATTTTTTTATTGTTAGCAAATTCAAACTCGTATACAAACTGCCTAGTAGTCTTTGGAGTTAATTCATAATGTCGTTTGGATGACAGTGATAAATATTCTTTCAAGAGTCTTTCTTCCTCATCAGTAAAGATTTGCCCAGTTCTGTAATTAGGCTGCATATCCACACATCTTCCTTATTTTTACTAATTTTAAGTTTTTTTTACATATCTCCAGAGTTTTCCGATCAATATGATAAGCTACGAAAACCTTCATCAATTGTATTTGTGGTTTTCTTCATAACTTCTATGGAATGCTTCTGATGAGCTTTTCCTCTTGGTTTATGGAAAAAAGGCATCTGAGGAAAAGAAATAAACCTCAGTTATATATAATTAATACTGTAATCAGGGCTGTACACATAATTTTTTTGAAGGGGCCTCCAATTATTTTTTTAGTGTATTTTTTGAGGATGCAAACAAAACAGACATAGTTGCTAGAAATTCATCATGTACCGTATGTAGATTTTAATGGCCATTTCTGAGATTGAAAGAAGTTTAATTTAAATAAGATTTTAATTTAGAAGTTTAAATAATCTTATACATTTTCAAAAAATATTTAACTAAGGGAGCCTTGACCCACTGATCAACCCACCCTTGTATGGAATGTGTCAAGCCTCCCCACATGGCCATTTTGAAAAGAATAACACATGCTGATTTTTGGTCTAATGCATTGTACAAACTCTAAGGCTATAATCAAAACCTAATATGTTAGTATCTGTTAAATGTCATTTTTTATATATATTTCAATTGGTTAATGTTTATCTGAGAAAATCTTCCAAACTATATCTAAAATACAGTAGAACTCCAATTATCCGAACTCCGATTATCCGAATCGCTTTCAGAACTTCAGAAAAAAAATTAAGACGGAAACGTATTGCGATTCGCAAAATAATGATTCTGGGTTTCAAATTCTAAATGATGATGAACTTATTGAAAGTGTGAGAGAAGAAAGTGTCGTTGAAGAAGATGACCTTATTGTCGATGTTAAAGCAGACACGGGACCATCTGCTAGTGAAGCATTTGCCGGCTTAGAAAATGCGTTGAAGTGGATGGAGCGAAAGCCCGAGTGTGACAACGTGCAACTTCTCATTATGAAGCGGATGCGCGACTTGGTTGCCCGAAAACAGATGAAGACAGTCAAACAGCTTACTTTGACCGAGATGTTTAGCAAGCAATGACTTTCATTTACAGTACGGTTCGTACATACTGTACTAATGTATTGCACTTGTAAGTACGCTTAACATGTAAAAGTGTTACCGTTTCATTTGATTAATTAAAAGCTATTTTTCGTTAAAAATAGTTTTTTTCTCTCATTTTCAACCATTCCTACAGTAATTAATTAAAATACATACTAGACCCTTTTTTTCGGAAAAAATCCAATTATCCGAATTTCTGATTATCCGAATGGGGTCCGGTCCCAATTGATTCGGATAATTGGAGTTCTACTGTATCTGTTAAATCTCATTTGTTTACATTTATATCAATTGGTTCATCTGAGAAAATCTTACAAAATATATCTAAAATACTTACTTTTTAGGCAGCAAAACACTTTATTTTGAATTTTTCCACACTTCTTTGAGCCAGCTACATGAAATTAAAATGACTGTCTGAGCATTTTAGTAGACTGGACTGCCCTACAGCGAAAAAAGGCTGAAACACTTTTATATTAAAATAAATCATGAGCGGGTCAAGCCTCTCTTACGGTCAAGGCTTCCCGGGTTCCACTCCCTACCGTCAAGTTCCCTTGGAATCGGTAGCTAATTAATACTGAAAAAAACTAATTTCGAACTATAACCGGATTTGAAAGTATATTCAGTCATATCTCTGCATCATTATATTTTGCTTAAAGCTAAGCTCATTACGAGCATTAATATGATCACCTAGGTGATTATTAGATTAAAAAGTGTCACGAAACTTCGTTTCTTCAATTTTGATAACCGGTGTGCTCTTATTTAAAAACACTAAGTGAACCCCAAACAACAAATATGCGACTACTAAACAATAGATTAAAAAGGTGATTTTCCCCTGTGGTTGCTTTCTAAAGAGATGCATCTTTTTTCTATCGAATATCGATTCAATTAATCAGCTGTATTGTCATGAGTGATAGTTCAGTAGCGTATAAGTATCGATTTCTTTTACCTTTAGATCAAATGGAACGATAAAAAAAATCGAATCTCTTCCTTATAAACATATTCTGGATGTTTCTTAATAACACAGCCTCCATTGACTAATTCAATGACAGTGGGATATTTCACACGTCAAATGTCTTCTGTGATAATGTGGCGAGCATAAATGGAATGAAGAGTCGGAGACTCGTACCATGAGTTTTTGTTTTCCGTGTACTGTTACTTGAAATATAGAGCATTTTTAATCCACACTGCACAGAAGTTGATACATTTTAAGGGTGTGTATAAATCGTGAACTGAGTTCCATCAAAATGTTTCCAGTAAGAATTCGTACGCTTCCTAAAAGTACGGATAGTAAAAAAAAACATATGAAGACACCGTATGAGTATATATTCAAGCTCTTCGGATTTAGTTTGATATTTCAATTCGGTAAGAGTATAAAAATGAAAATATTAAAATCGATGGTTCTGATATGTAACGTCATTACCACATTGTACCAAATAATGGTTACCGTATCAGTACTGAGATACACGAAGACCTTCACGATTGGTATGGCTGTTTTTATGATAAATGTCTTAATAGTTGTTCTACGCTACATGCTGACGGCAAGACACAATCGCATGAAAGCCATTGCCAATTTCCTCAGCCAATACGATTTGCGGGAAGAAACTACGAACAAGCGGTGCTTACAGTTTTGGATTATGGTACAAATTTTGATTCACATCATTAAATTCAGCTGCACCTTCGTGTATGACGCGAGCAATTCAAATGACGTTGCTGTTCATGTGTTCGGATATTCGTTTCGGACGCCCCTATACAACACGGTTTCGGGGATATTAAATGACATAATGAGATTCTTCATGTTCATACAGCCAATGACCATCCTGTCCGCATTCTATACCATCGTGTGCAACCACGTCAGATCCATCATCAAGGAATTCGAGAACAAGATGTTGGCAAGGGAGATTATCGATTACGAAAGACTTCTGAACTCTTACCTCAAGATCAGGTCGATGGTGAGCTGGATTGATGACGAGCTTTCATTCATCATGTTCCTCATCACCCTGTACGTCTCTATTGTGATGTTCTGCTCGGTATCAGTCATTCGTCACCTCAATATCTACTTTGCGCTCAGCATTCGGATTTCCGTGTCCTACATGTTCATAGGAGCCTTCACGATCTTTCTCGCCATGACAGTGTCCGGGTCTTTGGTGGCCGAGGCATTCGACCGAGTTCGAGTAAGAGCCTGGAGCCTTCCGCACGAAACTCGGAGTTCGTCTTTCTTCCAGCAGAAGTTTTTGTCGTGCACGAAAGAGGCCGTCACTCTCACAGTTTGGAAAATAGTACCAATCAGCAGGAGTTTCATAGTCGGCACTATCGGGGGCATCTTCACCTATGCTGTTATTTTCGACAGCCTGAATCCTTTCTGAGTGGTTCCGGACTGTTTTGAACTGACTTGTTCTAGGCAGTGTTTCAATCACTGCGTTAGTGAAATTAAATAAAGGTTCTCACGTGACTCGACGTTAAAAAAGACAAATGAAAGAAAATGTTTAATTTATATCAGTTCATTGAATTCCACTGGATATCCTATCTGTTTCTCGGTTGGCGGTAGCCAGTGTTGTAGTCGTAAAAAAAACAGAGGGTATACCATGGGGGCATGCAGAATTTTTTCCATAGGGGGGGGGGAAACATTTACTTACTACTTACACTTTCCAGTAGGGTGCAAAAAAACATGTACACATGCACATACGTACATGTATATATTTCTAGGAAATCCATAAGCCGTTTTCATTGTTCCCTCGAACCCTGAATAGTTCACATTTCATCTATGTCAAAACGTCGACAGATCCTTTTTACCTCCTATTCTCAATAGCAAATATCCCCTGTATTTATATTTTCTGGATCAAGCATGGATATATCCTTCCAAAAGTTGACAATTTTCTTCATTAACATCAGAACAAAGTCTGTATATTCAATCGGCAATACTTTGAATGAATTGCTTATGATTAAAAGGTACGATTTTGGAATTATGCACCAAGGTGATATCTTGAAATAGAAACTTTTCTTTCGCTTCTGCAGCTATCTGCGTTTCACGTGATGTTTTCTACGAAAAGCAAAGCGTAAACGTAGATTTTAGAAAAAGCAGAGGGTATACGGAATTTGCTGGAAAAACCGGAGGGTATACGGCGTATACTGCCGTATACCCTCCACTACAGCCCTGGCGGTAGCCTAGTGAGTAAAGTCGCGGATTAGCAATAAAAGGATTGCGAATTCGAAACTGGATCCAACTAAAGACCAATGTGTACGTGAGGACTGGCGCAAATTAAATCTGTTGTGGCCTCAAATGTTCTATTGTTGGCGTGGTGTGGAAGTTTGGAGAGTGAGAAACCAAGGCTTAGGTGTGTTCCGTGTTCCTCTTCATCTGACCGTACTTAAAAATGACGAGATGTTGGCCTTGGTTCTTTCCTTTGGTGTTGATAACGGACCGTCGTGAATAGCCATCTGTGTTGCTTGAGTGTGACGTAAGTTCAACTACCTACCTATCGAATTCTCAAAATCAAGTCTAATCATACGCGTAGAAAAACTCGTTTTCTATAATCCTTTGGTATTCTGGTAGGAGGGACTTCCCTCTAAATGCATCGTGGTTAAATGCATGTAAATACTTCGTATCACAAAACATTTTCATGTGTAATAAATCTATTGACGCTTGCAATCTAAAGTTTATAGTAAAATTTTGAAACACCAAGAATTTAAGAAACCTAATGAGGAAAGAACGTATCCCACGATAGTTGAAGGAAAGGAACCAGATCTGTTGAAAAAGTCATATAGATAAGCCATTTTGGAAGTTCAAAATTAAGTTTAATTCTATGCATAACCCCCTTCGTTCTCATTAAATACATGTTAATGCTTCGTGTCACAGAACATTTGCGATAATAATAGATCTATGGGTACTTGCAATCTATATAAAGGGCATAAGAAAAGGTTGCTGCACCAAAAATTTAGTAAATTGGTAATGAATGAACGCATCACATGGATTACCGACAGAACAAATTTAAGTATGTTAAACCATTTTGGAAGATATTTACACACACACATTGATAGAGACAATTTTTTTTATCCCACTTCTAATTTTAAAGAGCATTACTGTGCAATCATTTCTAAAATCTCTAATTTAGTATCATAAAATTTTTCTGTTATACCTATTGCGTTTAATCCTCCAAGTGATTTCAACGAGATATCTCGTTCACCGAGATCTGACTAATTTTGCTAAAGACGAGATATTTCGTCATAAAGATATTGACGATATTTTAATAATGACGAGATCAGCACATGGCCAGGTTTTTGTCCTAATGACGAGGCGACCTCTATCAGGAAGGTTAAGGACTACAAAACAGCAAAAGTAATACTAAACAATAAATGAAAAGGTACATTATCTCTTAAGTGGATGTTACCGAAATAAAAGACTCCCTTCTTCTATCGAAAATCAATCAAATCAATCATCCGTAGTATTATAAGTAACCTTTCAATAGTGTAAAAGTATCGATTTTTAACCCCTCGAAAATCTGATTAAAATGGAGTAACCAAAAGAAATAGAATTGCTTTGTTGCAAACATTTTGTGTCTTGTTCATAACGAAAACAGTTTCTCTAGACTAATTGATTGGTAATGTGATAGTTCAATGCTTCGTGTCTCTGAATGCTTAATCTATACTAGCAAAATTAAAGTATACAGCATACAAAAGGAAACAATATTGATGAAGGTTTCATCGAGATTCAAGTGGATTGGGTAACTTTTCGTAATCTGAACTTAAAATCGAGTCTTACGTCCAACTTCAGTACCGATGTTTATAGCAGTTAAGCATTTTTGAAGTTTCTATTAACTGAGAATTGGCAACAAAAATGCTCCTTGTAGGAATCCGAAGGCATCCTAAGGACCACAGTATGAAAAAAGAAATGAAGTCACCGTACAGGTATATCTTCAAGCTCTTCGGCCTGAGCATGGTTTTCTTCATACATGCTCCATTCGGTGAGAGCACCAAAGTGAGAATGTTGAAATTGCTGCTCTTGATGTTCAACGTTGTTACAGCATTGTATCTAATTATTGTAACGTTCTCATTAATGAATTATACGAAGAGCTACATGATAGGGATTGCGGTTTTGTCGATGACTGTCTTGACGATTGAACTGCGCTGCATTCTGGTGGAAAAGCGAAATCGCATGAAATCCATCGCCAACTTTCTCAGTCAACACGACTTTCTGAAAGAAGCAGTAAGTAAACGGGGTGTACTGCTATGGATTGTGATGCAAATTGTGATCCAGGTCTTAACGGTCATCCTTACAGCGTTTCACGAGAACAATTCAGTAGGCGTCAGTTCACGTTTTTTTGGCTATTCGTTTCAGACGCCCTTATACAACACCTTTGCAGAGTTACTAAACCACGCTATATTGATCCTTATTTTCACACTGCCAATGACCATTCTGTCTACATTTTATGTCGTCGTATGCAACCACGTCAGATCACTCATTAAGCAGTTTGCAAATGAGTTGTCATCAAGGGCGAATGTCAACTACGAAAAATTACTGAATTCTTATCTCAAGATCAAATCGACGGTGAGCTGGCTTGATGACGAGCTTTCCTTCACCATGTTCCTCTTCACACTTTATAGCTCTATCGTTACGTTTTTCTTTATGTCAGTTATCCTAAATTTTAATTCGTTTCCTGAATTCCAAATTTTGATTTCAGTATGCTGTCATTTCTTCTCAACATCCGTCAGCTTTCTCGCCATGACCGTGTCAGGGTGTTTAGTCGCCGAAGCGTCAGACGAAGTTCGAGGGAAGGCGTGGAATCTCTCTGACGAATACCGGAGTTCCATTTTTGTTCAACAAAAGCTCTTGTTGTGCACGAAAGAAGGAATGGCCTTCACGGTTTGGAAAATTGTTCCTATCAGTAGGAGTTTCATCGTCGGTATTTTCGGGATTATCTTCACCTATGTTGTTGTTTTCAATAGCTTGAATCCTGTCTAAATATTCGCGAAATATGTTGGCAATATTAGACAGGTCGATTTGGTCAGCCTACGTCTCAGAATTGAAATTGGTTCCGATCAGATCTTAAGATATGTAAAATGAAATACATAGCTTATCCATCTGTATACCAGATTATAAATCAGTCGAGGTATATTGATCTTTAGACAGATCCTCAAAATCTTTAATTATATGAATTGAAAGAACTCCCGCATCTATTCCAAAAATAACTTTAAAGTGCTTGTATCAAAATGTTTCCAGTGGTGTAATGTGATCTAGGGATACTTCCAATAAAAGTTGTCGTACGTAATAGCAAAACATACGAAGTGTTACTGCACAATTAGGTTAGAAAGTATGATTTGTAAGCTGCAGAGCTTTCTAAGTATTTGCCACGACAGTTGTAAGGCCATCTTGCTTCAACCAGTGTTTTAAACCCACAACTTAGAAATAAATAAATTCTCAAGTGTGCTATTTAAATTAAGACGCATAACAAATGTGTATACAAACCTTTCAGTCTATCGAAGAGTTCCTCTGTTGGAATAATCACATTCTTAATCAAAATTAAAAGTTAATTCTAATCTAGAAAAAAAGTTTGATCCATTAAAAGCACATGGCGAATGTTTCGTGCTACGGAACATTGCAGGATTAATAATACCAGACCTTTCAACCTATATTAAGATCCAAAGAAGTGTTACTACACCCAAGAATTTTGGAAATCTTAATTGTATGTTAACAGGATGTATCTCACGAATAGTCAACAAAATTAATTCAAGTCCATTTCCTTCCTGGTGGTTATCTTTATGATGTATCTCGTCTTTAGTTAAACAGATCAGAGATTGATGAAAGCGGTATCTACGAGTATTTAGAAGAAAACTGACCAGATCTTGATCTTATCATTAAAAATTAAGGGACTGTTAAACTATCAAAAATCTTACATTCATTTTTCGATCGCTTGTAAAATTTTGTTTACTTAAATATCCTTTTGATTCTAGTTTATCACCTAGAAAATTGCATCTAGTTGATTTTAGTAGCATCATTTTTCAAATGGGTTGAATAGATTGTCATGTAACACATTTAAAATTTTTAACAAATTTCTTTAGAATTTCATACTTAAGTATCATTTTTACAAAATTATTAATGTATAGTTTAAGTATTTATAGCCCAATGCTATTGTTTAATAACACTATACATAAAAATATTATAAAGACATGTTTCTATACCACATTTATAAGGGTCTCGATTGTGTTCGGATACCTTAATATAGAAATACAATATTATAATTTCCCTAAGATTTTCAGAGTGGATTCCGGAATTTACTAATTGTTAGTTTAAAAATTTCTGATTCGATCTGTCTGCAACTTACCATCCAGCGATGAAAATTTTTAAACGTGTTGTTTTCAACACAATTTCCAATTTAAATGGATAGTGTCCTAAGCTTATAGATTTCAGAATGGACTGATGTAATTATAAGATCAGAAAGTAAGTCTTAAATGAGTCTCTTCAGTTTTGATAGCATGTACGCTTCAAAGTTATACACTGTTATGAGGGTTAAAAAGAAGTTGTCTTGCGTTGATATTAAGCCTAAGAGAATTTCATACATACGTATACACTATATACCAATAAGTATTTGGACACCTATGCAAATGACGATACCTACGGTCCTGATATACGTCACGCAATCCGCCGTTAAATATCGTGTAGGAAATAACATTGGCATGAGTCGCATGCAAGATGCCACGAAGTGCTGAGTTATCTGATTTCGAGAAAGGTGTAATCGTCGGGAATGACAGAAATGGCAGATCCTTAAGGGACATATCTAGCGAGCTGAATTTCCCAAAATCGACAGTGGCTTATGTGATTCAGCAGTAGAAGTGGACCGGTGGTTGTCAGAATGTGCCTCGAGTCAGCAGATCCACGAAACTGGGAGATAGAGATTGAAGGGTGCTGGCCAGAGAAATTCGGAAGAACCGCACCCAACAGACGGTCCACATATTCCAGGAGTTTCAACATGCATCCGGGAGTGTTGTTTCGATGAATACCATTTCACAGTTAATTTCGGCGGTGGTGGAATTATGGTCTGGGGGTATTTCTCCTGGTATGGACTGGGACCCTTGGTCCAAATTAATGGTAAGATCAACGCCGAGGACTACTGCACTATTTTGGATGACAGTGTGCTTCCTACGTTATGGCAGTTTTACGGGTAGAACCCATGTTACTTCCAGGACGACAACATCAGCTGTTATGTTGCGAGGTCCACCATGGATTGGTATGGTGACAGTGGGGATAGCCGATAGGGCTGGCCTGCCCAGAGCCCAGACCTGATCCCTTATGGAGAAACTGTAGGACGAGTTGGATCGCCGAATTAAGGGTACAAGAACCAACCGTCCAAAATCGGTGAAGGAACTTACATGTCTTCTTCAAGCCGAATGGAAGAAAATACCACTAGCCGTCTTAGAAGGACTTGTGGAAAGCATGCCACAGAGGGTTTAGGCTGTAAATGCCTCTCGCGGAGGCTCTACCAACTGTTGAATATGAATAAATTTTATTTTTCTTTTCTATCACAGGTGTCCAAATACTTATAGGAAGATAGGGTATATCCATTCTTCCACCTGATGTCTTCCCTTAAAATTTTTTTTTTATAAACTTTTTTTTTTAGTTTAAATTTTTTACTTTCTTGTCCAATAAAATATTTCTCATGATCCCTTCAACCAATCCCGATTAAGACATTTAGTGATTTTGTCTGTTGTGTTGGAAAACAAATACTCACTACACTGAAATCTTGTGTCGCTCAGAGGGATAAACAATAGATAAAATGATACACTTCTAGTGTGATATTTTCTAAGGAAATGTCCTTTTCAATCTTCTATTCAAAATGTTACAAAGATTTTATCTTCTATCGAAAATCGGTTAAATTAATCAGCTGTAATGCTATCAATAATATTTCATTTGCATCAAACTATCGATTTCTAACTACTTTAGAATATCACCTTGACTCTTAACTTCTTTAGAAGATCGATTTGCAATGAAACAATCAAAAAGAATCGAATCCACTTTGTTATAAACATTTTCTGCATGGTTTGTTACCAATAACCTTTCTATAGAATACTTCAACGACAATGTAGTCTGTGCTTTTATTCTGTAATAGCAGTTGATAAAAATAAAATCAATTATTGGAAAATGTTTTCAAAATTTGTATTTATTGAGTTATTTTACATAATCTGAACTTAAAATCGAGTTCTACTTCTATCTATTGCATACTAGTATTAATATAAATTAAACACTTGGGAACTTTTATAAATTGTTGTTGTCGTGCGGACCATATATGGCCCAAATGGGGGTGCCATTGCCCCGGAGGGTTGGACTTCCTCATACATGACACATCCGTTTTACATGAAGGTCCCCTTTAACACATCCATTCACTCACATTTAGGTCCCAATCAGAGGCCGATAACCCCCTGATCAGGTACCCCCAGAGGTATTGTTTGGTATAGGAACATGGGGGCGTTGAAAAACTGGATGTGTGCACCGGGCCTAAACATTATTTCGTGTAACAATTAACAACGGATTTTCGTAGCACTAATATCTGTTCAAACTTTTAAGACTTGCGTGCTATTTTGGAAATCTTATAAAACTGAACGTGTTCATTTTTCGAAAACCATTTGAGCTTTATTCTGTGTTAAATACAGGTGTAAACATCTACTAAACGCTCTTTTCTGAATCTCAAAAGAACATCTGTAATATCAAGATACATTTGTATAATTGGATCAGAAAAAAAATTCTAAGTTTTTTAATGGCTTCAAAAAGTGCAAATAGCATTGCGCATTTTTACGTTTCTTGTAATTTCTATTGGGGATAAGTTGTTGAAAACATTTGTAAATCTCGAAATCTATTCAATGAGTAGACTATTTAATAATTATGATGTGACTCATAGAGGGGCTTCCGTATCTATTCATTCGAAAGAATGGACAAAAACAACGAAAGCTTTAATTCATGTCATTCGTAATCTATGCTACTAATAATATTATAAATATTGTATAGAAATGTTTTTTCAGTAAAATGGACGAAGAAGCTAGTAAAATGGACCTTTAGGACTAAGGGACAGTATAAAGCTAGGTTTAACATTTTTTCAAACAAATACGTTTCATACGTATATATTTTTCATACAAGTAGTTAAAACCTTTGTTAAATAAATTGCGACCACCCTCTATTATTAAATTAATTTTTGTAATTGAAAATATACTTCGGACAAACAATTTCTGAAATAAAAGTAAAGACTGACTGTAAATATTATTTGGCACATCACACATGTCTATCTGTTTATTACTAATTATTATTTAAATAATACTTATTATTTCTTTAAAATAGTTACTAATTATTGTTTTAAAATAGTTTCATGGATATACCGCATGTAGCACTATTTACTAATTACTGCTTTAATACAGCGGTTTGGATTTTTCTATTTCTTTAGAATATTTCTTATCGACACTGTTCCTCGTAGCTTTCGTGTCCACGAGAAACGAATTTTCTGATTTACGTATGAGTTTGGGAGAAGGAATTATAATTTTGTGTGCATGAAATATTATGTTTGACTGTTTACAGTTGAAAGAGAATTAAATTCTTGCAAGACGGATACGGGACCGGTCAATCTACGTGACGGTATGTTCTTTTTAAACGGAGTAGTCATAAATGCGGATTTATTGAGGCATAATATAAGGGCATTATAAGCATGAATTACAAATAGGTGACCCATGGACGAGACGTCCGAAAGATTCACTATCAACAAATTAAAGGGTTGGTTCACAAAGTTCTGAGAGAGAAATGCAATGGTATCGGCATTGGATTAATAGAGAGTGATCGAGGAATGTATAGTGATGTATGTTGCATATTCAAAACCCCATCCGCCAAACCACCTGCACAGTGGCGACACTCGTAGCGACGCCAGCGCCACGGAGCGCAGGTGCATAAGAGAGCAGAGTATTGAAGAGCGAAGTCGCCAACAGCGAAGCTCTCATCGATGTTTCCGTTTTAATGTGTCTTTTAGTTAGGCTTAAGAGCCTAAAGTTGTATGCTAAACCTGAGAATATATAGTTATTGTTAGAACCTGACTTGTTCTTGTCTTCATACATCAACACCCTAGACAACCCGAACCAGAACATGGGGGCTCAACCGGTTCTGAACTTCGAGAAACGGAATGAACAGCTCTTGGACTAACAGCAACGAAACGAAATTCTACAGCCAAACCAAAGCAAGAGGCCAATTACCCCGCCTCAACGAACGAGTCCAGTGCAACTGTGAAGCAACTAAAAGTGCAGGCCAATTCCCCCGCCTTAACTAACGTGTCCAGTCAACAGTCGAGCAAACAACAACGCAGAGAAAACGGAAGCAAGAGGCCAATTTCTTCGCCTCAACGAAAGTGTCCAGTGCAGCTCACCGACGTGCAAAACGGAAGCAAAACGGTCAATCTCCCCGCCACAACGAAAGTGACCAGTGCAACGGTCAAATCGACGACGGAGCCAAAACAGAAGCCAAACAAGAATCTAAGGTAGGACCAAACCTTTATTTTAAGCATGTATAAAAATACGAAGAAAGAAGACCTCATAAAGGTTGTTCAAGAAATTGATTAAATTGTACCGGAAGGTGCCACTATAATCAAACTAAAAGAAATTATTGAAAAAAATGATACGTTCAAACAAGACCCAGAATTTATAAAAGATTTAATGAGTTCAATCGTCGAAGAAAGAAAGGCTTAAGAAGTCGACAGCGAGAAACTTAAGTTAGCAGAAATCGAAAAACTTAAGTTAGCACATATAGTCGACACCGAGAAACTTAAGTTAGTACAAATAGAACGAGAACTCGAATTAGCTACTATAAGAAATAATGCAGGAGCAAACCAATCTCCTATCGGAAACAATACTAGAATGAACGACACATCACCGCCGAACATAGAAAGTTATATAAAAAGTGTTAAAACGCTAAGTATGCCAGTCCCAAATAAGGCAGAAAATTACAATCTATTTTTCCATTCGCTCGAACGTGCCTTTGAAACAAAAAACGTGCCACAAGAATATATATCTGAAATATTAATTAACATTCTTCAAGAAAAAGCTGCCAATATCCTCCTATACATTCCAGAAAATGAACTCAAAAACTACGAACAGGTCAAAGCTACCGTACTAAAAGAATTCCAACCAACGCCACAAGAATGTCTCGCTAATTTCCGTAGATGTCAGAGATTTCCTAATGAAACCCATACTCAATTTGCAGCACGATTAACTAGAGCATTCGAATATTATTGCACACTTCGAGATGTCAATGACTTTAAATATGTATGTGAACTAATGGTTTCGGACAAACTTTATAGTACTTTAGAAAGGGATACACAATCACATATTTCAACTCGCTCTGGCGAAAATTGGTTTAGACCACCAGAACTCGCAATAGAATGTGACATTTACTTCGCTTCAAAGCGCAAATCACTCAGTGACACACACACACGCCAGCCGACATTCAAAAACAATTATAGACAAACGCCACACGAACAGTTTCAAAGACAAAACAACCCTACGCGAGGATTTTACAACCGAAACTCACCTAGACCAGATAATCCGAGATTTAATCACAACAACCCAGTAGATGAAATCAGAAGCCACAAACCACAGAAACGAAAGGACTGGGTCAATACATCAAAATACGACAACATTTTGGTTAACGGGAAAAAATTTAAATCACTCAGTGACGCACACACACGCCAGCCAACATTCGAAAACCGTTTTAGACAAACACCACACGAACAATTTCGAAGACAAAACAACCCAACGCGAGGATTTTACAATCACCAAAACTCACCCAGACCAAATAATATTCAGAGATATAATCAAAACAAACCCGTATGTGAAATTGAAATCCACAAAAGCACAGCTGACAACGAATCTATAAAAAAGCAAAACGAGAAATCGCAGCCGAAAGAACAACAAAACAGTAGACTAAACAAATCCCTCGACGCCGGCGATGATTTGTTTTTATGTAATATCGAGCTTGATGCGTCTTTACAGGAAGTTGATACTTCGCACATCTGCGATTTGAATTTGCGGGATGAGCAAACACAAAAAAATCCAAGATCAACAACGTCAAACGACATCAAGCAAATACACACCTTTTGAACTTTGGACGGGAATTAAAATGAAAAACAAGGATGACGTTAAAATTATGGAGGCACTTCAAGATGAATACATACAGATATCGCTACAAAATGTCCAACAACTACGTGAGGAAGCTAAGGCTAACATTTTGAAAGTGCAGCAGCAAAGTAAACTACAATACGACAAGCGACGAAAACCAGCACAAACATATGGTGTGGGCGACAAAGTTGCTATCAAGCGAACCCAATTTGGAGTCGGACTAAAGCTTCGACCACGGTTCTTCGGACCATACCAAGTGGTGAAAGTTAGACCTAATGACAGGTATGATGTGGAAAAAGTGGGAATACATGAAGGTCCACGTGTTACTTCAACTAGTGCAGATTTTATGAAACCTTTGGAGAAGACTTAGTTTTTTCCCCCCTCTTTCTCTCATTTCATGTGAAGATTTCCTGAATGAACACTTTCAGAAAGCGTTTTGTGTCTGCAAGATAGATTTTGTAAATATTTGTTTTCCCTTTTCCTGTCTTTTTCTTTTGATTATTTTTTCAGATCCTCAATTCACAGCAAAGGTCGGCGGACCGACCAGTCAGGATGGACGAGTGTTGCATATTCAAAACTCCATCCGCCAAACCACCTGCACAGTGGCGACACTCGTAGCGACGCCAGCGCCACGGAGCGCAGGTGCATAGGAGAGCAGAGTAGTGAAGAGCGAGGTCGCCAACAGCGAAGCTCTCATCGATGTTTCCGTTTTAATGTGTCTTTTAGTTGGGCTTAAGAGCCTAAAGAGAGAGAGTTGTACGCTAAACCTTCATACATCAACACCCAAGACAACCCGAACCAGAACATGTATATATTGAGGGTATGAAAGATATGCGTTTCGTGGTTTCTTCATACCATGGTATGGTGTAAATCGGGTAGAAATAGTGGTTATTTGAATGTAAGGCAGGCTCGTAATCTAATTCCTAGATAGGTTATCTGGACATAAATTGGCCGTAATTGATAAACATAGGTGGCTCGTGAAAGGTTAATGCACAGTCGGTAAGACGTCTGTCGTTTAGAATAAAAGAGTTTATGAAGATGGACTCACCAGATGATGTTCTTTCACTTCCTCGAAGTTGATGCCGAGGGAAAACCTGGACATGGTGAAATCAACCACGAAGAAAAATCGCGACGCAAATACTGGAGAGTCAACAAATTCTTTATTCAGCTTCCAAGGGATCGCTGGTCACTGTGGTCGAGTTCGATGCCGGTGTTATGGAAGAGACGTCCTTATTTCCCTCAGAGAGTGTCCATGGCTACTCATCAGGGGATCGGATCGGCTACGAGAACCCGAGAACGACTTTGAGGAATTGGCCAAAGATTTCAATGAAATCTAACAGGGGCGGATCTGGAGTTGTCCGTGGCTCGGAAGAACAGCCATACAGATGAAGACGCGTTCATTTAACATTGAACGATTAGGAATCGCAGTTTTGGGGCGAAAGCCGCAGCATACGATGAGTCCGATCATTCTATCTCCAAAAAAAACCGAAGGCGAGAGGTTATCAGTATTGGGGTGGAAACGCCGCCGCAAAGCAAAGGAGTCGCATCCCTGTCTCAATCTCAAAAAAGGAGACGAGAAGATCGTCAATTTTTGGAGTGTAAAAAAACCACTGCAATCCGAGGAGTAGGATCTCTCAATCTCAAAAAAAAAGACGAGAAGGTCATCAGTTTTTGGGTGAGAACCCAGCCGCAGAGCAAAGGAGTCTCATCTCTCTAACTGAAAAAAAGGGGGTTCCTTAGCAGAGAAAACCAGTCCCTACGTCTTCTTTCCGGGATCGCCAAAAACGAAGGTCACCCCAATACGAGGGGGAAATTAACGCCAATAATTTACATACTATACGCGGGAGAAAGACAACCGGGGTTATTCCTTTATCCCAACGGAATTTTTAAAAACCTCAGGAAGAAGAGAGCCAAATCACGCCAACATCTTCCGGTCATTAAGAAGTGTCACGTTGAAGGTTAAGTGGGGTGGATTTGACCTTGAAAGGTCACCAATTGTCCAATCAGGGTGGACAAGGTATAGATGAGACCGTGAGAATGATGAGGGGTCGCTGTGCCCTAATCAAGGAAGCACTCAAAGCAGAATTCCAAGAAGGGAAAAAGCCTGAGAAAACCAATGTATGCTATCAAGATTTTCGTTGTTAGGAAGCCGGGAAAGGGATTGAAAAAAACAACTCTACAGAGAAACTAGTTATTGCTCTAATTTCTTTTCCAAAAATCTGGGGTGGTAGGAAAACAATTATAACATGTGGGGAAGGGTAAGCCTTCACCACATTCTCCCCAGAGATAGGTTTTTTTTTTATTTAAAGTTCAATCTGACGACATATGGACATAAGCTTGAATACCAGTGCAGATAAGAAAAAATCTGAAATTAGTTGTATCACCGTACTCGACCACGTTGACACTTGCGAAGATACAAGGGGTATGATGATTACGCAAGCATACTCAATAGTTGGCTGCATAGTGCCATGAGTAAAAAACAACAATCAGCAGACGCTCCAGGACATTTTCTTCTTCATAACAATAAAGGCAACTATGGGAGGAAAAGTGGTAATAACATTGACAAGACAAGATATCCACCAAAAATAAAAACAAGCATCTGATATGACATTTTAACTTGTTAATAGGTGGGTGGTAGAAATAACATTCCAACGTGTAATGGTGGGTGCAGTGTCTCAAAACACAAAAATCAAAATTAGTATTATTTATGGAAGAGAAGACCAATTTATGTCAACACCAAAAATTTCAAGAAATATATTTCTAGTTAGGTTATTTCACTGCAGTGAGAATGAGTCACCTTTATTCAAACACACAAATTAAGAACATCAGGTAGGATGAACTAAGACCAGCTTAAAGAATCATACCACAAATCCATGCGCATATTTGGATCTGACGCACCAAAAAAATGTACCTAAAAGAGATGACACAAAAAAATTTTGATTTTTGAAAATGTCAAATTTGTGACACAGACATTAGTGAGGTTCAAATTGTGAGTGGCCACTTGGTGTATGATGAAAAAGGAATGGTCTCCCATGATAACTAAAATAAAAAATGTCGACATTACAGATTACATAGACAATTGTGAAAACATAAATACCACGAAACTTATCCATCAAACGGATTTTCATTGCATTGCTTCTTGGCAATGAAACAACTTCACAATAGGGTCCTGAAATTCTCAACAAACAACATAATAGATATCATAACTCAAATATCATTAAAAAAATATATGGTAATTTCCACAACATGTAGTGTTTCATTACTATTCACTACAAATTGCAATTTGTCATGACCCAAAATAAACACAAATATTTCTAAACACAAAGAAATATTTTTCTTTTGAAACACAAATGGGAATTCAGCTAAAATTGAACAGAAAGATTTTCCCTTTTAGTACTCAACTTTACTTATGATAAGGGTTGTTTACCCTTTATCTTCACATAACTACAGGTGTAAACATAATGTGAGCTCAAAGCACAATTTTACCAAAAAGTTCAAAACAACCGAAAACGTTGTTAATCAATCAAATAGAACACAATAGTTCATAAACTACAAAATTCACATTAAGTAAATTTAATTTACAAATGGAACGAGCAACACAAGACTAAATATTGTTCCAAATGCTGAATCCACAGATGATTAATTAAATGGGTTCTGGGTGTGAGATAGCCATGGATGATTTTCCATGATTTAAAAAATTCTCACAAAATAATAAAACAATATTACAAATATACATATCATCGAAATTTATACTGCTTTACATTATAGCATGACTTTTGATGATGACACAAATACATACACATGAAAATTATTAAATCAAACGTTTAGCATATATTCAAGCTTTCGTATTGCTAGGAGCAATTATATATTGTCCACTGTCCTATTTAGCAAAACAGCAAGAATGATTGACAGTACATACTGGCCAATGACAAAGAGAACAGAAGTTCTATTTATTCGACCAACACTATAATTTCTGGAATATATATAAGTACAGTATAACAGATCGAATCATAAGCACTCTGTTGATACAAAAATGAGGAAAAATACGGTTTGTGAATATACAAAATTATTTGTCACTCTGTTGTGACTATCGTGTTGACTCCATGGTTTGTCACACATGATGCAGTAGTAAATTGTCTAATGTCCTCTCAATACTTTAAGTCAAAGTAAAGATGTATAAAAAATCAGTATGTCTCATCCTGCAAACTATACATCCACGAGTGCGAGAAAAATTATCTGTGAAAGATATACCAATTCAAACTTGTGTTCGTATCCTATGGTTTTCCCATTGGAGTGAAGTCTATTTGACCAATAACTGTACTCCAAATAATTAAAACGGGAACTACTAGAAGACAGCAAAAGTGAAGAATGTAACTGGTTGAATTAGTGTCGTCTAGGACGTAAGTTATATGAGTTTGTTGTATTAGTAGGTACAATATAACGATTTTTGTTGTAGTTTGATTGTTTGCACCAGAGAGATCAAGATAGTTATGACGTGTAGGAGCCTTGATAAGACGATCAATATGCACCTTGAAAGTTTTGTTAGGTATTTGAGGAGTTCTAGTTATAGATACCAAACAGGTGAATGAATTTCCATTACTTCAAAAGGACCGTCATAGTGAGGTCTGTACTTTTCTTTCGATTTGAGATAAACATGTTCTCCCTTTTTGAATGGACGAATTTTGGTTCTCATATGTTGTTGATCATAATATTGACTTTTTGTCTGTACAGACGTGTTATAAACTTGCGTGTAAACTTTATCAACCGTGCGTAATATTTCCAATAAGTTGTGAGCTTGATTAAGGTTGTTAACATGAAAGTTCCTAACGAAAGTATCTGTGATTAGAGAAAGTTCCCTACCGAAATGAACTAAATTAGGCGTGCAACTCGTAGAGCTGTGAATAGACCCATTGTAGAGGTTTTGGTGAATTTTGACAGCATCATGAAAAGAATAACCCTGTTCAATTAACGAACCAATTGTGGATTTTATAGCAGTGTTTACACGTTCACTGATGGCGTTGGCCTGTGGTCTGCCAGATGAAGTATGAAGTAATTTTATGCCAAGAGTAGAATTAAATACTTCAAAAATTTCGGATGTGAACTGTGTTCCAAGGTCTGTTAGAATCAATGACGGACGACCATGTATAGAAATATATGTAAAAACAGAATTCATGACTGCATTAGATGTAATAGACATCAAAGGAAATAACTGTAAATGTCGAGAAAAATTATCAATAATGGTTTGCTTTTAAAAAAATTGAAAATCGTTGGATCACCGTCAAACGGGACAATATTAAGTAAAAAATTAGAATTTCCAGTCTTAACCATATTAAATACTTCGCAAAGCACTAAAACTAAATATCACCAAATAATATCACACAATAATGTATAAATTGTTTGTGTTTCTTCACAGACGTTACGGGTGGTGTTGTATCTGACAATCAGGATCAATTGAGATTTTAAAATCTTAAAAAGATAATATCATACTGTAACTTCTAGTCCTGACTATCACACTGTAACTTCTAGTCCTGACTATCACACTGTAACTTCTAGTCCTGACTATCACATAACAGTCCACGCATTAACGTTTACAAATTGAGGTATCAACATGTGTAGATATTGTGGCAAATGTTACAACAAAGTGCGATTTTGAATCATATAAACATGATAAAACATCAAACAGATAAAAAATTTACAACCCGAAAAATGGTGTAGGAAAAGTGGTTATTTGAATGTAAGGCAGGCTCGTAATCTAATTCCTAGATAGGTTATCTGGACATAAATTGGCCGTAATTGATAAACATAGGTGGCTCGTGAAAGGCTAATGCAAAGTCGGTAAGACGTCTGTCGTTTAGAATAAAAGAGTTTATGAAGATGGACTCACCAGATGATGTTCTTTCACTTCCTCGAAGTTGATGCCGTGGGAAAACCTGGACATGGTGAAATCAACCACGAAGAAAAATCGCGACGCAAATACTGGAGAGTCAACAAATTCTTTATTCAGCTTCCAAGGGATCGCTGGTCACTGTGGTCGAGTTCGATGCCGGTGTTATGGAAGAGACGTCCTTATTTCCCTCAGAGAGTGTCCATGGCTACTCATCAGGGGATCGGATCGGCTACGAGAACCCGAGAACGACTTTGAGGAATTGGCCAAAGATTTCAATGAAATCTAACAGGGGCGGATCTGGAGTTGTCCGTGGCTCGGAAGAACAGCCATACAGATGAAGACGCGTTCATTTAGCATTGAACGATTAGGAATCGCAGTTTTGGGGCGAAAGCCGCAGCATACGATGAGTCCGATCATTCTATCTCCAAAAAAAAACCGAAGGCGAGAGGTTATCAGTATTGGGGTGGAAACGCCGCCGCAAAGCAAAGGAGTCGCATCCCTGTCTCAATCTCAAAAAAGGAGACGAGAAGATCGTCAATTTTTGGAGTGTAAAAAAAACCACTGCAATCCGAGGAGTAGGATCGCTCAATCTAAAAAAAAAGACGAGAAGGTCATCAGTTTTTGGGTGAGAACCCAGCCGCAGAGCAAAGGAGTCTCATCTCTCTAACTGAAAAAAAGGGGGTTCCTTAGCGGAGAAAACCAGTCCCTACGTCTTCTTTCCGGGATCGCCAAAAACGAAGGTCACCCCAATACGAGGGGGAAATTAACGCCAATAATTTACATACTATACGCGGGAGAAAGACAACCGGGGTTATTCCTTTATCCCAACGGAATTTTTAAAAACCTCAGGAAGAAGAGAGCCAAATCAAGCCAACATCTTCCGGTCATTAAGAAGTGTCACGTTGAAGGTTAAGTGGGGTGGATTTGACCTTGAAAGGACACCAATTGTCCAATCAGGGTGGACAAGGTATAGATGAGACCGTGAGAATGATGAGGGGTCGCTGTGCCCTAATCAAGGAAGCACTCAAAGCAGAATTCCAAGAAGGGAAAAAGCCTGAGAAAACCAATGTATGCTATCAAGATTTTCGTTGTTAGGAAGCCGGGAAAGGGATTGAAAAAAACAACTCTACAGAGAAACTAGTTATTGCTCTAATTTCTTTTCCAAAAATCTGGGGTGGTAGGAAAACAATTATAACATGTGGGGAAGGGTAAGCCTTCACCACACATGGTAGTTAATGTGGCGTCTTCTTTTCAGTAAAAAACTCAAAGTGAAAAAGAACAAAAGGAAAGGGCTTAAAAGTAAGGAAGTTAAAGAGGAGATAAACGTAGAACAGGACTACCTTTTAGAGTGGAACGCCGAAAACGACAAATATATGGATCTGACCTGGTTGAAAGTTCCGGGCCGGGTGGCCTGGTCATCGAGCTCGTGACTGACTGATCATGAGTTCGAGCCCAGCTGACCGAAAACTCCCGTGTACGCTAAAGGTGACTGGTGCACGAAATATTTGTCGTGGTCACAAAGTCCTCCATGTTCCCATAATAAATCAATACCTCTGGGGGTGCAGAACCAGGGATTAGTTGGTCTCTGGTTTGGATCAAAATTACAACCGTGTGCCTGAGTATGATTGAATGTCGTGAAAATGTGACCTCTCCGTAAAGACGAGACGTGTCGATGTGCTGCCATCTGTTGGCTAAAAATTCGAGCTAAGTCGGATTTCCTCCCAATGGGGCTCACTTGCATGGAAGCCGCATTCCCCCCTCGCCTCTTACCGTCTTCGACGGGCATGGCATTCCTTTGGTCTGCCAGTGTAGGCATAAGAAACAACAACAACAGTTCCAGAAATTCGAACTGTTCAGACAGTTGAAGTTCAAATAATATATACTTCTCAAGGCATAGATAACCAAGGAAAAGGAAATTTAAGTGTTAATCTACGAGAAAATGAAGTCAACCAATCACAGAATGCCATGGTTAAATCCGAAAATGGAATATTAGAACCCAGTGACTGTGAAATCGACATTACTCCTAACGATGTAGCCCGATCCACAGACGGACTTGAACCAAAGCAGGTCAAATTGGAGGAAACCGATGCATCCGAAGGTGAAAAATTCACCACCTCAAAGAATGTCACTGAAGGAAAATGTTGCAAGTCTGGAGAAGCTGAAATTGATTCCTTTTTAAAAGGTTTAGTGGATGAAAAGTTGTCTTTGACTGAAGACGATGTGGGAGTTCGACAGATTTGTTGGAGAAAGGTGTGTACGTGGTGATTGTAAGACAAAGTTTTCTGGATCGGAGCGGAAAGCTAAAGAAAAGTTGGAAACAACACCTCATAGAAAAAGTTGTTTGTAAGAAATGGGACAATTCTACAACGCTCGTCCTCACATACTGACATCTTTCGAGTGTTGAAGAACAAAGACATTGTTTTGAATTGATATTACAATAGATTAGTGATTGACAAGGGGGACAGTGTGTCTGTCCGCCCAAAGACCAGAGGATTAGTCATATTGTACATGACCACCTAAGGTTTAGAAATCCAAACCCGCTATGAGTTATACAAGGCCTGGGAGGACCCGAAAATGTTTGGAAATATGGTAAATTAATTTCACAACGCAGTTTCTCGACTTACTTTCGACTATACGTAGAACATTTAGATCCATTTGATTTATACGAGCCAAATTGTAAAGCTGGTTGTTTCAGTTTATTTATGAAATATTCCATGGATATTTAAAACTCATTTCTGTATTTATGCACCGTGCAAAATTTATTGAATAAGAAATTTTGCTTGAGAGACAATCAAATGGTGCAATCTTTCATTTCATGTGTCTGTGATCTATATAAGTCTGTAAAGTTGCCTATTATCTATCTGTGTGTGAAGTTATATATTAAATGTAGTACTATGGCCATTTCATAGACTGCTCTTCTCAGGGAGACTTGTCAAAGCTCGATTCACCGAGTAAGTGATAGAGCCAAGAAAAATTTTAAGAATAAAAAGTTCAATTCTACATTAAATATGTGTTTTTTATTAAAATTATGAAAGTTACACACAAATACATGTGATACCAATTTTTTAATTGCATACAATTAATTAGAATATCTTCACGAATACTTTCTCATCTACGCTTACGAGGCACCTATATCGTTTTTCTATCAATTAAATTTTGGCTTTTCACGCGACTGATATACATACTGATGTTTATATGTTCTCAGATGGTGCTCAAAATACTTTTAGCTACTCAAGGTTTGGTTCTATACATCAGTAGATCTTACCGATCTATTCAAAGTCGATTGTTCACTCAAACAACTCACACTCCCCTTTACTTAGCCTATAATTTAAACAGACAGCGACACTGAGTTTTAGGTAGTACGAGGTAGTTAATCACACAAAGAAATGTGTAGCTGATTTTACGTCGTACTGGTGCAATACAACAGGCGACAGAACAGGAAAGGACAATGGCATATTCGTTTCAATAAATATAAGATGCACCTTTTGCTGCTGATTGCGCACTGTTCTCTTGGTGTATATTGAACAATTAAATATTAATGAACAGTTGTTAAAGAATAAATACACTGTTTCAATTATGTACACTGTATCGTCACCGAACAAGCAAGCCTTTTGTTGAATTAGCGTATTATAGCTTAACCCCGATGATTGTATTTCAGTGTTAGCGAACAAATGATCTGCGAAAATCTTAACTTCTGGGGTCCTAATGATGCTCTCCCATGATACATATCGAGGTTACCTTAATATGCAGCATATCGCCGTTTTGGCGGAAGTTTGGTCTTTCTTTATCTAATTGGCGTTCCCCAATCAAAGAGACTTACTTCAATTCGGAATTTATTGTTTGTTGGAAGTTTTGTTGGCATAGTGTTGAAATTGTATTCGAAAAAAAGCCAACGGACGTCATGTTCAGAATACATACATGAAACACGTATCGACGCAGAAATCCTACCACCACTTATAACTAGCTTGACAGAAAATTCGTTTCATTGCCAACGCCTAATAGACATTCAAAGTCTTAACATCCCTATTCTATTTGTATTTAGTTTGATGATTCAAAAGAAAAATGTCAGAAGAAGTAAATATGAAAGTAAGAGGTTCCATTCATTTTTACTTGAAAGAAATAAAACAAGGAATGAAAACAGCTTGCTTCTGATTGCTTTCTATCTTTTTTTTTTTCTATCTTCCGATGGGAAAACAATTAGAAACGTATACAAATTCAATGTGTTTTTCAATTGTAAGCTTCTAGAATTTTTTTCATTACTCTTTATAACTGGAATTAAACGAGCGTTATACGGAAACCTTTTTACATGATATGCATTTGCTTAATGATTTCCATTAACTTATTTTCCAAGCAAACACAACAAGCTTCACGAAAATAAGACAACACAGACTCAATTTAAAAACACAAAAGAAATCTTCGATAAATCGACCATTTTCATTTCAACAGATTTTCGTCCTGGTAAAACACTTTATTTGGAAGATCAGCGTTTCACCTTTTTGAAACGACATTTATAAAACTAGCTGCATTCCCTACCTGCTACGTCAACCATTACGGATGACGAATATTATTGGCTGAAATAATGAAACTGTGAAACTGAAATCGATTACTTCGTCAATGGATGGTTAACAATAGGCGAAATGAAATTACGTAGACAGGAATAACAAAATAGAAATAGTACTGTTGTAGATCGTGCTGTGAAAATAGCTCTAAAACATAGGAGCATATCCAATTGGAGACCCAAAATAAGTATTAGAATTTGCATTTTATACGAAAATAACATAAAATGTCTACCAAAATGTTACCTGTTCTGTACTTGTATCCCGTTTCCTACACTGCTATGGGTGATAGGAATAAGCAAATGTCTTTTCTCTATAAATTTATATTCCGCCTTTTCCGCATAAGTTTAATTTTCCAATTTGTTACCGAATCAGGCAATATCTCGAGTTATTTGAAGTGCATAATGGCAGCCACAAATTTTTTTTTGCTGGGTATTGAAAGTGTGATAACCATGTTTCAATTTTTAAACTATGGTGTTAGCGTAATGTTGATAGCAAATGCAATTATGAACATCATAATATATGTTCACCGATGGATACTTTGTAAGCTGATTCGCCGATTTCAAAGTATCGCCTGTTTCATGGATGAACTTGAAACTTCAGAAGTCGGAAGCGGTACAAAGCGTTGGATTCTACTCTTTGCAGTTCTCAGTTCCTTATCTCACATTCCGATTTTGGGTGGCACAGTAATTGCAAGTCAGGAAAGCTTCTACTTCATGCTTGAAAAACTAGAGATGGAAACGAAATACGGTACTGGACTAGGACTGATATATGCAACAATGTTAGTTGTATGCCTGATGTTGCCGGTGAATACATTCGCCATTTTCTACTCTATGGTATGCTACCAAATGAAATGCGTCGTTTGCCATTTTGCAAAGACACTGTCAAAGGGATCCAATTTCAATTACGAAAAACTACTGAACTCGTACAATTCCATCAAGTCAACCGTCGACTTCCTTGACGAGGAATTATCCTTTCTGATGCTATGCGTCACAGTGTACAGTTCCACGATGATGTTCTTTGTCGTTTATATAGCCATGAATTCCGAATGGATCTTCAACATCGGAAACTGTATTTCCGTTGGTTGCTGTTTCGTCAACACTATAGCGTCTTTCTTTGTGATGACTGTGAGTGCGTCGCTTGTCTCTGAGGCATCTTCTGAAGTCGCGACGGTGGTCAGAACACTACCTGAAAGCAACCAGTCCTCCCCTTTCATGCAGCACAGGTTTTTCTTGGCAGTGGAAAAGGAGATCAGCTTCACGGTTTGGAAAATCGTGCCCATTCGAAGGAATTTCATCGTTGGAGCACTTGGTGCTCTTTTCACTTACGCTATCTTGTTTGTTGGATTAAAAAAACGGTAAATTATGATATTCAGGTGACGAAGGCTTACTTAAAAGTGAGATTATATGATGAATAAAAAGTAGTTGGAAATATAGAGGGTTAAAAAATTTCGTTGATACGATAGTATCGCATCTCGGAAAAACAACGACGCAAGTGTGAAATTGGTTTGAATTTTCAACACAAGATGGCACGGTTAAAAAGTTACACAATATGCTGTTATTAGCTCCACTTTCATTACCATCAAAGTTTATCACACGATACACGATGCAAGGTAAGCGTACCGGTAATAGACACTTTAAGCGAAATTTTCAACATTAACATGAACCACATCATTAATTTTGATATGTGATCTGTACAAATAGATTTAGCTTTGTCAGCAAATTAATTTTTTTAATGTTATTCTGGAATAGTTAATTTGTTAAATTTTTTATAAAAAAAATTCAAATTCGGATAGCTGTAATAGACACTTGGAATTTTCAGAATTACAGTATTGAACACTCTTTTGTACCAGTAATAGACATGGTATATAGTATTGGAAAAACTATAGCAAAAGCAATTCAAGACTAAAAGTTTGAAATGTATATTTTTTTACAGAAGGCAAATAAATAAAAAAGGATATTAACAAAGCATAGATGCATTTTGATATTCTTTACAAAATTACAAGATATTGTAAAAAATTTTTACTTGACCAGCAACCATCAAGATTAAACAAACGTTAATCTTCATGTACTATCATTATTTTAAACCATGTATAAAAACAGAAAAATCAGACTTATGAAATTCACTGAAGTGTTCTTTCAATGCAAATGGTGATTTATTATATAATACTTAAAAAAAAAACCAAACACACTTTTTTTCAGTGTTTTACCTAGCGTAACCGATACTGCTTCCTAATTTAATCCAATCATCTTCATCTTCATTCGACATTCGTCACTCGTCAAAACCATGTTCGGCCATTACGATGATTTACAAATATATATTCCCTTTTAAATTCTTTAACAGGCTGCTGGGACACTATCTAATACGTTGACTTTGGAATCTGGGAATCCAGTATTTGCTACTGATACCATCCAATCAGAAATTATTTGATTTTTAGCACTCTGTGTTAAAAGTAGCTTTTTTTCGTTGTATTGGTGATTCCCCCTTAGGCTAGGCCTCCGCTTGCGACTTTTAGTCGCGCGATTTTGCAGTCGCAAAAATGAAACTCAATGTTTCATATACAGGTGCACACACCTGCGACTAAAGAATCGCAGCGATTAAAAAGTTACAATCGGTCCGTTTCACTTCCAACGCCGACTGTCTCTCTATCCCAATGAATCATACGGTAAGGCAGGTGCATGCACACACATGCGATAATTTAGTCGCAGTTCTGAAGCAGTCGTGTTCTGGTTTTTGTTTAAAACACTTCAAATTCTTCTTTAAAATGTCTGACAACGAATCTACCGGAGGTGATGATGGACGAATATTAACAGTAATTGATACTGAGTTACTTGTTAAAGAAATTGAAAAGGAGAACAGCTCTTTATAATCTCTCTATATTAAAAAAAAGTTACCGCCGTCGCCGCATGATTGAAAACTGTGCTGTTTAGCTCGATTCTTAGACGGTTTCCCTAGAAAGTTCGGATCAGAAAAATATGAAATTAAAATTGTTTGTTCTTCATCGTGTTCCCTAGAGAACTTTAAAGATCTTTTTCCGATGCGGTTATTAGTTTAGGGTTTATTAAGTGTCAAAGTTTGAAAAGCGAAATTTCTTCCGCGAGTAAGCAAAACACACAAATTTTCAGTCTTAAGCCGTGAGTTTTTTTTAAGTATACATCTCAACGTAAATTTTTTCAGCTGATCAAGTTTTCAATTTGGATCTTGAAAATATATTTTTGAAATTCGGGAAAAATCGGGATATTTTCGTAACTTTTTTTTTTTAAATGTCATATTTATATCTTATTACAATTAGTTTTTAATTTAAAAATATCGCAGTAGTATAGTTATTTTTTAAATTGATTAATAAATAAGTTGAATGCGATCAAAAGTTGGTCATACAAAATTAGGAAAATCTGAATATTTTCGCTACTTTTGTTAAAACCGTTATATCTACAGCTTAATACCATTATTTTTTAAATTTGAGAACATCACTGAATACATTACATTATACTCTTTCTTATGGTACAATTATTTTTTAAATTGGTTCATAAATAAATTCGATGCAATTAAAAGTTGGTCATACAATTTTCGGAACTTTCAGATCGCAATTTCCGATACAAAACTAAAATTGTCATATCTATGTATTATTACTGTTAGTTTTTAATTTTGAAAATATCGCAGTATACCTCAGAATGTACTCTTTCTTACGGTGCAATTATTTTCAAAATTGGTTCATAAATAAATTCGATGCAATCAAAAGTTGGTCACACAAATTTCGTATTTTTTATTTCGCGGAGCAGCTCCGCACTCATATGAGGGTTGTATTTTTGACTATCGGGTTTGCCAGTTATCGAATTTATCGTAGCAACAATTGCCATAAAAACGATTTCTTTTTATTTGGCGTGGAAAAAGGCTCGCTTTTTTCCCTCTGTTTTCAGACGGTTTACGAAGAGAGTACAAAGTACAGATCGTAAAGTTTGGAGATTAACACGGTTTACTTAAAATTGTACAGGGAACAAGATGCAGATTTTTTACTGATGCGTCTGATAGTTTAGAGTGCATTAAGTGTTAAAGTAAAAAATCTGCGAACGGACAAACGATCGTTTGGTCTTTCTTTTCTTTATCTAATTGGCGTTCCCCAATCAAAGTGACTTGATTCAATTTGGAATTTATTCTTTGGAAGTTTTGTTGGCATAGTGTTGAAATTGTATTCGAAAAGCAAGCCGACTGACGTCATGTTCAGAATACATACATGAAATACGTATCGATGCTGAAATTCTGCCACCACTTATAAACTAGCCTGACAGAAAATTCTTTTCACTGTCAACGCATAATAGACATTAACATCCCTTCTCTATTTCATATTTATTTTTATGAAAAAAAAATGTCAGAGGAATTAAACATGAAAGTAAAAAGTTCCATTCATTTCTACTTGAAAGAAATAAAACACGGAATGATAACAGCTTTCATTAATGTGTATAAGTGGAATTAAATGAGCGTTATATAATAGACACCTTTTTACACTATATGCATTTGCTTAACGAATTCCATTAACTTATATTTTCCAAGCAAACACAACAAGCTTCAAGAAAATAAGACAACACAGACTCAATTTAAAAACACAATAGAAATCTTCGATAAATCGATCATTTTCATTTCAAAAGATTTTATCCTGGTAAAACATTTTATTTAGAAGATTAATGTTTTCACCATTTTGAAACGACATTTATGAAACTAGTTTCATTCCCTACCTGCTACGTCAACCATTACGGATGACGAATATTATTGGCTGAAATAATGAAACTGTGAAACTGAAATCGATTACTTCGTCAATGATTGATAACCGTAGGCGAAATAAAATTTCGTTGACAGGAATCAAAAAATAGGAATAGTACTGTTGTAGAACCTACTCAGTAAATATCACTAAAGTATTGGAGCATCTCCAATTGGAGACCTAAAAAAAGTATTCAAATTGGCATTTATACGTAATTAACATAAAATGTCTACCAAAATGTTACCTGTTCTGTACTTGTATCCAGTTTCATACACTGCTATGGGTCATAGTAATAAGGAAATGTCTTTTCTCTACAAATTTATATTCCGCCTTTTCCGCATAAGTTTAATTTTCCCGTTTGATACCGAATCAGGAATGATCTCGATGTATTTGAACTGCATAATGGCAGCCATAAATATTCTTATATTAAGTATTCAAAGTGTGGTAACCATGTTTCAAATTTTCAACTATGGTTTTAGTGTATTTATGATTGCAAATGCAACTATGAACATCATAATATATGTGCATCGATGGATACTCTGTAAGATGATTCACCGACTGCAAAGTATCGCCTGTTTCCTGGATGAACTTGAAACTTCAGAATCCAAAAGCGGTACAAAGCGTTGGATTCTACTCTGGGCAGTTCTCAGTTCTTTAACTCACATTCCGATTTTGGGAGGCAGCGTAATTGCGTGTCAGAAAAGCTTCTACGTTATGCTTGAAAAGATAGAGATGGAAACGAAATACGGAACTGGAGCAGGGTCGATATATGCATCAATGTCAGTTGTATGCCTGATGTTGCCGGTGAATACATTCGCCATTTTCTACTCTATGGTATGCTACCAAATGAAATGCGTCATTTGCCATTTTACAAAGACACTGTCCAAGGAATCCAACTTCAATTACGAAAAACTACTGAACTCGTACAATTCCATCAAGTCAATCGTCGATTTCCTTGACGAGGAATTATCCTTTCTGACGCTATGCGTCACAGTGTACAGTTCCACGATGATGTTCTTTGTTGTTTATATAGCCCTGAATTCCGAAACGTTTTTCAACATGAGCAGCCATATTGCCATCGGCTTCTGTTTCGTCAACACTTTAGCGTCTTTCTTTGTGATGACTGTTAGTGCGTCGCTTGTCTCCGAGGCATCTTCTGAAGTCGCGACGGTGGTCAGGACACTGCCTGAAAGCAACCAGTCCTCCTATTTGATGCAGCACAGGTTTTTCTGGTCCGTGGAAAAGGAGATTTGCTTCACGGTTTGGAAAATCGTGCCCATTCGGAGGAATTTCATCGTTGGAGCACTTGGTGCTCTTTTCACTTACGCTATCTTGTTTGATGGATTAAAAAAACGGTAAATTATGATATTCAGGTGACGAAGGCTTACTTAAAAGTGTGATTATATGATGAATAAAAAGTAGTTGGAAGTATAGAGAGTTGAAAAATTTCTTTGATTTGATAGTATCGCATCTCGGAAGAACAACGACGCAATTGTAAAATTGGATTAAATTTTTAATACAAGATGGCACAGTTAAAAAGTTACACAATATGCTGTTATTAGCACCACTTTCATTACCATCAATGTTTATCACGCGATGTAAGGTAAGGGAATCGGTAATAGACATTTTAAGCGAGATTTTAAACATTAACATGAACCACATCATTAATTTTGATAGGGATCTGTACAATTCGATTTAGATTTGTCAGCAAATTTATCTTAAAAAATCTTATTGTGTTTGCTGATATATAATTTCTTAAATTTTTTTATAAAAACATTTCATATTCGGATAGTTGTAATAGACGCTTGGAATATTCAGAAATACAGTATTAGACAGTCTTTTGTTCTAGTAATAGACAGGGTATATTTTATTGGAAAAACTACAACTAAAGCAATGCAAGACTAATACGTTTGAAATATATATTTTTTTATAAAGTCAAATACATAAATAGGGCATTGATAAAGCATATAGATACACTTTTATATTCTTTACAAAATTATAAGATATTCTTAAACCATTTTTACTTGACCATCTACCATCAAGATTAAACAAACGTTAATCTTCATGTACTATCATTATTTTAAACCATGAATAAAAACAGAAAGTTCAAACTTCAAAAATAAAATTGACTAAAGTGTTTTTACAATGATTATGGTGATGTATTAAACATTATTTGAAAAACCGAACTCACTTTTATATCAATTTTTTACCTATCGTAACCAATACTGCTTACGAAAGGAATCCAATGGAGAAGTTGCGGATCTGAGGAAATTGCTCAAATTTATAATTTCCTGGTAATTTCAGCTTCACCTTTTTCGAATATGCCGCTTTAAATTTCGGAAAGAAGTTAAATAAATCACAAATTTAGTTTTAAAAAAAGCGAAAAATGACGTAATTGCACAACGCTACGTGATTGGCTCTGACGTCACTGTGCATGAAGTATCAATATTTACGTGTTGAAACTGATGCTGTTTTTGCTCGCCTTTTTGCCACTTTAATCCTTTTATCGTTTTTAACTAAATTTTATACCTGTGTTTAACTTTTATAATCATCTTTCGTTTATTTTATTATATATTTCGTTTACGATGTCGATTTTACCGGGATTTGTCAAAGGCCAATCTGATAACCTTCCCAAGAGAGATACGATTTCCATGTTTTCTTTCTTGGGAAAAAATCCGGATTTATAGGAGCAGAAATACGAGGAGTTAAAGCTATGAGGTATGTATGATCTTTAGTAGCATTCATAAATTGACCTAAAACTAATTGAGATTAAGGAAGTTCTCCATTAATACTTAAAAATTTAATTTTTATTGCACATTGAAACACTATAATACTATTCTGCCTGTAGGCCTATAACTGACTTGTACTAGTTCATTGTTCACTAGTTCATCACCCCGTTTCATTGCGTAAGTCCACGCTTTTCTTTTCACTGGATCCTTTGGAACGCTAAAATACAGCTTATCAACTGAATTTGAAGTTGTGTTTACGCAACAAGGTACAATACAGTACTTGTAAAGTGGTTTTTCGTTCTCACTCATTACAAAAAAAAAAGATAGATAAAGAATTTCCACAGAAAATCAAATGGCAATCACAGAATCTAACAAACAACGTATTGCGCTGTTTGTTTACATGCACAGTGACGTCACAAGAGCAGCCATTGCAAAAGTAGCTTTTTCGCGCCAAATGCCCAACTGCAAACTTAAACAATTTTTAATTAATTATCCACATTCAAAAATTAAGAAAAAATTTTACCATTAATCCTGTTTTTTTCTCTTCTACCAAATAAAAATATAAAAAAAACCAATGCAAATTCCTCATTGCCAGGAAGATAATTTACCAATATATATTCCCTTTCAAATTCTTTAATAGGCTGCTGGGACACTCTCCAATACGTTGTCTTTGGAATCTGGGAATCCAGTATTTGCTACTGATACCATCCAATCAGAAATTATTTTTCCTTTAGCACTCAATGTTAAATGTAGACTTTTTAGAGTATTGGCGATTGCCCCAAAGCTTTTTATTTTAATTTTATCCGTGTTTTTTTCGCAGCAGTCGTTATTGGGGCACCATGATTGATGTCACTTAAAGCATTCAACCTATTTTCTTCAGGATATTTTCAGATTTTTAATGACTTAGAATCCATGGGGCTTTTTTCTAAAAACAAACAAATAAATAGTTATACTAATACATCTAATGGTCTGCAGAAAAGCCTTAAGTAAATTATATAAACAGAACAGTAGACAAAGAAATCAATTTTATTTACGACAGGCTGATTCATCAGAAATAAATATGCATTTCTATTTCTAGTTCCTTTGATAAGAATTAAATAAAACTTCCACAGAGATATTATTCTTGATAAATTACTAAACCCTAACAGGCATAGATTGAAAGGAGATAAAAAATAATGAAAGGTTAGTGGTACTAGAGATATATTGGTGTATTCACACACACAGTATTTGGGTGTATTCAAAATGGGAATTCAGTATTTGGATGTATTCAAAATGGGGATTTAGTATTAGATATGCGTGTCTATTACAAGTTTTATAGCTAAAGTAATTGACACCCATATTTCGGGAACAACAGGTTGTTTCAAACTTAATTTAACATAAGAAACGATTTCTGCACAATTTTGTATCCAAGAAATGACAAAGAGTGCTGTTTAAATAATTAAAATTATTCCTAATTATGAATTCTTTCTTACCTCCTAAAGAAAAGTGACAAAGAAATCTCATTTAGACAGACGCCTAGCTTAGCCCATAAGGAAATTAACTGCCAAGAAGAGCCATTATGACATAATCAGGGGTGCCAGAAGATGAATATTAGAAAAGAAAACATTTAGTAAAATTATTTTTAAAAGAGATGACAAAAAGAGGACACGAAAAGCACGCATTATTACTGTGAAATTATTAGGTATCTAATAAAAAGAATAATCTTTGATGGATCTTGATATATTAACTAATAACTGAAAGAAAATCTACTGAACATATTACTTACATATTTTGAAAATAATAAATGCGAGAACGAATTTATAAATCAAAACACTGACCTTTTTTTTCACAACGTTGAAAAAAATAAGAATACAATTTTTAACAACAAAATGATAGTAGACACCTATCTAATTATTATAATGTAAATTAAACATTTTACTTTTCATATTTGTTTCTGGGCTGCAATCATTGTTGAGTAATCGACTTCTATTTAATGCTAACAAAAAAGGTGGCTAGGTTACCAACGCGATTTCCTTCCAAACTAAAAATATCTGCGAATCGTCCGTCTTGGTATTCTTTCTGATATAAGGAAAGCAATATTTCTTATTCTTATTATCTAAATTCACGAATCTAAATTATGATTTGTGATCTATTTGATCTCATAATGAGACGTTTTTAAATGGAGCTCAATATACACTAGAGGTTGAATTTTCTATTATACGTTGATGCGTTTTAATAACGTACAATATTCGTACAATATACTAGATCTAGTACGAATTTGAATAGCTGTAGTTTACATGACAATATAGTAGGTAATGTGAATATCGTTAAGTTTGCACGTAATGTTTGAAATGTCAAGTATATTTTTAACGCAATCCGAAATGAACAAAGAGAACAAAAATTGGACAACCGGAAAAAAATAGGCCCAAAAAGATCTGACTTAAAAAAGAGAACGAAAAAAGATCCGAGTGGAAAAAGAGGACATGTTCTCTTTAAAAGAGATGTTCTAGTAACCTTAGACATGATGTCACCTGTAGTTCAGGCAACCAGAGTCTGCTAGCTGCAAACCAACTTGTACTTTCATTCTCTAGAAAGCGTAAAAAGCTTATTTTTTCTTATGAATTGAAAAATGTCAATAACTAGTACAGTGTCTTCAGGGTGATTCATAAGTAAGTATACAATTTCAACGCACTATGTAACAGCGACAATGTACGATATTTTATGTTACCTGTAACAGAAGTTTAGGTGAATATTTTCAGTTTTTTTTAGAGACTCACAGATGTTCTATGTGTGCACCCTTAGTCACACTACACACATCGAACCTGTAACTCATTTCTGCCCAGACGCGTGTTAGGGTATTTGAAGCAAGTGCAGTGATAGTGCTTGCGATACGCTGTTTCAGCTCCGCTAGATCAACAGGAAGAGGAGGATCGAATACGTTATCCTTTATGTAGCCTCAAAGAAAACAGTCACATGGTGTTAAATCAGGGCATCTGGGTGGCCATTGGGTTAGTGGCATGCTGTAGTCAGCGCTTCGTCCAATCGATCGGTGAAGAAGATGTTAATAGAGGCAATTTCGCATGTCAAATGACCAGCGTGGTGGTGCACCATTCAATTGGAGAATAAAGTTTTTCGACTTTATTATCCAATTGGATGAATTAAGTTTTTAAAGGCCATCTGCCGATACACACTCGGTTGTCCTGGCTTTGGAATTTTATACAAACAGCCCGTAGTTTCAAATTTTTTAAACTAATCGTAAATTAATTTTCTGGCTGGAGGTTCTTTTCCAAATCGCGATAACAAATGCCGTTGCACAACAGTGACAGATTCTGTTTTGCTCAATTCAAAAACACAAAACGAATTCTCCACTGCAGACGTAGCCATTTCCACTGCGTAGTCACGTGACACGCACACTATCGCCTACGTCACTTCGCTCTGGAGGGGGACACAAACTTTATGAGTATACCTAACTAACAGTTCGTATTTGGGGACCATGTCTTAAACTGTTCCTGTTTTACAGCATTTGGAAACTGCAAACATACTTATGAATCATCCTGTATTACCGGTACACTTACGTTAATTTAAATTAATCACGTGAACGGTATTCTTAGTTTTCGTTTAGTCGAATAAACTTATGAATTCCACTTGTGCTATTGTTCTTTCGTAACAGTGATATGTGTTTAATTTTAAAAGTTATATTCGCGTGTGTCTTTGTCTAATATTGTGTTCTGTCGCATCAGAGCATTCAGAACAGAATATCTGTTCGGAGTGTTTGTTCTGTTTGGCGAACAAATTAGCATATTTTGGTGGACCTACAAGTTATATTTATTTCTAATGCCCGAGTCACTAACCTCTTCGACTTTCAGCACTACAAGAGGCGAACTGATGGCTACTTGTGAAGGAGCACCCAGTGGGTGAGCCTAACAGGGACACTCACCAACATCCATGCGCTTACAAACAGGTATTCGAATGCGATACTTGAGTTACCAGACGTCCGGAATTTCAGTGCGTTTCCGCTTTAAACTGTAAATTGTCCTGATTTTTCTGTGAGTTATATCAATTCAATTGAAATGTTGTAATGCTTATGTCACTGTGTATGATTCTCTATCGGCAGTTCGAGGAATTGTTAGGGTCAACATTTTAATTTAATCTGCAATTTTATTGGTATAACCTCTTTGTAAGAATATATTTATTTGAACGTTTTAATGTAAAAGTACTTTTATAAAAACCTCATCAAGTGAGTTTTATGTTATTAAGATTTAAAGTTGAGTGTTAGGATATTTTCAATTTTAGGTCTGGTAATCCGTGATCTACAGATAGATAGATAGATAGATAGATAGAGAGAGAGAGAGAGAGAGAGAGAGAGAGAGAGAGACAGACTCTATGGCATTTTACCACTTTACCTGTCTAGCGACAGTTCATCTTTATTTATGGATTTATTTTTCTAGTATCTATGTTAGCACACACACACACACACACACACACACACACACACACACACACACACACACACACACACACACACACACACACACACACACACACACACACACACACACACACACACACAGACTGCCTTGATAAATATACCATGTTTATCTATATAAGAATGGAGTGTTTGTTTGTACATTCAATATTTTCGACCCATTTCAAGTTTTCTATCCGTTTTGGACCCTTCTGATGCCGAATCCGCCTTTTTTTCTTTTGGTGTCTGTCTGTCCGTCTGTCTGTCTGTCTGTCCGTCTGTCTGTCTGTCTGTATGTTGTGCCCTATACACGTCCACGCGGTTTAAGATATTTTCATGAAAATTTGCATACAGTGAGTACTTATCTTCATTTAGTGAGTGGTATTGGTTGCGAAAGTCTGTCTGTCCGTCTTTCTGTTCTATGCTCAATTTTGTGTTTGTGTGTTTGTGTAGACATCACATGAATTGTATTCCAGATATTTGATTGCATTGTATTTTATTTTATACATTATCTACTAGTTTAGTGAACGCAATATTAAACATTTCTTTATTGTTATATTTAGTTGAGTTTCATGCTAAAACACCTGAGTAAGTATACTTAAATCAACCATAATTTGGTAGGTTTGGAAAAATTGGAATGTCTATTGAATATTACGATTACTTCGATTGCTTTACCAGTACAGCTGAAAAAGTAATTATTCTTCAATTTTTTTTTTTTATGGAATTTCATCTCTGATACTTCATTTATTTCGAGTCTTATTTTTATTCTTTGCGCAATGAAAACGATTTCCGAATATTTGGGACAGACGATATTTTTCAATGAAACGAGAATGAACAAGATCGCGCGAGCAGTGATATTTTTTCTGGTTCTTTCGCTCTGAATTAATTTTACATTTCTAAATTTTGTACACTTTTAGTTGTAAGTTGTGGCAACTGTGCGAGATCAAGAGATAAAATTGAATCACAAATTAATATCTTTAGAACAATTTTTTGCGACTTCTTTTATTTTGTTTTACTTCGCTGTTTCCAGTTTTAAATATTTATTATTTTAATAAATGTGTTTTCCTTCTCATCACACGCAACATCACCACAAAGTATTAGACTTAAAAATGTTAGGTAAGTCAGTATAAATTTTCAGTAAATTTTAAGTGTAGTTATGCCATTATTGAAAGAATAATGCCGTTATTTAAAGAATAATGCCGTTATTTAAAGAATAATGCCGTTATTTAAAGAATAATACCGTTATTTAAAGAATAATGCCGTTATTTTAAGAATAATGCCGTTATTGAAAGAATAATAATGTTTATTAATCCAAACTGGAACTTTTTCCAACATTAAAAAATTCGTTGTAATAATGACAGGAGAAGATTGCAAAAATTCACAATGTCGCATACCGGAGGCAAGAGTGCCACAAGTAAAAAAATATTGTTTTGTTGACTATGAGTGCGAGAGCACTCGCCGTAAATCGTAATTTTAATTAATTGAGTTGAACATGAAAAGAACTTAAGAAAGGGAATTCCAAATCTCCCTCAAAATCGTCTTTTGTAGTAGTAACCTTAGTATCACCTTTCGTCATTTTGTAGCTTTGTCATACAGCAATTGTGCGATGTATGTGAAATGTATTACATGAATGGATATGCATGTGTAGGATTTGTGTCCAAAGTAAATTGTAGAAAATATAAAGATGGCGAAAGATGTTAAAATAAATTTTTATTCTACAAAAAACGTAAGTCATTATATATTTTGATTATCTCTTCAATCTAGAGTAAACCAATTCAAACCGAGTAAGGTCGGGTATTTTGCAAGTAAATAATAAATAGATGATAAAACTTGCACTGAGTACTCATGGGGGAATATTTAGACATCATTTTGATTATTTTTACAAAAAATATTTCTTGCTTTATCGCAATTTTGAGATATTTATGGTTAAGCATTATTTTGCAAAACAAGTTCGTTTTAAAAGTCATGAAAAATATTTTAATATAATTTTTTTTTATAAAATGTTTTTACTTTTTGAGTAAGTTAAGCATTAATTGAAAATTTAAAAAGTACATCATATATTGAATGCATTATATTAAAAATACATAAAGCTTACGAGTGAAAACACGTTAATTCAAACTTTTCAACTCATGTGCTTTTTAGCTTTTCTAAACCAAAATGTGGTGATCTTTAGTCTTGCGAAGCCCATTAAGGTAATTTTTTTTATTGTAATCTTCATAATGGTTAAATTTATTCTTGGAAGCACACTTAGTGGGTAACGCTTAGGAGATAGAATGTTTCCACCTTAGCTTTCTAAGAACTGTTTTTTAACAATGTATTTCTCACGTATGCAAATGATATTCCATGTTTCCATCATCTTAATAAGTTTAAGGATGCATCTCAAATTTGTAATCGTATTAAGTGATTTTACTTTGTCGTCGTGCGTCGTTAGTAATTATACAAATCTAGACAAATTGCTAATTTACTAAAACCAAAGCACAAAAAGATTCAGAAAAGGCTCTTAATTAGAACTGCATCTCAGAAAACATTCAGTGATGTTTTCAATCGCCAATTTTAAGAATATATATCTCAGTACCATTAACAAAAGTTCAGTCATGTTTTCTAGTTGTATGTACGAAAATTGATAATTGTTCTGTTGGATTTATCATTAGTTTGATTTATGTAACTTGAAAATATTATGATTTAAAAGACTATAAAACCGAGAAAATATTTGTGAAATATTTTGATTGTCTTTTGCTGAATGTTTGGTTATAAATTTTACTTAACGAGGAATTATCTTCGTGAGCAATTATCTAATCGTTCTTTATTAAACTTACATGAAAACACCTACCGACTTTAATAATATATTGCAATAATAATACATTTCGAATGTTTGGATATAAATAACTTAATAATCTCGGTAAAAGAACCGTAAGATGCGTAAACCTCATTATGCGTATACTTTAAGCATATTTTTCATACAATTTTTCAACAAGAAAATTCTAACTAGTCTGTTATCAGTTGCTTATAAGATATCAATTACCATCCTATCTTGTAAGACATTTTCGACACTTTTCATTAACTATCGTAGGTTTTGTTAGTCAATTTTCTTGGGTTCCTAGCCCTGTAGGCATAAAAACTCGAGAAAAGACGCTGCAAAAAGTGCATAGGTTCTCCTAAAGCAAACTATTCATTATTTCAGATATTAAGATGTGTATAAAAATTTGTATTCACTCTTTTGGAAAGAGTCATAGAATATGCAAGTTATCAACGAATTCCATTCGTTTAAGTCACTCATTAGTGGCCAGTAGCTCCAACGTGAAGGGCAGATGCCAAATTGACCCTTCCTCCCCAAATCATGCTGAATCTATGTTGTCCTAGGCATTAAAAGGTCTGTGAATCCCTGCTTTAGATAAAGGTGAATTTTATGTATTAATGTGGGTATCGGGGTATATAAAATATCAGAATATCTGTCATTTCCTGTGATCCAGGAAGTGAAGTACTGCCAAAACGACGATAGAGGGAACGAGACAGATCCAGAGAGAAACTCTGGAGAATCCAAAAGGAAAAGGTGGCAGACAGTCACGTATGATAAACGTTAGATGTAACGATGATCCCCTGTATAAATAGTTTCCATCTATCCATTGTAATTAAATATATTTAATAGTAAATAACAGTCTTCTTTTTCTCATCCTTTTACCAACAAATAAGGAGTTTTACATTAACAAGGATTTTATTTTCTCAGGAGATTTGTTTAAAACGAATTCCAGAATCGTTCTGAAAAGAAAAAAAAAAAAAACACTTTTCCGAGTAATTAATTTTTTTTTATGTCTTGCATCACCGATAAACATTTTGTTTCAGTGGATGCGAAGACATTATTTCTAATTACATAAATGATCACGAAAGAAAATCAGAAACTTCGGATGTGCTTTCGTGTTTGCCTTGTTAAGGGGATCCGAGACACAAAAATCGTCAAATTTTCTAAATGTTTTTTATTATTTTAAGAAATTCTTTGTGTTTTTCTGCTTAAAATGACGTCTAAATCATGTTTCTATCTTAATTACAACTAGAGATATAATAATTTTTGTGGTGCGTTGTTTTGAAAATCTAACACTCTTGACAGTTGTTGTCATGGCAACAACATCTGTCTTTAAAACTTTAAATGCGTTTTTCTCCATGATACATTTTGCAAGATTTCCTGTATTCAAATTGCTATAAGTCGAAAACCTATAAAGTTTAAGGGTTGAAATTTGGAATACATCTTTCTCAAACATTATACTTTAATTTTGATTCAGCAAATTTGAAACAAATATTTACTTTTAAAAATATGACTTAAAAAAAAGTACCTTAAAATTTTCATTCAAATATTTTTAATTTTTTATTAAATTAATATTTTTTAAATTGCTGAATCAAAATTAAAGTTTATAAATTTGTGAATAATTAACTGCAAGAATTTTGAAAATTGATCAAAAATATTTTGAGTTTTAGCAATTTAAAATGACCCTTCCTTTTTTCAAAAAATTTTAATTTAAAATTTTTAAAAAGCTTTTGCAAAAATTTTGTGTTTTGATTTCGCTTATTAGTTAGATGGGTAATCAGTACAAAAGAAATTCAAAATTCTAAATTAATTAATAAAAAGTTTTTTGCAATGTGTCCCGGACCCCCTTAAGATGCAGTACTTAAGATGTAATCAATTTTTTTGGAATGTAAGGTTTAAACGCGCATTAACACTTTTAGAAAGAAAATATGTATTAAACTTGCTATCTGAGTGCTTGTCGACTACTTGAGTGTGGCCTTTTGAAAATTTCTGCTCAATTTTCTGATTTCTGCAATTAAGGCTTCGTGAAAATCAATTTTTGATCTCTGCCAAACAGACTGATGAGACTGCATATTATTATTGAATGCAGATTTGATGACCAATGGAAACGAAAAGTAAATGATCGATTTAGCTGAACATTCATATTGCTTATGTTTGTAGGAGTTAAGGGTTTGGTTGGGGGGGGGGCGGCGGTGTAGTTTCAAAATAAAATGCTTACTATAAAATACACAGTTGTTTTTAAACAATTTATTTCCCTCAGATATTAGAAGTATAAAAAACAGCTCAAATCGAAGGAATAAATTACGACTATTCCTTTTTAATTAATACAATATTTTTATAATCTTTAATCGTATTAATTTGAAAAGTATTTCAGAAGCCTTCGCGTCCCATCCTCTTCGCCAGTTGTATTCTGTTTATTTTTCACATGATTTAATTTTGCATGGAATGTTCTGGAAGGAATATTCTAGATGGATCACACAGAAATATGTATAAACGTGTAACAGTTGCTGAACTAGGTTCTTTTTTACATTCAGAACAAAGGACAGGTAATATCTTAGTTTTTTAGGCGCCAACTTCGTTCTTTTTGGATTCGTATTCTGAATGCGCGGGGAGAAGCGTGTTTCGAAATTCATGAGAGATTTTGCCTTGGCGTTCAATAGACTTTTGTGTTATATTTTTCACAGGGAATAATTGTCCATTGTGATTGAATTCGTGATTCAACAATAAAATTCATACAGTCCACTATCACTGGTCATGTGTGTGAATTAACTTACTACCAAATGAGCTTCGACGAGACTTCTACAACTGGTATTTCAGTAGGCATTATGATGCTCTATATTCATGATGATTTTGTAAGTTTTCGCATTGGTCTAGCAACCAGAGAGTTGTAGGCGAGTCAGGTTCGATTCCTCTCAGGGCGTATTTCTTTAGTCAGTGAAAACCTCATTGTGTGTCTCTGTTCTTCACTTGATAGCGATTTATAAGCGGATATATGAGCCAATAACACAAGTCAGATTATAAATGAGGTTATCAAAGCAAGAGTGGCCTTACCTACCAATATATCCAGTGGAGATAAATGCTATTTTCTTTGCATCATTTTTTAGATATTTTTATCTATACACAATATGATTTGAGAATCTAAAAATATGTTTTTCAGTGATTAACAGTAAGTTATTTTGCAATTTCAGAAGACTTGAACCCGCACACTTAACAAAATTAAATAAAAGGTATTATTAAAGCATTTTTCGTTTTAGTACTTTAAAATACCATAAGATTAAAGGGATAGAAGAATTAAAGATTAAGAATTAAAGGGATAAAATGTTAGAGTTCATTTTTATATAGAATAATCCATCTTTTTTAATATCCAATGGGAAAATATTTTTAAGTACTGTCCAGATAAATTTTAGCATGTATAAAACAAAAATTTACCCCCCTGAAAAAAGAACAAATTTAAAATACCTCTGGACGACTTCTTTTATTACAGAAGAGAGAAACAAACACCCATTTTCATACATATAAGTCCTAAGGAAATTTTGTTTATCTTTTCACTGCTATATGGCTTCTTTTATAAGGAAACTATTCTATATTTAAAACATTCGAAGCTCTTGCAGTAGAAAACGCTTTCACCTTTTCTTAATCTAAATACTTTCTTATCACTTTTTCCGGGGATAAAAGAAAATTTGGAATTGGTTCTGTCGAGGCACATTTGCTTTCTCCGAGGAGAGAATAGCCTTATTTATATTCACAATTCTCGAACTGGAAATACATAACGGTGTTTAGTAACGGTCCAGTGAACAAAACAATACCCCTGCCTTTATTATTATGCTGCAACAGAATGGACTTGACAGCTATCATTGAATTCCGGAGTAGACTGTTTTCCGCTATTGGATTTATTTCAAACCTGCTTTTACAAAAGGAGATATTGAAATTTTTATCGAAAACCTCGATTGTTCATTTCCTCTTTGTTGAGTCAACCTATCGTATACTTGGAGATAGCTGTGGTGGTAGCGTAGCGAAAAAATCCCCGAAAACAAGTAACCCTTAGTAAAAAAATTCATTCGGATTCGATGGCGAGCAAAATTTGAAAATCGACGAAACCTGAAGCAAATCCGCAAATTTTAAAAATAAATATACGACGTCAGATTCTCTTTTAATATCCTTGATTCACACCTCAAAAAGCTAATCAGGGTTACCGATGCCCCATCTTTTCAACTTCGAGTAATTTCTTACTTTGATTGGCTAATCGCGTTTGTCATGCGCAGTGTGTGCCATTCGCACAACAGACCCCCAACCCTTATATTCGAGTGAGGCTAGCATCTGGTCCAGATAATATGCTCAGCTGTTCCTTGAGCATGGTCTATTTCCCTGAGTTTATTGCCTTATTAAGAATGCCACCAAGCTCTAAGACACGTTTTGTGTGCGAGTTTGGTAACTTAAAACTTGTATTAATTAGTCTTCGAATTCTAATACATTTGTATTTTGAGCATTGAAAATGTAATTTTCAAGGACATTTATATTCGTCTTAAGAAGAACTTGGTGACGAATATCATCAAAAATTCTTTTGTCATCCCTTAAATATGGCACAAATCGACAATGTCACATACCTGATGAAAGAGCACCCAAGTAAAGGAACATTGTTTTGTTGACTATGAGTGCGAGAGCTCTCTCCGTATATTAGTAATTTTTATAACTCTCTATTTGAACATGAAAACAAATTTAACAAAGAAAATTCACAACCCCCTGAAAATCGCGTATTTTATTAGAAATCTTAGTGTCACAATCAGTCATTTCGAAAATTTGTCATGCAACAAGGGTGCGATATATGTGAAATGAAGCACCGGTTTATATGCATGTGTGGGATTTGTCTCCAAAGTAAGTTGATATAAAGATATCGAAAAAGTGTCAAAATATTATTTTATTCCACGAAAGACAAAAGTGATTATACTGATATTTCTCTCTCTCTCTCTCTCTCTCTACATATAGCCGAACAACCAGACTGGTGGTTGAGGTGTTAACCTCTAGATCGGAAGGTTCCTGGTTCGAGTCCGGGTCAGTCTATGAATATTTGTAAGCGTATGGTGTAGAGGTGGCTTTTGCACCTTTAACCTGTCGTGGCCGAAAGTCCTCACGTTGGGTTGGTGTGGAAGTTTGAAGAGTGGGGTGCCAGCTCAGGTGTTGCCTCGTCATCTGACCGTGGTTCAAAATTACGTGGTGTTTCCTCGGACCTTTCCCTATGGGGATTGATGCCGGATAGTCGTCAATATCCTGTTGTGTTGCTCTAATACGACGTTAATTAAAAATTAACAAATTACCTTTCTATATAGAGTTAACCAATTCAAACCGAGTATGGTCGGGTAATTTTGCTAATGATGAATAATAGTTTTCTGAACAAATAAGTTCGTCATCATTGAATTTGTATAAATTATTTTTTGTACCTTGGCAACGCCTTTTTTTTGTTTCAATTTCAAATAATTGTTTTTAAGAATAGATGCTCATGTTTCAAATTCAGTCTTTTGTAAATTTTTAAATAAATTTTCTATATTCATCTACCTTTTTACAAAAGAATAATTTATAAGTATTACAAAAAACGATGTTGCCAAAGAACAAAAACTAACTAATACAAACTATACAATCAAAAAACGACCACCGTTGAAATACGAAGGGGACTAATATAAAACCAATGTTTGTGTCGCCATACTCACAAATAAAATACAACAGACTCCTTCGGGCTTGCATCAGAAGGGTTGTGGGTTCTGTCCTCGGCGGAGCCTGCAATTCTGATGGTTGTGAGATCGGCGCTTGGACCTGGCTAAAGACCGTCGTGTTCGCTAATGATGGCTGGGGCACGTTAAATAGGTCGTGGTCACAATGTGCCCCATGTTCCCATACCAAATCAATACCTCTGGGGGTACCTGATCAGGGGGTTATCGGTCTCTGATTGGGATCTAAATTACGATATGTGTGAGTGAATGGATGTGTGAAAGGGACCTTCCTGTAAAACGGATGTGTCATGCATGAAAAAGTCCAACCCTCCGGGGCAATGGCACCCCCTATTGGGCCATATATGACCCGCACGACAACAACAGACTCCTGCCTACTTATTTTGGAATGAGCGCCAAAACCAGCGTTTGGTCATCTACACAGAGTTGTCATGTTTCGGAGAAGTACAACATTTTGGGCTCCTTTGCAACTTAGGGTTAAAATGATTTGTATTACCTGAACAAAAGAAACAACTCGACGAATAGAAGGTTATCTAAAGAGTGGATAAGATTTTAATGTTACGCTGTTACTTATTGGTTCAAATAAAATTATAATGACGGTTTAGGTAAATTAAAATGTGAAGATGTAGGTAGTTCAATTATCATCGCACTGGAGCAACAGAACGGGCGTGTGGTGACTGCCCGAGACCCATCCGGAAGGGAAAGATACGAGGACAACTTGTAAATCTGAACCACGGTCGGATGACAATGTCCCACTTGAGTTAGCACCACACTCTCCGTACATCCACACCACGCCAACATGAGGATAATTGAGGCCACGACAGATTTAGCGTGCTCCAGCCCCCACTTATAGTCGAGTTTAGAACTCGGAGACCTCCAGTTGCTAATTCACTTCTCTTCCAACCGAGATACCACTGCCACGATATTATGGGTGAATTGAATTCAGCTGATTCGATCATATTGTTGTTTAAAAATTTATTTTACTGGTAGATAGGTATTTAATTGCCGTCACCCTGGAGTAACACAATGGTCTATTGGCGACGGTCCGGGATCAAACCCAAAGTCAAACATTAGCATGAAGACAAAAATAATTTTTTGATTTATAGTATCTCAAGCACTTTCTCCGCTGCCGGACTTGACGTTTTGTCTGAAAATCTTAAAGCACTCAGCGTAAATTCAATCGGATATTTTCAGTTTATGCTAGATGCAGACTAAAAAGTAAAATCCGTTTGGAAGTTTTTCAATTATTCAAGCACGTCTGAATATTTGATAACTGAGTATGAATGAAAAGAGTTTGATGCAGATATTCGGCATGAATAATTTATAAATACTGTCTTATCAGAAGAGGGAGGGGATGAGATGAATCTGAAGACATATTTCGACGGGAAATGTTGTTTTGTCTAACTGAAGATAGAATTTGTTTTTGTTTCCCCGTTAGAAACGAGTTATTTGTAAGATAATGGTAATGGTAATTTTAGTTAACGTCGTACTAGAGCAACACGACGGGCCTATTGACGACGGTCCGGGATCAGTCCCTGAGGAAAAGATCCGAGCACAACACATCGTAATTTTGAACCACGGTCAGATGACGAAGCAACACCTGAGCTGGAGCCCCACTCTCCAAACTTCCACACCAACCCAACGTGAGGACTTTCGGCCACGACAGATTTAAGGTGCACCAGCCGCCTCTACACCATACGTTTACAAACATCCATGCCTTGACCCGGATTCGAACCAGGAACCTTCCGATCTAGAGGCTAACACCTTAACCCCTATACCGGTTGGTCGGCCGAGTTTGTTGTCGAAAGTTGTAGTGTAAGCGTCTTGAACTATAATTTGTGGCTCTGAAAATGGCCAATTACGCTATAAAGTATAAATTCAATTGAGGCACGAGGCTTCATGGTAATAAACAATCATACAGTGTTGCCAAAGCGCTATTACAAATAACGGCTTTTTGTGTGCCACGTAATGGTGGCTCCACACCAACGGCGACAGCAACAGAGACAGGCAACATTTTGTCGCTTGTCTCTGTTGCTGCTAAAAGAGCCTTCACACCAGCAGCGACAGCTATTTCTTTGCGCATGAGCATAACTTTCTTTTTCGAAAGCAAAACATTTATTTCTGATTCTGCAAGATGTGTGGCAGACAGATCACGTATCTCCGCCTTTAATAAAACTCCTTTTATTCTTGTTAGACGAGCTTAGCGGCCTTTATCTCCGTTAGAACAATTTTGGTGGAGTTACTTAATTCTAAAATAGAATGCCCAAAATTTAAAAAAATAGTAGAAATAAAATAAGTTGTTTGGAATTAAATAAGTAGCTATGAAGTGGTAATAAAAGTTTAAAAAGTAGTATTGCATCAGTAAACAGATTGCCGGTCACGGGAGCTTGTGTGGTCACCCTCCCAAGTACTGACCGCGACCGGAGGTGCTTAAAAATAACGACCCGTATTTGGGACGTTGCTGTGTTGACTGTTCAAGCTTATTGCTGATACAAATAGAATAGTTAAAAACTACTTTTTTTGCAAGGGAAAAAATAGTGCTGAGAGCGACTTTATAATGTCTCTTCAAAGAGGGGTTAGATTTTAATCAGCTATCTGCATTAAATATCGTGGTTTATTTTTTTCAAAAGTTTAACGATAGGGGTTTTAAGGGAGGTAATTTTAAGAACGTGTCTTATAATTTCTGTTTTTCGTTGGAACCATCTTGCTTTGGAGATGGTTCGGTGTGTATAAGTTTGAAGGATTTCAAGTGAATTTATATTTTTGTTATTAGTAGATCCCCAAATTTGGCATGCGTGTGTGATTACTGGTTTGAGATAGCTTAGGTACACGAGTATTTTGTTTTCAATAGTCATTGGCGAATTCCGAGCAATTAGGTTGAAAAGTTAACGTTTTACGTCTCGGAATTTATGGATAACGTTTTTTGTCTTCTGATTCCATGTGAGTCTTCTGTCTAGGATAATACCTAGGTATTTAGCTTCCTGAGCCATGGGATTTCGATATTATTAATTTTTAACTTGCTGGGTGAAAAACATCAACCGAAACCGGATTAGGCTTTATTCTGATTGGCTGTCAGCACGGCGACAGAGACAAAAGTTGAACTTCCTCCAAGACTTGAAAGTGCAGCGACAGCGACAGAGACGAACCGGGAGAAACAAAATTTGTTTGTAAAGCCGCGTCCACACCGGAGGAGCAGAGCAAAACATGGATGATTGATTACCCCCGGAGACAGGTTTGGTGAATCAATCTCTTTGGTTTTTCTGGTTTGACAGCTCGGACACAAAATGTTCCATGTGCTCGCGATCAATCTGGTTGGTTGTGTGTTGAAGTTAAACTGCAAACTTATTGTTTGAAGCAAATTGTTTTAAGGTCTCGTTCTTTACGAAGTCGGCGCATAATCGCGAGTGCAGCGTATATTATCATTAAAGATTTATTAAAGAGAAATAGGAAGAAAAGTTCCCAAAAAAAGGCGACATTGGTGATGGAAAATATTCTCAGGAGCCATAAGACTGAAAATGTATACGTCTTTTGCTCACACGCGGTAGAAATTACGCTTTTCCTACTGGGACACTTAATAAACCCTAAACTAATAGCCGCCTCGGAAAATAATCCACTTCATCGTTAACCCTGTACAATTTTAACAAACGGTGTTTTCAATCCTGCGGCTGCGGCAACCACTTTATTAATATGTATATATATATATATATATATTTATATCCATACGTACTTGCAAAATTGATATTAGCAGATTATTTCCCTACAAAATAAAAATTTCTTTCTGAATATTTCACTCATATGTTCCAACATATTGAATGTCTCTTTCAATTCGGCATTTTTCGGTAAAACGTATTAATATTGCAGTGCAACAATTTTAAATTTTCTTTAATTGCAAAAAAGTTTATAAATACATTTTAAATATCCACCTCTTATTTATCTTAAACTAGCCACTGCGTGGTGATTGCTAAGAATTCCCATTTGGTTTGCGAAGCCTATTGGATAACAGCAATCATGGCATTGGTTTGCCTCACAAACCAAATGGAAATTCGTAGCCTATTGGAATGCTTCGCAAACTAAATTATGAACTATGATTTGCTTCGCAAACAAACACCTCGGGTAACGCCGTAATGACCTCGTCATTGCCAAATTCGAATTGCGAAGAGATCCAATCGGCGTGACGTCAGAATCTCTTGCGAAAATATAAATATTTAATTGAAAAATTATTTATTAAAAGAAAATCAAATGGAAGGTAGAGATTTAAGGGTTTAGATTTTATTCAGATTTCAAATCTGTTGAAATTTTCATCTGTCTTTAACGATCCCGATTTTACAAAAAAATACTTAACAATGCCAGTCAATATGTTTTTTTTATTTGTTTTGCTTTTCTTCGCTGTGAAATGGTTTGAGCGTAGGAAATGAAATCTGTGATATCTCGAATCAAACGAAAGTCATTCTTCACAGAAAGTGGCGTTCGTGTTGGAAAAAATATAAGTTTCAATTTAAAATTATTCATTTATCGAAAATCATATTTTTAGGTATAGATCTAATGTGAAATTTTCCGCAGATTTCATATCCGTTGAAAATTGTACTCTATCTTTTACGATCAAGGAGATAAAAAAAAAGAACTACATAACTAAAGTTAAAACTTTAGTCTGCTGACAAATCTTTCTCCGCAAAATGAAATCGGAAGCGGAAAAAATACATTTAGAATCTGCTAACTTTTTATGCAACTTTTATTCCAAAGAAGACAATAATAATTAAATTCCAACAAATTATTTTTTAAATGTTTTAGATTGAATTTTAAAATTCAGGCTGGACACAAAAATTGCAAAAACTTCGGACTACCCGTGTGCCAAATTTCATTATTGTAAGTGCAATAGATTCGTCCGGACATTGCGTAGTGGAGGTCGGACACTTCATTTTATAATAGCAGAGATTTGACGTGCAAAGTTCCCCAAGACCACTAATATAAACCATCTAAATACACATGGTTGGACACATCAATTTTGACACTAATATGGGCAGATTACATTTTCACAACTAAGTTTTAATCGTCAACTATGTATAGCAAAACACACAATGCTTACCAATAGACTACTTAAATAATAGTATCACTTTACAATCCGAAGAAATATAAATATTTCTATGTTCCGATCCCCGACCCGTTTCTTAACGATGACCCCGGTGATTGATTGAACGTCGAGCAAGGGAACGAAAAAACGCCGTCCAAATAGAGCGAGCACGAGCACTTGCTTTCCTTTGATGTACCGACTAGAAGCGGATCATTTTGCTCGTGCTCAAAATGTTCGTTCACCGTCTACACTGAACGAGCTGCCAATCGAACCTGTCTCCGGGGTTAATCAATCATCCATGTTTTGCTCTGCTTCTCCGGTGTGGACGCGGCTTAATACGCATGCGCAAAGCGAAGCGACAGCTGTTTTTGTCGCTGTCGCCGTTGGTGTGAAGCCACCATAAGAGTATTATATTAAAAGACTAGCCGGGCTGCGCCGGCTAGCGCTCGGCGGTGTGTAATAGAGCTTTTTTTTTTTAATTTTTACACACCGTAATTAAACATGTTTTGATTTGTTTATTTTATTTATTTTTATGAAACAATTCTTCAAATCATTGCGTATTCAATCAAATATTTAAGTAAAATTGGTCGAAATATACATATACCGCTACAAAATTACCCATGTCTAGTGATATTTTGCAGAAAATAGACATATCATTAAAATATAACTCTAAATAATATTTCTGCAATAGGTAATATACCGGAACACATATAATGCAAACAAAAACAAAATTCCAATCCTTGGAAAAAATACAAAATTCTGAAAAAAAAAACACGTACGTATCTATTCAAACGTGTTGAATTTCGACTTCCTGAATATATTGTGAAATAGAATAATGCGACAAAAAACTTTCAACGATATTGACTAAGACAATAATGATTTATTAACAAAAAGAACACATATTTATAATACTTGGGAATCCTCAAATATGTCCGCAACATCTCGCAGTCAACTCAAATACCCAAACACGGAATTCTAAATCAAATTAAAAGAGTAAGCATTAATTCTGACGTGGCCAGATACCGGGTAGCAAAATTACGTTTAAATTACTTTTACATCAAAGGAAGAAATAAAAAGTCAGTTCAAACATAAATATTACAATTTAATTCCTTATTTTGCATAGAAATTGACCTCGGCTATTTGAAAACAGCAAGAATTCAAAATAACTGGGTTATTTTAATTACTTTGATTGTTGCCATTCAACGATACACAAATAACGTCGATTTTGGGTCCACGTACGTTAGTGTTTTATATATATAGATACTCATCATGAATAGCGAAGAAACGTTTTGAATAATAACACAAAAATTCTCTACATGCGCATGTCTTTTTTTAGCTATTTTGTGCTTTGCAAAGCTGAATAATTTCAAAAAGGGAAATGGCTGCGTGCAAGAATTCCTCTTAAATGGGGAGAACAGTTTATGGATTTTTGATAGAAAGGATATCGAATAAAGTGGAGAGAAGCCTCGACTCACTCTCCAACGCTAGTAAAGACAACAGAACTTCGCAGGGATTGCGGAAAAGTTCCGAGTCCAGGGAATAAAAGAACCTAAATCCAAAGAAACTCGGGGGAAAAAGAATATTTATTTTCTTGATGGAAGGAAGAAAGCATAAACCAAAGTGAAAAGAAAGTGCAAGAGTTCTGAAATCTAATTCAGAACTTCTTTCCTGGTGTATTATAATTTCCGAGGAAGCGTTTCGTTCTTGTGGGTTTAAAAGATCAGTGGGTTAATTGAAAATGTGTTTTTCGCCGTACCCAGACTCAATTCTAGGTATTATAATGTATCACAGCATCCCGGTAATACAATTTCTGCAACACTCACTTTTATCTATACTCTTTTATATGTAATATTTTAAATTCTGGCTTCTGTTTCGAATAATTCCGAAAACTCTTTTACAACAATGTTCATTGTTGGTATTTCTATTAATTTCCTACATTCATTCATTTCATTTCAAGTACTTCATTTTCTAGAAAAATTTTCCAAATACTAAATGTAATTTTTTCGTGAACGAGATGCTTTTTCTAAAAAGCTAAATGTAGATGGCGCTCGTGTTTTTTTGTAGTTTTACGTGCTTCCGGTACGTATTGTCTTTGGGTAGCCATGACGACGCAGTTTCGTTTACTTTCGCTTTGTTCTCGGTGGTTCTTATAATAATGTCATCACTTGGGTTACTCTTATTTTGTTTTCACCTTCATTCCAATAATTTACTGCCTCGTCATCTGACCGTGGTTCTAGATTACGTGGTGTTGTCCTCGAATCTTTCCCTTAGGAGATTAATCCCATACCGTCGTCAATAGCCCGTTGGGTTGCTCTAGTACGATGTTAATTAAAATTATCTTACGCCAAGTAAATCTTCTACATACTATTTATTGAAGATTAGCATATATATATTAAGTAAACCAGCAGACTAAAAAATAAAAAAATGGAAAATAATAAGTATTAGGGGAAGGTAGGGTATCATCAGACATTCAACAAGAACGGTAATGCAAATGCTGTGAAGGAGTCTAAGAGACCACTCGGGAAATGCAAATAGTGTGAAATACGAAATAGTTGAGTCTGCCAAACCAGTCTTGAAATGTAGCTGGTATTGGACGTAGTAGGAAGGTACTGAATACGACAGGGATCAATATTCACTCTAAAGGATGGAAACGACCCGTCACAAATGACTCGAGGTTTGTTAGACCCATGACAGCATTTAAAGGTTAAGAAATGGTGTTATCTACTCTAAAATATTTTGAGGTGCAGTTGCTTTGGAAGAATCCTCAATAAGAGAGGAAGTTGTACTGTCATATTCCAAGACAGCTATAACTTCTTCCCTCTTCTCGTTTGCTACTGGTTTTGAAGGACCGGGCAAGCTCAAAATCGTGGTAGATGTAACAGCACTATTGCCTTCTATAGTGATGATGGACTTATTACTAATTTGCGATTGAGCGGCCTTAGAAAGCGAAAGGATGTAATACAAATAATGGAAAAGGTTGTGGTTCAACGGACAAATACCTGTACATTTGAAACTTTACCTTGAAAACAATATTCTTACCAACCTTAAACTGTGTCCGATACATCATGGAACAAAACGTCGTTTGCCACATACGTACAGGGTGATTTTTTTTAACTGACACTATTCAGAGCCACCTGTTGCTCGATCTAATAACCAAAATGGCACCAAACTCGGCATGGAGACTAAAGATGACATGGGAAGTAAGATTCCTTGAGAAAAAAAATTTAGTTCCAAAAATCGGCGATAGGGGTTTTTATGGCGCTGTCCAATGTAAAAAAGTGTAACAGAAAAAGAAAAATAATAACACATACAAAATTGCAGGCAAATGTTTAGCTTTGTTCACTACATTCACTTCTCCACATAGTAGTGGAGAACTCGCTGAAAGACTTTCCAAACTGTGGAAAATTTCGTGTCCAATTGTCGCACTACACCCCGGTAGCTGCTTCTACCAGCAATGGTTCCCTATGATCTGTCGACGATTGCAATTGCAACATCTGTTATCACCTCTTCTGACACAGGTTTAAGCCCCCCTGCCTGCACGAATTGTCAATGACCCTGTTTCCTCGAACTTCTTATTCATTCCCTTAAAAGCATTAAGCGATAAAGGCCTCTTACGTAGCTTCTGTCGGGTTCTAAACTCACGAAGAGCTGTGGATGCATTGCACTGATTAAGATAATATACCTTCACATGTAAAGCATGTTCTGGTAATGTGAGTCGCATATTCACTTGAGCTGGCTCACTTCAGCTGAGAATATTTTTCGGAGCTGTCTGCATGTATTTATAGCCCAAATTACTGGCGCTGTTGTCACATACGAAAGAATAAATTTGCATTTTGCTTTGATACCCGTGTTTTATGCTAATTCTCGCTTTGGTAAGCTACAACAGCTTCATAAATACCCCTATCGGTATTTTTGGAACTAATTTTTTTTTTCTCACGGAATCCTACTTCCCATGTTAGTATTAGTCTCCATATTGAATTTGGTGCCATTTCGGTTGTTAGATCGAACTACAGGTGACTCTGAATAGTGTCAGTTAAAAAAAAAAATCACCCTGTATTAATAAGATTAAGAAGATTTGCGGCCTACAACTTAAAGGACAATAAATGTTGTTTTCAACAACAAACAAAAAACTACTTATACTCACTTTCACGGAAGCTACGACAACCAGAAGTTATCTTCGGTCACTCAAAACACTGTTAAAGAAATCAAATTTTCTGCCGTGTGTCAACAACACTGCCGCTTGAATAAATATGACGGCATCTGAACTTTGTTCCTTCACCCACCCAACACGCTGGTGTCATGACAGGTGCTGCCACTTGTAGCAAATGTTAGAAACAATGCTTGTCCGATACTAGCCACCGTCCGATACTACCTGACCTTCCACTATACACATCAAATAATGGTAATCGTTCTGGTTATTTGAATCAATCAAGGAATAATAATCTTATATCTGCATAAATGTAGAAGTCCTTTAAAGTTGGATAAAAAATATTTATTATAGCAAATACGGATACGCCACATCCCATGACACATGGCAAAGGCGCACCTGTTGGTGTGGGTGGCAAGTGAAATTTGAAATCAAATTTAAACAAATAACAATTCTGAATGCAGAAAATTTTGTTAATGTGCTCAGGGAAAACATTCAGAAAACAATATCTTTGTATGTAAAGAAAAAAAATTGAAAGCAACATTAACAATTTGAATGATTGATTTAAAGCCATAAGAACCATTCCAAAAATTCACTCAATCCTCAGTGTAACGTCAAATTCTAAAAATATTGTGTACGTTTCAGAAATTTCTAGAAAATCTGGAACGCCTTTTACATTTACGGATGAAAAACATTTTTCTCGTTAGTTAACAAAGAGCAGCCAACTAATATAAATCTACATCCAGTAATGATAGTTATAACATTCGGCTCATGGGTCGTTATAAAACTGACTACAGAAAAGGGGAACAAAAAAGACTGATGTACAAGTGATTTCAGTCCATAATCCAATCAGTGTAAAGTTTTAAGAAACGCACTTGGGCAAAAGTTTTTTTGGCCTTTTAATGATGACATTTCTGTTGTGAATATAGAAGATATTGTGGACATAATTGATGAACCCACGATCGATAATCGATTTAGATTTGATTTTTACATTATTTAATTTTTACATTTGATTCATTTGTACATCATCTGTACAATTTTTAACTTAAAAATGTTTTGTTATTGTGTAGTACCACGAAATGCTTAAAAATGTTATTGGATTATGATTTTTATCCAGCCATTTATAATGGGAAAGTTTAATTATTATTATATTTCTTTTATTTATGAAAACAATTTATTGTAATATATTTTGTACAATAAGTAATCATAAAGCAGTGTAACTATTTCAGTAGATGATGCGTTCGTTACACTGCATGATACGACCATTACAATTTGAAATCTTTATTAAAAATTAAAGCTGTTTGCAAAGTTGATCTTTGAATCTTCCTAATGCATAAAAAACAGATGTATTTTATTTTTTTTTGTAAATATCAGGCAATTTGTTATTTGTGTTAAGAGTGACAATTTTTTTTTCCTCCTAAAGGGGTACGTCCGTTACACCTATAAAGTATGTATTACCTCTATTTTGGTTTTTAAAATAAGAATGTTTATAATACACTTTTAGAGATAGTTATCCTCCATTTAAGTACCAAAAACAAATTTCACATGTTCACAAAACAATTTCACAAGTATATAATTGTGAGAAATGCTTTTATCGTCTAATGATGTGTCCGTTACATATGGAATTGCCCATACGTACACAGGAGATATGAGGTTCTTACAGCCACACTAAGATCTTATCTTTCCAAACATCTACAAGTAACATTCTCCATCAGTCCAGGAAGGACTGTATAGTGTAAGCGCCACCTAGCTTGGTTTCATTGGCCAATAACATGCATTTCCCACAAACCAGAAGTAAAATCCCCAACTTCCAGTGGTTTGTTGACCGTGGTTCAAAATTACGTGGCATAGTCTTCGGATCTTCATCTTCGAGAGTTGATACGGGACCATCGTCAATAGCCCGCTGTGTGCTTCAGTGCAACGCTAATTAAATACCTATTTACCTACGGTGGTTGGTTTGAAAAGCCTTCTCATGCTTCTAACACTTCGACTGAAAAAATGTATAGCAGATATATTTTCCCACACTATTTTAAAATGCAAACTAACTTTCCAAAAGGGTCCTCCAAGAATACAGCTTTAGGACATTTAAATTATACGGAGCAAGTGGAGTGAAAGCAATTTGGTAAACCTAGAGCACCAAATAGTAGACATCGAGGAAATTAATTCATCTTTAGAACATCGTTTGTGATATTGCTGAGAACATTCCTTTTGTAAATAAACGAGTTTTTAATTTATTAATGCTTCCAAATTCTTGACCTCATATCCCCATACATCTGTTCAATATCTTGGTTAAAATCTAGTTGACGTCCTGGTCTTGAGCTTCACGTTAGCTTTACGGCGCGCCAATAAGGAAAAATGCCGTAGCCAAACTTCATTCTGGTAACCCGCGTACTACGAGGAAAGAAGAACGGGGTTACTAATGTTAACCATAGATGCATTCACCAAACTCGAGGCCGTACCGTTAACTGGATTTAAAAACAATACCTTACTCGTAATCTTTAGATACGAAATTTTGAAAATGGACCATAAATTGTTCTACATATGAAAGGAAAGTTTATTCTATAATTTTAATGGATTTCTGCGTTACAAATGTATTCTATATTGTACTAGGTAGCCCTATTTAATGGTATATTTACGTACATCGACACTTTCAACAAATCCGACAGCTCTATTCTTAATTTACTTGTTTTCGTAAACTTTCTTAAAGTTTTATGAGAACAAAGGATACGCGCACTTGCTTCGTTTAGAAAAGACATTAATTTCGTAGAAGTCCCACAATACTAACTTTCATTATTCCAGATCCTGCAATTACCCGAAGTTTTAAATTTAATCTGAGGCAGAACGGTTGGGATATGATTTATCGTTACTCTTGTGGACAGTATTACTTTAATGGTATAACGAGAGACTATGTACTGACACAAGCACACTATACTTCATTCCCGTTTCTTAGCAAGGAAAGATTTATTATCCAAGGGTAATAAATCTCTCTTTTCCTACTGTAAATATAGGTTCCATTAGAATTGTAATGGAAGCTTTTGCCGCTTGGTGTTTACTGTTCATTTCTTTCGGATGGAGGTTTTCAATTTGTGTGTAGGCGGGACCCGAGGGACTCGCGGGAATTTGATTGGTTCTTTTGACCGCTGTGTTCTATGAGGTGATATAGTGTTGTTTGAGCTTATGTAATGCAGTTTATATGTTGCTGGTGTTATTACTTTCTAGCATTTAATGGAACTCTAGAAATTTCAATAAAGAAACGAACTTTCGTCTCTATAGATACTTAAGATGAGTACTTAAATATGTTTAATTTTTTAATGAATACTTAGGATGAGTACTTTTATATGTTTATACTTTTGATGAATATTTCGTTATTCGAATACTTTGAAAGAGGGTTTGGTTTGGGTAATAGGTAATTTTTAATGAACGTCGTACTAGAGCAACGCAACGAGCTATTGACGACGGTCCGGGATCAATCCTTTAAGGGAAAGATTCGAGGACAACACCTCGCAATTTTAAACCACGGTTTAGAAGGTTTGGTTTGGGTGCAAGATGAAATGAAAACATCGCTAATATATTGCAGTGGTTTGTTACTAACGAACCAAGACCAATGGTGGTTCAATTGAGTCGCATTACTTCAACTACCTGCCTACCCAGTTGTCGCCACTGGTCTTGGCCAGTGTTGTAATCGTAAATAAATCAGAGGGTATACCCTGGGGGCCCCTGCACTAGTTTAGGCAGGGGCCCCATTGTATACCCTCTGATGATACACTCTGATAGCCGCAGAATTTTTTCCATGGGGAGTCGAAACATATACTTACTACACACACACGCACACACATATATATACCAGCCACTGCGTGGCTGGTATATATATACAGCACGGCGTTGCCCGTGCTGTACTTTGTGGGGTTAGGTGTGTCCATTGTGAACGTTTGTAAACCACCGGTGTTTGCTACGCATTCATATATATATATATATATATATATAAACCCGCTCTCGTAAACGGCCGTGAAACATGGTAATGTTTCAATTGTTCTTAAAAGAGGCTTCAATTTTTCTGATTTTTCTGGAACAACTTGGGCGTTTTCATTGGTCTCTAAAACCCTGAATAGTGCACATTTCATCGATACCAAACCGTCAACAGGTCCTTTTTACCTCCTTTTCTACATGGCGAATATCCCCTGTATTTATATTTTCTGGATCAAGCTTGGATATATCCTTCAAAGTTGACAATTTTCTTCATTAACATCAGAACAAAGTCTGAATTTCATTCTATCAACACTACTTAGAATGAATTGCTTTTGATTAATAGGTACGATTTGGAATTATGTACCAAGGTGATATCTTGAAATATATTTCTTTTCTTGAATTATTTTGCTTCTACAGCTATGTGCGTTACACGTGATGTTTCGCGCGATGTTTTCTTGGAAAAACAAAGCGATGTTCGTAGTTTTTAATAAAAAGCAGAGGGTATACGGAATTTGCTGGAAAAACCAGAAGGTAGTATATGGCATATACCGCCGTATACCCTCCACTACAGCCCTGGTCTTGGCTCGTTAGTAGCGAACAACTCCTACGCATAAGCGATATGTTTACTTCATCTAATACCCAAAACCAACGCGAAACAACGTTGTTTTCCTTCCCACTGTCGCTTTTAGTGCTTCGGCGTCGTGAAAGGCTACAGCGGAATGCCCGAGCACATTACGTGGGCCGAGATTGCTTTTTAACGTGCGTTGGCGACCTCAACAACGTTTCATCTTTCGTCCCAATGGCACAATGGCCTGTATTGTGAACAAAGGCGAAGCGCGAACGAGGTTTCCTTCTGTAACAGTATATGCCAGAGAATATGGGGTCTGGAAACTACTTATTAATATTCAAGCTCGTTCGGTCTTCGTGGGGAACTGTGAAGGCGAATTTATAAAGATGTGCTCGGGGGGATTAAGAGATTCACAGGCGATGTCTTCAGGGAACGCAGTACCTTCATTTATATGGGTATGAGGTGTATTATTGTTTGAGGAGAGCGCACTGATCGAAATGAAAGAGAGAAACAAATGTGCTTATTTAAAGAATAACATTAAAAAAGAGTAAAATGGGAAAAAAAATTGAAAATTAATAACTTAAGAATTAAAGAGATAAATTAATTAAAAAATACACTAAACCACAATAATGGATCGAACAGCAAGATGTGATGGTATAAGGGAAAGAATACATGCTTTTATAGAGGGATGGTCCCCCACGTGCTGCATTGACACTGAGCAAACCTTCTGGGCATACTTTCCAACAAGGTTTTGACACACAGCTTTGGAGCTGTTTTACTTCAGCAAGCTCATGATGGGAAATTTGATGTGCTGCAGTGCTGATTTCGAGTGCTGCATTGACACTGAGCAAACCTTCTGGGCATACTTTCAATAAGGTTTTGACACACAGCTTTGGAGCTGTTTTACTTCATCAAGCTCATGATGGGAAATTTCATGTGCTGTAGTGCTGATTTCGAGTGCTGCATTGACACTGAGCAAACCTTCTGGACATACTTTCAATAAGGTTTTGACACACAGCTTTGGAGCTGTTTTACTTCATCAAGCTCATGATGGGAAATTTCATGTGCTGCAGTGCTGATTTCGAGTGCTGCATTGACACTGAGCAAACCTTCTGGACATACTTTCAACAAGGTTTTGACACACAGCTTTGGAGCTGTTTTACTTCATCAAGCTCATGATGGGAAATTTCATCCCATTCACTTCATGAGCAAGAAGACTACTCCTCAACAAGAGAAGTGTTGTTCTTACGAATTGAAAGTACTGGCTGTAATCGAGGCTTTGCGAAAATTTCGCTACTGCTTGTTGGGTACTAAGTTCAAAATAGTGACGGATTGCGCTGCATTTCAGAGGACTGTGCAGAAAAAAGAGCTTACACCAAAAATTGCTCGATGGGCATTGTCACTCGAAGAATATGATTATGAGGTTGTCTATAGATCAGACACCCAAATGAAGCATGTGGATGCCCTTAGCAGGAACATATTGTTGATAACAACTCGTGCAGGAGGAGAATTAACAACCCAAATAGCAGCTGAACAACAGCACGATGATCACATTAAAGCAATCAAAACGCTGTTGGAGAAGGACATGACAGTGAACACTTCATTAAAGGAGGAGTTCTATACAAGTATGAGAATGGGAAATAATTACTAATGGTTCCTCAAGCGATGCAAAATAACATTATTAAAGACGTTCACAACAAAGGTCACTTTGGCGCTGCCAAGACAGAGGAAATTCTTAAGCAGCAGTTTTTTATTCCTAATGCAAGAAAACAGGTTGAAATCGTCATTTCTAATTGCGTACAATGCATCCTCTGCAATAGAAAACGCGGAAAAGGCGAAGGGTTTCTTAATCCAGTGCTGAAAGACAACGTTCCACTTGGGACTTACGATATCGACTTTTTGGGACCCCTTCCAACAACAAATAAGAGATACCAATATATATTCTCGGTAGTCGACGCCTTTACAAAAATTTTCTGGTTGTACGCAGTGAAATCTACCTCGGCTAGGTGATGGAATAGAAAAGCTGAATTTTCAACAAGCTGCGTTTGGAAACCCATCACAAATAACTTCCGATTGGGGATCAGCGTTTACATCGAAGGAATTCACTGATTATTGTACTGATCAGGGAATTGAACATTGTAAAATAACAACCGGAATTCCCAGAGGCAATGGGCAGGCAGAAAGGATGATTGGTCTGCTGATTCCTGTTCTTGTCAAACTTTCAATAGGGAAGCCTAGCAAATGGTTCAAATATGTTCCAAGTCTACAAAGTATCATAAACAGTACACCATCCAGACGTACGAAGCATACGCCATTCAAACTAATGATTGGCATCACGATGAAAAGTAAAGAAGATCTGAAAATAAAAGATATACTGGAAGAAGAGCATGAAAAGTCCATGATGAAGGAGAGAGAAGAATTACCAGAACAAGCAAAAGACAATATTTTCAAATTGCAACAAGAAAATAAACGTCAGTATAACAAAGGGAGAAAAAAAATCTAGAGTGTACAAAGTAGGAGATCTAGTGGCCATTCAGAGTACGCAGTATGGAGTTGGGCTTAAGCTGAAACCTAAATTTTTGGGATCCTATCGAGTTGTAAAAGTGTCTCCTAATGACAGATATGTCATTGAAAAAGTGGGAGATCATGAGGGTCCAAGCCTAACTACTTCAGTAGCTGATTACATGAAACCCTGGCCCACTGGCCAACAGTAAAAAAAATGTACTATAAACTTTTTTCCTCTTTTTTTTTTGTTTAGATATGCGAGAATGTTATGGCCTGTTTACTGATGATGAAGACGACGAATTTCGAGGACGAAATTACAGTCAGGATAGCCGATTGTGGGATTGTGCGACGAGCGCGCCAAAGCCTGATACGTCCGCAGCAGTAACGCCACCTAGAGGAAGCGACCGCAGCAATGAGACAGATGTTCCCCACACACCGAAGCTAGCAGTTGGGCAGACGACCCATGACTTTTTAGGCAGATGGCTTCTTAGTTGTCGGATATTCTTAATTGTTAAAGATGTTTGTAAATATAATGTAAATACATTAATTGTGTACGCTACTTAGATGCATATGAATCATTTATTGTAAGCAGTGATTTTTTTTTTAAAGCGGTGTAAAATCAGTATTCTGTGTTTTGAAACACTAATCTATTGACATTAATTTGTCTACACGGATAACACATTTATTTTTAACTCAAGTTCCATTATTCCACGTCGTATTTTTCCCTTTGGGGATTGATCTAGGACCGTCGTTGTGTTGCTCTAAAACGACGTCAATTAGAAATTACCAAATTACCGTTATTCCACGAATTTTCGAGAATAAATGCGTTTGCTTCAAACTATTTTAGTCGCGAAATCCATGACGATTTTATTTTCCATCCACGCATTGATGATGAAATTCGAAAGCATCGTAAAACAGGTGCAAGAATGCCACAAGTAAAACATATTCATAGGTAATTTGGTAATTTTAGTTAACGTCGTACTAGAGCAACGCAACGGGCTATTGACAACAGTCCGGGATCAGTCCCTTAAGGGAAAGATCCGAGGACAACACTTCGTTATTTTGAACCACGGTCAGATGACGAAGGAACACCTGAGCTGGCACTCCACTCTCCAAACTTCCACGCCAACCCAACGTGAGGACTTTCGGCCACGACAGATTTAAGGTGCACCAGCCGCCTCTACACCATACGTTTACAAACATCCATGCCCGGACCCGGATTCGAACCAGGAACCTTCCGATCTAGAGGCTATAACACCTTAACCACTATACCGGTTGGTCAGTATATTCATAGGTAAAACAAGCGTAAGACTATACGTCGAAAATGAGCCATTTTTCCTGAAAATGAACGTTTGGGAATACTCATAATCAAACCAAAACTCGAAATCGCATTCTGTCGTAATAACCTTGTTGAAAAAACTTTTGTAGTCTCTTACAGCAGAAGTACAATGAATATGAAAAGGTGTGTATGGATATAATCATGTATATATATATGCGACCGAAGTAAATTGTAGAAGCTATGAAAAAGTTAAAACGATATTAAAATTTATTTTCCGCATAGTACTTAAATGATGCCTGCTTTCATTTAAGAAAAACAAGTGATTAGTCAGATCACTTCTTAATTACTCTCTAATTAATTCAGCCCGAGGAACGGCGGGTAATTATGCTTTTTTCATACCTTCTTTTTTTAATTTTTATATAATTTCGGCTTCGATCTAGATAAGCGTTTTAGATTTTTTGTATGAAGATAAAAATTATATACTTCTCAAGAAAAAAAGTGCATTTTTTCAGAAATCATCGAAACTTAACTGCGCCCAATTTATTTTTGAACTGTCTGTAAGTTTACGTCGCATTGAAGCAACACAACGGGCTATTAAACTTTTCTTGAGACGTATGCAGTTGCTTGACTATGATTAATGATGTGTCACAGCGAATATAAAAAAAGGATTATGGTTATCAAATAGCAATTCTAAGCAAGAGTTTATCATTTCTTGGCAATAAAAGAAAGTAGGCAAAAGAATTAGAGTGTCATAAAAAAAATCTTTCAGTTCCTTAACTTTTTAGGTCGACCAACTGGTATAGTGGTTAAGATGTTAGCCTCTGAATATCGAAAAGTTCCTGGTTCGAATCCGAGTTAGTGCATGGATGTTTGTAAGCGTATGGTGTAGAGGCGGCTGGTGCACCTTAAATCTGCCGTGGACGAAAGTCCTCACGTTGGGTTGGTGTGGATGTTTGGAGATTGGGGTGCCAGCTCAGGTGTTGCTTCGTCATCTGACCGTGGTTCAAAATTACGAGGTGTTGTCCTCAGATCTTTTCCTTAAGGGACTGATCCCAGACCGTCGACAATAGCCCGCTGTGTTGCTCTAGTACGACGTTAATTGAAAATTACCAATTACCTTAACTTTTTAGTTCACGAACGTAGTACTATGGTTGGTAATGGTAGTTTTTTAGTTAACGTCGTACTAGAGCAACACAACGGGCTATTGAGGACGGTCCGGGATCAGTCTTTTAAGGTAAAGATCCGAGGACAACACCTCGTATTTTTGGTAATTGGTAATTTTTAGTTAACGTCGTACTAGAGCAACACAACGGGCTATTGACGACGGTCCGGGATCAGTCCCTTAAGGGAAAGATCCGAGGACAACACCTCGTCATTTTGAACCACGGTCAGATGACGAAGCAACACCTGAGCTGGCACCCCACTCTCCAAACTTCCACGCCAACCCAAAGTGATGGTTTGTCAGCAGAGAACCTCGATTAGATGAAGCAAACAATTATTTTACTGAAACATTACATTTACTCCTCTGAAATATTAAACAGCCAGCAAGTATTCGAAAAAAGGCTTAGAATCTTAAAAGCGAGCGATACTGCTTAGGTATTCCTGAAGCTGGAGAAGTAAATATTTTTACAGTTCTCTGCATTCATAAAAGATGCTGTCGGGGGTAAAAATAGATTTTTAACTTTAAAATGAATAATTTATGGAATGTCAAACGGAGCAGGTATGATTTCGTCGTCTTCTGCATCCACCCGGTCTTGTTTATCTTACTAAGTAAGTTTCTTTGTTTAGTGTAATATGTTTGTACTAGGGGGCCCGCCCCCTGCTCGCTAACGCTCGCCAACCCCCGAAGAATTGCTTCGCAATTCTCATTGGTTCGCTGCGCGAACCTATGCTCGCTTCGCTCGCATCAATGAAGACACGTGTCCTAGCAGAAGGGATTGATTACAAAATAAGATATTCCAAAAAAATATTTTTCAAATCTAAATTTGTTGCATTACATAAAAGATATATACAGTACCTCTGGAATCAGAATTTAAATGAAAACTTTGAGCAAATTTTTACTCGCAATGTGGACGCTGCTTTGGAAATTGAATACCCAGCATGTTGTTTGTGTGTACATTTCCCCAGTACTCGAGCCACCCATACACTTTTTGACTGAGTTTGTTGTCGAAAGTTGTAGTGCATGCGTCTTGTTGTACTATAATTGTTAGCCTTGAAAAGGACCGTTTTTTAAATAGCCCTGAAAAGATCCTCCGATTTCTTAGATTTCTATTACAAACCGCAACAGCTCATCTAAAATTCACTTTTTTCAATAAAATTTCATCCGATAACACTATAGATTCAAATGAGTCGCGAGACTCCTAGTAAACAAACAATCGCACAATGTTGCCAAAACGCGGTAACAAATAACGTCTTTTTTGCGTGCCACGTAAGAGAAATATATATATATATATAGATTCTTTTTAGTAAAAATATGGTAATTGGTAATTTTTTAGTTAACGTCGTTCTAGTTCAACACAACGGGCTATTGACGACGGTCCGGGATCAGTCCCTTAAGGGAAAGATCCGAGGACAACACCTCGTAATTTTGAAACTCGGCTAGATGACGAAGCACCACCTGAACTGGCACCCCACTCTCCAAACTTCCACGCCAACCCAACGTGAGGACTTTCGGCCACGACAGATTTAAGGTGCACCAGCCGTCTCTACACCATACGTTTACAAACATCCATGCCCGGACTCGGATTCGAACCAGGAACCTTCCGATCTAGAGGCTAACACCTTAACCACTATCTCACGTTGGGTTGGCGTGGAAGTTTGGAGAGTGGGGTGCCAGCTCAGGTGTTGCTTTGTCATCTGACCGTGGTTCAAAATTACGAGGTGTTGTCCTCGAATCTTTCCCTTAAGGGACTGATTCCAGACCGTCTTCAATAGCCCGTTGTGTTGCTCTAGTACGACGTTAACTAAAATTACAATTACCGAGGACAACACGAAGTAATTTTCAACCACGGTCAGATGACGAGGCAACATTTGTACTGGTACTCTACTCTCCAAACGTCGACACCAACCCAACGTGAGGACTTTTGGCCTCGACAGATTTAAGGTGCACCAGCCGCCTCTACACCATACGCTTACAACCATCCATGTACTGACCCGGATTCGAACCAGGAACCTTCCGATCTAAAGGCGAACACCTTAACCACCAGACCGGTTGGTCGGCGCAAATCGTGTGGGATTACAGCGATTATCGATCGCGATTAGGCGATTTGTTTTAGCTCCTATACCCAATCGACTCAAGTCGATTCGCCAGCCCACGGGTTCGACACATCTACGATCTCCGATTCCGCCCACATACTTCGTCCATTTCACAAGATGGTTGAGGTCGGATGACCGTCCTTCCATCGCAGGTGTGTTAGGTAGTTGCTAGGTAGGTAATATTCAACTACCTACCACACCTTAAGGTACGAAGTTGAATTACGTCGCCCTGGAATAACACAACGGACTATTGGGACGGATCGGGATCAATCCCGAGTGCAACAACTTCGTATTTTTGAACCACTGTCACATGAGAAGTTAACCTTTACACTGCGGCACATAGAGAATTGTGACCGCTAAAATGTCGTTTACGCCAGCGGCATGGTATTGATCTGTGTACGGTGGATGTTATCCCCTTTCAAGGGACCGCAGGCATCGATCACCATTTACGAGCTGTCAGCGAATGATCTTCTAGAGCAGGGATTCCCAACCGGTGGTACGCGTACCACTGGTGGTACGCGGTAACGTTTCAGGTGGTGCGCAAGGATAATACGAGCGACCCAAATATTCTACGACGTTTGTTCGATTTTTTAGTATGGACAACTACGTTATAGGAAAAATGGGATTATATGAAATCAATTTTGTGATTAGCGTTTTTATTACATTGTAATAAATGATGCTAACAGTTGCACATTATTTAAAGAGACACTTTGTTGCTGATTATCTATTTCTATTCAACGGCTATCTCGGCGAAATTAAGTTGATATATCTCCCTGTCAAATCGTTTTACGTATTCCTTTATATGTATGTATGAGAAATACGCACGAGGTAATTCGAGATGATTCGCACAAGATAATTATTTGTTTTTAGACCTGTGAGTAAAAAATGAAACTGCAATTTTCAATAATCGTTTTACTTTTTCTTTTATTAAAACATTATTCATACGAAATACACGTGTATTAATCATAGAATATCAAGCTTTCTTAGTATTTTAATTGAAATAAAACAAGCCATTGGGCACTTTTCTGACATTAGATATATGTTTCTAAAAATATATAGGACTGGTGGTACGCCAAAAATTTCTAAAAATTTCAAGTGGTACGCAGTTATTAAAAGGCTGGGAACCCCTGTTCTAGAGAATCCCTCCTTTTGTTCGATACCCTACTCTGTTGACCGTGAGGTGTGAACGCTTTGGGGGAAAGGTAGAAGGTCTTTCCGGTGATATCTCTCTAGCGCAAAACGATACGCCACGCAATACTACGAAAGGAAAGCGTTAGTCGTAAATGCCACATAAGACTCTATCGTTCAAATTAGGTATTTATGTAGGGGGGGGGGGTTCGGACACGCAGGCGAAAGAGCTGGTCTGTGAGACGATTGAAAAGATCTAATCGACGCAGCGTAATGGTTAACTCCTGAACTGAATCCCACTCTCCAAACTGCCTCACCAACTTGAGGACATTTGAGGCCACGGCAGATTTAGCGTGCAATTTCCTCCGTGTACCCGACGGTCTTTGGTTGGGGCGAGGGTTCAGCAACAGACTACGTTTATAAAGGTTTCAACGATCTTGGCGCTTATTTCTTGGCGCACTTCTAGTGGTGAGTTAGGGACAGTAATGGCAACCCATCTGTATTAAGATTATTGCGGCAACCTCGGCAAGCGGAAAGTTTAAATTTTCGTTTTGAATATTCCAGAAAAATCTTTCAAAATCCGTTAAACTGTCCTTTGATTTCATTGGTTCAATTCGAAATGATTCCTTCCTTGGCGACTTTAGAAGTGCACCCAAAACAGTGCCAAAGCCGTTGTCACCGCTATAAACGTAGTCTGAAGCTGTATCCTCGACTCAACTAAAGACCGTTGGGTACACGGAGGGAATTACACGTTAAATCTGCCGTGGCTGTTAACTCTACCAACGGACTACAGCGGCCCCTATTATAGGCCCTAACGAGGATCCGAGGTACCTCAGTGGTCTTTTCTTTTTACACGGGGCTTACTGTCTTTTTAAAACACGGAGGTCCCGTTCCTGAGATACCCAAGCGATCTATTACTTCTTTCATCCTACCCCCTACTCTATTTTCTCCAATACCTCCCCCTCTTCCAAGACATTTTTTACTTGAAGTTGTCTGTCTTGTGCTTGGAAGAGGAGTCGAACAATTACATAGATTTGTGTTTGACCCCCGATGATAAAAATGGGCGTCTCGCTTTCTCACCATAGAGGAAATATAAAAGTGAAGTGGACATTGGTTACTTATGTGCCTAAGATCATGTGACCAAACTAGTAGTAGCGTGATCATTAGACTATTTTCGTCTGCCGGGTGGAAACGAACATTCATCTCATTGGACCTCGAAAGGGAAGAAAACGCCCATCTATTGAATTTTCATCTGATTGGTCCGCGATATACAACAGTTGACTTCATCGATTTCATCATTCTCCATAAAAATGCGCCTGACCTGGTGGTGAAAGTGTTAGCCTCTAGATCGGAAGGTTCCTGATTCGAATCTGGGTCAGTGCATGTATGTCTGTAAATGCATGGTGTAAAGGCGGCTGGTGCACCTTAAATCTGTCGTGGCCGAAAATCCTCACGTTGGGTTGGTGTGGAAATTTGGAGAGTGGGGTGCCAGCTCAGGTGTTGATTCCTCATCTGACCATGGTTCAAAATTACGCGGTGTTGTCCGGGGATTTCTTGTGTTTGGCCAAGCATGGCCAAATACAAGACTTGCGATGGTCTATGCGAACATCAGACTCAAACCAAACAAATCGTCCTAAATTCAAATTTTACCTTTTCGATACCCTTTCGCTTCTCTTCCACGAAACGCAGATACATCAAACAAAAAATAAATCCATGTCATTTCCGAAATTCTTTGGTATCGTAAACCAAAAACACGAGAAGCGTATTCCATATTTTATGAGAAAAACCCCCACTTGCTTCCTGTCCAAAGCATTGCTTTTCAGAGAGGCAAAAGACCATTTGGGAAAACTTCAAAGAATTCTATTTCCTGATCCTGTGTGTGTGGAAAGTGGGTACGGATTCCTTAGAAATCAAATATAATGTTTCCAGAAGCGCATATGTGTGTCTGAATCTATTCGGACAGAGATGAATTATCGGGATGATTTATTGCCCTCAATGCTTCGTCCGGTCCTTAATAGCGTCGGCATTTTGAAGGAAAGAGAAATGACTGTTTAGTACTACTCAGTTCATCCAGAAAGAATGTCTGATGGGTTCACAGCGGGAGTATCAAACTTGTGGACCGGCAACCCCGATAAAAGAAGGGTCCATCTTTGTTTCATGAAATAAAAACCACCACCCTCTTCTTTCGATATGAGCCGTCAGGGCACATCTTTAGTTGTTTACGCGCATCATAACCTCGAGATACCCGAGAGATCTTTCATTCCTTTCGATTAATCCCTCACCTACTCTTTTGTGGAGTTAGGTCAAATATAACCCTCGATCCATAAAGCCCCAAAGTACTAAGTTCCCGTACCTAAATTTTTATTTTTCAATTTTAAAATTTTTTTAATTTTCTGGTTTTTTTACACTAAATATATTTTTTGTTCAGTAAATGTTTGAACTATTTATTCTTACGTATTCCTGGAAGTTCACCTTTTGATCAATGCAACTTTTAAGTGTCACTATATTTTGTTGGGGTAATTAGTGGGAGTATTTGGTAAATGTAACTATCAAAACGGGGTTATTGTAAACATGGTATTAGAAAAGTAAAAATACCATTGGAGTTCCTTCTACTGTCATGACTACTGCTAATGCTGTTACTTGTTCACAATATTCAATATTAGGAGGAAAATCGTTGTTTACAATTACCCCTGAAAGTAGGGGTAATTGTAAACACGTAGGGTAATTGTAACAGCCGAGTACGGTGTTAAATTTCTTTTCTGGAATCTTCGTACTAGTTAAATATTAAAGTAGAATAGTGACAAGTTAGTTTAGTAGGGTGAACAATGTTTAATTACTTTATCAAATTCAAGAATTTTAAAATAGGAATTGAAAGTGAACATACAAATTTTGTTTACAATTACCCCGCCTTACCCTACAAGTGAATCATTTGTTGAAAGCACTGATTTTTTTCGCTTTGTAAATGCGCTGTAAAATAAACCTTCTGTTTGTTAAAAAATTGTAATCGATTGAGTTTGATTTGTCTAAACTGATGACATTTATTAGTAACACAAGTTCCGTTATTCCACATGCCGTAACATTGGACAATATGCATGTTTTTCAAATTCATTTTGAAATGAAAGAGCACGAAAAACCACGTAGGAAAATGCCACTTAAACTGCAATCTGACGACATTGATTATATTTAAAACGCTTTTTAAATTGCTCTGACGTCGCTTTCAACAAAAAAATTCAGTCAATGACTATTCTTGCCTGTGACGTCATCGTACAAGTTTTTCCCATCGAGCGTTCCTTGAACTGTGTTGTGTCTATGGGTATCTTTTTAGTAGTCTTATTTTTTACAGATTTTTGATAAATTCAGCAATGGAAGATTCGAAAATAGTTTAAAAAAAAGAATTACAAATATTGTATTGTTCCGTTTGTGTCATAATTCGACGATTAAAACACCAAAAAAGTATTTTTTGTTGTACCAAAATATGAATAAGTTCGTAGAAGATGGTGAAGCGTTATGAAAAGAGATGAAAAGAAAAACAAAAAGCTGTATTCTACTTCTTGCTTTCATTGCTGTGAAGATCATTTTTCGGTAAGTTTAAAATACCAAAAATTATTTGTATTTTTAATTAAAAATTGCGTGATTTAATCTTGTGGATGACTACTAGTGTTTTTGCTAAAACGAAAACATTCTTTCTGTATTAAGTCACTCATAATGCAGAATTTCTTGCTTCATGAAAAAGAATTTAATAAATAAATATATTAATACTATATATTTATAAATAAAAAAACTGGTTTAAAAATATAGAGACAGCTAACATCAATAAACATACAATTATTATACTCATGATAATTAATTTGCAGTTATGCATACACTTGGTAAAATTGTGTCATATTTCTTCTTTAAACTGAATGATAAGTATTATGGAATAAGTGTCATTAGAATTAAGATTTATAATTAAAAAATAATTCTTCTAAATTTGAAATTTAAACTTTAGTAGTATTTTTTACATTATAAATGTATATAAATATAATTATTTTAAAAGTGAAAAGTCTGAATAAACGTAATATTAATTTATTAAAAAAAAAACCATTGTACAAATGTTTTTATTAAAAATAAGAAACTAAAGTTAAAAACTAGTGTCAACAAAATTTGATAAATAGTGCTACAAGTCAAAATTTTTTATTTATAAATTACTTTATTTTATAGTTGGAGAATAACATGGAAAACTACTGGGAGTATCGTCTCTCTTGCAGTACGAAGCAACATAGCTTTCACCTCATTTGTTTATCATTAAAACTAATATTTTTAAGTAATTAAGAATTTTGTATTAAATTTGCATAATTTTATAAAACTGCAGGGCTTTAAATTCTTGCAATTTCAATCAAATTATCACACTACCTTCTTCATGGTTTAATATGTTGGACTATCAAATGTTGTGTTCAATATTTAATGCAGTTGAAATTCTCGCAACAAGTTTCTCTCACATATTATTTTTGGATCATCCTTTAGTACATTACGTTTTAGCGCTTAAATATATTTTAAAAATTATTGTTAATTAACAAAAATAATTTTGCTAAAAAATTAACGTAGAAAATTAATTTTAAATTAGCTTTCAAAATTCACTATTTTGAAACCCCTACAATTTTAATCTTCTTTGAAATTATTTTCCTAATATAAAGCTCTTATTTGATATACTATTGTAATTATCTATGTAATTATCTTAAAACAAAGAACATACAGGGTATATAAAAGCACTGGTAACGACAGGGACAAGGAGGCATATCAGAAAGCCAGAAAGGAGTTTAAAACTATTAGTCGGAAGCAAAAGGTGTCCTTGGAGGAAAAATTAGCAAGGGAAATAAATATAAACCCAAAAGAATTTTTTGCATATGCAAGTGGTAAAAATAAATTTAGCACTACACTGGGCCCGTTAGAGGGGAAGGAAAGTGAATTAATTCAAGACGAGGTGGGAATGGCAAACGTGTTAAATGACTTTTTTCTGGGGGTTTTCAATGGTAACTATAGTTTAAAAAAGGATCCCAAGGATGGAGCCTTTGCAGGGGGTATAATTATAGAATGCAAATTCAACAGGGAAGAAATAGTACATCAGTTGAAAAGAATTAAGCCATCTAAAGCACCAGGACCAGACGATATTTATCCGAGAGTACTAGTGGAATGCGCGGAAGAACTGGGGGAAGTAATTCACACGATATTTAATTCAACATATAGCACAGGTTGGGTGCCAATGGATTGGAAGTTGGCCAACATAACTCCAATTTTCAAAAAGGGAATACAAAGTGATCCGGGCAACTATAGACCAGTAAGTCTAACATCAGTAATTTGCAAAATATTTGAATCTCTGTTAAAAAAGCATATAATGTTATACTTGGAGGAGGGGGGACTGTTATCAGAGAATCAGTATGGGTTTAGGAAGGGCAGATCCTGCTCTACAAACCTTTTGAAGATCTACGGAAAAAATTACTGAGGAGCTGGATAATAAGAGCAGTGTGGATATCATGTACATAGATTTTCAAAAGGCTTTTGATAAAGTACCTCATGAGGCATTACTGTTTAAATTGGAAAGGCTGGGGATTCAGGGAAAAACATTGATATGGATAAAGAATTGGTTATTGGGTAGAAAGCAGAGAGTGCAGGTAAAAGGAAATTATTCACAGTGGACAGAAGTTATAAGTGGGGTGCCTCAGGGATCAGTATTGGGACCATTTTTATTTATAATTTTCTTAGATGATATAGGTCAGGGGATTAAGAATACAATCAGTATATTTGCAGATGACTTAAAAATAGGGGGGACAGTGGATGCCAAGTTACAGATAGAGAATTTACAAGAGGATTTTGAAAAGATATCTGAATGGGCTGTAAAATGGGGTATGTCATTTAATGTAGTGAAATGTCAAGTTCTGCTTATGGGTTACAGGAACAGTGGAGCCGAGTACTGTCCGCAGGAGTAAAGGTAAAGGAGGGAGAAACAGCCAAGGATCTTGGGGTGATAATTCACAGGGATTTTAAAATGGGTCACCAATGTTCAGCTGCGGGTAAAAAGGCTAATAGGTTATTGGGGTATATTAAAAAGACTAACTTCAAGGGATAAGAATATAATCTTGCCGTTATATAAGGGCTTAGAAAGACCACATCTAGAATAAGCTGTACAATTATGGGCTCCATATATGAGAAAGGATATAGAATTAATTGAAAGGGTTCAGCACAGAGATACATAAATAATAAAGGGGATAGCAAATCTCGACTATAACGAACGTTTAAGTAAGCTAAACATGTATACAGTGGAAAGAAGAAGAAGAAGGGGGGATTTTATTCAGCTTTTCAAGTTGGTAAAACAAGGGAACATATAGGGCTTAAATTTCAATAGGGATAACAGAACAAGGGACCATGGGTATAAATTGAATAAGACACATTTTAATCGGGATTTAAGGAAAAGCTACTACTTTAACAGGGTAATAGACAAATGGAACGCATTGCCAGAAAATAGAGTTAATTCAAAGGGAGTGTACGAATTTAAGACACAATTGGATAGTCAGTGGGAATTGGAGAATTCATAAACAAAGGACCAGCCTTGTTGGGCTTGAGCCTGTAGCTGGTCGTCAATATTTGTATTTGTATTTGTATTTGTAAAAAATCTATTTCAGAATGAATTGTGTTACCTATTAAGGAAAAGAGAACAACTAAAAACATTCTATTTTCTCAAGTACAACTTTTTGATAATAGCACTACTCTTTAAAAGCAATATAAAAATACACTTTTTTAAAAATAAATATGTTGTACAAAATATTATCTTACTCTTCGCTTTTACGACTTTCATTTCTTCTCCCATAAAATTTGGATGGTTTCCCAGAAAAGAAAACATGTATATACCATCCAATTTAGGTAGATTATCCGACTGGCCTTTTACAAAGCCTTGTTCAACAGTCGTCATTTTTAAAGAAGAAATCTGTATAATAATAATGCAAAGACTATAATGCAACACAATTATTAAAAAAATAAAATTAGCGTAAAATCAGTGAAAGCAACATGAAATACATGCAGCCGGCAAATGTAGTCAGAGATTTCATGTACAATGACGTCACACCAAGCTCCACCCCGTTTTCAGTCACGTGACTTTGACGCGTTTTTTAGTCGCTTACAACGTTTAAATTAAAACTTTTTGTGATTTTTAAAGTTGATTTTCGGTTTGTTCATGAACGAATTTATAAAATAGGTACCATTTTAGGACGTTTTGTGACATAGTGCATATTCCCTATTTAATTTTTAGCCCCATTTGACAAATATAATGGGGGTTAATATGCAGACTATCATACCCACAGGGTTCTAAAATATAAGTGTACCAAATGTGGTTTAGATTAGTCAAACGGTGTAGTTTTGTATAGAGAACACACAAACGCCAACTCTGCCTTAAATATCTAACAGAAGCTCCATGATTACACATGCCGCTGAATTGAATTTTCAAGAAAAAGTACGTTTGCTTCAAATTAAATTAGTCACGAATGCCGTAATAATTGAATTTACCATCGTCTCATATTGATGATGAAATTCGAAAACATCGTATACCAAGTGCAAGATAGCCACAAGTAAAACATATTCATAAAAGAACTAAGTGCAAGATTATCCACCAAAAATTCGGCATTTTTACTGAAAATGAATGAACGGAGATATTCGTAATCACTCCAAAACTCAAAATCAATTTCTGTAGTATTCAACTTAGAAAAAAAAACTTTATGCAGAAGACGGCGAATATGAAATAGATTATATGGATGGATACATCATGTATGCATATTTGCGTCCGAAGTAATTTGAAGAAGCGATTTAGAAGTTAAAATGACATTAAAAATCATTTTTCCGTACACTTTAATGATGCATTCTGTTATGAGAAAAATTGACTAGTCTGATCATTTTTCAATCACAATGTAATTAATTCAACCAGAGCGATGCCTAGTAATTCTGCTAGTCTATATATATAATTCTCTTACATGGCACGCAAAAAAGACGTTATTTGTCATCGCGTTTTGGCAACACCGTACGATTGTTTGTTTACCACGAAGTCTCGCGCGTCAATTGAATTTATAGCGTTATCGGATAAAATTTTATTGAAAAAAAAATGAATATCAGTCGAAATTGTTGCAGCTTACAAACGACATGTTGGGTATTCGATTTCCAAAGTAGCGCTCACATTTCGAGTCAAAATTTGCTCAAAGCTTTCATTTGAATTCCAAATTGTTCGAGTTCTGATTCCAGAGGTACTGTATAATTTTCTGTAGGACAACAAATTTATATTTAAAAAATATTTTTTTGGAATATCATATTTTGTAAACAATGTCTTCATTAATGCGAGCGAAGCGATCAAGGTTCGCGCAGCGAACCAATGAGGAGCAATCCTCCGGAGGTTGGTAAACGTTAGCGAGCAAGGGGCGGGTCCCATAGTATATATTTTGAAAAGAAAAGAAATAAGGCTCAAAATAGAAATGTATTCGAATTTAAATTAAGTAAAAATAGTTTTTGGAAAAATAATTGATTTTTCAGCAGATCTGTTAAATGTAATTGTGACGCTCAATCTATACTGCTGTTTGTAAAAAATGCAACACCATGAAGGAGTCATAAGAATTAAATGAAATTTAATACACAAATGGCTTGTATTAGTAAAAATAAACGAATAAATTTTCAAAGCTAAAAAACAATATTAAGTGTCCGAAATCAGTATTTGGTGTAGCCACAACGACTTCGGGCTCTAGCACTTCACGGACGTACCTGTTGCTATTCAGATTACTCTCAATTCTTAGCAGCTGAGATCGTCCATGATACGAAATCGCACCCCAGACCATAACTCCGGGTGTTCGGCCACTATGACTTTCGATAACGCACTCTGGAAGGCAGCGTTCACCGGCATAGCGTCTAACACGAATGCGGCCATCATGGTTCCACAAATTAAAGCGGAATTCGTCAGAAAAGACAACTTGTTGCCAATCAGCCCGCCAGGCTCTGTGCACATGATGAGCCCATTGCAGACGCAGCCGTCGATGGTTTGACGTGAGGGGATCCTGTATAAATGAATCCTTGCACGCAGTCCAAGGTGCAGCAGACGTTGGCGAATTGACGAAGCCGACATTAGTACACCTGTAGCAGTAGACCAAAGTGCTGCCAACTGCCTGGAGGAAGCTGTACGGTCATTCACCGCCATGTGGACCAGGTGTCTATCATCGCGCGCTGACGTCACCTTCCGTCGTACACTCCCAGTTTTTCGAGTTGTCCGGTGCTCGTCGGTTCACTTCTTCCAAACTCGCATCACTGTGGAACTGTTCAGCTGCACACGAGCTGCTATTGCGCGATAGGAAAATGCTCCTTCACGAATGCCGATGAATCTTCCCCGTTCAAACTCCGTAAGTTGTTGAAATTTCATCCTATTTCGTCGTGGAGGCATACTTAGGTCTCACTAAAAGTTCGCCACTAAAAAATAACCATGCACTATTTTCAACGTCCCGCTACAGCCCTCTATTTATACGCTTTTAGCATCAGTTCAGAGGGCGCTGCTCACACCACGGATGCGTGGTGGTTCTGAAACTTTACATCTTTGCATAACATCCTATAATTGACATTTGCTGCAAATTTCATTTCATTCGGATGAGTCCTTCATGGTGTTGCCTTTTTTACAAACAGCAGTGTACTTTCCACCTTCTCCCAAACTATCAAACAATGGTTGATTTATGTATAGTTAATCAGATGTTTTAACAAGTAACACACATCTAAGTATGCAAACAAAGGAATGTAAAATAACGTACAATATGGTGTATCATAGTTAGAGCATTGCATTGACATATGTTTAATTTGTTTTATAAGATACTTGTACAAACACATAAGCACAAACACGAACATGAAAGGGAAGGCGTACAGACAGACTTACGCGACCAATTTCAGTCACTAAATGAATACTAGAACTCACAGTATACAGTTTCATGAAAATATATGCAACCGTTTAGACGTAGCATGGGTACACATACATACATACAGACAGACAGACAAAAAGATGAACAGACAGAAAGATGGACAGATAGATGGAGAGACAGAAAGATGAACAGATATATGGACAGACAAAAAGATGAACAGATAGATGGACAAACAGAAAGATGGACAGATAGATGGAGAGACAGAAAGATGAACAGATGGATGGACAGACAGAAAAATGAACAGATAGATGGACAAACAGACAACAAACGCGCAAGAAATGGATTTAGCTTCAGAAAGGCCCAAAACGTATAAAAAATTGAAATGGGTTGAAAACATTCAACGTACCTAAAAACCAACACTCCATTCTTATTTAAAAAGATAATCACACAACGATCAACTTCGGTATTCGAAGAAAAATTAATACAAATTCAGTTTTGCCAAACTCATTTGTTCACAAAACGAAGATTTAGAAGAATCACATAACGAACAACGTTGAAATTCGAATACTAATTAATACAAATTTTAAGTTACCAAACTCACTCACAAAACATGTCTAAGAGCTTGGTGGCATTCTTAATAAGGCAAGAAACTCCGGGAAAATAGACCATGTGTCTGTACCAACTGAGCAGATTATCAGGGCTGGATGCTAGCCTCACTCGAATATACGGGGAGGGTCTGTGCTTATGGTACACATGGCGCATGACAAACAAGATTAGTCAATCATAGTAATTAATTACTTGAAGCTGAAATGATCGAGCATTCGTATACCCTGATTGGCTTTTTAAGGTGTACATCAAAGATGTTAAAATAGAATTTGACGTTTATTTATTTTAAAAATTCGTGAGTTTGCTTCAGGTTTCATCGATTTTCAATTTTTCTGGCCATCACATTTTAATTTTTTTATCAAGGTTTTCCTGTCGTCTTGGATTCCCGCGCCACTCTACCATCACAGCTATTTCCAGGTATGCGATAGATCGTCTCAACAAAGTGGAAAAAACTGTCGAGGTTTTTCGATAACTATTTCAAAACTCACACAATATCTTCTTTTATCAAGGCAGGTTTGAAATAAATCCAATAACGGAAAAACAGTCTGCTCCAGAATTCAATGATAGCTGTCAAGTTCATTCTGTTGGAGCATAATAATAAAGACAGGGCTATTGTTTTGGTCACTGGACCGTAGGCAAACACCGTTATGTATTTCCAGTCCGAGAATTGTAAATAAATAAGGCTTTTCTCTCCCCCCAAGAGTGCAAATGCCACGACAAAACCAATTCCCAATTTTCTTTTATCCCCGGAAAAAGAGATAAGAAAGTATATAGATTAGAAAAAAAAAGTGAAAAACGTTTTCGGAATGTTTTAAACATAGAATAGTTTCGTTATAAAAGAAGCCATATAGCAGTGAAAAGATAAACAAAATTTCCTTAGGACTTATATGTATGAAAATGGATGTTTGTTTTTCTCATCTGAAATAAAAGAAGTTGTCCAAAGACATTTGATATTTGTTCTTTTTTTTTGGGGGGGGGGGATTTTTGTTTTATACACACTGAAATTTATCTGGATAGTACTTAAAAATATTTTTCACTCTTGAATTTCAGATATTAAAAAAGATGGAGGATTCGATATAAAAATGAACTCTAACACTTTTATCCCTTTAATTCTTAATCTTTAATTCTTTTCTCTCTTTAATCTTATGATATTTTAAAGTTCTTTTCAAAAAATGCTTTAGTAAGACCTTTTATTTATTTACCTTTTGAATAAATAAAAGGTCCAAATAAAAATATTTTCTCCTTTTGAATTTCAGATATTATAAAAGATGGAAGTTTCATTATAAAAAAGAACTTTAACTTATTTTATCCCTTTAATTTTTAATCTATGATATTTCAAAGTACTGAAACGAAAATATTTTTATTATTACCTTTTATTTATAATTTTTTAAGTGCGCGGGTTCAAGTCTTCTGAGATTACAAAATAACTTATTGTTGATCCCTGAAAAACTTATTTTTAGATTCTCAAATCATATTGTGAATAAATAAAACTGTATAAAAAACGGTGCCAAGAAAGTAGCAATTATCTCCATTGGATATGTTGGTGGTTTAGTGTAGTCTCTTGCTGTGATAGCCTCATTTATAATTGTTAGGTAAAAACTTACATTTCTTTTCGGAATACTACTGCCCAATTTAATATTACTTAAGATTTGACTGTTATGGAATTATAATATTTCTTTTGACATTTGATTATTAAGGACAACCCAAACCACAAATTTCGAAAATATTTTTCAAAATGTGTTTTTTGGTTTATTGGATAAAACGATGCATCAGATATTTAAGAACAAATGGACAGAATTTCAGAATCGAAGGAAATTGCTACCAGCTGCTTTTTACCTTTTATTTGACCTTCCAACTACATAATCGACTGCCAACCGTTGGCTTCGGTTTCCATGAAAACCTCCATTTATGCAACATTATATTATAGTGTATCTACCGATGATTATTCCAAACATTTTAAATACCCTTAAGGTGGTAGACTCCTGGTTTTTCTATCAATCAGCGATAGCTAAATGAGAAAATCCAGGTCATCGTGTGAAACATGTGGTGATGCCATTGAAGGAAACACATTGAAAAAATAGCGCTAAATTTCGTCGCATGCGTATCACTACAAAAAGGTTCGTTTACTGAAAAAAATAGCTGTGTAGCAATTATGTATGCTGACACTGCTAGCTAACACTTAAATTGAATTTATTTACACACACATACACTACAGAAATTACAAGACTTTCACGTACATAAAATATTCGGGACAGGGACATTTTTACTATCACATACTACAGCTTAGCTGCTGCTTGCTCCAGGGTTGGAGTAACACTGTGTAAGTTTTTGTCAGTCCGCTAGGGGGCGTTGTTGGTTCCGTTACAGCTGTAGAAAAAAAAGGTGTGGTTTATACAGTAGTGGATTATTTTAAAATAGTACTGGTAAAATAAAATATTTTTTTTTAGTTCATTAAACAAGAAATGTAAAATTTTTCAGTGAATTATCACAAATCACTCAGTTGTCATCAGAGATAAAACTGGCTTTAAAAATATATATACGAGTTTTCGGTAAAAACGCTTGTTTTGATAAGAGTCTCAATGTAATAGAAATTACTAAAACAAATAGTACTTGTAAAAAGTAAGTTGTTTTCGTTAACTTCTGTTGTATTTTGTACTTAAAATGCGATTATCTCAAAAGCAGTTTTTTTGCAATTTTGCCAAAGTTCAAAGTACTAAAACTTTTTGATATATGCACTTACAGTTGAATTGTTTACATTTTTTAGGTCTTGAATAACTATTCAACAGACACAGGGAAAGGGTTTTTTTATAAATAGTTCATAAAAATTTATAAAAATTAATAAACATAAAAAAATTAAAAAAGTTTTAAATGAAAACCATTAAAAAATTTTAAAAAATCGTTCCTTAGGTCTTTTGCATATACTATAACAATATTGTAGAAATTTATTTCATACAAAAATATTAAAAATTGGTAGAGGAGTAAGGTTTATAAGAAGTGTGTATATCGGCTTAAAAACATATTAAAATCGTAATATAAAATATAATTGCAAATTAAAATTTTTTTTATTGATTATTGATTTAAAATATGTGTTTAATTATCACTAAAAAATTGGTTAGGTAAAATGAATAATAATAATTTTGGGTTTTGCCTTACGGATCTCACTTAATGTGTAAATCTTGTCACGGTTATGCAAATTTTACGCAAAACTTATCACTTGATCTTTCATACTATTATAAAAGTGGGTGCAATCTGTTGTACCAGTATTCCCGCTCTCTCTTGCTTGATCCCGTACTCATTGACTTGATCCTTCTCGATCAAGTTATTAGTCACTATCCGTAGATTGTAATCTTATAATTTCAACTTAAAATTTATTTGTTATCTTTTGAATAAATTCTAGTATAAATTTTTAAAACTTCGTCACGTGTTCTTATACAGAGTACGGCAGAAAGAACGTTCTGATTGGACAATATCGAAGGTCATATGAGATAAAAGATATTCAATTAAAAAATTATTTATTTAAAGAAAATCATATTTTTAGACATCGATCGAATGTGAAATTTTCCGCAGATTTGAAAACCGTTGATATGTTTATTCCAACTTTAACGATCTAGGAGAACGTTCTTTCTGCCGCATCCTTTAATAACTTAACCCATTAACGCCCGAATTATTTCTGCTCAAAATGTTTTCATGATTATCTCAAATCTATGTAATTATGACCCTCTGAATGCAAAAAACCTAGAATTCAATCAATTTGTGATTTAGTTTTAAAATTACAGCCCGTCCTCATTTGAGGACACTGGGCGTTCCGGTGAAAAAAAATCAGGAAATTCAGTAAGGTCAGAATATTCGAAAACTACATGTAATAGATGTAAAAACGGATTAGTTACAGTATTCTATTACATTTTAAGGTAAGATTAATTTTAAACTGTTATTTACTTAACATTTAATGACAATTTATCTCAAACTTAGTAATGTTCAACGCTACAATTTCAGTTTTGTGCGAACTATGACAGTTGATAAAAAGGACAGTTTTTTATGCAGAATGACGAAGAACAAGATGCACATATATAATACATATACAAAATACATACAAATTTACATAAAATATGTATAAATTCTTTGGTTTTGTATGATATTTGGGGAAACACACACACACACACACACACACACACACACACACACACACACACACACACACACACACACACACACACACACACACACACACACACACACACACACACACACACACACACACACACACACACACACACACAAGGAATGCAGAATTAATATTTCAGAATTTGTTGCCAAAGTAACAGACTTATTGTCGTCCCATCTGACTATTAAAATTTAATTTTCCTTGACAAATTTATGCTCATAAAACTATCTTGCTTCTTTTTCTATTTCTTTCCTATATTTCAAAGGACATCTTGCCATTCTGTTGTCTCTTATAGCGCCACAATTTTAGTTTTTGAACACAATTCTAGTCACAGAGGAATTTGGATCTTCGGAATTTTCGATTTCAGCTGTTCCGGCAATATCACGTACTTGAGCTAAAGCTGCACTTTCATCGTTAAAATCCTCTTCATCAGTAATCTCATCTACGTTAGGTGGAATTCCGATTATGTCAGTTTCAATTTGTTCGGAAATTAAATATTCACGAGCTTCTGTAATCGTTAAGAACCTACGAGCCATTATAATTACTTATACTTTGTTTTGCTTTAGGAAAATAGTGACTATTTACCATATAAAAGTCGAAACAATTTTTATTTCAATTACTACACGAAAAAATACAAAAATTATAATGACTTGAAATTTGTATAAAAGTTGGCTGTAACGCCCAGCGTCCTCAATTGAGGACAGCAAAATTGGATGTCATTTTTAAAAACGACATTTTTTTCAAAATAAATTAATTTTCTATTATAAGTTTATATAGTACTCTAATTTGAAATACTAGTAAAAATAAAATGTTTTACCTAGAATTTAGGCGATGTAGCTAGACATAAAGCAAATGCAAGTGTGAGACATGAAAAAACATGAAATGGCGATCCTTATCACGAAGTTCTAAACAACCACATATACTTGGTAATTTGTGGGATTCTTTCTGGTAATACCATCTACCGTCGTGCAGAACAAACAATCGTTTCCGGAAAATATAAAGATTCTACACGCTCTTTTATCCACTGTCCTCAAGTAAGGACGCTGGGCGTTAATGGGTTAAGTTCATATCAGTCTAATAGAAACTGATAGTTTATTTTAACTCACTGCGTGGACACTAAACATGATCTTAAAAGTCAATTAATAATCTGATCTGTGTTCTTGGCTCTTGTATCCGCTTATAAATTGCCATCAAAAGGAACATAGACACGCAGGGACGATTTTTCTGACACAGAAGAGAGAAATACACCAATAGGAATCGAATATGCCTCGCCTACAACCCCGGTTGCTAGGGCAGCGGACGAATCCACTAAATCTTTATGAATACCTTTTGAAGTTCTACGAAAAAATTACTGAGGAGCTGGATAATAAGAGCAGTGTAGATATCATGTACATAGATTTTCAAAAGGCATTTTATAAAGTACCTCATGAGTAGAGCTCGGATAGATATGCAAAAATGTGACCTGAAATATGCATTACAAAATGCCAAAATATGCACTTAAACCCCAAAATATGTGAAATTACAAAAACAAAAATTTCATTCTTACAAAAAGGGTAGTAATGAGAATAAAGTGAAAATGAACCACACTTTCATTCAATTAATGCACAATTTTATTTATTAATCGCTTCAACCACTGTCTTGACGATCGTGGAATGATTTGTTTTTTCCAACTCCTTACATAAATTAGGTATCGCCAGGAGGGGGTCAGCCGTTTCATCGTCATCCAGATGGAGGAATCACCTATCTCATTTTGTATTCTCTGTCTCATCTTCTCGTACACTAACGTAATGTAGTTCTTTCTGAGTGTCGATTCATGAGGAATTTCTTTACCTGTGTACTTTTTCAAGAAGGCTCTAAAATGTTCATTCTCCAACTTATAAAAAGCAATATTGTATTTCAACATTGCTTTGATCTTGGCACTTCTCGTTCTTCTCCTAAGATTGGGACACTGACTCAAACTTTGACGCGATGAAAGGCTGTTGAATATTCTCATCTTTTTGCGCCTTTTCCTCTTTTTGTTTATGAATCGTAGTTGATTTGAATTGAATTACTTCTGAAAACCTTCCCTCCAAACACGCTAAGCAAAGTTCTTTGAGGAACAAAAATTTGCTTATAAAAATGTTTACAAACAGAGAAAAATTAACCAAATATGCACAAAACATGAAAAAAAAAACAAAAATATGCAAAAATGGTTCTAAATATGCAAAAACATGCAAAATAAATTCGGGCTTTTTTGGTTGCAAATTGCTAAAAAATACTCAATACGGATTTCTATTAACATTAGGGACTAAAAAGAAGATATGCAAAATATGCAAAATCCGAGCTCTACTCCTGAGGCATTACTGTTTAAATTGGAAAGGCTGGGGATTCAGGGAAAAACATTGATACGGATAAAGAATTGGTTATTGGGTAGAAAGCAGAGAGTGCAGGTAAAAGGAAATTATTCACAGTGGACAGAAGTTATAAGTGGGGTGCCTCAGGGATCAGTATTGGGACCAATTTTATTTATAATTTTCTTAGATGATATAGGTCAGGGGATTAAGAATACAATCAGTATATTTGCAGATGACTTAAAAATAGGGGGGACAGTGGATGCCAAGTTACAGATAAAGAATTTACAAGAGGATTTTGAAAAGATATCTGAATGGGCTGTAAAATGGGGTATGTCATTTAATGTAGTGAAATGTCAAGTTCTGCTTATGGGTTACAGGAACAGTGGAGCCGAGTACTGTCCGCAGGGAGTAAAGGTAAAGGAGGGAGAAACAGCCAAGGATCTTGGGGTGATAATTCACAGGGATTTTAAAATGGGTCACCAATGTTCAGCTGCGGGTAAAAAGGTTAATAGGTTATTGGGGTATATTAAAAAGACTAACTTCAAGGGATAAGAATATAATCTTGCCGTTATATAAGGGCTTAGAAAGACCACATCTAGAATAAGCTGTACAATTATGGGCTCCATATATGAGAAAGGATATAGAATTAATTGAAAGGGTTCAGCACAGAGTTACATAAATAATAAAGGGGATAGCAAATCTCGACTATAACGAACGTTTAAGTAAGCTAAACATGTATACAGTGGAAAGAAGAAGAAGAAGGGGGGATTTTATTCAGCTTTTCAAGTTGGTAAAACAAGGGAACATATAGGGCTTAAATTTCAATAGGGATAACAGAACAAGGGACCATGGGTATAAATTGATTAAGACACATTTTAATCGGGATTTACAGAAAAGCTACTACTTTAACAGGGTAATAGACAAATGGAACGCATTGCCAGAAAATAGAGTTAATTCAAAGGGAGTGTACGAATTTAAGATACAATTGAATAGTCAGTGGAATTGGGGAATTCATAAACAAAGGACCAGCCTTGTTGGGCTTGAGCCTGTAGCTGGTCGTCAATATTTGTATTTGAATATAGAACATTATGGCATCTATTGAAAAGTTATTCTTAATTCGTTACTCGGATATAAGTTTCTGTTTTCTGCACTTCAAATAATCTGGGGGAAATAAAATGTTTGAAGCAACTGTGTATTTTATTTTGGAACTGCCCTTCAACCAAACCCTTATTGTAAACCAGTATGAATGTTATGCTAAGCCAATCATTTACATTTTGTTTGCATTTGTCACTAGATCTGCATTAAATGATATATAGCTTTAGTGTGTTTAGCAGAGAGCTAAAATTGATTTACACTAAGCCTAAATTGCAGAAAACAGAAAATTGAGCAGACATTTTAAAAAGCCCCCATTCTAGTTATCAATAAGCACTTAGCAAATTTAAAACATATTTTCTTTCTAAAAACGTTAATGCGCCTTTAAATCTTAGTTTAAAAAATCGATTATATCATAAGTATTGGAACTAAACATGGCGAACGTGTAACCGCATCCGATGCTTCTGATTTTCTTTCGCGGTCATTTATTTAATTGGATACAACGCCTTCGCATGCACTGAAGGAAACTGTTTTATCGGTGATGCAAGACACAAAAGAAAAAAAAAATGATTATTCGGAAAGTACTTGTTTTGCTCTTTATCTTTTCAGAACGATTCTAGAATTCGGTTGAAACGCTTTTCACTGATAAAGTAAAACCCTTGTTAACATAAAACTCTTATTTGTTGGTTAATGAGGTCCGGGACACAAAAATCGTCAAATTTTCGATTAAAAAAAATTATTTTAAGAAATTCTCTGTGTTTTTCTGCTTAAAAGGACGTCTAAATCATGTCTCTATCTTAATTAGAACTAGAGATATCATAATTTTTGTGGTGCGTTGTTTTGAAAATCTAACACTCTTGACAGTTGTTTTCATGACAACATCTGTCTTTAAAACTTTAAATCTATTTTTCTCCGTGATAATTTTTTTCAAGATTTCTTGTATTCAAATTGCTATATAAGTCGAAAACCGATAAAGTTTAAGGGTTGAAATTTGGAATATATCTTTTTCAAACATTATACTTTAATTTTGATTCAGCAAATTTGAAACAAATATTTACTTTTTAAAATATGACTTTAAAAAAAAAATATACCTTAAAATTTTCAAAAATTTTCATTCAAATATTTTTTATTTTTTATTAAATAATTATTTTTTAAATTGCTGAATCGAAATTAAAGTTTATAAGTTTGTGAATAATTTACTGCAAGAATTTTGAAAATTGATCAATAATATTTTGAGTTTTAGCAATTTAAAATGACCCCTCTTTTTTTCAAAACATTTTAATTTATTATTTTAAAAAAACTTTTGGAAAGTTTTTGTGTTGTGATTTTTCTTATTAGTTAAATGGGTAATCAGTACAAAAAAATTCAAAATTCTACATTAATTAATAAAAACTTTTTTCAATGTGTCCCGGACCCCCTTAAAGGACGAGAGAAGACGATTCTTTACTATTAAATACAGTAGAGTCCCGATTTTCCGAGTTAATGTGGACCAAGACTAACTCGTATAACCGAAAAACTCGGTTAAAGCGTGGGGAGCCTGCTAAGGTGTTTCTACGTCATCTGACCGTGATTCAAAATTACGTAGTGTTGTTTTCGGATCTTTCCCTTAAGGCAGGGGTTCCCAACCTTTTAGTAACTGCGTACTACTTGAAATTTATAGAAATTTTTGGCGTACCACCAGTCTTATATTTTTTTAGAAACGTATATCTAATGTCAGAAAAGTGCCCAATGGCTTGTTCTAGTATTTTAATTAAAATACTAAAAAAGCTTAATATTTTCTGATTAATGCACTTGTATTTCGTATTAATGATGTTTTAATAAAAGAAAAATGAAACGATTATTGAAAATTACATTTTTTTTTACTCACAGGTTTAAAAACAAGTAATTTTTAATAATTAGTACAGACTAAGCAAACAAATATTAACAAAATCAAAAATCAATTTTTAGTGCGAAACTTGTCGTTATTTGTCTTTTACTAAAATACCAATATTAGGAGCAATGAAGGTAAACTTCACTTGAACACTTCTATTTCTATATTTATTTTTTATGTACAAAAGTTCAGAAAAATAAAAAGAGATATCAACGTAATTTCGCCGGATTGCCATCAATAGAAATAGTTAATCAACACCAAAGTGTCTCTTTAAATAATGTGCTACTGTTAGCGTCATTTATTACAATATAATAAAAACGTTAATCACAAAATTGATTTCATATAATCCCATTTTTCCTATAACTTGGTTGTACATACTAAAAAATCGAACAAACTTCGTAGAACATTTGGATCGCTCGTATCATCCTTGCGTACCACCTGAAACGTTCCCGCGTACCACCTGAAACGTTCCCGCGTACCACTAGTGGAAACGTATAACCGGTTGGGAATCCCTGCCTTAGGGGATTGAACTCGGACTGTCGTCAATAGCCCGTTGTGTTGCTCTAGTACGACGTTAATTAAAATTACCAAATTACCACAATTTTCCAGGTCAATGTTTCCCTCGTAAATAACCACTACAGATTAATATCACGCAGGGAGACAACCATCATTCAGGAACTCGTGGTTTAATACAAATACAAATACAAATATTGACGACCAGCTACAGGCTCAAGCCCAACAAGGCTGGTTCTTTGTTTATGAATTCCCCAATTCCCACTGACTATCCAATTGTATCTTAAATTCGTACACTCCCTTTGAATTAACTCTATTTTCTGGCAACGCGTCCCAACTGTCTATTACCCTATTAAAGTAGTAGTTTTTCCTTAAATCCCGATTAAAATGCTTCTTATTCAATTTATACCCATGGCCCCTTGTTCTGTTATCCCTATTGAAATTTAAGCCATCTGTGTCCCCTTGTTTTACAAACTTGAAAAGCTGAATCAAATCCCCCCTCCTCCTTCTCCTTTCCAGTGTATACATGTTTAGCTTACTTAAACGTTCATTATAGTCGAAATTTGCTATCCCCTTTATTATTTTTGTAGTTCTGTGCTGAACCCTTTCAATTAATTCTATGTCCTTTCTCATATATGGAGCCCAGAATTGTACAGCATATTCTAGATGTGGTCTTACTAAACCCTTATATAATGGCAAGATTATATTCTTATCCCTTGAAGTTACAGTCTTTTTAATATAACCCAACAACCTATTAGCCTTTTTACCCGCAGCTGAACATTGGTAACCCATTTTAAAACCCCTATGAATTATCACCACAAGATCCTTGACTGTTTCTCCCTCCTTTACCTTTACTCCCTGCAGACAGTACTCGGCTACACTGTTCCTGTAACCCATATGCAGAACTTGATATTTCCCTACATTAAATGACCTACCCCATTTTACAGCCCATTCGGATATATCTTCAATATCTGAAAAGTTCAATGAAGATTCTGAAGAAAAAAAAAATTAATGGACCGTAGTTGAACTTTAAGTGTGATTTTTTTTTTATTATTTTTGCAACAACAGCGAAAATGCAAGTTTTTTAGTAAAAGTATTCTTTATGTGTGAAAACAATAAATTATCTGTCAGTATTCCAGCGGGAACACAAACATCTTGTTGTGATAACAGGTGGCCAAGAAAGTTTAAAGCTAACGGAATGAGGTGCAACAGTTAACTGCTAGTTAATAACTGAAGAAAAAGGCGGGAAAAATGTAATCCAATGCCCTAACAATAATATTAAATCTATGCTCTTTCATTTAGTAGTTCAACTTCTCCCTAGATGTCGCTCATGTTTTGTTTGATGTTTCAAATATCAGGTTTTCCATGCGCAAGGCTGTTTGGACAATAGTTCTGTGAAGTTAAGGTAATGAAAAGTAAATAAAGAGTTTAATTTGATGAATGACAACGCATTGGCTTTCCAATTGTTTCAATACGCACTACCCTTCATGCTTTAATAGGGGGATGGTCCCCCACGTGCTGCAATTACACTAGCAACCCTTCTGGGCATACTTTCAACACGGTTGTAATACACAGCTATGGGTACTTGTGTCCATTCCTGCTGCATGAATATGGCCCGCTCAGTTGTAGATTTCGGACGTGATTCCCTGGTCCGTAAGTGTCGCTCTAACTCGTCTTACAAATGTTCTATGGGGTGAGGCTGCATCATGACATGGAGCGTTGTCCTGGAAGTAACATTCGTCCATTCCATAAAATTGCCCCAGAGCGTAGGAAGAACCTCATTGTTTAAAATAATGTTCATGTTGGCGTTTTCGTTCAGTTGACCAGGAACAACATGCAATGGTCTCAGGCCATGCCACTAAAAACACCCCAAACAAGTGGTCGGATTTTATGCTAATCCGTTGGCGTCCGATCCATTATTGTGGGGTAGTATATGTTCGACTTTTACAGTTTACGATTCAAAATTTTCCTCAGTCACGAGGAGGTCGTGGAAGTCCGGTCGGAAAAGTAACGAATTAGCAACCTGAGGGTTGCGAGTCTGTATCCAACCAAAGATCGTAGTGTACAAAGGGGGGTGGTGAACGTAAAACCTGTCGAGTCCATGCTTATTCACACCACCAAACTTCAAATCTGTGCAAAGCCACTAGTGTCTGTTGGGTGGTAAATTTCCCATCATCGAAACAAAAAAACAAAACTAAATCCATTGTGTTTCAACCCACTATCAGCATTTTACATGCAATATGTTATTGCAACTGTCAAATCTCTCCAAACCAACCGTGTCAAGTCGGGTTCTAAATCCATATCTCTTTCAAGCCTTATTGCCTTATTCTTCAAGGCTTATTGCCACCATCAAATCTGTACAAGTCTACCCGTGTCATGTCTGTATAATTTCATTTTAAAATGAGTCCTCATTTTTTACATTTAGGTTGTGTTTAAACACACAATCCATAACTGTTTGAGGCTTATTCAAACCACCGTGCTTAAAATCTGTACAAAGCCACCTGTGTCATGTAGGGTGGTAAATTTTGCTTCTGTTAAAACACATCAACAATACTGTTCAAGGCTTATTGCCACCAACAACCTGTCCATCCACAAACCCACCGAAAATCTCTGTAAAGCAACCAGTGTCATGTTGGGTGGTAAATTTCCCATCATTTAAAGTCACAGTCCAATATTTCTTTTTTATCTACATAAATCTGTCCAAACACACATGTGTCATATCTGTTGGTAAATTTTGTTTCCGTTCAATGGCATCAACAATACTGTTCAAGGCTTATTTTGGCTTCTATAAATCCTTTTTTAATTTCAGTAATATTTCTTTTGTATCCATTTTATCAATTTTTATTACTTTTTTCTTATTGGTTGTGTTGTATTAATCTTTTTTAAATTTCACTTATTCTTTTGTTGTTCATAATGTATTTTTTAAACCACTCTTATTATTTAGTTTTCTATTAATATTTTTTCATTTTCAGGAATATTTCTTTTTTATCTATTTAAATGTGTACAAACGCAACAATTTCATGTGTAGTCGTAAATTTTGGTTTTGTTTCAAACACACCATCTATATTCTACAAGGCTTATTGCCACCACCAAACTGTATCTTATATAAATAGTATTTTTTTATTTTGTATATTAATCTTTTAGCAATAATTCTTTTAAAAACATTTTTATAATTTCAGGGTTTTTTTTGTTTTTATTAATCCTTTCTAAATTTCAGCAATATTTATTTTGTATCCATTTTATCATTTTTAATTAATTTTTTTTCTTATTTTTGTGTTGTATAAATATTTTTAAAATTTCAGTTAATCTTTTGATGTTTATAATGTGTTTTTTATACCACTTTTATTTAGTTTTGTATTAATAATTTTTTATTTTCAGTAATATTTCTTTTTTATCTATTTTAATCTGTACAAAGCCACACGTGACATGTCTGGTGGTACATTTAGGTTCTGTTGGGTGTTCAATTTTGCTTCTGTTGAAACACATCAACAATAATGTTTAAGGCTTATTGCCACCACCAATCTGTCCATCCATTAAGCAAAAGTCAAATCTGTGCAAAGCCACCACTGTCATGATTAAAGGTATCCCATCATCAAAACAAAAAAAAATTACTAAATCCAGTATATGTTTTAAGTCACCATCAACATTTTACATGCAATGTTGTTGCCACTGTCAAATCTTTCCAAACCACCCGTCTTATGTCGGGTTCTAAATCCAATAGCTGTTGCAATAAACCATCAAGATTTCCACCAAACTTCAAAGCCAACACTTTCAAGCCTTATTACTACCAACAAACTGCAATTCCATAAAGCCAACATCAAATGTGTCCAAACCTACCCGTGTCATGTCGGTTGCAGGTAGTTACATGCCCGTGTCATGTTGTGTCAAAAAAGGGCCTAAATTTTTACATTTTGGTTCTGTTCAAACACACAATCGATGCTTATTCACACCACCAAACTTCAAATCTGTACAAAGCCACCAGTGTTATGTAGGGTGGTAAATTTTGCTTCTCTTCAAATACATCAACAATAATGTTCAAGGCTTATTGACACCACCAATCTGTCCATCCATAAAGTCAAATCCATAAAGTCCGTCAAATCTGTGCAAAGCCACCATGTAAAAAAAAATATCACTAAATCTATTGCGTTTCAACCCACTATCAGCATTCCCTCTTTCCAAAAATTAAACAGTTCGCCTTGAAACAAAAAAAAAAAACCATTACATTTTATTTCCGCTTTCATTCTTCAATGAGAGCAAAAAAATAAAAAGCATATGACTGGGATTAAGTTTTTTTCGTAAAATCGAAATCGCTAAAGATAGATTAAAAATTTCAACGGATTCGAAATCTGCGGAAGATTTCACTCCAGTTTGATACATAAACATATGTTTTTCTTTAAATAAATAATTATTAAATTGGGAAAGAAAGCAAAGAAAATAAAAAAACATTTTGGCTGGCATTGCTATCTATACTCTGTTTCACCTTAACTTGTCAGTAGAGTAAAGGCTACGTTGACCGCATCACAGCCGTTGTCGTAGAAACTAGGGTTACAATGTCAGAAGAAGTCAGCTATAAGCGAGGAAATTCGCCCTTTTTGGCAAGGAGAGATAAAATGCACGTGGAAATTCTATACGTTTCACAGATCTTTAATTTCTAATGGCTCTTGCATTACATTTGTTAATTAAACAAAAAGCTACTCTATGTTAATATAAATGCGTTTTGATTTTTCTAAATGAGTATTATTTTTAGTTATTTAAAAATATATATATTTAAAATTTTTTTACAATAAATGTTGTTTAAAAAAACAGTCTATTTAAAGATGTGATGAACCATAAAATTCATTTTTTGAATTTACTTACCTGAAAGCTAAACACCTTGATTAATACTTCTTTTTTCAATTTTAATAATTTTATTAAAGGAAATTAATCCAATTTAATTACTCCTTTGGTCTTACATTTGGTTGGACAAGGTAGGGGAGAGTGCGTCGTCTGCTAAAATATGTGTTTTTCTTAACAGCAAAATATAGTCTCCAAATTAAATCAAATTTATTCTGATATTAAAGAAAGTAAATAACAAATAAAAATACATATAACATAGAGGATATAAAATACATTCACAATAAATAAATAGAATATAAAAAATACAAATATAGTGAATACACATACAATAATAAAAAAAATGAAACCATTTTAAAAATTAGAGTTAAAAAAAATAAACCTTATATGTGTGAAACATATTCTGAAACTCGCGGAACTGTGTCGGGTTGATTAGTAGTAAATTATTAATTTTATGAATAATTTAAAATAGTTTACAAGAAAGTGTACAGAAGAAACCAATCTCTTTCATGAATAGTAGTTACAATGAGAAAACTATATTTACGTTTTACTTATTCATCACATGCATTTATACATCATCAATATATGTAAAACATAGCAAACATCATAACAAATCTATTTACATTATAATATACTTATTCATCACATGAATTTACACATCATCATCACTTAACATTTCCGAATCGCTATCAGACTCACTATTAAAAGAAATTACCAAGTTCTTACTTTCCCAAATATCATCCACAAGTCCATCTACTTCCCACATGTATTTCTCTTTTTCAGTAACATGGTTTATGCAGTTTTTCCAATTTTGTACAGAGACCTTTTCAATCCCTTGGATGACTAAATCCTTCACATCGTTCAGTTTAAAAGTCTTGTTTTCCCTGGCAACGTGTCCTTTTACTTGACTCCATATCATTTCAATGGGATTAAGCTCACAGTGATACGGGGGAAGTCTCAAAACCTTATGTCCAAATTTTTCGGCAATTTCTTCAACTCTGTATTTATCAAACATATGTTTGATTTCGCTAACTTTTTTCAACAGTTCAATCTTGATCATGTCCTGGTTCCACGTAATGTTTTTCAACGATAGCCATTCTTGAATTGCACTTTTTTTCCAAGATGTCGTCGGAATTTTTTCTTTCTTCACCGAGTGATAGGGGGCATTGTCCATCACTACAAAGCTGTTTCGTTTCAATTTAGGCATGATATCTTCAAACCACTTCTCAAAATGGTTACCATCCATTTCTTCGTGGTAGTCACCGGATTTTTTTCCTACAAAAATGTCAGCCGCATCAGGTACAAATCCTTCATCACTTCCGATATGGGTAATGATGAGTCTTCTTCCTTTTCCTTTTGGTGCAGCCAAGCCTGTTGTCAAACTTGAAGAGGAAGCTTCATTGGTGCTTTTGATGTTTTTGTCTTGCCATACTCGACTTTGTGAGTGTCCTTCATTCACCCATGTTTCATCTAAATAATAGATTGAAGCATTTTCATTCTTCAGTTCTCTAATTTTTCGTAAATAATTTCTTCGCCATAAAATTATGTCGTGTCTTTCTAAAAGCATAGCCTGCCTTTTTCGCTTTTCAAAGGAAAATCCCAAATCTTTCAGTATCCTGTACAGTGTACTTCGGCTAATGTTTGTCGAAAAAATATCCTTATCATTGTTAATTTCATTTAGAACTTTGTCCAATGTAGGAATTTCATTTCGACGAAAACAATCATGAATTTTTCGTCGGATGCACGATAAAGTAAAGTTGTCATATTTCATCATTCTTGTTCTTTTTCCAACGGCATAAGGTCGTTTTTTTCCTGGAGTACTCAAAGGACTTGTCGTCTTCTTTTCTTTTTTCAAACGAAAAACAGTTCTTTTGGAAACACCAGTTAGTTGAGACACCTTTCCGACGATTTGGTTAATGGAATCACTATCGTTTTCTTCTCGAAGTCTAGAATAAACATTCAATATGTTCCTGCGAGCTCCACTACCAATTGATTTTCCTTGCTTTGATGGCGTATACAGCTTGGATGGTGACGTTCCTTTTTCAGCCATGTTCAGAGTATCAAACACACTCCAATAAAATAGCACAAGAGAGATATGAACGTAAATACACACGCTAGCAAAGACGCAGAGCGAAATGGCGCAGACTTGGCCGGAAAGCGTATTTAGCTCGCCAGAAATGTTACCATGGAAACCGGTTTAGAATTCCGTTTCGGATATATTCATTCGCTTCGGTCAAAAAAAAAATGCTTTTTACAAATAAATAACCGATTATAAAGGTTCAAAAATCACTCCTTCATTGTAGGACAATTTTTACACGTTTATATGCATTTTCTTTATTTTAAATTCCAAATCAAGTTGGAATTATTTTTCATGCGGATGAACATCATTTCTGCCTTTCCCAATACTGACAAGTTAAGGTGAAACAGAGTATATATATATAATTCTCTTACGTGGCACGCAAAAAAGACGTTATTTGTTATCGCATTTTGGCAACATTGTACGGTTGTTTATTCACTACGTAGCCTCGCGCCTCAATTGAATTTATATCGTTATCGGTTGAAATTTTATTGAAAACAAAAATGAATTTTAGTCGAGCTGTTGCAGTTTATAATTAGAAATCAAAGAAAGCAGATGATCTTTTCAGGGCCATTTAAAAAACGGTCCTTTTCAATGCCAACCACTATAGTTCAACAAGACGCTTGCACTACAACTTTCGACAACAAACTCAATGAAAAAGTGTGGGTGACTCGAGAGTGCTGGAAATGTACACACAAACACCATGCTGGATATTCAATTTCAAAAGCAGCGCTCACATTTCAACTCAAAATTTGATCAAAGTTTTCATTTGAATTCTGATTCCAGGGTACTGTATATATATATTTTCTGTAATATAGCAAATTTAGATTTGAAAAATATTTTTTTGGAATATGATATTTTGTAAACAATCCCTTCTGCTAGGACACATGTCTTCATGGATGCGAGCGAAGCGAGCATAGGTACGCGCAGTGAATCAATGAGGATTACAAAGCAATCCTCCGGGGGTTGGCGAGCGTTAGCGAGCAGGGGCGGGCCCCCTAGTTTATATTTATATTTTTTGGTTTGCGAAGCAAACCACCACACGGGCAATGTGACCTCCACGAAAAGATCTGTCATGGTAAAAATTTTACACCAGATTAATACCTTACATCACGGCGTTGCTCGTGGCGTTGGTTTGCGAAGCAAACCAACGTCCACGGGCCACGCCGGGCTAGCCACGCAGTGGCTAGTATCTTATAAGCAACTGATAACTAACTAGTAGAATTTTCTTGTTGAGAAATGTATAAAAAATAGGCTTAAAGTAATCGCATTATGAGGAAGAGAAAGAAGTTTTAATATTTTTCTAACAGTTTTTTACGGAGATTATTGAAGTATTCATATCCAAACTTTCGGAATGTATTATTGTAATTTTTCATTAAAAGTTAAAATGTGTTATCATGTAAGAGTAAATAAAATGTTTTATACACATCTTAATCTCTGAAAATATGAATGGTTTGCTGTAAGGGAACCGATGCATTTTTTGCAGCGTCTTCTCGCAAGCTTTTATGCCCACATGGCTAGGAACCCATGAAAATTGACTAACAAAACCTTTTATATTTAATGTACCTAAGGTATCGAAAATGTCTGACACACTGGATGGCAATTGATATCTTTTCAGCAACTGATAACAGACTAGTAGAATGTTCTTGCTGAGAAATGTATTTGAAAATAGGCTTACAGTAATCGCATTATGAGGAAGATTAAGAAGTTTTAATATTTCTCTTACGGTTCTTTTACCGAGATTATTAAAGTATTCATATCCAAACATTCGGAATGTATTATCTATATATATAATTCTCTTACGTGGCACGCAAAAAAGACGTTATTTGTAATCACGTTTTGGCAACACTGTACGATTGTTTGTTCATCGCGAAGTCTCGCGCATCGATTGCATTTATAGCGTTATCGGATGAAATTTCATTGGAAAAAAAAAGGAAATTTTAATGAGCTGTTGCAGTTAGTTTATATTAGAAATCAAAGAAGGCGGAGGATCTTTTCAGGGCCATTTAAAAAACGGTCCTTTTCAGGGCCAACAATTATAGTTCAACGAGACGCTTGCACTACAACTTTCAACAGCTCAAAAGTGTGGGTGGCTCGAGTACTGGGTAAATTTACAAACAAACAACATGCTGGGTATTCAGTTTCCAAATAAGTGCTCATATTTCGAGTCAAAATTTGCTCAAAGTTTTCATTTGAATTCTGATTCCAGAGGTACTGTATATATCTTTTCTGTAAAAAAGCAAATTTAGATATAAAAAATATTTTTTTTTAAAATATATTTTGTAAACAATCCCTTTTGCTAGGACACATGTCTTCATTGAGGCGAGCGAAGCGAGCATGGGTTCGCGCAGCGAACCAATGAGGATTGCGAAGCAATCCTCCGGGGGTTGGCGAGCGTTAGCGAGCAGGGGGCAGGCCCCCTAGTTGTAATATATTATTAAAGCTATAAAAAGTGTTATCATGTAAGTTGCATGAAGAACGATTAGATAAAAGTACTCTCTGAGATAATTCCTAGTTAAATAAAATTTGTAATCAAACATTTAAAAAAAAGACGATCAAAATATTTACCCGGTATTAGTCTTTTAAATTACAATTTTGTCAAGTTGCATAAATGAAACTAATGATAAATCCAGTAGAAGAATTATCAGTTTTCATACATACAACTAGAAAACATGATGAAACTTTTTTTAATAGTACTTCGAAATTATTAAAACTTGCGGTTGAAAAACATCACTGAATGTTTTCTGAAATGTATTCCTAAGCTAAGAGGCTTTAATGAATCACACATTGGGTGCATTGGTTTTTAGTAAATTAGCATTTAGTCTAGATTTGTATAATTACTAGCAACTCGCGACAACAAAGTAAATTCACTTAAACTGATTAAAAATTTGAGATACATCCTCAAACTCATTAAGATGATGGGAACATAGAATATCATTTGCATACGAGATAAATTCATTTTTGAAAACAGTTCTGAGGAAGCTAAGTTGGAAACATTCTATCCCCTAAGCTTCACACAGAAAGTGTGTTTCCGAGAATGCATTTAACCTTTATGAAGAATAGAATAAAAAATTACCTTAATGGGCTTCGTTAGACTAAAGATCCACACATTTTGGTTTAGGAAAGTTAAAAAGCTCACGTCTTGAAAAAGTTTGAATTAACGTGTTTTACTCGTAAGCTTGATATATTTCTAATTATGATGTATTCAATATACACAGTCCAGTCACATTAATGTGACCACCACCTACTTTCGACGTCAACGTGAAATAACCAATCACAAAAGGCAGGTGGCAGCACATTGCAGTGGAGTGTATATAAAGGATGTCCTAGGGCATATGAAAGCATTTCAGTCGTTGGCGTAATGCAGAAACGCAGCGATTTATCCGACGTCCAAAAGGGCATGATGATTGGCTTTCGGGCCAAGGGTGGAAGCATTTCGGAAACGGCTAATTTTGTGAACTGTTCGTGTGCCGCCGTGGTAAAACTATACCGTGCATGGCAAAATGGCACTATCCAAAATAAGCGGCGTGGCACATGTGGTGCACCACGGGCTATAGATGACAGAGGCGAACGAAGGCTACGGAGATGCGTTCGGGCGAATAGACGTGCAACTGTTGAGCAACTGACCGCCCAGATGAACCAAGGGGCTACCAAGAGTGTATCCTCAACAACGGTTCAGCGAACGTTGCTGCGCATGGGCCTCCGCAGCAGACGCCTGGTTAATGCACCCATGCTGACTGCTGTTCATCGGCGACGAAGGCTGGAATTTGCACGCCAGTACCGCAACTGGACGTCCACAGAGTGGCGACAGGTGGCTTTTCCCGATGAATCACGTTTTATGCTCCATCGGACAGATGGACGTTGGCGTATACGGCGTGAAACGTCTGAAAGCAAACACCCTGCAACAATTACCATGGATCCTCAACCGCGTAATCTAGCGCAGCTAGTCACGGCACTGGAGTCGGCATGGCTCAACATCCCAGTGAACACCTTCAGAAACCTAATTGACTCTCTTCCTGCACGTCTCGCAGCGGTCCGCTCTGCCAAAGGTGGTTATTCTGGCTTTTGACAGGTGGTCACATTAATGTGACTGGACTGTGTATATGATGTATTTTTTAAATTTTCAATTAGTGCTCAACTTACTCTAAAAGTAACAACATTTAAAAAAAGTGCATTATTAAAATATTTAACATGACTTTTTAAACGAACTTATTTTGCGAAATAAAGCTTAACAATAAATGTCTCAAAATAGCGATAAAGCATGAAATATTTTTTGTAAAAATAATCAGAATGAAGTCTATATATTCCCAAGAGAGTACTTTGTGCAAGTTTTATCATCTACTTATTATTTATAAACATGGTATATTTATCAAGGTAGTCTGTGTGTGTGTGTGTGTGTGTGTGTGCTAACATAGATACTAGAAAAATAAACCCATAAATAAAGATGAACTGTCACTTCACTGGTTAAATGGCATATAGAGTCTGTCACTCTCTCTCACTCTCTGTAGATCACGAATTACCAGACCTAAAAATGAAATATCCCACAAACACAAAATAAATTCTAAATAACATAAAACTCACTTGATGAGGTTTTTATAAAAGTACTTTTACATTGAAACGGTCAAATAAACATATTCTTACAAACAAGTTAAACCATAAAAATTCAGCCTAAATAAAAATCTTGACCCTTACAATTCCTCAAACTGCCGATAAAAAATCATACAAAAAGTGACATAAGCATTACAACATTTCAATTGAATTGATATATCACAGAAAAATCAGAACAATTTACAGTTCCCAGCGGTTTGCAAGCGCATGGATATTGGTGAGTGTCCATGTTAGGCTCACCCACAAGTAGCCCTCAGTTCGACTCTTGTAGTGCTGAAAGTCGAAGAAGTCAGTGCCTCGGGCATTAGAAATAAATATAACTTTTAGGTCGACTAAAATATGCTAATTTGTTCGCCCAACAGAACAAACACTCTGAACAGATAGTCTGTTCTGAATGCTCTGATGTGACAGAACACAATATTAGACAATGACACACGCGAATATAACTTTTAAAATTAAACACATATCACTGTTACGAAAGAACAATATCACAAGTGGAATTCATCAGTTTATTCAACTAAACAAAAGAATACCGTTCTTCTTATTAATATTAATTAAGGTAAGTGTACCGGTAATACAGGGTGATTCATAAGTATGTATACAGTTTCCAAATGCTGTAAAACAGGAACAGTTTAAGACATGGTCCCCAAATACGAACTGTTAGTTAGGTATACTCATAAAGTTTGTGTCCCCTTCCAGAGCGAAGTGACGTAGGCGATAGTGTGCGTGTCACGTGACTACTCAGTGGAAATGGCTAAGACTGCAGTGGAGAATTCGTTTTGTGTTTTTGAATTGAGCAAAACAGAATCTGTCACTGTTGTGCAATGGCATTTTTGATCACGATTTGGAAAAGAACCTCCAACCAGAAAATTAATTTACGATTAGTTTAAAAAATTTGAAACTTCGGGCTGTTTGTATAAAGTTCCAAAGCCAGGACGACCGAGTGCGTATCGGCAGATGTCGTCAAAAACTTTATACATCCAATTGGATAATAAAGTCGAAAAACTTAATTCTCCAATTGGATGGTGCACCACCACGCTGGTCATTGGACATGCGAAATTGCCTCTATTAACATCTTCTTCACCGATCGATTGGACGAAGCGCCGACTACAGCATGCCACTAACCCAATGGCCACCCAGATGCCCTGATTTTAAACCATGTGACTGTTTTCTTTGAGGCTACATAAAGGATAACGTATTCGATCCTCCTCTTCCTGTTGATCTTGCGGAGTTGAAACAGCGTATCGCAACCATTATCACTGCACTTGTTTCAAGTACCCTAACACAGTGGTCCCCAACCCCCGGGCCGCGGACCGGTACCGGTCCGTGGATCAAATGGCACCGGGCCGCCCAAGGAACATTAAGTTATTTCCATTTTATTTACTGTGGTGTATATCTCTCTGGTTTGTGCGGTTCTTATCTATGAAATGTCCACTGAAATTAGGAGGCGGTAAATCAGAACTTGAAATTTATTCTGTTACTAGAGCTTCAATTATGATTTCTGAATTCTGTATGTCTCTATTTTTCAATTTTGACAAATGTGACAGCTGTTTTCAAGTTGGCAGACAAAGTAGCTGCATTTAAAGCCAAACTGAAGTTGTGGGGACGGCGCGTGAACAGAGGCATTTTGTACATGTTGCAGACATTATCAAGGATTTTAGGCGAGACTGAGTCTAAACATTCATTCTCCCACTTGGTACACGATTACATGTCTTTGCTTTTAAAAGAGTTCGAGCGCTATTTCCCAGCCACAAAAGACCCACGAAGTGGTAAGGATTGGATCTGCGACCCATTTGTCAACAAATCATGCGAATCTAGCATGTCTGTGCAAGAAGATTAACAGCTGGAAATTGCAAATGTAGGCGGCCTTAAAACTACATTCGAGACAACAACTCTGACGGTGTTCTGGATAAAAGTTGTGGCAGAATACCCTGAGATTGCCACCACAGATCTTATATCTCTATTGCCATTTCCGACAACCTATCTGTGTGAAGTAGGGTTTTCTGCAGTGACAGCAACCAAAACAAAACAACGGAATAAACTGGACATAAGCAACACACTTCGGGTGTCATTGTCTCCTATTACCCCCAGATGAAACCGTGTAGTTGCAAAGAAACAAGCTCAGGGTTCAGGGTTGATTTAGCGTTCTAGTGAGTTAAAATGTTAAATCACTTTTTTTCATTTTTTGGTGGAACTGTATTTTATTTTGAAGGCATGTTTAAATACAATTAAATTAAAATTATTAAATCAAAACAATCTAAAATATAAACAATCAACGCCCCCCCCCCTCAGCGGGCCGCGTTAAAATTATCAAACGTTGATCCGGTCCGCGGCGATTAAAAGGTTGGGGAGCACTGCCCTAACACACGTCTGGGCAGAAATGAGTTACAGGTTCGATGTGTGTAGTGTGACAAAGGGTGCACACATAGAACATATGTGACTGTCTCTAAAAAACTGAAAATATTCACCTAAACTTCTGTTACAGCTAACATAAAATATCGTACATTGTCGCCGTTACATAGTGCGTTGAAATTGTATACTTACTTATGAATCAGCCTGTACACACTGTACTAGTAATAAACATTTTTTCAATTCATAAAAAAAAAAAAAAAAAAAAAAGCTTTTTACGCTTTCTAGGTTTTTTGCTAGCAGACTCTGTATGCATGAACTACAGGTGACATCATGTCTAAGGTTGCCAGAACATCTCTTTTAAAGAGAACATGTCCTCTTTTTCCACACGGAACATTTTTCATTCTCTTTTTTAAGTCAGATCTTTTTGGACCTATTTTTTTTCTGGTTGTTCAATTTTTGTTCTCTTTGTTCTTTTCGGATTGCGTTAAAAAATATACTTGACATTTCAAACATTTCATGCAAACTTAACTATATTCACATTACCTACTATATCGTCATGTAAACTACAGCTATTCAAATTCGTTCTAGATCTAGTATATTGTAAAAAAAAATTACGTTATTAAAACGCATCAACGTATAATAGAAAATTCAACCTCTAGTGTATACTGAGCTCCATTTCAAAACGTCTCATTAGAAGATCAAATAGATAACCAATGAGAATTTAGATTCGTGTTAGAATAATATGAATAAGAAATATTATTTTCAATGTATCAGAAAGTATATTTAGATTTTTTAGAAAACGCAGATATTTTAAATTTGGAAGGATATCGCGTTGCTAACCTAGCCACCTTTTTTTGTTAGCATTAAATCGAAGTCGATTAATCAACTTCGATTGTTGCTCACAAACAAATATGAAGAGTAAAATGTTTCATTTACATTATAATAATTAGATAGGTGTCTACTATCATTTTGTTGTTAAAAATTGTATTCTTATTTTTTGCAACGTTGAGGGAAAAAAATGGTCAGTGTTTTCATTTATAAATTCGTTCTCGCATTTATTATTTTGACAAGAATCGTCAAAGATTATTCTTTTTATTAGATACCTAATAATTACACACTAATAATGCGTGCTTTTCGTGTCCTCTTTTTGTCATCTCTTTTAAAAATAATTTTACCAAATGTTCTCTTTTGTGATAGTCATCTTCTGGCACCCCTGATCATGTCATAGTGCCTTCTTGGCAGTTGATTTTCTAATGCGCTAGGCTTGGCGTCTGTCTATGTGAGATTTCTTTATCACTTTTCTTTAGGAGGTAAGAGAGAATTCATAATTAGGAATAATTTTAATTCTTTAAACAGCACTCTTTGTCATTTCTTGGATATAAAATTGTGCAGAATTCGTTTCTTATGTTTAATTAAGTTTGAAACAACCTGTTGTTACCGAAATATGGGTGTCCATTACTTAGAACCACAGTTCAGCTATAAAACTTGTAATAGACACGCATATCTGATACTGAATCCCCATTTTGAATACACCCATATACTGAATACACCCATATCTAGTACTACACTAACCTTTCATTATTTTTATCTCCCTTCAATCTATGCCTTGTAGGGTTTAGTAATTTACCAAGAATAATATCTCTGTGGAAGTTTTATTTAATTCTTATCAAAGGAACTAGTAAAATAAATGCATATTTATGTCTGATGAATCAGCCTGTCAAATACTGGTTCGTAAATAAAAATTCTTCATTTGTTTACCTTTGTGATTTCTCTGTCTACTGTTCTGTTTATATAATTTACTTAATGGTTTTCTGCAGACCATTAGAGATATTAGTATAATTATTTATTTGTTTGTTTAAAAAAAAAAGCCCCATGGGTCCTAAGTCATTAAAAATCTGAAAATATCCTGAAGAAAATATGTTGAATGCTTTAAGTGACGTCAATCATGGTGCTCCAATAGCGACTGCTGCTAAAAAAAACACGGATAAAATTAAAGTATAAAGATTTGGGGGAATCACCAATACACTAAAAAGGCTATATTTAACACTGAGTACTAAAGGAAAAATAATTTCTGATTGAATGGTATCAGTAGCAAATGCTGGATTCCCAGATTCCAAAGACAACGTATTGGAGAGTGTCCCAGCAGCCTATTAAAGAATTTAAAAGGGAATACCTAATTGTAAATAGTCGTCCTGGCCTGGTTTTGATGGTGGTTTTGACGAGTGACGAACAGTGGAACGAAGATGAAGATGATTGGATTAAATTAGGAAGCAGTATCGGTTACGTTAGGTAAAAAATTGATATAAAAGTGTGTTTGGTTTTTCAAGTATTGTTTAATAAATCACCATTTGCATTGTAAGAGCACTTCAGTCAATTTTATTGTTTTAGTTTGATCTTTCCGTTTTTATTCATGGTTTAAAACAATGATAGTACATGAAGATTAACGTTTATTTAATCTTAATGGTTGCTGGTCAAGTAAAAATGGTTTAAGAATATCTTATAATTTTGTAAGGAATATAAAGTGTACCTTTATGCTTTATTAATGCTCTATTTATTTATTGGACTTCTATAAAAATATATATTTCAAACGTTTTAGTCTTGTATTGATTTTGCTGTAGTTTTTCAAATAAAATACACCCTGTCTATTACTAGAACAAAAGAGTGTCTAATACTGTATTTCTGAATATTCCAAGTATCTATTACAGCTAACCGATTATGAAATGTTTTTATAAAAAAATTTAAGAAATTAACTATTCAGCAAACACAATAAGATTTTAAAAAATAAATTTGCTGACAAAACTAAATAGATTTGTACAGATCCTCTATCAAAATTAATGATGTGGTTCAAGTTAATGTCGAAATTCTCGCTTAAAGTGTCTATTACCGATACGCTTACCTTGCATCGTGTGATAAACATTGATGGTAATGAAAGTGGAGCTAATAACAGCATATTGTATAACTTATTAACTGTGCCATCTTGTATTGAAAATTCCATCAAATTTTACAATTGCGTCGTTGTTCTTCCGAGATGCGATACTATCTTATCAAAGAAATTTTTCAACTCTCTATACTTCCAACTACTTTTTATTCATCATATAATCACACTTTTAAGTAAGCCTTCGTCACCTGAATATCATAATTTACCGTTTTTTTAATCCATCAAACAAGATAGCGTAAGTGAAAAGAGCACCAAGTGCTCCAAAGATGAAATTCCTCCGAATGGGCACGATTTTCCAAACCGTGAAGCTGATCTCCTTTTCCACGGACCAGAAAAACCTGTGCTGCATCAAATAGGAGGACTGGTTGCTTTCAGGCAGTGTCCTAACCACCGTCGCGACTTCAGAAGATGCCTCGGAGACAAGCGACGCACTAACAGTCATCACAAAGAAAGACGCTAAAGTGTTGACGAAACAGAAGCCGATGGCAATATGGCTGCTCATGTTGAAAAACGTTTCGGAATTCAGGGCTATATAAACAACAAAGAACATCATCGTGGAACTGTACACTGTGACGCATAGCATCAGAAAGGATAATTCCTCGTCAAGGAAGTCGACGGTTGACTTGATGGAATTGTACGAGTTCAGTAGTTTTTCGTAATTGAAATTGGAGCCCTCCGACAGTGTCTTTGCAAAATGGCAAACGACGCATTTCATTTGGTAGCATACCATAGAGTAGAAAATGGCGAATGTATTCACCGGCAACATCAAGCATACAACTAACATTGTTGCATATATCAGTCCTAGTCCAGTTCCGTATTTCGTTTCCATCTCTAGCTTTTCAAGCATGAAGTAGAAGCTTTCCTGAATTGCAATTACGGTGCCTCCCAAAATCGGAATATGAGTTAAGGAACTGAGAACTGCCCAGAGTAGAATCCAACGCTTTGTACCGCTTCCGACTTCTGAAGTTTCAAGTTCATCCATGAAACAGGCGATGTTTTGCAATCGGCGAATCAGCTTACAGAGTATCCATCGGTGCACATATATTATGATGTTCATAATTGCATTTGCTATCAACATTACGCTAACACCATAGTTTAAAAATTCAAATATGTTTATCACACTTTGAATACCCAGCAAAAGAAAATTTATGGCTGCCATTATGCACTTCAAATAACTCGAGATTTTGCCTGATTCGGTAACAAATTGGAAAATTAAACTTATGCGGAAAAGGCGGAATATAAATTTGTAGAGAAAAGACATTTCCTTATTCCTGTCACCCATAGCTGTGTATGAAACTGGATACAAGTACAGAACAGGTAACATTTTGGTAGACATTTTATGTTATTTTCGTATAAAATGCAGATTCTTATACTTATTTTGGGTCTCCAATTCAAGATTCTCCAATGCTTTAGGTCTATTTGCTGAGTAATGATCTACAACAGTAGTATTAATATTTTTTGATTCCTCTCTACGAAATTTTATTTCGAATATGGTTGGAACAGAATAGTCAGTCACTGACGAAGTAATCGATTTCAGTTTCACTGCTTCATTATTTCAGCAAATGATATTCGTCACCCGTAATGGTTGACGTAGCAGGTAGGGAATGATCCTAGTTTTATAAATGTCGTTTCAAAAAGGGGTGAAACGCTAATCATCCAAATGAAGTGTTTTACCAGGACGAAAATCTGTTAAAATGAAAAGGATCGATTTATCGAAGATTTCTTTTGTGTTTTTAAATTGAGCCTGAGTTGTCTTATTTTCGTGGAATTTGTTTTGTTTGCGTGGAAAAAAAGTTAATGGAATTCATTAAGCAAATGCATACCATGTTAAAAGGTTTGCATATAACGCTCGTTTAATTCACTTTTATAAAGTAATGAAAAAAATTCTAGAAGCTTACAATTATAAAACACATTAAATTTGTATACGTTTGTAATTGTTTTCCATCGGAAGATAGAAAAAAAAAGAAAGCAATTAGAAGAAAATTGCTTTCATTCCTTGTTTTATTTCTTTCAAGTAAAAATGAATGGAACCTCTTACTTTCATGTTTACTTCCTCTGACATTTTTCTTTTGAATCATAAAAATAAATATAAATAATGGAGTGATGTTAAGACTTTTTTAATGTCTATTAGGCGTTGGCAATGAAACGAATTTTCTGTCAAGCTAGTTATAATTGGTGGCAGGATTTCTGGATCGATACGTGTTTCATGTATGTATTCTGAACATGATGTCAGTCGTCTTGCTTTTCGAATACAATTTCAACACTATGCCAAAAAAAAAAGACAAAATTTGCTATAAAACTTCGATACGCTGCATATTAAGGTAACCCCGATATGTATCATGGGAGTGCATCATTAGGACTGCAGAAGTTAAGATTTTCCAGATTGTTTGTTCGCTAACACTGATATGCAATCATCGGGGTGTCTTTATAAGCATAATATATTTATCAAGGTAGTCTGCTAACATAGATACTTGAAAAATAAACCCATAAATAAAGATGAGCTTTCGCTTCACTGGTAAATTGGTCATAGATGTTTCTGAAATGTATTCCTAAGCTAAGAGGCTTTACTGAATCACACACATTGGATGCATTGGTTTCAGTAAATTGGCAAATAGTCTAGATTTGTATAGTTACTAACAACGCACGACTACGAAGTAAAATCACTTAAAATTATTACAAATTTGAAATGCATCCTCAAACTTATTAAGATGATGGGAACAGAGAATATCATTTGCAAACGTGAGAAAAACATTGTTAAAAAACAGTTCTGAGAAAGCTAAGGTGGAAACATTCTACCCCTAAGCTTTACTCAGTCAGTGTGTTTCCAAGAATAAATTAAACCTTTATGAAGGCTGCTGTAAAAAAATTACCTTAATGGGCTTCACAAGACTAAAGATCACAACATTTTGGCTTAGAAAAGCTAAAAAGCACATGTGTTGAAAAGTTTGAATTAACGTGTTTTCACTCGTAAGCTTGATGTATTTTTAATATGATGTATTCAATATATATATATAATTGATTTATTTCTTAAATTTTCAATTAATGCTTAACTTACTCAAAAAGAATTAAAAAAAAAAAGGAATAGTAAAATATTTTTCATGACTTTTTAAACGAACTTGTTTTGCGAAATAATACTTAACCATAAATGTCTCAAAATTGCGATAAAGCATGAAATATTTTTTGTAAAAATAATCAAAATGAAGTCTATATATTCCCAAGAGAGTACTTTGTGCAAGTTTTATCATGTATTTATTATTTATAAACATGGTATATTTATCAAGGTAGTCTGTGTGTGTGTGCTAACATAGATACTAGAAAAATAAACCCCCCAAAAAGATGAACTGTCGCTTCACTGGTAAAGTGGCCATAGAGTCTCTCTCTTTCTCTCTCTCTCTCTGTAGATCACGGATTGCCAGTCCTAAAAATGAAAATATCCCACAAACTCAATTTTAATTCTTAATAACATAAAACTCACTTGATGAGGTTTTTATAAAAGTACTTTTCCATTGAAACGGTCAAATAAATATATTCTTACAAACAAGTTATACCAATAAAAATGCAGCTTAATAAAAATCTTGACCTTTACAATTCCTCGAACTAGCGATACAGAATCATACGCAAAGAGACATAAGCATTACAACATTTCGATTGAATTGATATAACTCACAGAAAAATCCGGACAATTTACAGTTCCCAGCGGAAGCGCACGGAAATTCCGAACATCGGGTAACCCAAGTCCCGCATTCGAATACCTGTTTGCAAGCGCATGGATGTTAATGAGTGTCCCTGCTAGGCTCTCCCACTGGGTGCTCCTTCAGAAGTAGCCATCAGTTCCCCTCTTGTAGTGCAGAAAGTCGAAGAGGTCAGTGCTCGGGAATTAGAAACAAATATAACTTGTAGGACCACCAAAATATGCTAATTATGTTAGCCAAACAGAATATACACTTCAAACAGATACTCTGTTCTGAATACTCTGAACATTACTTTTAATATTAAACACATATTACTGTTCCGAAAGAACAATGGCTCAAGTGGAATTCATCCGTTTATTCAAGAAACGAAAACTAAGAATGCCGTTCGTGATTAATATTAATCCTGTAATAGTATTAGACACTTTTTAATTCATAAACAAAAACATAAACTTTTTGCTGCTTTCTAGAGAGTGAAAGTACAAGTAGGTTTGCAGTTAGCACACTGAATGCCTGAACTACAGGTGACATCATGTCATGGTGGCCACTTGACAGTTGATTTCCTGATTGGGCTAAGCTTGGTATTCCTGTAAGCGAGATCACCGAATCACTTTTCTTTAGGAGGTAAGTTCAAAATTTTATTCATAATTAGGAATAATTTTAATTCATTAAACAGCACTTCGTCATTTCTTAGGTAAAGAAACTATGCGGAATTTGTTTCTAGTGTTAAATTAAGTTTTAAACACAGAAACATGGGTGTCTATTACTGGAACCACATTTCAGGTATAAAACTAGCAATAGACATCATTATATAATACTGATTCGCTTCATTATTTTTATTTCCCTTCAATATATTCCCTTTGAGGGTTTTGTAATGTATTAAGAATAATATTTGTGGAAGTTTTATTTAATTCTTATCAAAGACATGCGTGGCTATTTCTAATGCATCAGCTTGTCTAATACTGGTTCATGTATACAAAATATTAATTTCTTTCTTTGTGATTTCTCTTTCTACTGTTCTGTTTATTTAATTCTCTTAATAGGCTTTTTTGCAGACTATTAGAAGTATTAGGGCAACTATTTATTTATTTATTATTAAAAAAGAACCATGGGTCCAAAGTCATTAAAAATCTCGAAATATCCTGAAAAAAATAGGTTGAATGCTATTAGTGACGTCAATCATGGTGTAACAATAGCGACTGCTAAAAAAAACATGGTGTTCCACGAATAACCACATACTATCTACCAATAAGTATTTGGACTTCCATGCAAATGACGATGGTTTTGGATGGAACATGGTTTTGACTTGTGAGGAACATGGAACAGGAAGAGAAATTTCGTTGTCGGAAGATGAAGTTGATTAGATTCCATCAGTACGTAGTATCGGTGATGCTAGATAAAAAATTGATGTAAAAATATTTAGTTTTTAAAGTGTTCTTTTATAAATCACTATAAGCGTTGTGAAAGTACTTCAGTCAATTTTATTTTTTAAGTCTGAGTTTTCTGTTTTTATTCATCGTTTAAAATGATGATAGTACATAAAGATTAGCGTTTGGTCATTGGTCACTGGTCAAGTAAAAATGGTTTAAGTATATCTTATACTTTTGTAAATATACAAAAGTGTACCTATGCTCTATTAACATCCTATTTATTTATTTGCCCTTCGATAAAAATGTGTATTTCAAACGTTCCATTGCTTTTGTTATAGTTTTCCCAATAAAATAGACACTGTCTAATACTGGTACCCCAAAAGAGTGTCTACTTTTGAAAATTTCAAGTATATTCCAGATGCAATATAAACTATCAAAATTAAAAAAAATTTTATTAAAAAATAAAACAAATTAACTATCTAGCAAACAGAATAAGATTAAAAAAATTTGGTGATAACTAAATTTGTAAAGTTCTTAATGATATGGTTCACGCAAATGTTGAAAATTTCTCTTAGAGTGTCTATTACCTGTACACTTACCTTACGTCGTGTGTTAACTTTGATGGTAATGAAATTGGAGTTAATAACGGCTTATTGTTTAAGTTTTTAATAGTGCCAGTCATGTATTGTAAATTCAATTCTGTTTTACACTTGCGTCGTTGTTCTTCCGAGATGTGATCTATTTTACCAACGAAATTTTTAACTCTATATTTCCATCGACTTTATTTATCATATAACATGAATTATAAGTTAACCATCTTCACCTGAATAGCGTAATTCATTGACTTTTTAATCCATCAAACAATATAGCGTAAGTGAAAAGAGCACCAAGAGCTCCAAAGATGAAATTCCTCCGAATGGGCACGATTTTCCAAACCGTGAAGCTGATCTCCTTTTCCACGGACCAGAAAAACCTGTGCTGCATCAAATGAGAGGACTGGTTGCTTTCAGGTAGTGTCCTGACCACCGTCGCGACTTCAGAAGATGCCTCGGAGACAAGCGATGCACTCACAGTCATCACAACGAAAGACGCTAAAGTGTTGACGAAACTGCAACCAACAGCAATACGGCTGCCCATGTTGAAGATAGATTCTGAATTCAATGCTACATAAACGACAAAGAACATCATCGTGGAACTGTACACTGTGACGCATAGCATCAGAAAGGATAATTCCTCGTCAAGGAAGTCGACGGTTGACTTGATGGAATTGTACGAGTTCAGCAGTTTTTCGTAATTGAAATTGGATCCCTTTGACAGTGTCTTTGCAAAATGGCAAACGACGCATTTCATTTGGTAGCATACCATAGAGTAGAAAATGGCGAATGTATTCACCGGCAGCATCAGGCATACAACTAACATTGTTGCATATATCAGTCCTAGTCCAGTTCCGTATTTCGTTTCCTTTTCTAGATTTTTAAGCATAAAGTAGAAGCTCTTCTGCCACGCAAATATGCTGCCTCCCAAAATCGGAATATAAGTTAAGGAACTGAGAACTGCCCAGAGTAGAATCCAACGCTTTGTACCGCTTTTGGCTTCTGAAGTTTCAAGTTCATCCATGAAACAGGCGATGCTTTGCAATCGGCGAATCAGCTTGCAGAGTATCCATCGGTGCACATATATTATGACGTTCATAATTGCATTTGCTATCAACATTACGCTAACACCATAGTTGAAAAATGGAACCATGGTTGTCGCACCATGTATACCTAGTATAAGAAGATTTATGGCTGCCATTATGCAATTCAAATAACTCGAGGTGTTGTCTGATTCGTTAGTAAACGTGAAAATTAAACTTATGCGGAAAAGGCGGAATATAAATTTGTAGACATAAGACATTTCTTTATTCCTTTGACCCATAGCAACGTATGAAAATGGATACAAGTATAGAACAGGTAACATTTTGGTAGACATTTTATTTTTAGTTAGTTTCGTTCAAAATGCCAATTTTTGTACTTTCTTGGGGTCTTCTATGCTTTAGAACTATTTGCTGAGTAGGATCTACAACAGTACCATTCCTATTTTTCAAATTCTCTCTACGAAATTTTATTTCGTGTATGGTTAGAACAGAATAATCAGTCACTGACGAGGTAATCGATTTTAGTTTCGCATCTTTTTTATTTCAACAAATGATAGTCGTCAACCATAATGGTTGACGTAGCAGGTACAGAATGAACCTAGTTTAAATGTAGTTTCAAAAAAGTGAAACGCTAATTTTTTAAATAAAGTGTTTCACCAAAACATCTGTTGAAAAGAAAATGATAGGTTTCCATTGTGTTTTTAATTTGAAACTACGTTCTTGTCTTGAAGTTTTTTTCAGTTGCTTGGAAAATAAGTTAATGGAATTCGTTAAGCAAATGCATACAATTTGAGATATATAACAGTGGAGTTAATGATGTTTATAACGTCCATTTAATTCCACTAACACACAATAATGAAAAAATTAAAAAGGTTTACAATGATAAAGCACATTAAGTCCAACCTGAAATGATAAAGCACATCTAATTGTTTTCTATCGAAAGATAGAAAATATAGAAATAAACCAGTCAGAAGCAATCTGCTTTCATTACTTGATTTTTTTAATTCAAGTAGAAATGATTGCAACCTCTTATTATTATGTTTACTTCCCCTGACATTTTTTTCTGAAACATAAAAAATTAAATGGAGATGGGACGAAGGTTACAGGTGGAATCTGAAGACTGAATGTCTATTAGGCGTTGTTGCATATCCATGGAAACGATAAGCCACTTATTCTGTTTTTTATACTTTGTTGTGAGATGAGTGGCAACAGGAAGCTCGAAAAAAGGAATAAATAGAACTGTTCGTATTTTTATTGGATTGTGAGTTATTCGATTGAGTGGTGATTGTTAATAGTTAAGATATGTACATAAAATTTAAATAACCTATTAAAGAAACTTCTTCTGTTAATTCATGAGAGCCGTCTCATTTTATTTATAAGAAATTAGTGTTATTACAGTTCGCTGTCTTTAGCGACAGGCGTCGTCAGTGAAAGGCATTTTCTGTCAAGCTAGTAATAAGTGTCGGCAAGATTTCTGGATCGATACGTGTTTCATGTATGTATTCTGAACTTGACATCAGTCGGCTTGTTTTTCGAATACAATTTCAAGACTATGCCAACGAAACTTCCAAAAATAATTTCCAAATTGAAGTCTCTTTGATTGGAAAACGCCAATTATATAAAAAGACCAAACTTTTCCCAAAACAGCGATGAGCTACATAATAAGGTAACCTCGATATGTATCATGGGAGAGCATCATTAGGACAGCAGAAGTTAAGACTTTCGCAGACCGTTTGTCTGTTCGCTTACACTGAAATACACTCATCTGGCGTAAGCTATAATTCAACAAAACGCTGACTGGTTCGGTGACAATAAAGTGTACTTACTCAATTGAAACAGTGTATTTATGGTTCAAAAACAGTTCATCGATATGTGTTTGTTTAAAATACACGAAGAGAACGGTGCCCGAAATCAGCAGCAAAAGGTTCCACTTATGTTTATTGAAATGAATATGCCACTGTTCTTTCCAATTCTGTCGCCAATACTTCAAATAAATATCAAAACAATGGAAATAAAGGTAATACGAAGAGAACAGTGCCCGCAATCAGCAGCAAAAGGTTCAACTAATGTTTATTGAAACGAATATGACACTGTTCTTACCAATTCTGTCACCAATACTTCAAATAAATGTCAAAACTATGGAAATAAATGTAATACGAAGAGAACAGTGTACGCAGTCAGCAGCAAAAGGTTCAACTTATGTCTATTGAAACGAATATGCCAATGTCCTTACCAATTCTGTCGCCAATACTTTAAATAAATATAAAAACTAGGGAAATAAAGGTTATAGAAAGAGAAAAGTGTGCGCAGTCAGCAGCAAAAGGTTCAACGGATGTTTAACTGAAACGAATAAATCTGTTTTGTTTTTTTAACATTGTCCTTTCCTGTTCTGTCTCCAATAGCTTAATGTATTGCTCCATTGCGAAGTAAATTCAGCTACACATTTATTTGCATTTCTACCTAGTACTCAAGGGCCGCTTTTTTTAAAATTACAAGCCAGGTAAAGGGGGAGATTGAAAAGCTTGAGTGAACAATCGACTTTGAATAAACGGATAAGCTATTCTCTTGTATAGTACCAAACCTCGAGAAGATAAAAGTATGAGCACCATCTGAGAGTACATAAACATTCAGTTACAACAAATCATGTATAACAGTCGCGTGAAAAGCCTGAATTGAATTGATAGAAAAAAGGTATGCCTCGTAAGAGTGGATGAGAAAATATTTAAAAAAATATTCTAACTAATTTTATGCAATTTTAAAAAGACTATCTCCCGAATTTGTGGTTTACTTTCATAATTTTAGTAAAAAAACGTGATGTTTAATGTAGAATTGGACTTTTCATTCTTAAAGTTTTTCTGGACTAATTTCTCTAAGGAGAGCAATCTATGGAAAGGTCATCGTGCTACATTTAATATATAACTTCACACACAGATGACACTTACTATATAGATGACAGACCCATAAAATGAAACAATGTACCTTTTTATTGTCTTTAAAGCTAAAATGTTTTATTCAATAAATTTTAAACTATGCATAAATACAGAAACGAGTGTAACATATCCATGGAATGTTTCTTAAATAAACTAAAATAACCAGCTTTATAATTTGGTATGTATAAATCAAATAGATACGAATGTTCATATTTTTGTTCTTCACATTTCTTCACAAATAAATGTAAATCGAGAAACTGCGCTGTGGAACACTATGTAAGAAAAAATATTCATTAAAATGTAAGAATATTATATTTATATAGCGGTTATAAATACGAAATATAGAACACAGAAACCTTTGAGCTGATTTCAGGGGGAAAAAAATCAGTATTGCGTATGAGTGCCACAAAGCAAAACATCATGATAGACTAATTCAGGGTATTGAGGAACATGATGAACAGTTCATCCTCAAGCCAGCTCGCCATTTTATCTTGAGATAAGAATTCAGTAAGTTTTCGCGTAGTTAACACTCTCCCTTGATGGCAACTCATTTTCAAACTGCTTAAAGAGTGACCTGATGTAGTTGCATACTACGACATAAAATATAGACAGAATTGTCATTGGCAGTGTGAAAATAAGGATTAATAGAGTGTGGTGTAATAACTCTGCAAAGGTGTTGTATAAGGGCGTCTGAAAAGGTGTTGTATAAGAGCGTTCTCATCAAATGCTATATGGATGACCCCGGTAAGACTTGGATCATAATTTGCATTACAATCCAAAGCTGTACACCCCGTTTACTTACTGCTTCTTTCTGGAAGTCGTGTTGACTGAGAAAGTTGGCGATGGATTTTATACGATTTCGTTTTCCCACCAGAATGCAGCGCAGTGCAATCTTCAAGACAGTCATCACCAAAACCGCAATCCCTATCACGTAACTCTTCGTATTCTAGATTACTGAGAATGTTACAATAATTAGATACAGTGCTGTAACAACGTTGAACATCAAGAGCAGCAATTTCAACAATCTCACTTTGGTGCTCTCACCGAATGGAGAATGTATGAAGAAATCCATGCTCAGGCCGGAGAGCTTGAAGAATACCTGTACGGTGTCTTCATTTCTTTTTGTCATACTGTGGCACTTAGGATGCGTACGGATTTCTACAGGGAACGCTTTTGTTGCATTTCTCAGTTAATAGATACTTTGAAAAAGCTTAACTGCTATAAACATCGGCACGTAAGTTGGACGTAAAACTCGATTTTAAGTTCAGATTACGTAAAGTAACTCGATCAACTCGAATCTCGATGACACCTTCCTCAAGATTGCTTCTTTTTGTATGATGTATCCATTAATTTGCTAATACAGAATAGGCATTCCGAAACAGGAAACATTAAAATACCACATTATCAATGAATTAGTTTAGGGAAACTGATTTTGTTACGAACAAGACAAAAAATGTTCGCAACAAAGCAATTCTATTTCTCTTAGTTATTCCATTTTAGGCAGATTTTTGAGTGGCGAGATATACTAATGCATTAATTTGCTGATATAGAATAAGCATTCAGTGAGTCTTCCATCACGTTTGTGGTGAACATAGATAGGTTACGCGAACAGTTGTTCTTGTGTTCTAGTTGCTACTTGTTCTAGTGGACGAACATCGATGGATGACAGTGCCTGAGTTCTGATACGATAAAGAACATGAAATACTGGGCGCTATTCTCAAAAAGAACACGAATAAGGATAGATTTGTTGTAAACTTCAGAGGAGTGAGACGTGATTTGCACCGGTCGGTGCGACGTTTATATCTGTAACTATATATTATATTGTAAAAAAGTGTCATTGTCCAATTTAGGTGTGCAGTGTCCCTCTGTTCTTGGCCCCTACTACACACACTGTCTATCAAATCAGACATCGCTCGGCCACTCTGACAGACAGGAAACATTCAAACACCACATTACCAATGGATTAGTCTAAGGAAAGCGTTTTCGTTATGTACAAGTTACAACACGTTTGCAACAAAGCAATTCTATTTATTTTGGTTGTTCCATTTTAGTCATAATTTCTAGAGGAGAGAAATCGATACTTTTACGCAAATTAAATGTTTCTTATAATATTACGACTGATTGATTTAATTTATTTTCGATAGTTTCGAATTGAGTTTTTTATTTGGGTAACATCCGAGGGAGAGATGATGTACCGTTTCATCTATTGTTGTAGTCCTTAACCTTTCTGATAGAGGTCGCCTCGTCAATAGGACAAAAATTGACCTGGTGTTAAACTCGTCAATATAAAAATATCGGCAATATCTTTATGACGAAAGATCTCGTCTTTAGCAAAATTAGTCAGATCATGGTGAACGAGATAACTCGTTGGAATCACTTGGAGTATTAAACGCCGTCATCGTAGGATGACCATGAGTGAAAGTACGTCCAAAAGAAAACGTTTCGGATACTAAATTAGAGATTTTAGATCTAACTGCGTAGTAATGCTCTTTAAAAATAGTAGTGGGATAAAAAAAAATTGTTTATTTATCAATGTAAAGATCTTCCTAAATGGTTTAACATACTTAAAATTGTTCTGTCGGTAATCCATGTAATGTGTTCATTCATTACCAATTACCTAAATTTTTGGTGCACAGATTTTGGTGCAGCAACTTTTTTTATGCCCTTTATATAGGTTACCAGTGCCCATAGATTTGTTATTATTGCAAATGACTGTGACAGGAAGCATTAACATGTATTTAATGAGAACGAAGGGAGTTATTTTATGCATGTAGAATTAAACTTAATTTTGAATTTCCAAAATTGTTTATCACTCACATATGACTTTTTAAACAGACTTGTTTCCTTTCCTTGAATTATCGTGGAATACGTTCTTTCATCACTAAATTTCTTAAATTCTTGGTGTTTCAAAATTTTACTATAGTCTTTAGATTGCAAGTGTCCGTAGATCTATTACACTTGCAAATGTCTTGTGATACGAAGCATTTACATGCATTTAACCACGATGCATTTAGAGGGAAGAATTAAAAGCCTTCCTCCTCCCAGAATACCAAAGGATTATAGAAAACGAGTTTTTTTTCCTACGCGTAGGATTAGACTTGATGTTCAGATTGTAATAGGCAGGTATTTGAATTTACGTCGCACTCAAGCAACACAAAGAGCTATTCACGACGGTTCGGAATCAACTCCAAAGGAAAATATTCAAGGATTGCTTCTTCTAAACTCGATCCAACGAAACCGTTGTGTGCGTGAGGGGTGGTGGACGGTAAACTTAACCATTATGCCGGTTGGTCGGCGAATATGAGTTTGATATATGATTCCATTTGCATTGTACAAGAATCAGAATGGTACACTCGTGTTTTGTGTATGTTTTAAACATTGGGCCTTTATAGGAAGCACCGTGTTAGCCCAGTTTGAGAAGTACCAGAATCGGAACCGGATGTCGTCTTGTACCCTGATGCAGGTACACGGTAAATCTGTCGTGGCCTTAAATATTCTCACGTTGGCGTGGTGCGGAAGTTGAGTTTGGAGAGTGGGTCGTCAGCTCATGTGTTCCCTCGTCTGACTGGTTATATGGTTTTTCCTTCGTATATTTACTTTCGGGTTTGATCCCGGACCGTCACCAATAGCCCATTGTTCTGCATTAGTGCGATGTTAATTAAACTACCTACCTACCAGTCTAAATCAAACGAAAATTTAGTGTAGATTTTAAAAATTAAATAAAGGAAAAAATTTTATGAGTCAGTCTGGTGTGATTATATGCATTGTGTTCAAGCATCACAATGGTACACTCATGTGTTGCGTGGACTTTAAAGAATAGGTTCTTTTTAGGCTTTATAGTTCCAACTTTACAATATACATTTCCCACTTAGGTTAAATATATTATAGAACAGGAAATTAAAATACACGGAAACTTCTGTAGGTTTTCGGAGTCATTTATCTTACCATCCACAAGGCGCTCCTGCTGTCATATTCTTTTAATTAATTTTGGGAGAAGTTAAATTCCTTCACAGCTGAAAGAATCAGAAGGTAAAATTGGTTTCGAATACTCTTTATTGAATAACATGCTATGTGAGCAACTGCGACACGTAGGCAGAAACTAGTAATTGGCAATTACCGCCAAATGTTTTAACTTGTTTCAAGAATAAAGAATGCCTGTTAAATTTTTGACGCTTCGTGCTTCTTTTAATGCTTGTGTCGAGTTTCCAAGGAATCCATGAAAGACATTTTAGGAATGCGAGTAAACAAAACGCAGGGATCTTGTCAGACACATACTCGGAGCTTTTCAAAGTATGGAGGGTTGCCATGAGATAGTTTTCATTGTTTGGAAGCATCTGTAGCGAATTCGATTAAACGGAATGAATCAAAATTTGGTACCGAGACTTTTGAAACACGGGGAGTAGGTCTTGGTCGATATTCTTAATCGGTACTGGCATAACTGGATGGTTATTATGCTCTTTCGGGGTTGAATAATGTATTGTGTACAATGCAATACAGTAGAGACATTCATATCGTCATGAGTTGGTTCCTTCCGATTGCCCAAAGTTGGCACCAAACAATTGTCAAAAGTTGGTCCGGTCCTTCTACTGAAAGTTGGTTCCGTCCATTTGCAGAAAGTTGGTTCCGTCCGATTGCCGAAAGTTAGTCCCATCCGATTGCCGAAAGTTATCCCAGTCCATCTACTGAAAGTTAGTCCAGTCCATCTACTGAAAGTTGGTTCCGTCCATTTGCAGAAAGTTGGTCCAGTTCATCTACTGAAAGTAGGTTCCGTCCATTTGCAGAAAGTTGGTTCCGTCCAATTGCCGAAAGTTGGTCCAATCCATTTGCAGAAAGTTGGTCCAGTCCATCTACTGAAAGTTGGTTCCGTCCATTTTCAGAAAGTTGGTTCCGTCCATTTGCCGTAAGTTGGATCTTTCATGAAAATCTTGGAGCCGGTTTCCAAGTTAAAATGTACTAAGTTAACCCATTATAATCTATATAAATAAGAATGGAGTGCTTGTTTGTACATTCAATATTTTCGACCAATTTCAAGTTTTCTATCCGTTTTGGACCCTTCTGATGCCGAATCCGCCTTTTTCTCGTTTGGTGTCTGTCTGTCTGTCTGTCCGTCTCTCTGTCTGTATGTATGCTGTGCCCTATACACGTCCACGCGGTTTAAGATATTTTCATGGAAATTTGCATACAGTGAGTACTTATCTTGATTTAGTGAGTGGAATTGGTTGCGAAAGTCTGTCTGTCCGTCTTTCTGTTCTATGCTCGATTTTGTGTTTGTGTGTTTGTGTAGACATCACGTGAATTGTATTCCAGATATTTGATTGCAGTGTATTTTATTTTATACATTATCTATTAATTTAGTGAATGCAATATTAAACATTTCTTTATTGTTATATTTAGATGAGTTTCATGCTAAAACACCTGAGTAAGTATACTTAAATCAGCCACAATTTGATAATTTTCGAAAAATTGGAATGTAGTTTGAGTATTACGATTACTTTCATTTGCTTTACCAGTAATGCTGAAAACCAATTATTTTTCAAAAAAATATTTTTTTTTATGGTGAATCTTTAGGTCTGATGCTTTATTTATTTCGAGTCTTATTTTTATTCTTTGCGCAATGAAAACGATTTCCGAATATTTGGGACAGACGATATTTTTCAACGAAACGAGAATGAACAAGATCGCGCGAGCAGTGATATTTTTTCTGGTTCTTTCGCTCTGAATTAATTTCACATTTCTAAATTTTGTTCACTTTTAGTTGTAAATTGTGGCAACTGTGCGAGATCAAGAGATAAAATTGAATCACAAATTAATATATTTAGAACAATTTTTTGCGACATCTTTTATTTTGTTTTATTTCGCTGTTTTCTGTTTTAAATATTTATTATTTTAATAAAAGTGTTTTCCTTCTCATCACACGCAACAGCACCACAAAGTATTAGACTTAAAAATATTAGGTAAGTCAGTATAAATTTCCAGTAAATTTTAAGTGTAATTATGCCATTATTGAAATAATAATGCCGTTATTTAAAGAATAATGCCGTTAATTAAAGAATAATGCCGTTATTGAAAGAATAATAATGTCTAAAAATCCGAACTAGAACTTTTTCCAACATTAAAAAATTCGTTGTAATAATAACAGGAGAAGATTGCAAAATTTCACAATGTCGCATACCGGAGGCAAGAGTGCCACAAGTAAAAAAAATATTGTTTTGTTGACTATGAGTAAATTAAATCGTAATTTTAATTAATTGAGTTGAACATGAAAAGAACTTAAGAAAGGGAATTCCAAATCTCCCTCAAAATCGTCTTTTATAGTAGTAACCTTAGTATCACCTTTCGTCATTTTGTAGCTTTGTCATACAGCAATTGTGCGATGTATGTGAAATGTATTACATGAATGGATATGTATGTGTAGGATTTGTGTCCAAAGTAAGTTGTAGAAAATATAAAGATGGCGAAAGGTGTTAAAATAAATTTTTACTCTACAAAAAACGAAGTCATTATATATTTTGATTATCTCTTCAATCTAGAGTAAACCAATTCAAACCGAGTAAGGTCGGGTATTTTGCTAGTTCTGGAATATAATTCATCTATAAAAATGTTTTATTTGTTTCAAGCTTCTTTATTTTCAAATCAGCCGCTGAGATTTTATCTTAGGTAAATGGAAATCTGTGATCCAAAAAAATATCGAAAAAGTATGCTTATAGATTGGCTTTGTAATAAGTCTATAATTTTTGTAAAATCATTTTTCGATAGTGATAGATCGATAACATCGGTAATCGATATCATTGTGCTTCCATTTTAACAAAATGGAAGCGCTCAAAATATCGAAATATTAAGTAACATAAAAATCCAAGTGCATTTTCTGCATTAAAATAAAATATAATTTATTCCCCATAAATTGCACTAGACTAGAAAAGATAATTATATCTTGATAAAGTTGAATTGATAATTTTACTAGGATCACAACGTACGGCGAGTAATTCGTGTCATCGAAAATGGAATAAACAATTCACATCATAATGTATTCAGGATTCTCTTTTGCAAGCTCTTATGGAAGATTGTATTGCCGCGAGAGCTGAACTCTGTGCAAACTATGAATTTACTGAAAGAAAACAGAGTTCTAGTACCAAAAATTCTGTTAGAGAACATACCCTGCCGTATTTGTATACAGACGATATTTTTTCGAAACTATTTTTTTCATTAAAATTGAAACATTTTATTTTGTATTTTTGGTAAGGGCATCATAGAACTTTCTAGGAGCTTCTTGTAACCAATCCTAAATCTTCAAACGATGTTCACTATTGTATGCAACACTGGTGTTTATCATTCTCTTCCCACTTTTGTAAATTTATGTTGTGTTTCCTCTTTTAACGGTAATTGGTAATTTTAGTTAACGTCGTACTAGAGCAACACAACGGGCTATTGACGACGGTCCGGATCAGTACCTTAAGGGAAAGTTCCGAGGACAACACCTCGTAATTTTGAACCACGGTCAGATGACGAAGCAACACCTGAGCTGGCACCCCACTCTCCAAACTTCCACACCAACCCAACGTGAGGACTTTCGGCCACGACAGATTTAAGGTGCACCAGCCGCCTATACACCATACGTTTACAAACATCCATGCCCGGACCCGGATTCGAACCAGGAACCTTCCAATCTAGAGGCTAACACCTTAACCACTATACCGGTTGGTCGGCCCTCTTTTAACGAAATAAACCTTTAAATTTTCTTCGGATTTTAATTGTTTTTACGCGGTAGTATAGACAGGTAAAAAAAAAAAACTGATGGTTTATTTTATTTCTTGCCTTATTTTCTGTGAGCGGCAGTAACAGTTGTGAGAACAACGGATTAGTTCGAATCTGGGTTCAATAGAAGACAGTTGTGTATACAGAGGGGGAGGGGTAATTCTATCATGGCCTCAAATGTCCCCACGTTGTTGTGGAAGTTTGGAGAGTAGGGTGCTCAGCTCACATGGTGACCTCATCATCTGAGCCATTGTTCAAAATTACGAGACGTTATCCTTGGTTCTTTCCCTTAGGGATTGATCCCAAACGTCGCCAAAAGCCTGTCGTTTTACTCCAGTGCGATGTTAATTCAACTACCTACCTTCTACTATGCCGGGGTGTACATAGGACTAAATCAGAACCTAAACGGCGCACGTTTACAATACCGAACAAAAGAAAAGCAATTTAGGTTAACCACCTGCAGAAATGATCTGATCATGAGATAAGAAAGATAACAAAGTAGCTTAAATAAATTATGTAGGCTGTTGGAATACGTCAATAGCCCGTTGTGTTGTTCCAGTTTTACGGCCCTCATTTAACTACCTATGGGAAAAATTGTATGCCGGTAGCTTCATTAGCGGACGGCGGCATGAACAAAGGTTTACGCGGTCTCCTCTGATCATGTGGAAGCGGCGGGAATGAACTTCTGTCCCTGCGTCTAGTCGGCATCGCGACAAAGACACTCCGCTTCCTCTCCGTTGAAACTAAATTCCTCGACCCACCGCTAGCTCGTTAACGCTCGCGTTCCGACGGTCTGAGTTCATACGCGGCGTGACCTCTCAGCATCTGGCTTGACCTCTAGGCATCTAAGCTTTTCCTTCTTTCAGTTTCTCCGCCGAGCGCTTGCTTTTGCCCTCGTCACAGAATTCGTCACAGGCCTGTGCAAATAGCATCAGTATTACATCACAAGCTGTCTGGTTTGAATTTAGAGGGAATCCCCACAGTTCGCCTATTTTCTGATGGCTGTGTAGTGGCCAAAATAAAAATACTACGGTCAAGTACATGCTATCAAATTGGTTGTTAAACGAAGCACTTCCACACGTAAAGGAACTTGTGTTATGTTTTCCGGTCGTGGGTCATTCATTTATTCCACCAGATTGGGTAATTGGAAACCTTGTGAGCCAATTTAAAGGCCAAAGTGTTATTGAAAATCCAGATAAGTATCTGCAGGTTTTTCGAAAAGTTAGTATTGTCGTTCACTTAGGAAGTGATTGTAGAGTATTGGATTGTAAACTATCATCAGATGACGTAATGAAAATAACAACTGCTTGACACTTTCAGTTTCAAAAATCGAATATTATTAGTTTCACAAGAAATAAAACTAGAAGCATTTTTAAATTTCGAAATGTGTATCGGTAAAACACTTTGTAAAAAAAAAAAAAAAAAAAAATATATATATATATATATATATATATTTATTTAAAAAACATTCATCTTGAAGAGGTGCAAAGAGGAGTTACTCAGAAGGCTGCCAAAATTACTGATGTGAAATATCTCTTAATCGTTCACTTCTGTGAAAGGTGGGAAGACTATCCGGTTCTTCAGTTTTATAAGAATGTTTATGATGAACAAGTACTAGTACTATTAAACAATCTTTCTCTTCCGCCAGTTAATGAGGAAGAAGTGCTGGATTTTGATTTGAATGAAGACGATGAGAGAGAGAGAGAGGGAGAAGATATCCGATAACTTAAATTTGTGTAACTTAAATTTAAAAATTGACATTAAATATGGTATATTGTGTACTTATTAATGAAATTATTCCATATAAAGTGCAATGTAATGTTCAATATTTTATATTTTATTTGCTATTTTCTGAAATATAACCGCTTTTGCAACTTCACTCCAAAAGCCAATGGCCGACCATATAGTTGTAAAACCTGTTATATAATGCATACAGATGCAAAACCCGTTAAATCCAATTTCTTTTTACAAATTATCTAAGAAAGCAAGATTATACAGACTTTGACTGATGAATAATATGATTTTTATCTAATTTTTACAAAATATTTCATGAAAGTACCATTACTAGTCCACTTTTTATACGTTTTTGGCGATTATCCGATAATTTCAAAAAATGGATTTAACGGTTTTTGCGTACTGGCTGGTATATATGAAAAATAGCAACGAATATATCAAATCGAGTTTTTCGCGATGGATTGAAAGGGCAGAAGTTAATTCACCAATCGCCCACAAAAATATTTGTCCACCAGAACGAAAAAAAAAAACCCATTACAACTACCCAGATAATGTCAGAAGTGAAGCAAACAAAATGGCTAAGCAAATCGCAGCGAAGTGTTCGGCCTAGCTGATGGAATAAATGGCGCTGTCCCAAAAAACAAGAATTCGACGGAGCAAACACACTTCGATCAAACAGCAAGGAAACTGGCATCACGCTGTTTATTCTAGGGGAAGGGGTTCCATGACGCGAACGTGACCGAGCCATAGCTTTCATGGGGAAAAAAGCAAGTTGACCGCTAGAGCCCTCATAATTCATAGCAGCCTGGCCACCTGGGGTTTGCATTCCGTGAGGGGTGAGTGTATCAAATCTATCATATTCGCGGCGTGAAAAAGATACATAGTCCTTCTTTTCTTTTGCATCGTGGAACTAACGCATATACATTACCTTACAATAATGGACCGAACGCCAGCGGATTTGCATAAATTCCGACTACTTGTTTGGGGGTGTTTTTCGTGGTATGCCCTGGGACCTTTACATGGTGTTCCTGGTCAATTGAACGCCGATGCCTGCATGAAGATTTTGGACAATCAGGTCCTTCGTATGCTCGGGTGGATTTTATGGAATGCACGAATGTTACTTCCAGGATGACACCGCTCCATGTCACGTTGCAGCCTCTGTCAAGCCTTGGCATCGAGATATGGATGTAAAAAGTCTTCCCTGGCCTGCTCAGAGTCCCGATCTAAACCCCATTGAACATTTGTGGGACGCGTTAGAGCGATGCTTACGGACCAGGGAACCACGTCCGAAATCTATAGCAGAGCTGGCGACATTCTTGCAGCAGGAATGGACACGATGGACATATCCGTATCCAAACCATGTTGAAAGTATGCCCAGAAAGGTTGCTAGTGTCACTACAGCACGTGGGGGACCATCCCCCTATTAAAGCATGTATCATTTCCCTTATACCATCACATCTTGTAGGTTGTGTATATGACCTCTGGATTTCTTCGTATGATACCCAAACCAAGGTGGGAATCACGATAGCCTGATTCGAACAGTAACTGGTTAGAAAACGTAAGATTACGAGTTCGAATCTAATCAAAGATCATCATACACACGTAGTCTGGTACACGTTAGTTCCGTCGTGGCCTTAAATGTTCTTACGTTGGAGTAGTGTTGACGTTTGGAAATCGGGATGGCAGATCAGGTGTCGACCTCGTCATCAGACCACGGTTCAAAATGACGTGTTGCTCTAGGATCTTTCCATTCGGGTTTGAACCTGGACCGTCGCCAATAGCTCGTTGTGTTGCTCCAGTGCGACGTTTATTAAAATACCTACCCAAATCAACACGAAAGAAACTTTCTGTTAAAGATAATAAAATATTAATTTTGGTTCGCATATTGTGATAATCTTTCAGGTGCGTTACTAGAAGTTATATAGGTATAGTATCATGATCTTAAAAAAAAAAAATAATTTGTACAGACATATAAGGTAAAAGGCAAAAAAAAAAAAAAAAAATTCAAATACCAGTGTTTGATCAGAATAAAACTTAGCATGTCGCACACTAACAAGAAGTAACACGTCAAAAAATACAATTTTGATGTTATGTCATGAAGAAATATGTTTTTGGTGCCCCAGCGTGTTAAATTACTATTCTATAGAATGTAATAGAAGTTACCACCATAAATACTTACCTAAAATTTAAAAGAAGCTTATACTTTTTCTATATAAGTTTTATAGCATTCTTTAAGTTAATGTTTCTCAAATTCTGCATTGTGTCACTTTTCTTACGATGCGATGTGTGATGACCTTGAGCAGATAAAGAATGGTAATAATTAATTAACGCTATACTGGAGCCAAGAAAATGGGCTATTGGCGACGGCCCGGAATCAATGCCTAACACAAAGATCTGAGGATAAACGTCACTTCATTATGAAACACGCACACTGTGTTAATTGTTATTGCAATATGGTATGGGAACATGCGAGACTTTGTGACCACGACCTATTTAACGTGCCCCAGCCACCATTAGCGAACACGACGGTCATTAGCCAGGTCCAAGCGCCGATCTCGCAACCATCAGAATTGCAGACTCCGCGGAGGACAGAACCCACAACCCTTCCGATGCGAGTCCGACGCTCTACTGAATGAGCTACCGAGGCTCACGTTATTGCAATATATATAACCATTATTAGCTGCTAATATGAACAGTTTTGCTACCAGTGACAAGATAGGCTAGACTAATTACCAAAACCATAGCCAGGTTAAGAACAGGTCATTACAGAGAAATGAAGATTGACAGCGATGATAATAGATCTTACAGAAAGTGTAATAACTGGCCAGATATGGAGTTAACACCAGCTCACATTTTCGATTGTCCAGCAATAATTGCGGATCTATTTAAAGTCGGGGTCCTTTTCTAGGAAACGAACCTGTACGAGGACATTATAGTGGAGATTGCTAGAGCTGTGATAACTGCTTATGGCACCATTTGAACAAGACTCGTCGTAGACACGACATCATCATCATCAACAAGATGGGCATTTTATTTTGCCTTAGGTTTGGAGCAACACAACGTGCTATTGATACTCCACTCTGCAAACTTCCACACCACGCCAACGTGCGAACATATGAGGCACCAACAGATTTAACGGTCGCCAGTCCCCTTTGTATCTTGTAGTAACAGGGCAGTTTTGTTTCGACGAGATATTTCGTCATTAGCAAAATTGTCTAGATCATGGACGAGTCATCTCGTGCCCTTAGAGAGTTAATCTGCTGGGAGGCTTGGGGTCTGTTGGTGTTGAAAACAAACATTTGATTCTATCAGGATTTATTCTCAAAAGCTTTTCAAACGAATTCCACAAACCATATGTCTGTTTTTTCATGTGTTTACGACATACGCTTTCGAAATAATGAGATTTTCTTCGTAGGGAAATAAAAGTAAACACACTGTTTTTCCGAGAAACGGTATTTCGTTATATATAAATAACTCAGTTTTTCTAATATTCTTCGAAGATATTTATAGCATATTTTAGGCACATAAACATGTTTTATCCATTGAATTTTATATTTTAGCTTAAGGAAAATATGTGATGGATCTCTCAGACTGCTTCTGAATATGAATAGAATTTCCATTATTTGCAAACTTTAAGAAACTATTAGAATTGAGGGTATAATCTAGTCAGGGCAGCTTGCCAAAACAGTAAATTTATACTTCTTTATAATGTTCTATTTTCATACACGATTGTTTAAATTTTTGTTCGAATGCAAAGTAGTTTAAACGGGAAAGAGCAGAGGTCGGCGAACGTATGAGACGGAAGGAACAAGCCTGTCCCTCACAACAATATAAAAATTATTCGAGAGCCATAAATATATTTTTACAGATAGCGAAAATTAAAAGTAGTGCTATCATACACTGAAGACCCAAAATATTATGACCACCTACTCAATAACGCGTTGCGTCTCCTTTGGCCTGCAAAACAGCTTTAACTCGCCTGGGCATAGATGCCACAAGTTCTTGATACATGCCTGTAGACAGGTTGTACCAAATGTCTAATCAGCGGTCACGCAAAGTCGAAATATTCGGGCATGGTGGTGCTTGAGCTCTGAGCTGCCGCTCCATGACACCCCAAATGTGCTCTATCGGATTAAGATCCGGCGAGTTAGGTGGCTTGGACTTTAAGTGGAATTCATGAGTATGCTCCTCAAACCACTCCAACACAATCCGAGCCTTGTGACATGGGGCGTTGTCCTGCTAGAAGATTCCATTTCCAGTTGGGAAGACAGACGCTATGTAAAGGTGCAACTGATCCGCAATGATATTCGGATAGTTTGCAGCGTTCATGGTCTGTTCTACCATAACTACGTGTCCCAGAGTCGCCAATGAGAACGTCTCGTAAAGCATAATACCGCCACCACCCGCCAGTGTATGACCTGCTGTACAAGAGAGGAGAAACTGTTCGCCTGGCAGACGGCGTTCCCTAACACGACCATCGACGTGATGAATGAGAAATAGCGATTTATCTTAGCAGGCAACTCTCTTCCACTCATCTATGGTCCAGTCTCGATGTTCCCGGGCCCACTGTAGGCGTAGTTGACGATGACGATTGGTCAACAGAGGCACACAAGTGGTACGTCTGCTGCACAGTTCCATATCCAACAGTGCCCGCTGAACTGTGTGTTCCGAAACACTTGTGCTTGAACCTGCATTGTATTGGGCTGTCAGCTGAGCCACCGTCTCGAGCCGATTTTGCTTTACCAAGTGGGAGAGTCTCCGACGTCCTTTTTCTTTGATGACGCGTGGATGACCAACACCTTGGCGTCTACTGCTGGTGTCACCGTCATTTATACACACTGCATGAATACTAACAACGGCAGAGCATGAAGAACCTACTAAACGTGCAGTTTCGGTGATGCTCGTTCCGAGTCTTCGGGCCATTACGATCTGCCCTCTATCAAATTCGCTTAAATGAGCAACCTTTCCCATCACTCGCAAAAGTAAGTGCGAGAATGATTACTTATCTTCTGCAGCAGCAGTTAAATACCATTATTATTCAATCACGCGCCCTCCAAGTCATTCAGACGAGTTCATTGAAAAATGAGGGGATGGTCATAATGTTTTGGCTCGTCAGTGTAAGTTGTAGTGTTAATTAGTTATATCTTATAACATAGCATTCTTATCAGGTCAGCTAGATAGAAATCAAATCAAATTTCAGGACGAGACACAACATTTTTTTCAGCCGCGAAACGAAAACAGTACACAATTCCAAACGGGCAACAGAATAATCGTCCTCTTGCTTTTAAAATTTAACGACGCTCTATTTCTCAAACGGAACGGAAACAGCGCTTTCGAAACGGGGCACAAGCGAAGAAGACAGCGCATGAACATGTATCCTTGAAAGCAGCTGATAAAAACTTCCACGCTTCGATTGGGGAGGTAAGGTAAAATAATTTTAATAACGTCGTACTAAAGCAACACAAAGGGCTATTGACGACGGTCCGGGATCAATGCCCTGTGGGAAAGTTCCGAGGATAGCACTACGTAATTTTGAATCACGAGGCAACACCTGAGCTGGCACCCCACTCCCAGACCGGTTGGTCGGCCGATTGGGTAATTGGTAGTTTTTAATTAACGTCGTACTAGAGCAACACAGCGGGCTCTTGACGACGGTCCGGGTAATGGTAATGGTAATTTTAGTTAACGTCGTATTAGAGCAACACAACGGGCTATCGACGACGGTCCGGGATCACTCCCTTAAGGGAAAGATCCGAGGACAACACCTTGTAATTTTGATCCACGGTCAGATGACGAAGCGACAACAGTACTGGCACCCCACTCTCCAAACTTCCACACGAACCCAACCGGCCGATTGGGGAGGAGAGAAGAAAAACATCGGTGTTCTGCTGGCAAGTTTTACTAAATGAAAAAACCCTCAAAAATTGCTATCATTGGTTTTAATTATTGTGAGGAATAGCTTGGCAGGATATAGATAGCTATTTGAACAAACGTAGTACTGGAGTACCCAATGGGCTATTGGAAACGGTCCGGGATCAAACCAGAAGGGGAAGATCCAAGCACAACACGTCATTTTGAACCACGGTCAGATGACAAAGTCACGCCTGAACTGGCACCACATGCTTCAAATTTGAACATCACGTGAACTTGAGGACATTTATGGCCACGACAGATTCAATTCACACCAGCCCCACGTATACGAAGGTCTTTGGATTCAGTTTTGCTTTTCGATCTCGCAATCCTCCGTTTACTAATTCGAGGTTCGACCCTAAGGGTTACTTCCGCAAATCTCGTAGTTTCTCGCAAACTCTTCTGGATTAGGGATGCGATATCGATGTCAATGTTTTCAAAACATCGATGTTTTTTAAAAAACATCGATGTATTTAACATCGTTGTATTGGAATCGATGTTTTTGTAACATCGATGTTTAAACTTGTCGATGTTTTTACGTTGTCGATGTTTTATTTTTAAATAAAAAAAAGTACCGTTATGAAAATTTAAAAAATAACCAAGTAGCATAATTTTCATAATCAGCAAATTGAACATACTTTTAGACCAAAGGTGAAGAGTCTGAAAGTAAGAATACGACATCGATGTCGATGTCGTATCCCTCGATTTCGATGTTTTCAAAACATTAATGTTTTATAGAAAACATAGATGCATTCGAGCTGATGTCACATCACGAGTTGCTAAACCAGTTATAAGAAATGGGGTAAAACGTTTAAATGCACTGAATTTTAAAAACATCGAAAGTTTGGGGGCGATGCATTATCAACATCGATGTTTCAAATTTGAACATCGATGTTTTGCTGTCGATGTAGCATCACTAGGTGCTAAACCAGTTTTAAGAAATGGGGGGAAAAGTTTAAATGCACTGAATTTTAAAAACATCGATAGATTGGGGGGCGATGCATTATCAACATCGATGTTTTGCTGTCGATGTTGCATCCTTAGTTGCTAAACCAGTTTTGAGAAATGGGGAAAAAAGTTTAAATACACTGAATTTTAAAAACATCGATGTTTAAAAACATCGATGGTTTTGGAACGATGTTTCATCAACATCGATGTTTTAATTTTGAACATCGATGTTTTTCTGTCGATGTCGCATCCCTATTCTGGATTGGCGTTCGGATAATGTTGATTGACAACTACTTATCTAAACCATAAACTGTTATACATATCTGGTCTGTAAACGTTCTATCCAAGTTCTATTTCAAGGGGACGTCGAGGCTCAGTGGGTATGCCCACTGTGCTAGCAACTGAAGAGCTTCCTGTAGCTTGGGTCAATTAACAGCTGGCAAGAGAGATAGCTAAACTCCATCAAAGGTCGGAGAACATTCGGGATTTTCCCCAAGGTCCGCACGAAGAGCCTCATCTCCACCCCAGAGCTCACACAATTTAACACAGATCATGGCACGTTCCTGCAGTGTTTGGTTCGGATGGATATCAACTGTAGTGACTAGGGATCCGACATCGATGTCGATGTTTTCAAAACAACGATGTTTAAAAAAATAATCGATGTATTGGAGTCGATGTTTTTTTAACATCGCTGTTTATACTTGCCGATGTTTTTACGTTGTGCTTGTTTCATTTTTCCCGTTATAAAAATTTAAAAAGGTAACCAAGTAGCATAATTTTCATAATCAGCTAATTGAACATAGTTTTAGACCACAGTGGCCAAGGATGAAGGGTCTGAAATATAGGGATGCTACATCGATGTCGATGTTTTTAAAACATTGATGTTTTATAAAAAAACAAACATGTATCGGAGCCGATGTCGCATTACTAGTTGCTGAACCAGTTTTAAAAAATGGGGAAAAAAGTTTAAATTCACTGAATTTAAAAAACATCGATTTTTTTCTGTCGCTGTGGCATTGCCAATTGCTAAACCAATTGTAAGAAATTTGGGAGAAAAGTTTAAATACACTGAAATTTAAAAACATCGATGTTCGAAAGCATTGATGTTTTAGGGGCGATGTATTATCAACATCGATGTTTTGCTGTCGATGTCGCATAGTGACCTCTGCATATGTGGCATGGAAGCAGACCCGTACAATCTATGTTACCACCTGACCTATCACATCTCATCTACACATCAAGGAACCAGCAACTCAGTACTACGACGTCTGGCTGTTCAACCCTTGCTACAAACAATCCCACAAATCGTGCGATTTGTGGCCTTTAGGGAGTTTGAATTCAAGCAAGCGGTTTAAATTCACTTTCTGATTCCGACACTTTAGATGATGCCTCTTTAATCTCATGGAAAATAAATTTTTTTAGAGCAGCACCTGCGTGTGCATTTCATCGCTCAAAATTTCTACTTTGCATCACACACAATTTTCTTTTTTCTTTTCTCTCATTTGGTCATCTTTCACGTTATGGGAAATTTGGTTTACCATAAATCCTTCGAAGGGTCGGTATCCCATGATAAAGTCTATTATTTGAGATAACAGGTGGCCCGCCCCCTGCTCGCCAACCTCGGGAGGATTGCTTTGCAATCCTCATTGGTTCGCTGCCCGAACCTTGCTCTCTTCACTCGCATCAATGAAGACATTATTTACAAAATATGATATTCCAAACAAATATTTTTGAAATATAAATGTGTTGTTCTACAGAAAAGTTATACAGTACTTCTGAAATCAGAACTCGAACAATTTGGAATTCAAATGAAAACTATGAGCATATTTTGACTCGAAATATGAGCGCTGCTTTGGATATCGAATACCAGCATGTTGTTTGATAACAACTTCAGTCTACGTTTATAGCGGTCGCAACGGCGATGGCGCTATTTTTGGCGCACTTCTAAAATCGCCAAGGAAAGAATTATTTCAAATGAACCAATAAAATAAAAAGACAGTTAAACGGATTTGGAAATAATTTTCCAGAAAATTCAAAATAAAAATTTAAACTTTCCGCCGTCCGAGGTTGCCATAAAAACCGCAATAACCGAATGACAAGTTACCTTAAACTGCCATAACTCTATACTAGAAGTGCGCCAAAACCCGCCAAAACTGTTGTCACCGCTATAAACTTAGACTGAAGCTGTACCATTGTTTGTAAGCTGCAACAGCTCAACTAATATCAATTTTCTTCAATAAAATTTTATCCGACAACGCTATAAATTCAATGTAGACGCGCGCCGACCAACCTGTATAGTGGTTAAGGTGTTAGCCTCTGGATCGGAAGGTTCCTGATTCGAATCCGGGTCCGGACATGGATGTTTGTAAGCGTATGGTGTAGAGGCGGCTGGTGCACCATAAACCTGTCGTGGCCGAAAGTCCTCACGTTGGGTTGGTGTGGAAGTTTGGAGAGTGGGGTGCCAGCTCAGGTGTTGCTTCGCCATCTGACCGTGGTCCAAAATTACGAGGTGTTGTCCTCGTATCTTTCCCTTAAGAGACAGATCCCGGACAGTCGTCAATAGCCCGTCGTGTTGCTCTAATACGGCGTTAACTAAAATTACCATTACCAATGGAGACGCGAGGCTTCGTGGTATACAATCGTACAGTGTTGCCGAAACGCGATAACAAATAACGTCTTTTTGGTATGTCACGCAAAATAATTATAAATAGATTGTATTTTATATATATTATATGAGTCTCTTGTGTCTGACGTAGTGTGATCAAATAAGGTCCTTGTGCCAAGAAACCGCAAATCAACCAACCACCCTCAGTCCAAAGGTGACTCTTCAAAAGTTATCCCACTGTTCCGCCAGGCAAGTATTCGATTACAACCCTCGTGTATTTGCAGTCCCAATAAGCTGTCAGTGCTGCATAAGTAAGCGCGAGGGCGAATGTCATTATCCTCTAATTCACTTTCAACCCTCGAGTATAAATAAGAGAGGAAATTAAGGAGAGGCGACCATATAACACGATCAATATTTGCTCTGCTCGAATTGTCATGCACGGGCAAATGAGGGTGGTTTTGACGAAGCCTCTTTTCGAGGGCGGCTCTTCTACGACTCGAGTTCTAATACAAACACATCTGGACATGAAATTATTACCGGGATTCTAGGTAAATTAAATGGATTTCCTACACAGAGTGACGCTTTTTGTGATGGTATCTTCGTTTCTCCTATGCTAGGTCGAGGAACACCGGTTGGAAGTGTAACGGATTAGCAACCAGAGGGTTACGAGTTCGAATCCAACCAAGGACCATCGTGTACTTGGGATGGATGGTGCACCTTAAATATATTATGGCCACACATATCCTCACGTTAACCGGGTGTCGAAGTTTGGAGAGTAGGATGCCATCTCCGGTGTTCCATCATCATCTGATCGTGGTTCAAAATTATGTGGTGTTGTCCGCGGATCTTTCTCTTTGGGTATTGATCTCGGACCGTCGTCAACAGCCCGTTGTGTTACTTTAGTACGACGTTATTAAAATTATCTTACCTTACCTCCTCAATCGGAACGTGGAAGTTTTTATCAGCTGCGTTCAAGAATACATGTTCATGCGCTCTCTTCTTCGCTTGTGGTGTTGTCCGCGGATCTTTCTCTTTGGGTTTGTTACCGGGCCGTTGCTGATAGCCCATTGTGCTGCTTCAGTGTGACGCAAATCAACCTACCTATTCTTGGTCGAGGTTCAAGTACCCCAGTGGGTAGAGAGTCGTATATTATCTAATGCAGTATTGAGTTCGAGACTCGATCCATCCAAAGACTTTCGTGTACTTGATGGTCGGAGCACGTTAAATCTGTCGTGGCCACAAATATTCCTGGTGTGAAAGTTTGGAGAGTGGGTGTCATGTCGTGTGTTAAATTGCAATCTCAGAGTATTTCAAAATTACGAGGTGTTGTCCTCGGATATTTCCCTTCGGGATGGATTCCGGATTGTCGCCAACAACCCATTGTTTCATCTCAGTACGTCGTTTATTCATCTCTACCCCCGTTGATTTAATTAAAAAAATACATCCAAATTCTATTTCGTGTGGTCGTACATGTATCAAGTGATGCACCATGGATTGTTTTCGTGTTTGCACTGTGATGTTAAAATGAGTGGGGAAGATCATGTCCTTTCATGCGTGCTCTCTTTTCTTCTGCGTATTTCCGATCCAACCAGAGTGCTCAAGTGGTGAAACTAATCTACCGGTCTGCTTCGAATATTAAGGCCGGTTTACACGCTACGATAAATTCTAGCAATTTATCGTAACGATCGAATTGTTTCGATTTATCGTTGGGTGTAAACAGGACATTGTAGCGATTAATTGGAATTGGATTGGATGGTTGATGCCGGCCGGCATCAATTTCTGCGAATCGTAACGATATGTTGGAACGTGTAAACAAGTGGCAGCCATTTATCGCTACGATTTGACTCAGTTTGCACTTGCATCTGCATCATAAAGGTTGTGTCTTATAGTTCGTTCTTTGATTAACTGTTGTTTTTATTCGAATCATGGCAGTTAAACAAACTCCTCGAGAGTTCTTGAGTGAATTCATTGAACTTTATCGGAGTTTTACCTGCTTGTAGCTCGTTAAGAGCAAAGAATACTCCGACAGGAATAAAAAAGACCTTGCTTATACAGAGCTCGTTAAAAAATACAAGGAATTGGATCCGTCGGCAGACAGAAACATTGTTGTGAAAAAAATTAATGCATTGAGTACGGTTTATAAGAAAGAACTGTCAAAAGTTAACAATTCGGCAAAATCCGGGACAGGTGCGGAGGACATCTATAAACCTACTTTGTGGTACTTCGACCTTCTAGCGGCTCCACTTTGTTCTTGGTCTTCGCGACTTTTTCACTTTTCTCGCTAAACAACCGATATATAACAACAGCACTACTTCCTCCATGGCAAAAGCTTATTTAGCGGTCGACAACGAACATTTGACAAGACATCGTAATGATTTATCGTAGCGTAGAGACTTATTTTGAGTTGTTAAGGTTAGTTTCTCCGTTTATTGCGAAAACTGATACTGTTATAAGAAGAACGATATCTGTGCACGAAAGACTCTCAGCTACCTTACGATTCCTTGCCACCGGAAGAAGCTTGAAGGACATGGGATATTCAACTGCTATTTCTAAACCAGCTCTCAGCAAAACAATCCCGGAAACCTGTGAAACTATCTACAAAGTATTAAAACAATTCATACAGGCATGTTAAGAACAGTTTTTTTATTTTCTTTTAAACCATATATACATTACAAACATTATAACGAGTAATTATACAAACATAACTCTCGAGGAGTTTGTTTAGCTGCCATAAATACCTATTCGAATAAAAACAACAGCCAACCAAAGAACGACCCATTCGATACAACCTTTCTGATGCAGATGCAAATGCAAACGGAGTCAAGTCGTAGCTAGAAATGGCTGCCACTTGTTTACAATTTCCAACATATCGTTACGATTCGCAGAAATTGATGCCGGCCGACATCAACCATCCAATCCAATTCCAATTGATCGCTACAATGTCCTGTTTACACCCAACGATAAATCGAAACAATTCGATCGTTACGATAAATGGCTAGCATTTATCGTAGCGTGTAAACCGGCCTTTAGCCAGAAGGTTACGGCCTCTACTTTAATGAAAGACGCGTAACACAACTTGCAAAAGCACTAGTTACACCTCATCTCTACTATTATAAAAGGAAATGTTTGTCTGTCTGTTTCTTTGTTTCATTCTTGACCGCGAAGTCCTGACGAATCTATGACACTCATAGTAATGGGATTAGGCACACAGGTAGTGCGAATGTTTTGCAATTTTAGTGTCGAGGCGAATTTTAAAATTCAATCTAGAACATTTTAATAGTTTTATAGAATTTAATAGTTTTTTTCACCATTCTTCATTCTACCGCGGTAGTTCCGAGGAATGAAGAAGCATCATTATTTAGACTTTTCACCCTCACGTGTCACCTTTACGTCAGCCTTTGGAAACATACCAAGTTTTTTTCATCTCCGGGGAGAGAACACATTCGAATGACCTTCGTTTGTTTAGAGATTCATTCATTTTGATTTCCTGCGAAACGGATTCCAGTAAAGCAAAAGATTATTAAAGTTATCACTGGGGTTCTTCAGTGCTTTTTTCTATCACAGCAATCGTTAAAGGTAGAATAAAAATTTTAACAAATTTGAAATTTGTGGGAAATTTTACAACAGATAGATACCTTATTCGTTTGATTTTTTTTTTATCTTTTATATTTTAGCAAGAGATTGTGACGTCACGTGAACTTCCGCTTACCAAATATAAACAGATTGCACTTTCTGCCCTTCGCGTTAAAATAAAAATAAAAACATATTTTCATTTCAGCGAAGAGCAAAGAAATAAAAAATTTTTTGACTGGGATTGTCCAGTTCTTTTTTCGTGAAATCGGAATCGTTAAACACATTAAAAATTTCAACGGATTTGAAATCTGCGGAAAATTTTACACTAGTTAAAATTCAAATACCACGGGCACGGGCAACGACGGGTTAGCCACGCAGTGGCTAGTCCTAAATAAAATGCATCTCAACTCTATTTTTTGAAATGTCATACAGGGAGCTTAAGTCATAGGGTGCAATAGATTTCGCAAGGTCACTTTCTCTTCTCCAGTTACTATGGCAACATGACACCGAAATGGCGACCTTAATTTCCCCTCTATACTTACGTTTTTGCGTTTGGATTCCACCCTATCCTATATTTGGAACCCACGATTCACCAAACGCTATCTTGTACTAGAAGAGAGAGAGCCTCCAATTGCAACTCATGCTCTATATCTTTTTTTGTTTGTCACATTTTAACTGTCTGTCCTGTATTCGATCGGCAACGTCTTAAATTTTTTTGAAAGTACAATTTTGAATATGGGAGATTTGGTCGTGGAATATCCCTGTTCAAACCTTTTTCTTTTTTACGTTCTCGTTTGGTTTTTTAAATATAATCTTTTTTCCAACTTCAAAATGACTCTTGAATCTACTTTTCACATTCACTTATCCGTTAATAGCCCGTTGTGTTGCTCTAGTACGACGTTAATTAATGTACTATATCACCCCACCCCACATTCATTTATAATTCAATCCTTTAAGTTTCACACTTCAATAATTTCATGCTTGTGTATATTATATTATTCTGTTTTTTATTAAGTTATTCTGATGACAATGATAGTCTTGTTTTACTATTGACTTATTGGAATATTTTTATTATCATCTTAACATTTATCATGTTTTAAACCAAGCTTTAATCTTTGTCTTGGACTATTAATTTATAGTTATTTTAAACTTTTTTTTATATTCTGTTTTGTGTTTGGAGCACCTTTTCTGCGTTTGTACAGTGCGTAATAATTTTTCCAATCCATTTGTTCATTCTAATCCAAGTTGTGCTAACCCAGTGGGACGTTAATTAAAAATACCAATATAATTCACCTTAATCCTCCTTCGCGGGCCGACCTACCGGTATAGTGGTTAAGATGTTAGCCTCTAGATCGGAAGGTTCTTGGTTCGGGTCCGGGCATGTATGTTTGTAAGCGTATGGTGTAGAGGCGGCTGGTGCACCTTAAATCTGTCGAGGCAGTAAGTCCTCACGTTGGGTTGGCGTGGAAGTTTGGAGAGTGGGGTGCCAGCTCAGGTGTTGCTTCGTCATCTGACCGTGGTTCAAAATTACGAGGTGTTGTCGTCGGATCTTTCCCTTAAGGGATTGATCCCGGACCGTCGTCAATAGTCCACTGTGATGCTCTAGTACTACGTTATCTAAAATTACCATTACCATTAACTCTTTCGCGGCACACCCAAACACAGTTCAAAAATTTTCTAAATAGTAAAATCTGCAAAAATTCTCGCATGGCAAGAATCATGATCAAGAAATCTGGACACTCGTACCTTGAAAAATTCCAGGTCTCCCAAGCGCTGCACAGAACTAACTTCCTTCGAACTATTCGATAGGTTGGTGTTGAAGTTTGGAGAGTGGGGTGCTAGCTCTGATTACAGAACGTAGTCACTAGCCTGTTGTGTTGCTCTAGTACGACGTCAATTGAAATTACCATTTCCCTCAGAACTATTATCGGGTAAGGTAAGGTAAGGTAAGATAATTTTTAGTTAACGTCGTACTAGAGCAATACAATGGGCTATTGATGACGGTCCGTGATCAGTCCCTTCAAAGAGAGATCTGAGGACAACACCTCGTAATTTTGAACCACGGTCAGATGACGAGGCAATAAATGAGCTGTCATCCCACTCTCCAAACTTCCACACCACACAAGCGTGATGACATTTTTGAGGCAACGGTGGATGTAACGTGCACTAGCCCGCTTTGTACTTGACGATCTTTTCTGGTAATTGGTAAAAATTTGAGTAACGTCGTACTAGAGCAACACAACGGGTCATTGACGACGGTCCGGGATCAATCCCCTAAGGCAAAAATCCGAGGACACCACTACGTAATTTTGAACCATGCTTTATTTCGTGGGATTAAGTTTGGTGCCTTTATTATGGCAAACGGTACATAATTCTAAACTGTTGGTACAAAAATTTTTAAAGGATGCCGTTTGTCAGCCATTATTGCCGCAGGTCAATTTAAGTTCTGTAAATGTGTTAAAGCAGCTAGTAGGTAATAACTAACGTTAAACTGGAGCTACACAATGGGGTATTGGCGATGGTCTATGATTTATTCCAAGATCCGATGACAATTCCGCCGACCAACCGGTATAATTGTTAAGGTTTTAGCCTCTCGATCGGAAGGTTCCTGGTTCGAATCCGGGTCCGGGCATGGATGTTTGTAAACGTATGGTGTAGAGGCGGCTGGTGCACCTTAAATCTGTCAAGGCAGAAAGTCCTAACGTTGGGTTGGTGTGGTAGTTTGGAGAGTGGGGTTCCAGCTCAGGTGTTGCTTCGTCATCTGACCGTGGTTCAAAATTACGAGGTGTTGTCCTCGGATCTTTCCTTAAGGGACTGATCCCGGACCGTCGTCAATAGCCCGTTGTGTTGCTCTAGTACGACGTTAACTAAAATTACCATTACCATTACCTACTACCATTCAAGATTTATCACTTCCTTTTTTTAGTCTTCCTTATGTTGTTTGAATCGTCTTTTTTACATTTTTAATGTATCTTAATGGACATTCGTAGATAACTGTGTGTGTGTGTGAAAAAAACTCCAATTTCTTAAATGGATCTTCAAACAAAAAAATGTCTTCCATTCCCGTAACGCTCTAAGACGAATGGGCACTTAAATTAATTGTCCATTTACTTACTTGCCCCGTAACTTCCCATTTCATAAACTGTACCCTTAATCTAATTCCCAGCTGTCAACGAATTCGATGAATGAGAAGCTTTGGATTTTTTCATGAAAAGAGCAAAGCTTTTTATGAATGGAAAATTCGGATGAAGATGAATTTTTGTGACCTCAATCTAATTCCCGAACTATATTCCAAAAGATTGGGGTCCTAATATTTTCGTGGAAGTCATTTATCACTAATGTCGAAGAAAATTGCATTACGAACTGACTCTTCAGGTAAATTGATTTATTGTAGTCTGGATCGCTGTGCGATTTAGTTTTTATGAATCGAGTATTGCAGGTCAAGTCGGATTGTTTTTAATTGATAACACTTTGGACTTACATCATTAATTAATTTAATTTTTTAGATTTGTAAATTTTCCTTTTTTTATTTTTACATGTTGATGACACTATTTAAAGAATATCCTAAAATAATTCCTGGTTCGAATCAGGGTCAGTGCATGTATATCTGTAAGCGTATGGTGTAGAGGTGGCTGGCGCACCTTAAATCTGTCGTGGCTAAAAAACCTCACGTTAGGTAGGTGTGGAAGTTTGGAGAGTGGGGTGCGAGCTCAGGTGTTGCCTCGTCATCTGACCGTGGCCCAAAAGGACTGTGATTGTCCTTGGATCTTTCCCTTAGGGGATTGATCCCGGACTGTCGACAATAGCCCGTTGTGTTGTTCTAGTATAACGTTAAGTAAAGTTATCTTACCGTACCTTTGACCGTGGTTCAAAATTACGATGTGTTGTCCTCAGATCTTTCCCTTAAGGGACTGATCCCGGACCGTCGTTAATAGCCCGTTGTGTTGCTCTAATACGACGTTAACTAAAATTACCATTACCATTACATCACCTAAAATAATTCCTAAGGACAGATTGAAAACGAAATGTTTTCTTCAAAGGGTTCGATGTAGCCCACTTGGTAGAGTCATGGATCAGAAATCAGAGGTTGTGAGTTAGAGAGAGAGAGTTAGAGAGAGAGAGTTAGAGAGAGAGAGTTAGAGAGAGAGAGTTAGAGAGAGAGAGTTATAGAGAGAGAGGGTTAGAGAGAGAGAGTTCGAGAGAGAGAGTTAGAGAGAGAGAGTTAGAGAGAGTTAGAGAGAGAGTTAGAGAGAGAGAGTTAGAGAGAGAGAGAGTCAGGGTATTTGCCCGAAAGTTCTGAATGAGGGTCTCATCCATTTTTGTTTAAAAGTTTTCATACCATAGATCTGTAGGGTTGATATGCGGAGAGAGAGACCGTCACTTCTATGGGAGTTTTCCATTGGGTACATATCTGTTTTGTAATGTTTTATGATATCTTCAGCTGAAACACCTTCCGCGATGTTAAATAATTCAGACTTCCGAGCTGCCTGATCAGCTTTTTTCAGTTGATGAGTGACTAGTTGTGTGAGTTGGGGTACAGTTGAAGTTTCCGTGATAATCGTCCTAGAATAGTAACAACCGTTTAGCTCATTTCTGTGTTCTACGGAGTACACAAATTAGAGTTAATGTTCTTTACGTTGTTTATGTAATATTTTATATTGATGCTTAGAAAGATTAATGTCAACTCTTAGCCCAAGAACATGATTTACAGATAATTTTACTGACGTTTTATTAAGACACGGATCGTTTTCATAATTGTACCTCTTCCAGAAAAGCAGCAAACAGCTCTCTGACGATTTGAAGTAGAATATCGTACACCTGGTTTCAGTGGTCATGGACAATTCTTTTTGACTAGTTGTCTCTACAAGGTTACGAGTTTAATTTTCTATACATTGGAACTACAGGCTTAAAAAATATTTTTGAGGCTTTCTAGGCCTATTTTTCAAACTTCATTTTGAATTACTTTGTAGATCTTGAATCACAGTGTGATTAAGATTAAATTGAAATCAAGAAGAATTATTTCTGAGGAATAGTTCTTTGTGCCCGTCAATTTTAGTCATTTGCTCAATTCTTCGGCAGGTAATTCTAAAATCTTCGCTTTAAAAGTATTTAAAACATTTAAAACAATTTTGGTAACAAATATTCAACCATTTCTTGAGAAATATAAGTTTAAATAGCATATTTTTTTTACTTCGAATTTATCACCCAAATGTCAAAAATGGACTGACGAAAAATTTCCATAGTCATTCCGGAATTTAAGCACTATCTATCTGCAGACTTCCGCAAGAAATGTTATGCTCCGCGCACGTCAAATGAATCAGGCTATAATGGATTTGTAATGTTTTGGGGATATAAGGTGTTATGTTTAAATCTTGTTGAAAATTGAAATCAGCAGTTGCGTAAGACACTAATTAACTATAAATTCAAAAGGATATTTCAAATTAATGAAATAGTACCCAAGAAAAACTAAAAGCATGTAAACATACCTCAATGAACAGAAGTTAATGATAGTATCCACCTAATAGCGCTAAAGAAATTATAGGAGCTATACTTTTCAGTTTTCCTCAAAGTACTAATACGCATTCGCCAGATTGGTTTTGCAACCAACACAGAAAGTTCAACCTTGGACCTCTGTACATCCTCTTAGGAGGAATTAATTAGAAAAATAAAATCGTGGTCTTGTAAGGGGACATACTACTTTTAAGATATATCTTTTTGTCAATCTGCGAAAGTAAGAAAATTGAATTTTGTCCACCTTGAATCAAAACTGACACACTGTGGTTAATTAACAGACCAACCAAAGTACCTACCATGTTAAAATGACCTTTTTATTATAGAAGACTTTGATAGCGAGGTATCCCATTCCTCTTCTGATGGACAGCACTTGAAATTTTCAAACACTTCGTGATACCAACTTTTAAAACCTTTCCATGCCTTATGTTTTTTTTGCATTGGACTGATGCAAAAGTTCGTCCCGTTTTTTTTTTGATAAATGAAAAACAATTTTTTTTATTTAGACATCGCACATTGAATAAATATAGAATGTGCCGTTCAGTTCGATGACCTTTGTACATCTCTCCGGTAGCTGCATCAGCTGACAAGTTTTGAGTTTTGAAGCTAACTCGTTTTTTTTTAGCTAAAGAACCGATCCAGGTGACGAAACTTTTTGAACCACTTACGACACCACGGAATGGTCTCACCAAATACAAATTCTCTTGCGTCTGCGAAGCATTCTTGTCTTTTCGAAAATAAAAAGCATTATAGGCTCCCTAAATTCTGCCATTTTGAATGATTAAAAAAATTTAAAGACCAACCCAATAACATACTTTTTCCCCAAGCACACTCGCTGAAATTCCTTTTTTCAAACACTACAAAACTTTTCACGTCGGAAGTAGATAACACTTCGGTTTTGCGATGCAGTGCCATCTAGGGATACGACATCGATGTTTTATAAAAACATTGAGGTATTTACATAGATTTATTGTCACTGATGTTAGTTTATCATCGATATTTTAACAATTTCGATGTTTTATTTTTGAATGAAAAAAGCACCATAATAAAAATTAAGAAAAATAACCGTGTAACTAAGTATTTGTCTGTGATGGCGACATCTGTTCCATCAAAAAGAGTTTTTCCCTAACTAGTGGGATAGTTAGTGAAAAAAGAAGTCGACTTAACTTTTAACTGCTGTCAAGGGTCTCATAGACCCCGTCATTTTTGACAGGTCGTTTCCACCTCTTAAAATGAATACTGGTCCCTGTCCTATTCAGACCTTCCTACTTGCGTCCAACAGAAACCACATTCCCATACTGGTTTGGCTGCCCTAACTATTTCGTATTTCGCACTATTTGCATTTCCCGCATGGTCTCTTATACCCCTTCACGGCATTTGCGTTACTGCTCTTGTTGAAAGAAATCGTCTAAGTTTGATTAGGGAATTTCGGCAGAAAGCCTGAAATGCCAACAGACTTTACAAACAAACAACCTGTGTATCTTACACAAAAAGAAATTCAGGATATTGTTGATAATGGGTCGGAATTAGAGTACTGGAACAGTGAAATTTCGAATAATATTATTGAAAGCGAACACGAAACGGATTCGGAAATTTATGCAGATGAAGACATTTCAAGTGCGTCTTTACAAAAAGAACATTTCTACGGAAAAAATAACTTCAAATGGGAGGCCAGGGGGGAACATAATCGTGCTGTTAAAACACCGAACTCAGCATGGTTTTAGTTTCCAGGACTGAAACGTCCTGCAAAATTAGGTTCGAAAGCTGAGCATGAAGAGACATGGAATCTATTTAACTTATATAGTAATATAAAATATATTTCATGATAAGAATTGAATTATCTAAATTTAAAATGTATAAATAATAATTATCTAAAGAATCTTTCATTAATATATTATGTTAATCAACTTTATACGCACTTTAGTGAGCGAGGTCTGAGAGATTCCTTCACACTAGTTACGAGACGGTTTGTGACACAGCAGTTAGGTGGAGGAAGCTGGAGGAAGTTAAGGTGGAGGAAGTTAACAAACAATTTTTTTTACAAACTGTAAATAACAAATATTACTGTATATAATAACTATAGGCCGCACCATTTTTATTTACAGTAAATAAAAAATAAGTCTGTTGTGTTTCCCCCCATAAGTTGATAAATAATAACTAACAATAGTTATTGTTACGTACTTACCTAATTATACTTTTGTTAGTATCTATGTCAAATTGTTGTAAATATTATTTTCTTTTATATTATTCAATTTGAAAATAAACGATAAGTAATTTTTTCTTACTTTTCTTAATTTTTTTGCCTTTGTTTTGACAGTTAAAAAAGTCTTAGTTTTAACTTAATATAAACACAAATTAAATTAATATAATGACAAATTAAATCTCCCCCCCCCTTTCTGGCGAATATTAATGTTTGAGGTTGCTAAACCAATTTTAAGAAATGGAGAAAAAAAAATTTAAACATACTGATATTTAAAAACATCGATGGATTTGGGGCGATGTATTTTCAACATCGATGTTTTAATTTTGAACATTGCTTTCGATGTCGCATCCCTAGAGCCATCTAGCGCCAAAAACGGGATGAACTTTTGTATCCCCCCAATAGATATTCTAGTTCATCATTAGTATGAAGATGTTGGATGGGGTATATTAAAAAGACTGTAACTTCAAGGGATAAGAATATAATCTTGCCGTTATATAAGGGTTTAGTAAGACCACATCTAGAATATGCTGTACAATTCTGGGCTCCATATTTGAGAAAGGATATAGATTTAATTGAAAGGGTTCAGCACAGAGCTACAAAAATAATAAAGGGGATAGCAAATCTAGACTATAATGAACGTTTAAGTAAGCTATACATGTATACACTGGAAAGAAGAAGGAGGGGGGATTTGATTCAGATTTGCAAGTTGGTAAAACAAGGAGACACAGAGGGCTTAAATTTCAATAGGGATAACAGAACAAGGGGCCATGCTTATAAATTGAATAAGACACATTTTAATCGGGATTTAATAAAAAACTACTACTTTAATAGGGTAATAGACAGTTGGAACGCGTTGCCAGAAAATATAGTTAATTCAAAGGGAATGTACAAATTTAAGATACAATTGGATAGTCAGGGGGAATTGGGGAATTCATAAACAAAGGACCAGCCTTGTTGGGCTTGAGCCTGTAGCTGGTCGTCAGTATTTGTATTTGGAATATATACTCGGACATAAAAATAAATCTTTTTTATTTTCACGGTTTTTTTTAAAACGACAATCAAATACAATAATACAGGGTGTTATACATTTAAACCCTCCAAGTGATTCTGACAGCATATCTTGTCCATCAAAATCAAGATATGACCAATAAGTGAGATATCTCGTCATCGAGATATTGCCGATATTTTGACGATGATAAGATCAGAATCTTTTCCCTCCAGATGTGGTCAGTCTTTCTGATATGACGGAGATATCTCGTCAAGACAACCACTAGGAGGGTGCAGATCCTTCCAGTTCTCACCCTTCCTATTCTCGACAAACCGGTATCACAATGTTCTAAAAAATAGACCACCTGAAATCAAAATGGCGAGGCACAAATCAAACGCCTCGTTCTCCGTCTTCGAACTCGGTTCCGTTCCGGACCGCATTCGCACTTCGGTTCCCCGGCGCTTCGCCGAAACCACCTGTCGAGTTCGCGAGGGGGGTTGCGACGCTGGAAGAAAACGCCACGTTGGTCCTGGACTTCTGGAGCCACGACCTCCAGATGTCGTCCCTCTTCTCGGCGACCATCTTCTCTCGCGCCTGCCACTTCTTCCTGTTCACCCTCAGGTCCCACGTGTTCTGGAGGACCAGGGTGTCCGGCTCGCCGTAGTGGGGCGGGTTGGCCCGCGGGTCGTAGCCCAGGGCCGTCAGCATGGGGGCCAGCGCCGGCATGTCCCGAACGACGTCGTCGGGCAGGTGTCCCACCCACTTGGTGAGGGCTTCGGTGTTGATGGGCTTGATGACTTGGTCCGTGGATCGCTCCAGTCTGCAACGATAAAAAAGGGTGTTGGTTTGGTTTGATGAAACAGGGTCCGTGTTTCGCAAAGTTGCGCCAAACACCAGAGAGAACACTTCAAGTAATTGTTATCACGTTAGGTGTGGATGTTTGGTAATTTTTAAATTAACGTCGTACTAGAGCAACACAATGGGCTTTTGACGACGGTCCGGGATCAATCCCTTAAGGAAAAGATTCCAGGACAACATCTAATAATTTTGAGCCACGGTCAGATGACGAAGCAACACCTGAGCTGGCACCCCACTCTCCAAACTTCCACACCAACCCAACGTGATGACTTTCGGCCACGACAGATTTAAGGTACACCAGCCGCCTCTACACCATACACTTATAAACATCCATGCCCGGACCCGGAATCGAACCAGGAACCTTTCGATCTAGAGTCTAACACCTTAATCACTAAACCACTTGGTCGGTCGTTGAAGTTTCGAGAGTGGTGTGTCAGCTCAGCTGTTGTGTCGTTGTCTGATCATGGGTCAAAATTACGAGGTGTTGTCCTCGGATCTTTCCTTAAGGGATTAATCCTGGACCGTCGTCAATAGCCCGTTGCGTTCCTCTAGTACGACGTTACTTTAAAAATTACCAAATTACCATCAAGTCATTGACGGAGCCACGGTAGCGCGGTTGGAAGAGTAACGGAATAGTAACATGAGAGTTCCGAGTTCGAATCTACCAAAGACCGTCGTGTACAATAAATCTGTCGTGGCCGAAAGTCCTCACGTTCTCTAGTACGACGTTCACAGTGCTCTAGTACGACGTTAACTAAAATTGCCTTACCATCTTACCTTACCTCACCTAAAATAGTTTGGTTGGTGTGTAAGTTTGGAGAGGTGGAGTGCCAGCTCAGCTTTTGCCTCGTCATCTGACCGTAGTTCAGAATTACGTGGTGTCGTCCTCGGACCTTTCCCTTATGGGATTGATCCCGGATTGCTGTAAATAGCCCGTTGTAATGCTCTTGTACGATGTTAATTTAAATTACCTTACCTCGTCATCTGACCGTGGATTAAAATGACGTGGTGTTGACCTTGGTAATTAGTAATTTTAATATACGTTGTAATAGATCAACACAACGGGCTATTGACGTAGGTCCGGGATCAGTCCCCTAAGGGAAATATTCGAGGACAACACGTAATTTTGAAACACGGTCACATGACTAGGTATTGTCCTCGGATCTCTTTCGCTTTGGGTTTGGATCCGGGACCGTCGCCAATAGCCCGTTCTGTTACTTCAGGGCGACATTAATTAAATACTTAACAACCTCAAGTATTTTACATCCACACACATACAATGAAAGTTTTAGTGACACAGAAGACAGAAATACACACTGGACAAGTTACTGGAACTTGTACCGCATATATCTCGCTGGTTGTTACATTCGTGGGATCTTTCCCTTAAGGGATTGATCGCGTACCGTCGCGATCGGAAGGTTCCTGGTTCGAATCCGGATCCAGGCATGGATGTTTGTAAGCGTAAGGTGTAGAGGTGGCTGGTGCACCTTAAATCTGTAGTGGCCAAAAGTCCTCACGTTGGGTTGGTGTGGAAGTTTGGAGAGTGGGGTGCCAGCTCAGATGTTGCTTCGTCATCTGACCGTGTTTTAAAATGACGAGGTGTTGTCCTCGGATCTTTACCCTTAAGGGACTGATCCCGGACCGTCGTCAATAGCCCGTTGTGTTGCTCTAGTACGACGTTAACTAAAATTACCAAAAATTACCCGTACCGTAGCCGATAGCCTGAAGTGTTGCCCTTGTTCGACCTTAATTAAAAATTACCATAGGTAGGTATGTATTTAAACGTCAAACAGAAGCAACACAACGGGCAATTAGCAACAATCCGGGAGCAAAGATCCGAAGAGTTTACCACGTAATTCTGCACCCCGGACCCAGATGACGAGGCCACACCTTAGCTCGCACCCCACTCTCCAAACTGTCACACCACGCCATCGTGAAGGCATTTGAGGTCACGAAGATTGAACGTGCTCCATACTAGGGATGCGACATCGATAGCAAAACATCGATGTTTTGAAACATCGATGTTCAAAATTAAAACATCGATGTTGATAATACATCGACCCAAAAACATCGATGTTTTTAAAATTCAGTGTATTTAAACTTTTGTCCGCATTTCTTAAAACTGGTTTAGCAACTATTGATGACACATCGCCCCCAAACCATCGATGTTTTTAAAATTCAGGGTAATTAAACTTGTTTCCCCATTTCCTAAAACTGGTTTAGCAATTAGTGATGCGACATCGGCTCCAATACATCGATGTTTTTTTCTAAAGCATCAATGTTTAGAAAAATTCGACATCGATGTCGCATCCCTACTTTTCAGACCCTTCATCCTTGGTCACTTGGGTCTAAAAGTATGTTCAATTTGCTGGTTATAAAAATTATGCTACTTGGTTATTTTTTTAATTTTTATAACGGTACTTTTTTCATTTAAAAATAAAAAATCGACACAGAAAACATCGACAAGTATAAACATCGATGTTACAAAAACATCGACCCAATACATCGAAAACATCGATGTTTAGAAAACATCGACATCGATGTCGCATCCCTACTTCATACCCCTTTGTACACGACGGTCTTTGGTGGGGTTCGAACTCGCAAACCTCAGGTTACGAATCCGTTACTTTTCCAATCGGGCTACCGCGTCACCGGCAACAAAAAGGAGATGAAAGCAAAAATCAATAGATGTTGATAAAAAAGATGTTTATTGGTATTTATTAATAGGATATGGCAGTATTTAAAAAAATAATTAACTTCTATCACGCTTTCCTACTAAATCGATTGAGGGAACTAATTCATTCAAGAATCCGCACCGCATTTTAAGGCTCGTTCTCACGAATCAAGTGTAATTGACCGATTATAGTGGATCGATAAAAGTTGAATATGAATTGAATCTGTTTTTGTTCACACATTTCAATAGAAACTGATCAACAGTTTAATAAGCGAAAATATAAAAGTTACGATTGAAAAAAATTATTTATTCTTAGAAAATCACAGTTAAGGTATCGAACTGGTGTAAAATCTTCCGCAGATTTCAAATCCGTTGAAATTTTTACTCTATCTTTAACGATCGCGAAAATACAAACTAGGCACAGAAAATAAAAATAAAAGAATTTTTGTTTCTCGAAATAAAATAAACCACGACAGATCGTTTGCGTGGAAATAAACTCGAATGCAGATGTCGGATGACTCATCACTTGAACGATAAGGCCCGGTGCACACATCCGGTTTTTAAACGTGCGGCGCCGCTGCCGCAACGCAAGTGCGGTCTGAGATACATTAGATCCAATGGAGCAACGCACACATGCCTCCAGCGCCGCTAGGGCGACGCACGTCCAACCTGCGTGCAATTTATACCGCAGTTCCCCACGGCGCCGCACATGAATCTCGGTTCTGAAGTACCTTGTTTTCATAAACAAATGGAATATAAATAATAATTAAAATAAATGGTTGTATCTACTAACGTCTATTTTGTTTCAAAATATACTTTTTTTACACCAAGTTAGCGAAATAAACACGTTTTTTTCCATAGAATATTTATCGCAAATGGCGCGAAATGAGTTCGTGCGTTATTTCACGGTTATGTGTGCATAGTTCGGCTTCGATGCCGCAGTGGCGCCGCACGTTGAAAAATTGGATGTGGGCCTAAAGTTTGAATGGGTCAAACTTTTCTTGATCTATTAAAAAGTTGATCAATATTGAAACAAAGGTTCTCACTATAGTTTTCATTCAACATTTGTTGATTAACTATAATCGGTCAATTAAACTTGATTCGTGAAAACGCGCCTCTACAGGAAAAATAATCCTACCGAAAAACCACACATCGCGTTCCTTTTTCTGCCTCCAAACTAAAATCAACGACACGTCAACCGAACCAAAACACGGCGTCTGGAATCAAGAACCAGACAGCAACTCAACTCCAAAATCACAAAAATAACCTCCGCTTTCACATCCTCTAAATTAAATAAATGGTCCTACGCGAAAGCGCCATATCCCATTACTGCATTTCCGTCTCTAGGGCCGTAAAACACTCTTTGGAAGAGGGCGGTCAGATGGTTCGCCTGTTACTACTGGAGATTAATCCATCGCCGCCCTGGCATGCTGCAGGGGCGCGGCACACCAGGACAAGACGAATGGCACACTTCAAAAAATACCGACTCCGCCGGCATTTTCATTTGTTTGCCATCGATGCCCGGGCGTAATGGAATGACCAAGGGTAGGGCAAGCACCGAATAAAGTTCGTTGAAGCGTGGAGGGCATTTAGTAGGTTGCTTTTGTGAAATTCAGAAGGGTGAGGTAATTCGTAATTTTTTAATTAACATCATACTTGAGCAACACAATGAGCTATTGACAACAGTCCGGGATCAATCCCCTAAGGGAAAGATCCGAGGACAACACCGCTTAATTTTGAACCACATTCAGATGACGAGGCAACACCTCAGCTGGCACCCCACTCTCCAAACTTCCACACCAACTCAACGTGAGGACATTTGAGGCCACTACAGGTTTAATGGTAATGGTAATTTTAGTTAACGTCGTACTAGAGCAACACAACGTGCTATTGACGACGGTCCGGGATCAGTCCCTTAAGGGAAAGATCCGAGGACAACACCTCGTCATTTTGAACCACGGTCAGATGACGAGGCAACACCTGAGTTGGCACCCCACTCTCCAAACTTCCACGCCAACCCAACGTGAGGACTTTCGGCCACGACAGATTTAAGGTGCACCAGCCGCCTCTACACCATACGCTTACAAACATCCATGCCGGACCAGGATTCGAACCAGGAACCTTCCGATCTAGAGGCTAACACCCTAACCACTATACCGGTTGGTCGGTCGACTACAGTTTTAACGTGCACCTGACCCCTTATTACACGACGATCTTTGGTTATATTGAGACTGACCCGTGTTGGACAAGATATCTTGTGATTGGTAGATACCTGGCCGGATCTCGTCATTGTGAAAAAGTGGAAGATCGGATGGCAACACAGCGTAATTTTGAACCACGGTCAGATGACGAAGCAACACCTAAACTGGCACCCCCACTCTCCAAACTTCCATACCAACCCATCGTGAGGACTTTCTGCCACGACAGATTAAAGGTGCACCAGCCGCCTCTACACCGTATGCTTTACAAATATCCATGCACTGACCCGGAATCGAAGCTGGAACCTTCCGATTTAGAGGCTGACACCTTAACCACTATACCGGTTGGTCGAGGAAATTCAGAAGGTATTTAGTAGCCCGGTTGGAAATGTAACGGATCAGCAATAGGTAGGTACTTTAATTAACGTCGCACTGGAGCAACACAACGGTCTATTTGCGATGGTTCGTAATCAATCTTCGAGGGAAAGAGCCGAGGACAACACCCATAGTTTAGAACCACGACGAGGTCCCACCTGAGCTAGCACCCCACTCTCCAAACTTCGATACCGATACCAACGTGGGGGCATTTCAGGTTACGGCAGATTTAACGTGCACCATCCAACCCACCCCTTTACACGACGGTTTTTGGTTGGAATTGAACTCGCAACTCTTCTTGAGTGCATTTCTTTCTTCTAAATCAGTAAAGCTTTTATTGTGTGTATTCCATTTACTCCACGCCGACCAACCGGTATAGTGGTTATGATGTTAACCTCTAGATCGGAAGGTTCCAGGTTCGAATCCGGGTCCGGGCAAGGATGTTTGTAAGCGTATGGTGTAGAGGCGGCTGGTGCATCTTAAATCTGTCGTGGCCGAAAGCCCTCACGTTGGGTTGGCGTGGAAGTTTGGAGAGTGGGGTGCCAGCTCAGGTGTTGCTTCGTCATCTGACCGTGGTTCAAAATTATGAGGTGTTGTCCTCGGTTCTTTCCTTAAGGGACTGATCCCGGACCGTCGTCAATAGCCCGTTGTATTGATCTAGTACGACGTTAATTAAAAAAATTACCAATTACCCTTGGGGGATTGATCTCGGACCGTCGTCAATAGCCCGATGTGGTATTCCAGTAAGACGGTAATTAAAATACCTACCTGTTATTAACTTCACGTTTGTCTGCCTTGTGTTTGGTCCAGGTTGGCTCTTTTACAAAAAAAAAATCAGCTCAGGTGTTGCTTTGTCATCTGACCGTGGTTCAAAATGACGAGGTGTTGTCCTCGGATCTATCCCTTAAGGGAGTGATCCCGGACCGTCGTCAATAGCCCGTTGTGTTGCTCTAGTACGACGTTAACTAAAAATTACCAATTTTACCAAAAAAATCAACCAGCCAAATGTTAAGAGTGCCGTCGCGCACTTCTTATTCTACTAAGTGGTTTCAACGAGATATTTCGTACATCTAGATCTGAAGAATTTTGCTATTGATGAGATATCACGTCATTAGCAATAATGACGAGATATCTCATCATCAGGATTCTGTTGATCTTTTCACGATGACTAGATCAAGATCAGGCCAGCTTTCTTCCAAACACGCGATATATTGTCCATCACGGGTCAGTTTCAATCCAGCCAAAGACCGTCGTGGGGGCAGGTGCACGTTAAATCTGTAGTGGCCTCAAATGTCCTCACATTGGCGTGGCGTGGAAGTTTAGAGAGTGCGGTGCCGGCTCAGGTGTTGCCTCGTCATGAATACATCGTCAAAATGACGTGTATTGTCCTCAATCGTTCCCTTAAGGGATTGATCCAGGACCGTCGTCAATAGCCCGGTGTGTTGCTCCAGTACGACATTAATTAAAATACCTACAACGTATCAGTGTCACTAATGACATGATATCACGTCGCGGCAACCATCGCTGGGGTTAAAACCTTTCGGACGGGAAGATTTTACAGATAGACCGAGATCTTCTTCCAACTGGTCTGTGGAAAACTTACTCACCCCAAGCTGTCACTATGGACGTTAATGTATAAGCAATCCTTTCTGTGTGCCAAAGTCATCGACGATTTGACATCTTAGATAGATATTCTGTCACGATTCATAACGATCCAATAGAAAATCGGGAGTCTGGCCTCACTAAGATATATCGATTCATTGCTTAGAGAATGATGCAATTAATCCGAGATCGGAATATGAGATCACGCCCAGCAATCGATCAAGAATCGGACCCAAAGAGGAAGGATATGCGTGAGATCGATCTGCTTAGAGATCCCGATCGTAGAAAAGCGATACAAGATGGATAAGCACTCAAAGCTGGACTTCCCAGGAATTGTTATTTTTTGAAAGGATATTTTAATGGAAAGCTGTTATAGGAAGAGTTGTTGTAGTAGGAACGTTAATAACACGCTGTTTCATTGTTTATGAGAGACTGCCAAGATAAGTGTAGGAAGTGCTTTTGCGGCAGAATGGGTTACTTCTGCGTATTCCGAAACATTAGCTTGTTTTTCAAATTCGATTCTAGCACTCAGACAATAAAAAACTTCCAAAGAAAATCTGAACTAGGCCCGGAGCACACATCCTATTTTTCAACGTGCGGCGCCACTGCGGCATCGAAGCCCAACTATGCACACATAACCGTGAAATGACGCACGAACTCATTTCGCGTCATTTGCGATAGATATTCTATCGAAGAAAACGTGTTTTTTTTTTTCGCTTACTTGGTGTACAAAAAAGTATATTTTGAAACAAAATAGACGTTACTGGATACATCCATTTATTAATTTGCCGACCAACCGGTATAGTGGTTAAGGTGTTAGCCTCTAGATCGGAAGGTTCCTGGTTCGAGTCCGGGTCCGGGCATGGATGTTTGTAAGCGTATGGTGTAGAGGCGGCAGGTGCACCTTAAATCTGTCGTGGCCGAAAGTCCTCACGTTGGGTGTTAGCGTGGAAGTTTGGAGAGTGGGGTGCCAGCTCAGGTGATGCTTCGTCATCTGACCGTGGTTCAAAATTACGAGGTGTTGTCCTCGGATCTTTCCCTTAAGGGACTGATCGCGGACCGTCGTCAATAGCCCGTTGTGTTGCTCTAGTACGACGTTAACTAAAATTACCAAATTACCATTTATTAATTATTATTTATATTTCATTTTTTTATGAAACAAGGTACTTCGGAACACAGGCGCGTGTGCGGCGAGCTGCGGCGCCGTGGGGAACTGCGGTACAAATTGCACGCAAGTTGGACGTGCGGCGCGCCGGATGCATGTGTGCACTATTCCATTGGATCTAATTTATCTCATACCGCACTTGCGTTGCAGCAGCGGCGCCGCACGTTGAAAAACCGATGTGTGCACCGGGCCTTAATGTGAGCTAGGAGCACGATCCAATCAAAAATGGCCGTGTGTCTGGGTGCTGGTGCACGTGGTATAAGTGAAGAGAGTGGGGTGCCAGTTCGGGTGTTGACTTCGTCATGTGGCCATGGTTCAAAAAGACCAGTTGTCCTATGATCTTTTTTCCCTTAGGGATTGATCCCGAACCGTCATCAATACCCTGCTGTGTTGCTTCACTGCAACGTAAATTCAACTACCCCCCTCCCCTTCAATGTATAATTAATATAAATACTAACCAACTGAATCTGTCGGTGTCATCTGATAATGGTTCAAAATTTCGTGGTATCGTTCCTCGGATATTTACCTTTAGATTTCATCTAGGAACGTCGCCAATAGTACTATGTGTTCGTTGCTCCAGTGTGACGTAATTTAAAATACCTTCCGAATCTGTTGAAAATGTAACTTGGTATGCGTTTATCAATAATTCGACAAATCACTATTCTCTTTTTCTCTCTGTGTGTACTTTTAGAAAACATTATTATCCAGCTATCCAATACTAAAAATTGCATTCTGTTAAGTTTTAATCATATTTTCTACCAGAAACTAACTACAAAAAAAATCTTTCAAGTACAAATTCAAATTAGTTCCATGGTGATACTTTCATTTGTGATGTGCAATTCTGGATCAATTACTGTTATTTCACCTTACTGGGTTCTTTAAATATATTTGGTCCAACAGTTAATATTACCAGATTAATAATTTTTTTTTACGTCGTACTAGAGCAATACAACATACTATTGACGACGGTCGGGGATCAAGCCCCTATTGGAAAGATCCGAGGACAACACCACGTGAACCGTAGTAAGATGACTAATAACATTAACAGAAAACACCATGTTTTCAAGGAACACAAACGATAAATAGAAAATACCAAGTTGGGTTTGTGTTGAAGTTAAATAAACTAGGTAGGTATTTTAATTAACGTCGCATTGGAGCAATACAACGGGCTGTTGGCGACGGTCTGGGTAAGGTAAGGTAATTTTTAGTTTACGTCGTACTAGAGCAACACAACGGGCTATTGACGACGGTCCGGGATCAGTCCCTTAAGGGAAAGATCCGAGGACAACACTTCGTAATTTTGAACCTTGGTCAGATGACGAAGCAACACCTGAGCTGGCACCCCACTCTCCAAACTTCCACGCCAACCCAACGTGAGTACTTTCGGCCACGACATATTTAAGTTGCACCAGCCGCCTCTACACCATACGTTTACAAACATCCATGCCCGTACCCGGATTCGAACCAGGAACCTTCCGATCTAGAGGCTAACACCTTAACCACTATACCGGTTGGTCGGCCTAATATAACTAGGAAAAGACGCCAAGTTAAATTAGTTTTAACAGTAAAATATTGCTGACTAGAGAACAAGTTTGATTTGTCACCAATGCATTTTATTTGCTATACTTTGAGGGACCAGACAGAAATCTAAGATTGATGTAGGGACCATCATGGCTCAGTGGGTATGCCCACTACTCTAGTAACCTTCGAGTTGTAGGCGGTACAGGTTCGATTCCCTGGTTTCATTCTCTCTTCTGTGCCAGTAAAACTTTCCTTGTTTAAATCCATTACTTGAGCCGACCAACCGGTATAGTGGTTAAGGTGTTAGCCTCTAGATCGGAAGGTTCCTGGTTCGAATCCGGGCCCGGGCATGGATGTTTGTACGGCTGGTGCACCTTAAATCTGTCGTGGACGAAAGTCCTCACGTTGGGTTGGCGTGGAAGTTTGGAGAGTGGGGTGCCAGCTCAGGTGTTGCTTCGTCATCTGACCGTGGTTCAAAATTACGAGGTGTTGTCCTCGGATCTTTCCCTTAAGGGACTGATCCCGGACCGTCGTCAATAGCCCGTTGTGTTGCTCTAGTACGACGTTAACTAAAAAATTACCAATTATTACCATTACTTGATGTTTTCCTTGTATTTGGCGTGTCTGGGACCAAATATACTCCTTGCACCGTAAAGAACCTAACCAACCACCAAATACTTTTTATGTGGATTCAATACCTATCGACGTCACCTGACCGTGGTTCAAAACTTCGAGGTGTTGTCCTAGGATCTTTCCCTTAAGGGACTGATCCCGGACCGTCGTCAATAGTCCGTTGTGTTATTCTAGTACGGCGTTAACTAAAATTACCAATACCTATCGGACATTTTCAGTCAAACTAAAAGTAGATTTACGGAGACGGAATGGGTTTCTTGGAAATATTTCGAATGTTAAGCGTCTTCGAATACAATTTAGAAGAAAATTTTCCTAGTATGAATTCCGAATGCATCTATGGTAGCTGATTAGACAAAGCCAGTGAGATTAATAGCCATACATTGCCCAAACTGCGATAAACTACATTTTAATTTAACTCCGATATGTATCATGCATGAGAATTTGACAGCGGTAGTAGAATCTTCCTTTTTCGTTTGGTTTGGATCAACTAAAAGCAGCTACCCAGCAGTTACCTTTCAAATTTGATTGTTCATTAATATATATTTTACTAGATTACAAAAAACTCCTCTTTTGAAGGTAGCTGTGAGAAATAGCATCTTTGTATTTGAATGTATTATCGATAGATTTATCATTTTGTCAAACTGGAGTTTATAATGAAGAAATGGGGGGGGGGATGAATTGTTATAAAAAATCTTAATTTAATTACAAGAGACTTAGCTTTGCTGAAGCATCAGATTTAATTGAAAACATGTTTCAGGTTATAGTTTTTGTGAATCTGACATCTGTAAATTATGTTGATGTTTATTCGATTCGTATGTGTAGTATACTACTTTCCCTGCATTTGTAAAAGGAATCAGATTCTTGAATATTAAACTCAAATTAAAGTATTCAAATTCGGGTATTTGTATAGTTATTATTCAATATTTACGCGTCTTTTGATAATTTTAAAGTCGAAAGAATTTGCTCGGTTTCTTTCTAAGAAAATGTATACATTTCATTGGACTTTTCCTCCAACTTTATGTCAAGAATAATTTCATTTGAGAATGTAGCATCTTTAGAATGAAATGAATACTCATATTAATTTAAAAAATGGAATTAAATTAAGTTTATTTTGAATCAAAAAACTAAAAAAGTCATGTTCGTAATTCCACGTTCCCTTGCAACTAATTAAATTTACAGCGAAACTTTGGAGTCAAATGATTGCGACTTAATTCTAAATCATGTTTTTATATTTCTTCTATTTAACTTTATTCAAAACTTATCGTCAGGCTCGTCAGAGGAATGATTTTTTTTTACTGCTGCCACACAGACGTGATTCAATTCTTTTGTAAGCGTAAAAAGAAAATAAGTTTTCCATTTGTGTTCTTTTCTTGTTGAAAAAAACCCACCCCACTCGTGTTATTAAATTAATTACCCGTATAATAGAAAAATTCGTTTTCTTTTCAAGCTTTAAAGAAAAAACAACTCAACTCGGAGTTACGCCGTATCAATGTAATGTTGAAGTGAATGAGTTATTCAGTTGGAAGTGGAAGCAGAGTTGAGATTAGCGATGCAAAGACGATTTCTTTTCGGTCGCCTGAATTTCTCGAAGATTCTGACTTGTTCTTTACTTTTTGTTCTTTCATTTAGTCATTCTGCTTTCATCTTTTTCTTGTCTTATTATCATAAGACATTCTATTTTTCTACTTCTACGAGGGAAACATAATTAGGGGAAAATATTCAGAGGTGCATTAATTTACGGAATGCAAATGCTCTCTTGTTTTTAGAACGACGGATTTTACCAATTCTCGGAAAACAAGATTATTTGATGAAGACATGAATATTTTTAGAAAAGTTATGAATAAAATAGAAACAAAAGCATTCTAAATATATAGCTACGAAAAGAAAATGATATAGAAGCCTGTAATTGGAAATGGGTTTCTTGGTAAAACTTCAAAACATCGACCGATAAAGATTAAAAATTCAAAATATTACCAATTGCCTTTTAGGCTTAGCAAAACATGTTCATTATAATCAGGACAGATAAGTCACAAGCAGACGCGAGTTTAAATATATGTTGTTCTGGGATACTGCCAGAGTCACTTTTTGAAACTAAAATTTGAAAAATAAATATTCTAAACATTTTGATATGAAAAATCGACGAAATGGAAACTCGCAAATAGGAAATAGATTTCTTGTCCTGTAAACTTAATAATCTTCAATAAAGGCATGAATTTACAATTTAAACTAAATTGTATATCACAGTAAAAGCCATGAGTATTCCCCAACGTAAAAAAAATCAAGTAAAACCTTTTAAATGTTAAAGGTTTGAACATTCTGAGGGATTCCCACGCATTCTGCAACTTCTATTTTGCCTGCATGACTTTTCTCCAGTTTTGACCTTGTGGGGAACTTTTCTAGAATTTTTTTCAACCAGTATACAGGATGATTCGGAATTCATGGGACAAACTTCTAAGGGGTGTTGGAGCATACACGAAAAGAATCAATGTTTTACAGAAATGATGTGTCCGCAAGTGACGCGTATAGGCGAAAACGCAAGACTTGCGCAGGAAATGAAACAAAATGTTTATTTTCAGTATTTTATAATTGCGTATTTATAATAATTCACAATAACTGCTCAAAAGTGCCACCATCAACATTAACATTTAGACTACGGCCGGTAAAGCAGTTGTGCCATGATCGCGCCAAGAAAGAGTTCAGACAACGGCCAGTACAGCAGTTGTGTCATGATCGCGCCAAGAAAGAGTTTGGACAACGGCCAGTACAGCAGTTGTGCCATGATCGATCGCGCCAAGAAAGAGTTTGGACAACGACCAGTACAGCAGTTGTGCCATGATCGCGCCAAGAAAGAGTTCAGACAACGGCCAGTACAGCAGTTGTGTCATGATCGCGCCAAGAAAGAGTTTGGACAACGGCCAGTACAGCAGTTGTGCCATGATCGCGCCAAGAAAGAGTTCAGACAACGGCCAGTACAGCAGTTGTGTCATGATCGCGCCAAGAAAGAGTTTGGACAACGGCCAGTACAGCAGTTGTGCCATGATCGCGCCAAGAAAGAGTTCAGACAACGGCCAGTACAGCAGTTGTGTCATGATCGCGCCAAGAAAGAGTTTGGACAACGGCCAGTACAGCAGTTGTGCCATGATCGCGCCAAGAAAGAGTTCAGACAACGGCCAGTACAGCAGTTGTGTCATGATCGCGCCAAGAAAGAGTTTGGACAACGACCAGTACAGCAGTTGTGCCATGATCGCGCCAAGAAAGAGTTTGGACAACGGCCAGTACAGCAGTTGTGCCATGATCGCGCCAAGAAAGAGTTCAGACAACGGCCAATACAGCAGTTGTGTCATGATCGCGCCAAGAAAGAGTTTGGACAACGGCCAGTACAGCAGTTGTGCCATGATCGATCGCGCCAAGAAAGAGTTTGGACAACGGCCAGTACAGCAGTTGTGGCATGATCGATCGCGCCAAGAAAGAGTTTGGACAACGGCCAGTACAAAAGTTGTGCCATGATCGCACCAAGAAAGAGTTTGGACAACGACCAGTACAGCAGTTGTGCCATGATCGCGCCAAGAAAGAGTTTGGACAACGGCCAGTACAGCAGTTGTGCCATGATCGCGCCAAGAAAGAGTTCAGACAACGGCCAGTACAGCAGTTGTGCCATGATCGCGCCAAGAAAGAGTTTGGACAACGACCAGTACAACAGTTGTGCCATGATCGCGCCAAGAAAGAGTTCAGACAACGGCCAGTACAGCAGTTGTGTCATGATCGCGCCAAGAAAGAGTTTGGACAACGGCCAGTACAGCAGTTGTGCCATGATCGCGCCAAGAAAGAGTTCAGACAACGGCCAGTACAGCAGTTGTGTCATGATCGCGCCAAGAAAGAGTTTGGACAACGGCCAGTACAGCAGTTGTGCCATGATCGCGCCAAGAAAGAGTTCAGACAACGGCCAGTACAGCAGTTGTGTCATGATCGCGCCAAGAAAGAGTTTGGACAACGGCCAGTACAGCAGTTGTGCCATGATCGCGCCAAGAAAGAGTTCAGACAACGGCCAGTACAGCAGTTGTGTCATGATCGCGCCAAGAAAGAGTTTGGACAACGACCAGTACAGCAGTTGTGCCATGATCGCGCCAAGAAAGAGTTTGGACAACGGCCAGTACAGCAGTTGTGCCATGATCGCGCCAAGAAAGAGTTCAGACAACGGCCAGTACAGCAGTTGTGTCATGATCGCGCCAAGAAAGAGTTTGGACAACGGCCAGTACAGCAGTTGTGCCATGATCGATCGCGCCAAGAAAGAGTTTGGACAACGGCCAGTACAGCAGTTGTGGCATGATCGATCGCGCCAAGAAAGAGTTCAGACAACGGCCAGTACAGCAGTTGTGTCATGATCGCGCCAAGAAAGAGTTTGGACAACGGCCAGTACAGCAGTTGTGCCATGATCGCGCCAAGAAAGAGTTCAGACAACGGCCAGTACAGCAGTTGTGTCATGATCGCGCCAAGAAAGAGTTTGGACAACGGCCAGTACAGCAGTTGTGCCATGATCGATCGCGCCAAGAAAGAGTTTGGACAACGGCCAGTACAGCAGTTGTGGCATGATCGATCGCGCCAAGAAAGAGTTTGGACAACGGCCAGTACAAAAGTTGTGCCATGATCGCACCAAGAAAGAGTTTGGACAACGGCCAGTACAGCAGTTGTGCCATGATCGATCGCACCAAGAAAGAGTTTGGACAACGACCAGTACAGCAGTTGTGCCATGATCGCGCCAAGAAAGAGTTTGGACAACGGCCAGTACAGCAGTTGTGCCATGATCGATCGCACCAAGAAAGAGTTTGGACAACGACCAGTACAGCAGTTGTGCCATGATCGCGCCAAGAAAGAGTTTGGACAACGGCCAGTACAGCAGTTGTGTCATGATCGCGCCAAGAAAGAGTTTGGACAACGGCCAGTACAGCAGTTGTGCCATGATCGATCGCGCCAAGAAAGAGTTTGGACAACGACCAGTACAGCAGTTGTGCCATGGATCGCGCCAAGAAAGAGTTTGGACAACGGCCAGTACAGCAGTTGTGCCATGATCGCGCCAAGAAAGAGTTTGGACAACGGCCAGTACAGCAGTTGTACCTTGAAATCGTATTCGCGAAAGTATGCAGAATCGCGCTTGTTATATCTATAGTCATAGTCAAAAAGTCAATGCAAGCTTGGCAGTATGGTAATCTTGTGAAACCCTTTTTTTAACAGTCGGGTTCCAACAAAGGAAGATCAAGATCGCCAAACTAAACAGTTCATCCTAGTCTGGCAATAAAGTTCGCCAATTCATATTGCCAAGATTACATTAATGTTGTTGGTGGCACATTTGAGCAGCTATTAAAAATCCTTGTAAATAAGTAACTGTAAAATGATGATAAAAATTAACATTTTGTTACATTTCCTTCGCTATTCTTGTGTTTGCGCCTAAATACTTTACTTTCGCCCATACATGTCTATACAAAACATTATTCTTACAGTATGCTCTAACTTCTCTTAAAGTTAAAAATTAGCTAAAAGGCTAACCCAATTAGCTAACAATTAGTTAAAAATCTTCAAAATAGCATCCTCCTGCGTCGATACATTTCTGGAAGCGGTGTTTCCCGACCTGGGAAGTCTTCTCCGGGATGTTTTTAGTTTAAGTTTAAGAGCCAATGCAACATGATGCCGAATGTTTACAATCGTGTCCCGATAGACACGATTCGGGACTCTTTTGAAGCGAGGAAACAAAAAAAAAGTATGGGGAGCCAGGTCAGGACTGTAGGGAGGCTGGGGAATCAATGGGGTGTGGGTTCTGGCCAGGAAATCGTTGACATTGAAGGCGCTGTGGCTTGTCGCGTTGTCGTGATGAAGTTTCCATGCGTCATTGATGTCGCTTCGAAAGCGCGCGACCCCCCTTTTTAGCCTTTTGAGCATTTCCAAGTGAAAAGCTGCGTTTACAGTGGTCCCGGTAGGTACGAATTCGTGGTGGAAAATGCCTCTGGCGACAAAGAAGACAATGAGCATGGTTTTGATACCTGTGCCATCGGAGAAAGTGTGATTTGGACAAGCTGTCACTCCCAAAGGCCTGCTGAATTACTTGAAACGTTTTGGTGGCGGACTGCCCTGGTTTAACACAAAATTTGATGACATAACGTTTCTCCCAAGAACGATCCATCGCGCCTTGTTATATTAAGCTCAAAACGGGGTTCACGTGATTGCACGTAGGGATGCGACATCGATGTCGATGTTTTCAAAACATCGATGTTTTTTTAAAAAACATCGATGTTTTTTTAAAAAACATCGATGTATTGGAGTCGATGTTTTAGTAAACATCGATGTGTATACCTGTCGATGTTTTATTTTTAAATAAAAAAAGTACCGTTATAAAAAATTTTAAAAATAACCAAGTAGAATAATTTAAATAATCAGCTAATTGAACATACTTTTAGACCAAAGGGGCCAAGGGTGAAGGGTCTGAAAGTAGGGATGCGACATCGATGTCGATGTTGGATTTAAAAAAACATCGATGTATGTCGCATTACTAGTTGCTAAACCAGTTTAAAAAAATGAAAAGTTTAAACACACTGAATTTTAAAAACATCGATGGTTTGGGGGCGATGTATTATCAACATCGATGTTTTGCTGTCGATTTCTCATCAATAGTTGCTAAACCAGTTTCAAGAAATGGGGGGAAAAGTTTAAATACGCTGAATTATAAAAACATCGATAGTTTGTGGGCGATGCATTATCAATAACGATATTTTTAATTTTGAACGTCGATGTTTTGCTGTCGATGTCGCATCACTAATCGCACGTCAAGACTCAGGGGTAACTCGGAGGCGACAGGGAATGGGTGCATTATGAAGCTAATACCCCCCCCTCCTCCATCTAGCCCAGTAAAGCCCGATGTACACTTCCGATTTTTCAACATGAGTCGCCGCTGCCGCAACGCAAGTGTGGTCTGAGATACATTAGATCTAATGGAGTAAATGCACGTTTCTTCGTTAGAAAACTTATTTCAAATGGCGCGAAATGTGTACTTACGTCATTTCACGGTTATGTGTGCATAGTTTTGCTTTTGTGCCGCAGCGGCGCCGCACCTTTAAAAACCGGATGTGTGCACCGGGCCACGTTAGAGGGCGATGCGGTGTATAGTCGCGTTTTGAAAGAATGGGTCGCAATACTTATTGAACGCACTCTGTATGTGTATATGTGGTTAATTATTCAACTTATATTGTAAGTTGCAAAATAAACGGATTAGAAAAACGGAAGGTTGATAGTTAAAAACTAGGTTCAGCATAAGACCGTTTTAATACATGAGGGCTGGTACACGATTAATCTGTTGTGACCTCAAATGTCCTCACGTTGGAATGGTGTGGAAGTTTGGAGAGTGACGTGCCAGCTGAGGTGCTGTTCTTATCATGGGACCGTGGTTCAACTAAGCGTTGTCTTCGGATCTTTCCCTTTGGAATTGATCCCAGACCGCCGTTAATAACCCTCGGTTGCCCCAGTATGACGTTAGTTCAATTACTTCACCTTAACTATATCTACAATTATAAAAGGAAGTGTCTGTCTGCGGCCAGTGTAGATTGTTCTGTCGAATCTACGGCACTTACAATAATAAAATTTGGTTTGGCACAAGACCGATTTTTTTTGTTACAATTTTTGTATCGCACCCGAATTTTAAAATTTAATCTAGAACATTTCGAAAGTAATTTATTAGTTTTTTTTTTTTCACGTTCCGTCTTTGCGACGTCACCCGTACCTCGGAAAGAAGAAGCAAGCAGATTTTGCGATTTTCTACCGCTGACGTCAGCCTTTGGAACCAAGACAGGTTTTTCGATTCTAACGTGTTTTGATTTATGTTGTTGATGACAGCCACTTCAAGGCCTGCATGTGGAGTTCGTTTGAGAAGCAAACCAAATGGGAATACGTAGCAATCACAGGGGGTTGGAGAGCGACAGCGAGCAGTGGTTATACCTGATCCCATGAAAAGAACTGTCACGGGCAACGCCATGCTGTCCACGCAGTGGCTAGTTGTAGGATATAAAGCAACTCTTACACTTCGAATTTTTGAGGCGCTTAGAGTTTAAAGTATTGAAAGGATTAGATTGGCAAAAATAAAATTGACTAGAACCGTTCCCGTTAGCAGGAGCTTAGTCGTCTGGATGCTCCTTCACAAGTAGCCATCAGTTAGCTCTTTGTAGTGTCGAAGAGGCAGGTGGTTGTGCATTTAAAAGAAGTAAAACCAATACATTAACAACTAACGTTCGTCTAGTTACGTGTCGTTCTTTAAATTCCATATACAATACTTGCTCACAAAAGTTCCATTGAATACACTTCCTACCAAATATTCGCTATTCACTTGAATCGATATACCTCACATAAATCGATGCAAAGCAACCTGTTACGTGTCGTTCTTTAAATTGCGAATACTTGCTCATAAAAGTTACATCAGACACGAACTCCTCATCAAATATTCAGTTGAACATTTAAATTTCCAAATCGATCCACCTCACGGAAATCGGCACAAAAAAATCGGGACGTAAAAGATCGATTATCTACGTCGATGCACAGTACTTACATGGAGAGCGAGACTCCGCCTCTCTTGCCCACCAGTTGCTCGTGGTGCAGGACCGAGTCGTTCCATGGCAGGTCCAAGAAATCCAGGATCGCTCTCATGTTGGCTTCGGGGTGCAGGACCAGGCGTTCGTAGTGGACGGGGAGGCAGATCCGGGGGCCCAGGAGGTGGCACTGGCTGTACATCGCCTGCACCGCAGCTGTCCACCGGCGCAGACACTGTCTGTAGTCGTGCAGGTCCATCCCAGTGATGGTCACCTACAATGGCAGCTGGATTAGTTCAGGTGCTTGAAATAAATCGGTGCTGCATTTGACTGTTGTCAATTTTGCTCTGGGTTTCGGGATTAATCATTGACTCTCAAAGGGGTTTTGACGAGATATCTTGTTCATCAGGCTCTGGTCGGTTTTCTTCTGAGGACGAGATATCTCGTCCTTCAAGATCTGGTTAGTTTTTTTTATGACAGGATACGGCGTATTTAAAAGTGTCTATAGAAATGTATTTCTATAGAGAAGTTCTATATAGAGGGAAATGTATTCCTATAGAGGGAAATGTATACCTGTAGAGAGAAATATATTCCTATAGAGGGAAATGAATTTCTATAGAGAAGTTCTATATAGCGAGAAACGTATTTCTATTCAGGTATGTATTTCTATTCAGAAGTTCTATATATAGCGAAATGTATTTCGATAGAGAAGTTCGATATAGCGAGAAACGTATTTCTATACAGAAATGTATTTCTATTCAGAAGTTCTATACAGGGTGGTCCCGAATTCATGGTACAAACTTTAATGGTAGGTACAGGACATTGTAACAATGATTTATTGTATAGGAATGTATAGTCGCAAGTGACGCGGTGAGGCGTAAACAGGGGAAATAAAAGGAAAGAGAAATGGAGTGATCGGTTGGTATCATTGCCGGTAGAGGGCAGTAGATGTCTAGCCGCTGCTGAAAGAAGTGTTACCACAACTGCTGCATGATGTTCCGATCGCCATTCGTAACCGCATGTGGTTTCAGCACGATGGGGCGCCAGCACACTTCAGCATTGATGTACGGAATTACCTGAATGCCACGTTTGGTACTCGATGGATTGGGCGTGGTGGACCAGTCCCTTGGCCACCCCGATCTCCCGATTTATCGAGCCTCGATTACTTTTTATGGGGACATCTAAAGCATCTTGTTTATGAGACTCCAGTTGACTCAGATGAGGATCTCGTCGCTCGCTTATCTGTAGCTGCTGCAGGTGTGCGTGAAATACCAGGCATCTTTGAACGTGTACGCCAATCGCTCCACCGACGCTGTCAAGCATGTATCGATACTGGTGGACGCAATTTTGAACAATTACTGTAAACATGACACTTGTCAACAACGCTTTCAATAAAATCTTTGTTTTTCCTTTCGGCCGTTATTTCCCCTGTTTTCGCCTCACCGCGTCACTTGCGACTATACATTCCTATACAATAAATCATTGTTACAATGTCCTGTACCTACCATTAAAGTTTGTACCATGAATTCGGGACCACCCTGTATATAGAGAAATGTATTTCTATAGAGAAGTTCGATATAAAGAGAAATGTATTTCTATAGAGAGTTCTATATAGAGAGAAACATATTTCTATCTTCTTTCTAATCCCACTGATCTGCATCAGATCAGATCCATGAGTCCCTCCGCCCTCAATCTTCCTAGAACCACACCAGGGCTACGCAGTAGGTCCTCCCGCGATAACGCAATGCATCCTAGCAAATGCTTGGCGGTGGCCTCACTTGTGTTGCACTTTGTACAAGTGGGGAAGATTTTGTTTCCCCGGGAGAACCTTAGAGTCCTAAGGTGTCCAATTTTGAACCTAGATAGAGCTGTCTGGTCACGCCTTTCACCTCCAAAGCTCAAAGCATCACCAGGGCCAGGGCTACAGTACCAAGGATGGGGCGGCGGAAGTTTCCAAGACGAGTTGACAAGAGCCTTACTTCTGGAGTATATTTCATGGAAAGTCAGAGGCTCAGCAGGACACAGGGGCAGTGATGATCCCTTTTTAGCCAGTTCATCGGCAATGTCGTTATATTTAAGGTCTACATGAGAAGGAATCCATTGAAAATGTATAATGCAGAACTTAGATAACATTTTAAGTTTTTCAAAAACACAGATGGGGGCCCCGCTGGTCCACAATATTCCTCCAATTTTCCAGGTACTGTATGTATTTCTATACAGAAATGTATTTCTATAAAGAAGTTCGATATAGAGAGAAATGTATTTCTACAGAGAAATTCGATATAGAGAAATGTATTTCTATAGAGAAATTCGATATAGAGAGAAACGTATTTTTATACAGAAATGTATTTTTATACATAAATGTATTTTTATACATAAATATATTTTTATACAGAAATGTATTTCTATACAGAAATCTATTTCTATACAGAAATCTATTTCTATACAGAAATCAATTTCTATACAGAAATCTATTTCTGTAGAGGTTCTTTATATAGAGAAGTTCTATATATATAGAGAAGTTCTATACATAGAAAAGTGTATTTCTATAGAGAAGTTCTATATAAAGAGAAGTGTATTTCTATAGAGAAATGTATTTCTGTAGAAAATTTGTATAGATAAATGTATTTCTATAGAGAAGTTCTTTATATAGAGAAGTTCTATATATAGAAAAGTGTATTTCTATAGAGAAGTTCTATACATAGGAAAGTGTTTTTCTATAGAGAAGTTCTATATAGAGAGAAGTGTATTTCTTTAGAGAATTTCTATAGAGATATGTATTTCTGTAGAAAAGTGTTTTTCTATAGAGAAATGTTTTTCTATAGAGAAGTTCTATATAGAAAGTGTATTTCTATAGAGAAGTTCTATAGATAAATGTATTTCTGTAGAAAATTTGTATAGATAAATGTATTTCTATAGAGAAGTTCTATAAAGAAAGAAATTTGTTTCGATAGAGGTTATAAAGAGAAATGTATTTCTATAGAGAAGTTCTATAGATACAGAGAGAGAGAGAGAGAGAGAGAAGTATAGTCGTCGTGAAATGAAATGAGTCTGTAGAATTCTAGTGGTTTCTGCATTTCATAAAATATCTATCACCTTTCTGTATAGAGGTTACTTTATAGAGCTCATAGAAAAAACGAGACATAATTCTATATAGGAGTCCATATACCACATATAGAAAGTTTTCGTTAGGGAACATACGAAACAATTGATTCCTGAAGAAACATGCGCATTATCAGCAAAACAAAATGGCGCTGAACTAGTTTTCAAGAACAGCAGAACGTGAAAAAGGTTTATCCGTTAATGGAGACAAGAATGGCTCAAAAAGATAACTCATGTGATGAAACAAGCTTTAATAGGAGTTAATTGGATTTCAATTCGCTGAAGCTCTTTAGGTCGTGTTGTAAGCGAGAGACGGTATTTCTGCTTATATAAATCAATAAATAACTCAAGTCTACTTAAGTTGCTGATGAAATGGTGTTTTTTAAACAGCAGACACAAATAACAATATAAACCACATTTAAACCGAAAAAAGATCTCATTTGCAGCATTCTTAAATTTACCCAAAACGCATTAGCTTGATTGGAGAATCCATTCTAACGCTGCGAATCCAGATTTCTGTTGAATTCGAATTATCTTCTAATGAGAAATCAATATCCTTTAGATCTACGCAGCCATGCAGTTTCTGATGCATTTAAAAGTTAATTACATGTAAAAGTAATCGTGGAGATCCCCTTAAAGTCTTAGATGAAACATTCTTTGAGCTCCCCCTTTTAATGTGAATATATAAAACCTTCCGGTTCAATAAACAGCTCAGAGGTTTACGTAACAGTGAGGCGAATCGGGCCGCAGAACCCGGTTGGAGGAGTAACGGATTGACAACCGAGTGTGAATCCAACCCAAGACCGTCATGAACAAAAGGGGCTGGAGCACGTAAAATCTGCCGTGGCCTCAAATGTCCTCACGTTGGCGTTGTGTGGACGTTTGAAGGGTAGGGTGCCAGCTCAGGTGCGACCTCTTCATCTGACCGTGTTGTCGTAATCGGATCTTACCCTAAGGATTTGATCCCGGACCGTCGCCAATAGCTCGTTATGTTGCTCAAGTGGTAATTGATAATTTGTAATTAACGTCGTAATAGAGAAACACAACGGGCTATTGACGATGGTCCGGCATCAATCCCTTAAGGGAAAGATCCGAGGACAACACCTCGTAATTTTGAACCACGGTCAGATGACGAAGCAAAACCTGAGCTGGCACCCCACTCTTCAAACTTCCACACCAACCTAGCGTGAAGACTTTCGGCCACGACAGATTTAAGGTGCACCAGCCGCCTCTACACCATACGCTACCAAACATCCATGCCCGGAACCGGATTCGAACCAGGAACCTTCCGCTCTAGAGGCTAACACCTTAACCACTATACCGGTTGGTGGGCATGTTTCTCATTAGAGGCTTTCCCTAGCATCCGCTAATCCGCTGTGGATTTTCAGTAACTCGGTACGGAGGGGTCTGCTTCCATTCGGAGGAAGGAAGGTGGGCATGTTGCTCAAGTTCGTTGTTGAATAAAATACTTACCTACCTTTTAATAAGAAACTGAAAAACATCAGCTAAGAGGTTTACTTGCATGGAGGTAGGTAGTTAATGAATGTCGAACTGGAGAAAAGCGATGGGCTATTGGTGACGGTACGGGTTTAATCCCCAAGGGAAAGGACAACAATTCGTAATTTGATGGCGAGGTCAACACCAGAGCTAACACTCCTCACGCCAACATGAGGACATCTGATGCGACGACAGATTTGACGTGCACCAACCTCAGTGTACACGACGGTCTATGACTGGACAGAATTTCGAACTTTCAAACGTCCGATAGCTTATTTCTTAGTGCAGGGGTCCCCAACCTTTTAGTAACTGCGTTACCACTTGAAATTTTTGGTGTACCACCAGTCATATTTTTTTAGAAACATATATCTAATGTCAGAAAAAAGCCAATGGCTTGTTTTGTTTTAATTAAAATACTAAGAAAGCTTCATATTTTATGATTAATGCACTTGTATTTCGTATTAATGATGTTTTAATAAAGGAAAAAATAAAACGATTATTGAAAATTACAGTTTTATTTTTACTCACTGGTCTAAAAACAAATAATTTTAAATAATTAGTACATACTAAGCAAACAAAGATTAATGTAATCAAAAATCAATTTTTAGTGCGAAACTTGTTTTTTGTCTTTTATTAAATTATTAATAACTGGAGCAATGGAGCTTAACTCCACTCTTAAGTCCTCTTCAACACTTACTCTGTTTCTATATTTATTTTTTACGTACAAAAGTTCAGAAGAACCACTCTCACACAAGTAACTAGTAACAAATGGCATAAGAAATAGCATAACGTGGTTGTACATACTAAAAAATCGAACAAACTTCGTAGAATATTTGAGTCACTCGTATCATCTTTGCGTACCACCTGAAACGTTGGGGATTGATCCCGGACCGTCGTTAATAGACTGTTGTGTTGCTCTAGTGCGACGTTAATTAAAAATTACCGAATTACCGATAGCTTATTTGTTGCTTCTCCAACTGGAGTATCACGGCTCTTTGTATCATGGAAAGAATAGCCTGTCGGCACGTATTTTCAATTTATTTTCTTTTCCATACCTCCTTTCATAGTGATCTTTCGCAACTTCAATAGTTACGAAGATTTTATTTCTTGTTACAGAAAAAAATATTTGCGCACGTCAAAAAAATATTCCGTTACACTGAGCAAAAATTTAAAATAACTGCGAAACAAAGCATCCACACGGATTGGTTAGCATAAATAACAAAAATTTGAATGTGTTTTTTGTTACAGCAGCAGAAAAGGAAACGAAATGTCAGATCTTTGTCAACTTCATAAATATTTATGTCTTTACTCCCAACGAAATCTTTAACTATTCATTTCATCAGTTATTCAAGAATAGTTTAGACAGTACTTTCAATCTTTTTATTATTCTATGTCAAGAAACTTTCAAATCTATGTACAGTGTGTTGAAATTTAAATGGTTGTTAAAATTCCGGTGGCAGTTTTTGCAACAGCGTTATTGCACAAAAACTGTTGGCAAATGTTCTCGTAAATATTAAGTTATCTACCAGTGTTATTGAGTAGTTGAATTAAGGTCGTACTGAAGCAACACAACGGGCTATTGGGGATGGTCTGTGTTTCATCCCTAATGGTGGTTTCACACCAACGGCGACAGCAACAAAGACAGGCAACAGTTTGTTGCTTGTCTCTGTCGCTGTTAAAAAAGCCTTCACACCGCGAGCGACAAGAATTTATTTGATTATTTCTTCTTCTTGCAAGATGACCGACAGATCACGTCCGCATTTAACATAAATTCCTTTTACAGCGAAGACGATTGCTTTTAAAGCGTCTGACTGACTATGAAAGAAAACAGTGGATAAGAAACATTAACCTAAATCGGATTAGTCAAGGTGCTCAACAAAACTTATTTTTAATATAAAGAAATTAAAATTTCTTCCATAGTATTTCCATATATTTCACTGAAATAGTTCGCTGAAACCAAAGCTATAGAGAAAGCTTAGCTGGAACGTCAACAAAAACGCACGTAGCGAGAGTCACAATCTTTATTCTGATTGGCTGTTGGCATGGCGACAGAGACAAAAGTTGAACTTCTTCCAAGACTTGAAAGCGCAGCGACAGAGACAAACCGCGAGGAACAAAATTTGTTTGTAATACGCATGCGCAATAGCGAAGAAACATGTATTTTGTCGCTGTCGCCGTTGGTGTGAAGCCACCATAAGGGAGAGATCCGAAGACAATACCTCAATACCTTGTCTGCGTGAACCACGGTGGAGTGATGAGGTTAAAACCTGAACCGGCACCCATATGAGGACAGTTGAAGTCACAACAGATTTAACGTGCACCACGTGAACGACTGCCTTTGGTTGCTTCGAGTTCTGAACTCGCAACTCACCAGTTGCTAATGCGCTATACTACCAACCGGGATATAGTGGCTACAGTGTAACTGGGATAACAGTGAAGGAATAGAAATTGAATTGAATTAAATTTCAACTTCAAAACATGGAATAATAAAAATAATCCGTTAAAATTACAATTTTTTTAATAATTACACAACCCTTTGTATCTAACTTATCAATTTTTATGGCAACTTATTTTATTCAGTTTATGTTTTTTTATTAACGATAATGATAAAACTGTTAATATTAATAGTTGATAACAGTTATTGCAAATTGAGAATAGGGATGCGACATCGATGCCGATGTTTTCAAAACATCGATGTATTGGAGCCGATGTTTGTTTAACATCGATGTTTTAACATTGTCAATGGTTTTACGTTGTCGATGTGTTTTATTTTTGAAAAAAAAAAGTACCACAGTAAAAATTTAGAAAAATAAACGTACAACTAAGTATATGTCAGTGATGACGACAGCCGTCTCATCATAAAGAATTTTTCTCTAATAGGTGGGATAGTTAGTGAAAAAAGAATTCGGCTTAAGGGGGAGAAAGTTAACAAACTTATTTTTTTACAAACTGTAAATAACAAATATTGGGGCACTTAATAATTATAGGCCCCAATATTTTTTATCTACAGTAAATAAAAAATAAGTTTGTTATATTTACCCCCATCAGTTGATAAAAATAAGTAATAATAACTAACAATAATTATTATGTACCTACCTAACTATACTTATAGTTAGGTACCTATGTCAAATTGTTGTAAATAGTATTTCCTTTTATACTATTCAATTCGAAATTAAAAAATTTGTTAATTGTTTTTATTAATTTTTTGACTTTGTTTTGACAGTCGAAAAAGAATCTTAGTCATAAATTAATAAACACAGCAAATGACAAATTAAATTTACCCCCCCCCTCCCCCGGCGAACATTAATGTTTGAGGTTACTAAACCAGTTATCAATATCGATGTTTTATTTTTGAACATCGATGTTTTGTTGTCGATGTCACATCCCTAAATTAAGAATAGTCATTAACTCGGTTTAGAAAAATTACAGTTTTACACATCTCTATTAATAGAATCGATAAACACGCGTGATTATGATTTGTCTTTTTAGCAAGCTTAGACTCCAAATCAATATATTGTTCCGACAAATGAAATTTTACTCGCTGTTCTGCCTTCCATCCTTGTGTTTTTATAAAAAGAACCCACTCGAACGGGTAAAATTGGTCCAATTTGTTCTCAATCAATAAACCCATTACCGAACCGGTACACCCTTCATTCGAATTGAATTCGTTGACTTCATTCTAGATAACACAGTGCATTGTGATCATACTCTCGAGTCTCGAAAGTGATCGAACGAAAACAAAGCAAAAAAAGAATAAATGTAATTAGTTTTTTAATTAGATGGATCTGCCGAAGAAACAGAATGAAAGTTTTCTTGTAGGTGATTCTTTTTTGTAGGGAATAAAACATTGTTTCTGGAACATGTATAGAATGATGTTTTTGTTGTTTTCCAAGTAAAAAAGTTTGTGTTATGGAAATAGAAATTGACCAGGCAAGAAGTTCTATTTTTCCAAGCGAAGATCGCCTTGTATTCGACGAGTTCATTTTGAAGGGGAAGCGATTTTATTTCTAGCTGATTAACCGGCCCAGGTATTTATTATTTGACAGGAAAAGTCCCAAGTTTGGATTCAAGTTGAACTTGAATCTGAATGTGCGCTTGAATTTTCTCGAACATCGTGAGCTCAAGATCAGGGTATAATGATTCCAGAAAGTTCTACAGAATTCTATTCACATTTCCACAGCCTTCTAGAAGGTTCTACAAAATTTTATTCAATTCCACAACCTTCTAGAAGGCTCTGGGGAGTTCTATTCATTTCGACAACCTTCTAGAAGGTTCTACTAAATACATTTTATTTCTACAAATTTACCAGAAGGTTCTGCAGAGTTCTATTCCCATTTACACAGCCTCCTGGAAGGATCTACTAAGTACATTATATTTCTACAAATTTCCACAAAGCTCTACCGACACTGAGTTCTATTCGTGTCCACAAACTTCTAGAAGGTTCACACAATCTTCCACAATCTTCTAGAAGGTTCACACAATCTTCCACAATCTTCTAGAAGGTTCACACAATCTTCAGAATTCTATTCCCATTTCCACAGCCTTCTAGAAGGTGCTACAAAATTCCATTCATTTCCACAACCTTCTAGAAGGCTCTGAAGAGTTCTATTCATTTCGACAACCTTCTAGAAGGTTCTACTGAGTACATTTTATTTCTTCAAATTTCCAGAAGGTTCTATAGAGTTCTATCGCCATTTCCACAGCCTTTTAGAAGGTTCTACTGAGTACATTTTATTTCTACAAATTTCCAGAAGATTCTACCGACTCCGAGTTCTATTCGTTTCCACAATTTTTTAAAAGGTTCTACAGAGTTCTATTCGTTTCTAAATATTTCCAGAGGGTTCTACAAAGTTCTTTTTGACTATACGTGTTTAAAGGTCATTGGGACTTTCAATAATCAACCAAGCAACTCCAAAAACCGTGGATTCGACACCAATCTCGGTCATTCTGGAAGTTTTATGTTTCAACACTTCTTACCCTCATGCTCATGGGGCTGAAATTGGACTAAAATGGCGTTGGGAGTGTCACTATTCATCGCAGTGACCCCGAAAACAATAGATTCGACACAAATGCAGTCGTTTTCGATTATTTTTACATGTCACCCCTTCTCATCAACCCCTAAGAGTTATAGGGGTGTCTTACAAACACAGTATTGATTTCCAGATAGTAAGTCATATGTGTGGGGAGGGGATTTAGTTTTTCCAAGTTTTATTGAAATAAATCCTGGCGTTCTAGAGTTATGCTGGAACATACGTACACCCGTCAAAAAAAAAAAAAAAACGACTCACCCGATAGCAATTGCACAAATTACATCGCAAAACAAAAAAGGAAGGTAGCAATCGATAGGGATGAATGTTTTCTACAAATATCAATATTTAAAATTTGTCTAAGGGGCCGTCTTCATATTAAATTGGGTGCATACTCCGAAACTTCTAGTACGAACCCCCATCTTTTATCAGAAATTTGGATTCTACACGCAATTTTAGGCGGAAATAAAAAAAAAGTTTATCAATTTTATTGGATTTTTTACCGATTTCTAAGCGTTTGAAAAATAGATCTCCAAATGTTAAATTGGTTTCACGTTTTTAGTTATATTTGCTAAAAACGTTAAAATTTCCTTGGAAATTGTTTTTCCATCCTTTGCTACCCAAAACCCCAAACACAATCTATAAACATTATTTCAACAAACTAAATTTTACTATTTTTATTAATTATGAAATTAATATTCGTAAAAATTATTAATAGAAACCTGGGCAAATTTGGACTCTATGCGATTCAACTGTTACTGAAACATCGGAATTCCAAATTCCAGCTCATTACGTGCATAATTAGTAGCGCAGTGAGACTGTTTGAAAAATTCAATGATTATTACCGTTATGGGAATTGTTCACAAAGTGAAAACAGAAATTTCTGCGAACATATCCTGGGATTCAATCAGAATGGATTCTGACTTTGCCACCACATCTAAATGGATTCCATACCAAGGCGCCTGCAACAGCTCATTGACTGCGACGGTCATAACATGTCTTTGGTAAATGGTAATGGTAATTTCAGTTAACGTCGTACTAGAGCAACACAACGGGCTATTGACGACGGTCCGGGATCAGTCCCTTGAGGGAAAGAACCGAGGACAACACCTCGTAATTTTGAACCACCATAACATGTCTTTATTAATATTTATAATGTGCTTGAACTCCGAACATTCACACGCTTCCTCAATGGTTTTAATGAATTAATTTTCTCGGTCAATTTAAGCCGTTTTTCATAATCTTTTTAACAAATCCGCCTGAAATTGTGTGTAGAATCCAAATTTGCGATACGATTGCGGTTCGTTTTGAAATTTTCGGATCAAGCACCCAATTTAATATGAAAACGACCCCTTAGACAAATTTTAAATATTGGTACTTGTAGAAAACATTCACCCCTATCGATTGCTACCTTCCGTTTTGTTCTGTGATGTAAATTGTGCCATTGCGATCGGGTGAGTCGTTTTTTTTGACGTGTGTACATTAGGGATGCAACATCGACAGCAAAACATCGATGTTTTGAAACATCGATGTTCAAAATTAAAACATCGATGTTGATAAAACATCGATGTTCAAAATTAAAACATCGATGTTGATAAAACATCGTTGTTCAAAATTAAAACATCGATGTTGATAAAACATCGATGTTCAAAATTTAAAAAAAATAGATGTTGATAAAACATCGTTCCAAAAACATCGATGTTTTTAAAATTCAGTGTATTTAAACTTTTTCCCCCATTTCTTAAAACTGGTTTAGCAACTAAGGATGCAGCATCGACAGCAAAACATCGATGTTGACAATGCATCGCCCCCAAACTATCGATGTTTTTAAAATTCAGTGAATTCAAACTTTTCCCCCCATTTCTTAAAACTGGTTTAGCACCTTGTGATGCTACATCGACAGCAAAACATCGATGTTCAAATTTGAAACATCGATGTTGATAATGCATCGCCCCCAAACTTTCGATGTTTTTAAAATTCAGTGCAATTAAACGTTTTACCCCATCACTTTGGTCTAAAAGTATGTTCAAATTGCTGATTATAAAAATTATGCTACTTGGTTATTTTTAAAATTTTTATAACGGTACTTTTTTCATTTAAAAATAAAACATCGACAACGTAAAAACATCGACAAGTATAAACATCGATGTTACAAAAACATCGATCCCAATACATCGATGTTTTTTTTAAAAAACATCGATGTTTTGAAAACATCGACATCGATGTCGCATCCCTAGTGTACATACGCACTTCCATTTTTATATATAGATTGTGGAAGTTTTCATTTTGGTTAAAAATGATTTTATTTTCGATAATGGAAGGAATGTAATGATGTGTTCAGTAAAATTCAGACTATTAAGGAAATTAAAAAAAAATTATGTATATAATCATCAAGAAAACTAACAAAATAATAATACTCGACAAAAATATATTTTCTCGCCATTTAAGAAACGCATAATAAACAAGTAAATTTGTATTCTGAAAAGCTAATTCCAAAACTTTAATGGAGGGAATTTAAGTTGTGAAGGGGCATTTGGACTATAAATTCCATTCCTTGAATACTTTTGTCTTTGGATTATAAATAAAATCATCTCGCACATATACATTTACCTTGAGCTAATCGTTTTCAGCAAGCGTACAGTTCATTTTAAACAAGCTTTCAAATAAGATGCTTGGCTTTAACAAATTACACAGCAAGCTGACAAGTTCGGAACAGCGACAGAGCTTTCACGGTGAGAAATGTTTGCCGAGTAATTTGATTTTTATACTTTTTCATTACACATCCTCTCTGTTAAGTTAACATTTGCATTTTACTTCCATTCGTCAGCAGTCTTCGCTTCTTCTGTTTATTTTCCAGTGCTGTTTTTTTAAATAACATTTTTGGAAACGGTCAGCTAAGGTTACATTGTTGCCGGGATAAAAGTAACGAACATACTTTTAAATGGACGCATGCATCTAAAGAATACAATCGTTTATCGCTAGTTTAAAAGGGCATCGTATTTTTTCATCATTTACAAAACATTCTATGCAATAGCAAAACATTAAAAATAAGAATCTCTCTATATTAAAAAAAAAGTTACCGCCGCCGCCGCAGGATTGAAAACTGTGTTGTTTAGCTCGATTCTTAAACGATTTCCCGAGAAAGTACTGATCGGAAAAAAAAACGAAATTAACATGATTTGTTCTTCATCGTATTCCCTGGACAATTATTAAGATTTTTTTCCGATGCGGCTATTAGTTTAGGGTTTATTTTAAGTGTCAAAATTGAGTAAGCGAAATTTCTTCCGCGAGTGAGCAAAACACATAAAAATTTTCAGTCTTCAGCCGTGAGTTTTTTTTAAAGAGTACCTCTCAACGTAAATTTTTGCGGCTCGTCGAGTTTTTTTTTGATATTTCAATTTGGTTCTTGATAATATTTTTTTGAAATTCGGGAAAAATCGGGACATTTTTGTTACTTTTTTTTAAAACTGCCGAATCTATATCTTATTACTATTAGTTTTTAATTTTTAAAATATCGCAGTATACCTCAGAATGTACTCTTTCTTACGGTACTATTTTTTTTAAAATCTGTTAATAATTAAATTGGATGCGATCAAAAGTTGGTCATACAAAATTAGGAATCTTTGGATATTTTCGCTACTTTTTCTTAAAACCGTTATATCTACAGCAAAAACCATTAATTTTTAAATTTGAGAACATCACTGAATACATTACATTACAATCTTTCTTATGGTACAATTATTTTTCAAATTGGTTAATTAATAAAATCGATGCAATTGAAAGTTGGTCATACAATTTTCGGAACTTTCAGATCATAACTTCCGATACAAAACTAAAACGGTCATATCTATATCATATTACTGTTAGTTTTTAATTTTAAAAATATCGCAGTATACCTCAGAATATACTCTTTCTTACGGTACAATTATTTTTAAAATTGGTTCATAAATAAATTCGATGCAATCAAAAGTTGTTGACACAAATTTCGTATTTTTTAAGTTCGCATAGCAGGTTCCGCAAGCAGTAGTGGGTTGCATTTTTGACTATCGGGTTTGCCAGATATCAAATTTATCGTAGCAACAATTGCCATAAAAATGATTTTTTTTTATTTGGCGAGGAAAAAGGCTCGCTTTTTTCCCTCTGTTCTCAGACAGTTTACCAACAAAGTACAAGTACAGATCGTAAAGTTTGGAGATTAACACTGTTTACTTAAAATTGTACAGGGAACAACATGCAGAAGATTTTTTTAATGATGCGGTTATTAGTTTAGGGTGCATTAAGTGTTAAAGCAAAAAAAAAAGTGAAATCACTTGCGAAATAAGTATTGGTTTGCGAAGCAAACCAAACGGGATTGCTTAGCAATCCCCGGGGTCGGCGAGCGTAAGCGAGCAGGGGGCCAAACCCTCGCTGTGACGTCATGTACCGGAAAGTGAAATCAGGATAATACGAATTATTCAGATAGTTTCACTCTGTGAAAGGAATGTTGGTTTGCGAAGCAAACCAAATGGCATCTGTGAAAGGAGTGTTGGTTTGCGAATCAAAACAAACGGGATTGAGCAGCAATTCCCGGGGGTTGGCGAGCGTAAGCGATCAGGGGGCGAAGCCCCCCTAGTAATGGTATATATTCCACAATACTCGTAAGAGTTTTCACTTTTGCAACAAAGCAACACGAGAATATTCTTCGTGTTACATTCTAAAACATAAAACATTCTAAAAAACAAAACATTTTGTTGTTCGCAAGCTTATGAAATCATAAATAATCGGGATGGAAGTACCTGTATTTTTCTGTCATGCTATATTTTTAGTTGGCGGTAATTTGTATTCGGTGGAACGTTTTTAATCGAAAGGTTTCGGTTTAATATACTTATTACGAACGTGAAGTCATTAGACCTGCTTCTGGAATACGATTTCAGCACGTCGTCAATGATAGGTATGTTTTTGTCAAGCTAAATGTAGTATAGGGTGTCCATAAAAGAATGTCCCAGTTTCAATGGTATATTATAACAGGTTAATGTAGACTATTTACAACAAATCAAATTGAAGGTAAACTAATCTAGTTTTTCTTACAAATGTTCAGTATGTGCACCTTTAGTTTTAAGTCAAACATCCAACCTAAAGTCCAATTCTTCTCACACTTTGGTTTACAAGTCCGGAGTAATGGAAGGAATAGCTTCTTCAATTCTGAGTCTCAACTCTGGCAAATCATTAGTTGGCGACACTTTTTTTTAATAAAGTCCTAAAAGAAAAAAATTGCATGGCGTTATGTCAGGTGAACGGGGAGGCCAGCGAAAAAGACCGTCGTCTCGACCATTACCACGCATCCTACGGTCAGGGACTTCGACGTTCAACCACTCTCGTACAAAGAGTTTATAATGGGGAAGGGAAGCTCCATCCTGTTGCCAAATTAAGTTTACGCGTTCATCCTCTACTAATTGGGGAAAGAGCCATTCTTTCAACATATCCATATAAGCCACCCCTGTTAAAGTAAGAATTGGACTTTAGGTTGGATGTGTGCCGTATAACTAAAGGTGCACATATTGAACATTTGTAAGAAAAACTAGGTGAGTTTACCTTCAATTTGATTGATGATTTGTTGTAAATAGTCTAAATTAACCTGTTATAATATACAATTGAAATTGGGACATTCTTTTATGGACACCCTGTATATCGTAGGCGGTATTTGGTTTATTTCTGGAACACGATTTCAGCACGTCGTCAATGATAGGTATGTTTTTGTCAAGCTAAATGTAGTTATAGAGGTAATGTTTCGGTGGTACGTGTTTTCTGTACCTATTCTAAAGTGACGTCAGTTTGTTTTTCGAATACAATTTCAGCTATTCGCCGATAAATTCCATTATATTGGTCACCACGAATGAAATCAAACGCCAGGAGATGCCAAAACGGCGATAAACTACATTTTATAGTACCTCGGATCACATGTGTGGCCGAAATAAAATCTTTCAGTTCGTTTGTATTCTGTGAAATTGGTTTGTCTCTTCTATACGATTTCAGCACGCTGCCATTGAGAGGTATTTTATGTGAAGATAAATCTATGGTGGAGGTAATGCCTCTCCTGAGATACGTGTTTTTTGTGCGCATTCTGAGAGTGACATCACTTGGCTAGTTTTTTTTTAAATACGATTTAAGCTCTTCGTCGATAAAAATTTAATTGTTGGTAGTCAACACCCATGAGATTAAGCTACACACATTTTCCAAAATCCAAAATAGCGCCTTCTCGACTTCTCAGACCGTCTGGTTTAATTACGTACATTGAAAATATTTCTCAAAGAAATTGTTGTGTTGCAATAAGTTTTTTATTTCCAGTAATTTAACTTTGGAGTTCTTCTCTTATAAAGGGTTTCATTACATCCCCTTTTGTATATTTGTAGTGTAAATGTATACTTTTAAACATTTGGAAGTACGGAAGAGATTCTTGGCCTGTAAAACCCTTAAAAATTATTAAGCTTTCATTTAAGTATTATATTGTGTTTTTTCTATCCACTGTTTGCTTTACTTTCCTGTGGGATATGTTTTTAACCAGAGGCTTCCTCTGGTTCTTTTTTCGACTCAAATGATTCCAAGTGCATTGCTATGAAGGTGTCCTGTCTTCAGTCAGCCATTGTCCCTTTCTCGAAACGAAGTTTTTTTTCGAGAGGTTCCTCCCAACACCCCTTTGCAGCAGACCCATAAAACTATTCCCCCTCTCTGAAGGAATGCAGTAGAGTAGGGTCAACGCTCAAGTTCATCGTCCGACAGCGGTCTGCGCCCCACCCCGACCCCCCAAAATTGCGGGTGGACTCCGGCCAGATGCAGAAACGAAGAAGCGATCAGCATCCCGGGGCCAATGACAAAATTTGCTTGCCAAGATGGGATCCTACCCAAAACTTCTGGAAGGATAGTGGCAACAGGAGAGTGATGGTATAAAAAGGGGACACAACGAGAAAGCTTCTCTCTTGGCTTTTTTTCTTCTTGTGAAAGGACATGCGGACAATCTGATCTGTCTGCTAAAGAGGCTTTTGCTGGAGGTGGACAAGGGAGACGCCATCGAGAGTCATTCTAGCGATCGGTAATAAAACAGCTCCTGGAGCCAAAAATTTTTTTTTATCCCTTCTACCTCTTCTATCTTTTTCGTTCCTGCCTCCTCTTATAGGAACATTAATATATAATATTATAAATTTAAGGTAGAGCCAATTATGTGTCGTGCAGTTGACTTTTGTTAGATGTAATATTGTTAGTTATTGTAAAATCATTATTATCTTAAAATGCTTATACTTAAATAAATAATCCATGTTTTAGATTTTTAAATCTTTTGACTTTGGGCATTCTTTTTTTTTTACACGTCAACAAAAAAACAGCATGTATCAGGTTTACCTGAATATTGTTTTAATCCTACAATGCATTGTGTAATCACTATATTTCATTGGCCATTGAATCGCAACCTATGTAGCGATTGCTTCTTGCTACATAGCAAAATTCCGCCGACCCATCGGTCTCGTGGATAAGGTGTTAGCCTCTAGATCGGAAGGTTCCTGGTTTGAATCCGGGTCAGTGCATGGATAATTGTAATTGTATGATGTAGAGGCGGCTGGTGCACCTTAAATGCGTCGCTGCCAAAAGTCCTCACGTTGGGTTGGTGTGAAAGTTTGGAGAGTGCGGTGCTAGCTCGTGTGTTACCTCGTCATCTGACCGTGTTTCAAAAGGACGTGGTGTTGTCCTCGGATATTTCCCTCAAAGGATTGATCCCGGACCGTCGACAATAGCCCGTTGTGTTTCTCTGGTGTGACGTTAACTAAAATTACCTTACCACAAAGAAATTCCAACGAGTGAATTCCGAATTGATATGGCCGACCAACCGGTATAGTGGTTAAGGTGTTAGCCTCTAGATCGGAAGGTTCCTGGTTCGAATCCGGGTTCAGGCATGGATGTTTGTAAACGTAGGGTGTAGAGGCGGCTGGTGCACCTTAAATCTGTCGTGGCCGAAAGTCCTCACGTTGGGTTGGCGTGGAAGTTTGGAGAGTGGGGTGCCAGCTCAGGTGTTGCTCCGTCATCTGACTGTGGTTCAAAATGACGAGGTGCTGTCCTCGGATCTTTCCCTTAAGGGACTGATCCCGGACCGTCGTCAATAGCCCGTTGTGTTGCTCTAGTACGACGTTAACTAAAAATTACCATTTTTACCGAATTGATATGTGATAGTTGATCGGGTCAACGCCAATTAGTTTAACCGCTAAATTTCACCAAAATTGCAATTAAGTACTTTTTAAGATAACTCAAGCTCATTTGGATAGAAGAAACAAAATGCTCGCTTTCTTTGTGATTTATTTCTTGTCTCTGAAAATCTCTCGGTCGAGTATAAAGTCTGAAAACATCTACATCCGTTAAGCTTTCTCAGAAAAGAAACTACTTTTACAAGGAAACACCCAACCTTAAAAAGAGCGAATTAAATATCCCACGCGGGAAAAAAAAACCATTCGCACACATATCGATTACTGCAGGAGAAAGTAGTTGAAGAAGTTAAATAAAATAAATTCCAAAACTAAACCAATAATATCTCCAATGCCCAACAGCAGATTTAACGACAGGAATAACCTGAACACAATTTTTCAAAAAGCTAGAATCGTTAAACTCTTTCCTCCGCTTATTTTTTCTCTCGCCAGACCCATAAACATCATCTCCCTGTCATAAACTCAAAGTGAGTTCCGTTTATTTACCCCATAAAACGCCGACATTAAACTGAAAGCGCTTCCAAAGCAAGGTGCTTGGGAATGGGGCTGATACATTTCCATATGCGTTTGTATCACCGACATTTCCATACAGAAGTTTCGTGCCGATATAATTTGAAACGAAGTCAGTTTACATTTAATGCCACATCGTCTCCACGTCGAAAGCAGCGGGAAAGAGAATTATCCCACTTTACCTTCGAACGAACGCCATTTTGTGTCATCTCCTTCGCGGCTATGCTTCGAAATTCGATTTGCAATTGAGTCGCATTGATGTTCCGATGCAATATGAAATGTGGTACAGCTTTATCCCAAGATTTCCAAGAAGGCATTTGGTTGCAGTTTAAGTAATAGTGTTACAACAAAATGAGTTAGCTACTAGTATCGGAAAATATGCAGGTACGCCATTTTGTGTCATCCTTCGCGTTGTACTTCGAAATTCGAATTGCAATGTGTCGCATTGATGTTCCGATGTTATATGAACTGTGGTCCAGCTTTATCTTAAGATATCCAGGAAGGCATTAGGTTGCAGGTGGGATGTCAATGCGATAGCAGTTTAAGTAACAGTGTTACTACAAAATAACAGCATATATTCGAAAATATGTAGGTAGGTATTTAAATTAACGTTGCACTGGGCGCGAAACTACACGAAAATACACTGCTGTTTGTAAAAAAATGCAACACTATGAAGGAATCATCCGAATGAAATGAAATTTACAGCAAATGTCAAGTATAGGATGTTATGCAAAGTAGTAAAGTTTCAAAGCCACCACGCATGCGGGGTGTGAGCAGCGCCCTCTGAACTGATGCTAAAAGCGTATAAATAGAGGGCTGGAGCGGGGCGTTAAAAATAGTGCATGGTTATTTGTTAGTGGCGAACATTTAGTGAGAGCCTAAGTATGCCTCCACGACGAAATAGGGTGACATTTCAACAACTTACTGAGTTTGAGCGGGGGAGAACCATCGGCCTTCGTGAAGGAGGATTTTCCTATCGCGCAATAGCAGCTCGTGTGCAGCGGTACAGTTCCACAGTGATGCGAGTTTGGAAGCAGTGGACCGACGAGCACCGGACAACTCGAAAAACTGGGAGCGGAAGACGGGAGGTGACACCTGGTCCACATGGCGGTGAATGGCCGTATAGCTTCTTACAGACAGTTGGCAGCACTTTGGTCTACTGCTACAGGTGTACTAATGTCGGCTTCGTCAATTCGCCGACGTCTGCTGCAGTGTGGACTGCGTGCAAGGATTCCTTTACACAGGATCCCCCTCACGCCAAACCATCGACGGCTGCGTCTGCGATGGGCACATGAGCACCGAGCCTGGCGGGCTGATTGGCAACAAGTTGTCTTTTCTGACGAATCCCGCTTTAATTTGTGGAACCATGATGGCCGCATTCGTGTTAGACGCAATGCCGGTGAACGCTGCCTTCCAGAGTGCGTTATCGAACGTCATAATGGCCGAACACCCGCAGTTATGGTCTGGGGTGCGATTTCGTATCATGGACGATCTCAGCTGCTACGAATTGAAGGTAATCGGAATAGCAACAGGTACGTCCGTGAAGTGCTAGAGCCCGAAGTCGTTCCCTTCCTTCAAGGCATCCCTGGAGCTATCTTTCAACAGGATAATGCACGCCCACATGTTGCAAGGAATATTGGAGACTTCTTTTCAGCCCAACAAATGCAACTTCTTCCTTGGCCTGCTTATTCGCCAGATATGTCGCCTATTGAGCACATGTAGGATTTGGTTGGTCGGCGTCTCGCTCGTGATCCGCGTCCTACAGCTTCAAAAGACGAACTTTGGGTGCGTATCCAAACAATATGGAATTATCTACCACAAGCAGACATTCAACATCTGTTTCACTCCATGCCACGTGGTATAGCAGCATTTATTGCAGCTCGTGGTGGCTACACCAAATACTGATTTCGGACACGAATTAAAGTTTTTTTGCTTTGAAAATGTATTCATTTTTTGTACTAATACAAGCCGTTTGTGTATTAAATTTCATTTCTGATGACTCCTTCATGGTGTTGCATTTTTTACAAACAGCAGTATATGTTGAGTCAAAAATTGCTATTTTGATAGGTTTAAAACCTTTTCAAGATGTTAGGGTCCTTCTTCGTTCGGGTGACGTCACTAGATAAATTTCAAAATTCGAGCGCGATTGAAAAATCGCAAAAAATTCGGACTTCCTATGTGCCAAATTTCACTGTTGTAAGTACCATAGATTCCTCAGGACTCTGCGTACAGGTCACACACACAGACAGGCAGACAGACACTTATTTTTATAGTAGTAGAGATAACGCCTTTGAAATAGAACCTCGTTTCTAGCCAGATCTGTTAAAAGCTTTCTCTCTACGCACGAAGATTACGCTCTTCATTTCGTCAACCGAAATATATCTCTGCTCTTGAAAACAAAAAATTCACCGGAAGACAAGTAACCCGATATAACCTCATGTACGAGATAGCGAGTGGTCACTGAATGAATACATAGGCTGTTCACACATTTTTTAGACAATGTATATTGTATTCACAAAACTAAATTACATAAAATTCTTGTGTTTTAAATGTTCTATTTGATAGCCCTTATTCTGAACTATCTTTCGACACCGTAATTTCCAGGATAATAATGCCTTTTGAAGTGTCAGAAGAGGTATTCTATCCCATTCTTCCTGAACAGCTTTCCAGAGTCCTGTAAGGGTTGTGGGACGACGTTTGGATAATTGCGGAATTTAAAAGTCCGAAAGCACAAATATCCAAAGGTGATTCATCTGGAGATTTAGTAGGGATATCAGTGAAGGGTATGGCCTTGATGCCGGTTTTTAGTTCCATTTATTTTAGGAAATTTACATTGGATTTTGATGTGTGACTGCTAGCTTTGTCTTGATGGAGTTCCACAGATTGATGGCACTGTGGGTAAAGCGATGGTATTTCATTCAGAAAAATTGGCGATAAAATATGTTCCTGATAGTATTTGGAGTTAATCTTGACATTTTTTCCAACTCTCTTTATTTTTAACTTGCCATTATATGAAAAACCAGCAACAATCATGAATCCTTTAGAAAAACTTTCTTTCGATTCTGTGAACCATGTACTTAATTTTTTTAATCCACTTTTATGATAGAAAATGGCTTTTTTTTTTGCTGCAATCATTTAAATACACCCATGATTCATCTATTGTGACAATTTTTTTCCATTTTTCTTTGGATAAGTGTTTTTCATATAGAATTCGGCAGCGTGTCCTGCGTTCAGCGATATGCTTTGGAGAACGACGATGCACATTGCGTTTTTTCGCTTTCTTAAGATTTAAATCAACGCGTTTATCATTTTGTATACAGTTGACACCGAGCATTTTAATGATTTTGCAACTGTTCTTTGACTAGGGGGATTTTCTTTTAACATTAAACAACGTACCTTTGCAATAGTCGAAGATGTCCGTTTCTTCCTTGGATACTTGTTTGGAATTTTTGTCCCACTTGAGGCTCCAATTGGACGTTTTTTTCCTTCCTTGTTGACGATATTACCTATCGACGCTTTATATATCAGAAAACCATGACTCTCACATCGTTTTTGGATGGCGGAATATGAATATTTCTCTTCGGAAAGAGCATAAATATAGCCTTCGAACCACTTGCTTCGTTAAAAACGCCATTTTGAATAAAAACAAACCTCTCAAGCCGCAGACGATAGTTTCGACTTTTAAAAACATTGTACAACTGCAATTATTTCTTTTGCAGCAAACGATTTTTTATTACCGCTAACCAAAATCGTCTAAAAAATGTGCGAACAGCCTCTGTAATAACAAAACAAGCATCCATTCTAGCATAAGCCATGTCCTTGATTTCGATGGTAATTCATAAGCCCGGTCAGAAGAGTAACGGATTAGCAACAGGAAGGTTGCGAGTTCAAATCCAACCAAAGACCCTCTTGTACAAGGGAGGTGGATCTAGTGCATGTTAAATCTGTCGACCTCAAATATCCTCACGTTGGCGTGGTGTGGTAGTTTGGAGAGTGGGGTGTCAGATCTCAAGTGCGACCTTGTCATCTGAGAGCAATCCAAAATTATCTTCGGATATTTCCCTTCTGGTTCGATCCTACACCGTCACCAATAGCCCATTGCGTTGCTCCAATTCGACAATTATCAAAATGCCTACCTAGTTACTGGTAGAGAAACTGTCAATATTAGCAGCTAATAACGGTTAAGGGAGAAGGGGGCTAGTGTGGACAACTTTAATAATTCTGCTATTTGTCAGTCAAAATTTCTATGCAAGTTTTTGTAGAATAGCAACACTAATATCAACTTTCATATGCAGTTGCATGACACACACTTGATAGTTCAGTAGCAATATATAAAACTAGGTTTTCATGGTGGAAAAATAAGTTCTTGATTTTTTTTAATTATTAGATGAATGACTATTATGACTATTAATGACTATTTAATGACTATTTTAATTCAATATTTTAAAAAATGGTGACAGTATGTTACAAATGAATATATTCAATAGCTATTTTGATATTAACTTTTGTTCTACAACGTTTAAATTAACCAATAGTAGGCCTAAATAAACAAATTTCTGCATGGGACTAGTGTGAACCCATGGTGATAGGGGCTACTGTGGACAAAACACACAACTTTTTTTAAATAAAAGATTATTAAAAAAACTATAATGCCAAGTACTTTAATATATCAACCAAAATAAAAGTAAAAGAGTACATTATTGTAAAAAAAATATTTGAGGTGTCCAAAACGATATTTAGTATACTTTTTTGCCAAATTTATAAAATTGTCCACACTAGCCCTCTTCTCCCTATATCGCAATAAGGGTTAACACTGTGAGATCGTGAAATACTGGAGCCAGCTGCAACACAACTGTTGTTTTTGCTTCGCGAGTTTTAGGAGCGACAAAAAGGAGACGGAAACAGACGCCGCTTCTGCAGGTGTTCTTTGCGACGGATCACCGACTGGCCTTTGACCTTTGCCGTTGGGGGACTTGGAGACTGCGGGGGAGGCCGGAGTCGACGGGGAGAGAGCGAGAAGCGAGGTTGAGCTTTCCTTGTGCTGACCCGTGAGATGCATATCTCGATATATGAATGTTGATTCTTTGTAAATTGTGTAAATATTTCTAACTAATAAGAACGTGATTTGCTTAGCTGTTGGTTGTTTTCTCCTTATATAGGATTTTCTGATGCTACCATTTTTTGGGAGACGACACTACATAAAATAACATAACTATCATAAAATAACAGATTTGTCCATCACTACACTCTAGCATCAAGCATGTCCTGGATTTCGACGGAATAAACTCCCTCGACCGGAACTGCAGACTACAACAGGACAAACTGACCTTCCTTGTGATGATGGAGTGTACGACCGCCCTTCCGTCCCGCAGCATGAGGATGAACTTGGCGTTGGGGAACAGGTGGTGCAGGTACACTGAAGATCGGAGGCTGAAGGGGTCTTTATTGCACAGCCGAGACGCCGGATCGCCATGCCGAGCGATGATCTCCAATGTGAAGGCAGCTATCGCACTGTCCAGGACCTGTGGGTGACAGGATTATGAAGATTTATTGAGTGTAGATGTAGGTATATATGTTACCGCTAAAGTATGAAATCCGTTATTTTATAGAATACCTAGTTATTCCATGAAATAACTGATCGTGTCCGTTAAAGAGTAAAACTCTCTTGTATTTCATGGTTTAACTAGTTATTTCATAGAATAACGATCTGCAGCCCGTTAAAGTGTAAAATAATCTATATCATATATTTCGCACGACAAATACATTTACCTTCCACCCCTACTGCATTTATGAATTATTCCAGGCCATAGGGAGAGAACTTGTTTAGCATGTTGGCGCCAGTTCATTCCGGTTAATTTCATTCTTAATTAATGTCGGATAAATCTCATTCTGAAGCCTCTGTGGGGTTTACCGTCCGTATCCCAGACGATCTGTTAATTGTTCAACGGTGGAATCTACTGCTAACCAATCAGAGCGCGGCAGCTGGTGGAGTGCCAGCGCTGGGATTTAAGCCCACTTGTTGGCTCCTTTTTGCTCCTGCGGTCGGATAGTTGAATTTTGTTGTAGGGTTTAGTCTTTGATTCAGTGTTCCACGTGTTTTTATAGTATTATAAATAGTGTATCCTTTTATTATATAAGTTAATAATTATATAAGTTAGTGTTTTATGTATGCTTTTTGTTACTTCAGAATGGTCCTAAACCAGGGGTGGATACGACACCATCATCCTAAAGCAAAGGGGACGGCAGAGGGGCGGAAAAATATCACCTGGTAGTGAGTTCAGGAGTGGTTCTTAGATTATTTATGTAAAATCAACGAAAGCTTGGAAAAATATAAAAAGGGTATTAAAAATTAGGAAAAGTAATTTAGAATCAAAAGGAATTAAATTGGAATTTTTTAAAAATAATTTGGAGGATTTCATTTTAATAAAATTTTTATTTTACACTTTAACTGTCTCTCATTAGTTAATTTATAGAATACCTAGTTATTTCATAGAATAACTAGTTAAAGTGTCAAATTAATAACATATTACACACTTTAACGGACACGATCAGTTATTTCATGGAATAACTAGATATTCTATGAAATAACTGCATTATATATTTTAACGGTAACATATACACACACTAGAAGATTTTTTTTTTTTTAATTTTGACTTTAAAAGTCCATTTTTTTTGTCACAGGTAATTAGTGTTTTCTTAAAATTCTTTTCAAGAAGAAAAGTCAGATTGTGCAAGTAATTATATATGCTAATTTTCAAATTGTATCTCAATTAGATGTTTTTTGAAACGTGATACCTCAAATTCTAATTTTTGCAGAAAGACGATTCCTGTTTTGAAATTAGTTTAAATATTATTATTCATGTTTTGAACCTCCATCAAGTTGTTAGAGGAAGTAGTTTTTTTTAATAAATTTTTTGAGCCGCGGTAGCTTAGTCAGTAGAGCGTCGGGCTCGCATAAGAAGGGTTGTGGGTTCTGTCCTCGGCGGAGCCTACAATTCTGATGATTGCGAGATCGGCGCTTCGACCTGGCTAAAGACAGTCGTGTTCACTAATGGTGACTGGGGCACGTTAAATAGGTCGTGGTCACAAAGTCCCCCATGTTCCCATACCAAATCAATACCTCTGGGGGTACCTGATCAGGGGGTTATCGGCCTCAGATTGGGGTCTAAATTACTATATGTGTGAGTGAATGGATGTATGAAAGGGACTTTCCTGTAAAACGGATGTGTCATGTAAGTCGAGCTAAGTCGGACTTCCTCCCAATGGGGCTCAATAACATGGAAGGCGCACCCCCTCGCCTCTTGCCGTCTTTGACGGGCCCAGCATTCATCCGGTCTGCCAGTGTAGGCATAAGAAACAACAACATAAAATTTTTAATCAAGGAAGAGTACAAAAAACATTTTTTTCAGGAATTTCAACATTTAAGAATCGATTAAAAATAAATTCCTTGACTACATACTCTGATTGATATTCAAAACATCCACTGCATTATATAAATCATAATGATCCAAAAAATAATTATAATAGGGGAATTTTAATTGTGGAGTTATCACATTTTGAACAAATCATCATTTTGCAAAAATTCAGTTCTTCAGAAATGGAGTTTTTAGAAACATTTCTGTTCATGGTGACAGTACCTAACTAAAACCCTTGTGACTAAAAAACTATTTCTAATATTTGCAAAATCTTGCATCGTTTGAAAGCTAAAAAGTAGAAAATAATTTTGAATTAATAAACAAATATTGATATTCTGATCGATTTTCGTGATTTCTAGTGTATATGTTACAACTAAAGTGCAGTAATAAGTTATTCTACAGATTATCTAGGTGATGTGCAGATTAACTAACGTGATCCGTTAAAGTGCAGAAAATTGTTTCATTTCTCAAATTACCTAGGTAATCTGCACATTACCTACCAGGCACTCGTTAAAGTGAAAATAAGATCCCTGCTGGAACAGTAACAACGTTTCTGTTCCAGCATATTAACATAATTTTTTTTATTGATTTTTCGCTATATAAAGAATCAAATTAATACAATCAAACAATCAATAAATTAGTTGATAGAATCAATCATCAATCAGTTAAAAACGGGGGAAGGTGTAGGGAAAGCAAATGAGAAAAACAGGCGGATCCAAACTCAAAGTGGAGGGAGAGAGGGAAGGTGTAGGGGGAAAGGAATGAGAAAAATAAACTTTTGAACGTTAACGATACGAAAGCCGTTAATGTGCACATTACCTAGGTTAAATGCGTAAAACTCTTGATTCCGCACAACGGAGCAAATAAGTTAATCTGCAGATTAGCTATATAATGTGCACATTAACGGCTTTCGAGCTTTAGCGGTACATATACATACCCCTGTGAAGACAAGATTTCAATAAAGAGCTTTTTAGCTATTTGCTGTTAACTTCATAATACTGAAGATGACACAAAGGGATCAAATATAACCATAAATTATTTACTTAACTCTCTTGGTGGTTGTCTCGACAATTCAACTCGTCTTTAGTAAGACTATCCAGATCTGGGTGGATGAGATTACTTGTCAGAAGAAAACTGACCAGATCTTGATCACGTAATTTCTAATTAGAGACACGGTTACTATGCAATTGCATATTTGGTTTAACTCCACATACGAGTCAGGAGATCAATTTTCTATCCGAATCATGCTTCAAGGATACTATAGGTGAAATTTTATGTTGCATATTTTAGCATATTTGAGGGGTTACTGCATAAAATTGCATAAATGAAAGGGAATTGCATACTTTAGCCAAAATATCAATATTTGAAATGTGCACTATTTTTGCAATGAAATATAGAGCATCTCGGGACGAGACGCTGCATTTATTTTTAGCAGCAGAGAATTTGAAAATGGTATCGCACACACACAAAAATGAATTATAGGAATAAACCAAATGATCACATCGCCGGCTGAGCAATTATAATTACGCAACACAGGTAATATTAAAATGAAAAGAAAAGCACATTGCAGAACAACCCGATCAGTCATTGGATTCTCATATAGATATATAATCAGGGGCACATAGACTAAACAAGCAATAAACTAAAAAAGAAACTGTTCTATAAGGGCGCCTCAGTGTGCGAAAACAACTAAGTTGCTTTCGAAGGAAGAATTAAAACAAAATGAAGGAAATTAACATATGTGGATTAACATTCAGGCTCGAAAGTTCAATAGGCCGCAAAGACAGGAAGTTATTCTAGGAATATAAAAAGAAAATGATGTAAAATCACAAAACAGCAATCCATTCATTTTAAATTTATTTCAGTTGTGCTTTGCCTACTGTTCAGAAACATGCCTAAAATTTCACAATTTTTTTCGTTCGAAGTCAAAGGGTGGCTGAAGGATTTAAATAAGAAATATAACAAAGAAATGTTTACGTACGACGGTCAGATCGTATAATGCCAACCTTGTGGCAAAACTAACATGTGAGAGGAAATCTCACAACTAGAACAACATATTAAAACTGGTAAGTTATTTCTTTTCATTGCCTTTATAGAAGTGAATTGAGAATTTCAATCACACACATGTACATACAACTATGCAGGTGCTAATAAACACAGGCGCCTCAATCCCATGATAGTACTTTACGCAAGTCCAACTTGATTGGCTAATCGGATCACATGACGTAGATACGTATGTCATGAGAATGTTTGTGTTGGCGATTTATCTCTTCCTTTCTGCTTTCTTCTTTTCTTTTCAGATCCATGGCTATGGGTGGGTAGAGGTGGGAGCCGAAAATTGTATATCCTTTTATTATATAAGTTAATAATTATATAAGTTAGTGTTTTATGTATGCTTTTTGTTACATCAGAATGGTCCTAAGCCAGGGTTGGATACGACACCATCATCCTAAAGCAAAGGGGACGGCAGAGGGGCGGGAAAATATCAGCTGGTAGTGAGTTCAGGAGTGGTTCTTAGATTATTTATGTAAAATCAACGGAAGCTTGAAAAAATATAAAAAGGGTATTAGAAATTAGGAAAAGTAATTTAGACTCAAAAGGAATTAAATTGGAATTTTTTAAAAATAGTTTGGAGGATCTAAACTTTTTTCCGCTTGCTGGAATCGAACTCGTAAAGTCATCATCCGCTGCCGACGCCAATCTGAAAGTAGGTGACTTTAGCCATTAGACCATCGTTGCTTCACGGTAAAAGAGCTCTTTAAAAGTATAAGTACCCTTAGTATAAGTTGGCGAGAAATACTACTAACAACAACCATACAACATATATATGAGGAGCCAATCAGAGTCAACTTGTCGGACACTTACGCTGAGGTGCTAGTGTATGTATTGTATTTGTAATTCTACAAAACAACGCGCATATTCAAAATCAAATGGTTACTGCAACAATCAGATTGGCGAGATATCCAAGTGAAGCCAAGCCCGTGAAAGTAGCCAATCAAGTTGGACTTGCGTAAAGTACTATCATGGGATTGAGCCGCTTCTCTAATAAACTTGACCCTCGAGTAATACGTCTTCATCTATTATGTGGTCATTAAAAAAATAAATGAAAGCAAGACAAAAGCTCCCTCATATTATCATATAAATTATGTAACACGGTTTTACTTCACATGGTGTTTCTCAGTGTTACGGGAGGCCCAAGTGTACATACCTTTAAATTTATATTCGAATTTAGGCTTGATTAAGTTCGTGTATTGATTTCAATTTTTGTTAGTAGGAGCACTTTCTTCCAACTAACAAAGATTTTCTAAGCGTCAAGTTTTGCTTTGTCAATCACAACCAACCTCAAAGCAAGAAGATAGTTTTTGCGAAGATTTATGTCTGGCATTACTTTCGGCGGACTTTTCTTTCTTTAAACTGAAGAATTCCGTCCTCAAATGAATTTCTGTCGAAATACACGAACCGAAATATCCTCGATGAGAGCACTCTCCGAAAGAATTACTTAGATCTTTGCAATCAAAAAACATTACAAAAACTTAGGGAACACATAGGCGAGAATTACGCGTACCTCGTCGTCGATGAAACCACTGATGTTAGGGGTAATTATGTGGCTAATCTTTTAATTGGAAAATTGAGTTCCCACGAAGCTGGCCACCCATTTCTTTTGGCTTCTAAATTCCCCGATAAAACTAATCGCGACACAATATGCCGTTTTATTAATTCTAGCCTTAAAAACTTTCCCGATGATAGCGGAATGGAAAATCGAGTTTTGTTACTTTTGACTGATGATGTCTTTACTTGAAACTTGAGGTCGAAAGTTGACTTTATCATTTTGTTCCTTTCCTACAGGCCGACCAACCGGTATAGTGGTTAAAATGTTAGCCTCTAGATCGGAAGGTTCCTGGTTCGAATCCGGGTCCGGGCATGGATGTTTGTAAACGTATGGTGTAGAGGCGGCTTGTGCACCTTAAATCTGTCGTGGCCGAAAGTCCTCACGTTGGGTTGGCGTGGAAGTTTGGAGAGTGGGGTGCCAGCTCAGGTGTTGCTTCGTCATCTGACCGCGGTTCAAAATTGCGAGGTGTTGTCCTCGAATCTTTCCCTTAAGGGACTGATTCCGGACCGTCGTCAATAGCACGTTATGTTGCTCTAGTACGACGTTAACTAAAATTACCATTACCTTTCCTACAGGGCTCCTTCAAATATAGTTTTTTTTTCATTTTCAATTTTAATTTGTAGTGTATAAAAATGCATATTATGCCATGTTTTACTGCATATTTCGTCATTTTTTACTGCATATTACTTGCATATTCTAGCATTTTTTTGCTGCATATTTTGGCAGTTTTTACTACATAAAAATCCGGCCTCTACTAATGACCAATGCCTTATTTTGCATTTTTCTGGAGAGTAAATCCAAATCAGGCTTATCAGCATGATATCTGTCTCTTACCTTATACAGCCATAATGAGTTTCATACAATAAAAGCATTTCGAAACTAAGAGTCCTCACGTTGGGTTGGCGTGGAAGTTTGGAGAGTGGGGTGCCAGCTCAGATGTTGCTTCGTCATCTGACCGTGGTTCAAAATTACGAGGTGTTGTCCTTGAATCTTTCCCTTAAGGGACTGATTCCGGACCGTCGTCAATAGCCCGTTGTGTTGCTCTAGTACGACGTTAACTAAAAATTACCAAAAATTATCGAAACTAAGAATTTGCATAGCTTGCTTAACTTCTAGGAAGCAGTGAGTGATATTGCTTGGTCTCGCCAGTTAAATTAAACGTCACCGAATCGGTGATGAACTTCATTTTAATGTAACGCCGAAATGTATCAAGAGAGAATGTTTGGATAGCGAAAATAAAATCTTCTTTCTCCACCTGGTTTGTTTACTCTGAAAACTCCTCTGTTGTGTGATGGTAGATATCCATTTAATTAACGTCGCAAAGGACTATAGGCGGCGGTCCAGGATCCAACACGAAGGGAAAGATCCGAGGAACACCGAGTTATTTTTAGCCACGGTGAAATGATGAGACCACTCCTGTGCTGGCACCCCACTCTCTAAATTTCCATCCCACGAAAACGTGAGGACATTTGAGGCCATGACAGATTTAACGTGCACCCCTCCCCTTGTACACGACGGTCTTTGGTTGAATTTGAAGTTGCAACAATTCGGCTGCTAATCCGTTACTCTTCCAACCGAGATACCGCTGTCCCATGTACACTACCCTACAATAATGGACCGGACAGCGAGATGTGATGGTGTAATGGACATAATACATGCTTTAATAGGGGGATGGTCCCCCACGTGCTGCAATGACACTAGCTACCCATCTGGGCAAACTTTCAACAAGGATTTGATACACAGCTATGGATATTTGTGTCCATTCCCGCTGCAAGAATATCGCCAGTTCAGCTGTAGATTTCGGACGTGGTTCCCTGGTCCGTAATCGACGCTCTAACGCGTCCCACACATGTTCTATGGGGTTTAGGTCGAGACTCTGAGCAGGCCAGGGAAGACGTTTTACATCTATTGCTAGACAGAGGCTGCAACATGACACGGAGCGTTGTCGTCCTGGAAGTACCGTTCGTCCATTCCATAAAATTGCCAGAGCGTAGGAAGAACTTAATTGTCCAAAATGTTCATGTAGGTGTCGGCGTTCAATTGATCAGGAACAACATGCAAAGGTTTTCAGCCCATACCACGAATAACACCCCAATTTTATGCAAATCCACTGGCGTTTAGTCTATTATTGTAGGGTAGTGTATAATAATAGATAGTTTTAAGTATAATTTCAATTTTGTTGATATCCGTAAAGCAATGTGCATTCATTTAACATGTAACACCCAACTATAAAAACCTGAAAGTATTGATTTAAATTAATCAATTTTTTCATCTAATGTATAAGAGAACAATAAAAGTTGTTCAGTAAATTTGCGCAGAATATTCCAACAGTAAGTTACAATACGAGATTTTCAGTCTGGAAACAAATATTGTTCACTAGAAGAATTTCTTTTGAGCACAAGGTACACTTGGAAACATAAAAGCAGATAAATAGAAAAGGAAACAAGGAATATAGCAACATAATAAATTGATGCTGTTTACGAAACAAACCATTCGAATTAATTCGTATGTTGATTTTACGAAACATTCGCGATGTTCTTTGTTCGGAACTTAAATTCCGTAAAAGTACATTTTACCGAACAATGTTTTCGTTACCTCACAACAAAGGGGAGAAGATTCTCTTTTTCAACTTCGGAAGGTAAAGCTTTAAAGTGAAAAGGGGCCCGAAAGGCTTTTAGGATCGAAAGAAAATTCCGGAAAAGCCCACATAATGAAATGAATGAAACTGCTCGGCTATTTTTCTGTTTTAGTGAAAAGAACCTTTTTCTTGCATCACTCGTATAAATTGACGTGGAGTGCAAAAGGGCAATTTATTTGTGTTTGCAGAGGGAGAGCGAATTTTCGACCTAGAATTTTGTTCTGTTCGTTGGCATCAATCTGACGCTCGTGAAAGGTCACATAAAAGAATAAATCTTAATGGAGAATAGTTAAGATACACTGAATATTTGTTGCGCATTCTGGAGACATTGTCTCTTCTGCTGTGGAACATTCTTTGGGTTATGTTTTCTGTTTTTCCCATCTGAAAAGATTTAAGTAGATTTTGTCGTCTTGATTATTTCTTTGACAACATTGAAATCGCTGTTACAAACATTTTGAATAGTGTAGCAGAACACCATTGTTTTTCACCGAAATCGGAACGAGGAACTGTTTCAGATGTTTCCAGCAAGGACTCATGTTCGTACTCTCTTTTGCACATGCGTCCCATTTGAAAGTGCTAGCGTCTGCTCTGTTAAGAAGCGAGAGTGAATCATTCTGTTGTCCGTTTTGGATATGTGTACTGCTTCGTTTCATGTCTAAATGTTGCGTCTTGACTCGAGATTTGATTTTTTAGGCCCCGATACATATGCTATAATAGTGATTTGAAACGGAATAAAATAATAAGTTAAAGTATGTGCGAAAAAAAATAATTTTGAAGCCACCTATCTACTATGTTTAGATGTGTTTTTAATAACTTCTCTTTTGTAAAGGTTTTTTTAGTTGAAATAAAAGGTTCTTCGCTCTTTCCTTATGAACTAGATACCAGCCTTATGCACTAGATGCCAGCCTTATACACTAGATGCTAGCCTTATGAACTAGACCAGGGGTGGCCAACCTGTGGCGCATGCGCCAAACGTGGCGCATCAGATGATTACAAGTGGCGCATTGCATTCTTACGCGTACTTATATTTTTGAAGTAAGCGCCACAACTGAGAGAATCCATCTGCTGTTCAAATATATTGAAAAAGTAAAGTCATTTGAAAGTCGTTTTCATGATTTGGCTAAAGAAGAAAACTACAGGCTCGCATTTTTTACGCATTTTCACTTAGTGAACAAAACGTAATGAAGATACCTAGTAACATACAATTGGAACTTATTGATTTAAAAACAAATTCATTATTAAAAATGAAATTTGATGAGATTTTTTCAGATCAAAATGTTTCCGACATGATTAATTTCTGGCGTTTATTACCCTGTGAATATTTCCCAGAACCAAAAAATTATGTACGTCGTTTGGGAACTACATATTGATCTGAACAAGCATTTTCATCCATAAAAGTTATTAAGGTGCCTGCCTACCTTCGGAGTGTTTTTTTTTAAATACTTTAAATTTTCACTCGATTTGTACTTTATACCATCAAATACTTTAAAAAACTATGTAGAATATATAAAATAGCTAAATATTAATTTTAGTTTTCTTATTTTGGCATTAATTATGCATGAAAATTGCAAAATAATAGCTTTTACGCAAAACATCATAATTCAAATTTGAGTAAAGGAATTTTTGTTTTGTAAACTTTATTATTCTTATAAAAGTATGTTTTAGGACATTCACTATATATATGCCTAAATCTATTTATTAAAAAAAGTTACAGCACTAAACGTAAAGAGAATTAAAAACTTCCCGAATTTTATTATAAGTTTCAAACTTTACTAATCATAAAATAAAATATATTACACCTAGAGCCAAAAAAATAGTGGAACTCCTTATTTATATCCTATAGAGTATTCTATCAAAGTTTCATATAAATACACTTATAATATTTTGAGTTATGATATTTTGCGAAGAAGGAAAATGTCAAAAATCTGATTCCGAGAAAAACGCAAAAGAATTAAAACATATGAACATACCATTTATAACACTATATTTAACTTCAAAATCCTCCTTTTTGGTAATGTTCACATTCTTTTTCATTCAAAACAGTTATTTTTTTTCTTTCTTAAGGCTTTTAAAATTTTTCTACGCTTCTGAGCAGTAGATGTACCGTGATTTTTAGAATCTCGAATCTGACACTGGTCTAATATTTCACATCCTTTCTCGGTGAAGTAACCAGGACTTAGGTTGTTGAGCCTTTTCAAAACATTTAAACACCCTTTGTACCCATCGTTGAACTGAATAACCGCATCATATGCCCCTAATTTAACAGTTTTCAGGCTAACGAAAACCTCTTAAAAACACCCATCAATAGTTCCAAGTCAATAACTCTGTTTCCATAACCAGCATCACTGATTTCGATGTTGGAAATGGACGACTGAAGTTTGGTTGAACTAGCAGTCTCCACAGATTCTAAAGAACATTCGTTCTTCTTCTTTCTGTTTGTAAAGCGGTTCCCTCTAAATCGTGACTTTCTCTTGCTAGCGATACTTTTTGGTATATTAGCAAGAGAAATTCAAATCAAAGGATTTATATAATCGCAATTGAAAGCTTTGATAAAAAACAGAAATCTCACGTGAATTGTAAATGTAATCAAATTCAAAACACAACTCTTTTCATGTCAGTTATCTGTATAAAATAGTGTTGCCAGATTTATTTGAAGCATATTAAGTATTTCAATGAACAATAATCTCACCTATTTTAAAAGAATTTAATACATATTAACAATTTAGAGTGCTTGAACTGACTTTTTACTCCACTTTCGTCAGCACAACATTAGTTTCGGTTTCAAAAACTGCCACCGCTTCATATTAAAATACCTGTAACTTGGGTTCTAGGTTAGATAAAAACAAAATTTAAACTGATTTGGAAAGCTAAAAATATGCTCTTCAATATACAATAAGAAAACGAAAATCGAATTTTTGACCCAAAACGACGTTTTAAAGGTAGGCAGGCACCTTAAAAGTAAAACGAGGTCGCGAATGACTAATTCAAATTTATAGAATTCTCTGCTACTTTCTGTAACAAATTTAACACCAAACATTGAAAAACTAGCGAAATCCAAACAGGCTCAAAAGTCTCACTAATGGTGAGTAATGTTTATGCACTGTAATATGTATAGTTTTATATCAATAATTAAATCATTTAAAATATTAATTATGTCTTTAACATACTTTTATGAAAAAGGTTATTAAGGATATGCCATGATACCAATGGAAAAAAGAAGGTATAAAAGGTGCTTGATTTGTATGGCGCATTTGAACTCGTATGAGAAAAAATGTGACGCATTGTATGTAGAAGGTTGGCCACCCCTGAACTAGACTATAGAAAGCCTCACAAACTAGATGCTAGCCTTATGAACTAGACTATGGAAAGTCTCATAAACTAGATTTTTGTATTGTTTAGGTCTGTTATAAGTTAATGGTAATGGACATTTGGAATTTTCGTTAACGTCGTACTAGAGCAACACAGCGGGCTATTGACGACGGTCCGGGATCAGTCCCTTAAGGCAAAGATCCGAGGACAACACCTCGTAATTTTGAACCACAAAGATGACGAAGCAACACCTGAGCTGGTACCCCACTCTCCAAACTTCCACACCAACCCAACGTGAGGACTTTCGGCCACGACAGATTTAAGGTGCACCAGCCGCCTCTACACCATACGCTTACAAACATCCATGCCCGGACCGGATTCGAACCAGGAACCTTCCGATCTAGAGGCTAACACCTTAACCACTATACCAGTTGGTCGGCCCATTTACTTAGGCAATAGTGTGTTTAATAAATGGCAAAGAAGCTGAAGTAATAATATTAGAAACCTCTTGAGTACCAAATGAATTACATTTGCAAACATGTAAATATATGTTTCATTCCTGAGTTTAATTACCACCTGGTGGAACATCTTCGCTTCTAAAACAGCCTTTGATATACAACCCTATATTCCAAATTGTCTCTCTCCAGTTAAAATCTACAAAACAATGACTAATCACGATTTAAAACTTCGTCAATGCAAAAAAATGTTTCCTCAATGCGGTCATTTTGATGGTGCAAGACTTCGTCATATACTATCATTGAGATATTGCCGATTATTTTAATGATAATGAAATCAAGATCTGGTCAGCTGTTTTATAATAACGAGATTTCTCGTCCCAGTTGATCAAGGCAATGCCGAGACACTTCGTCGTGACAGCCACTAGTAGAGTTCACGAAATGTTTTCTAGAAAATCACGAATTTTCAAAAAATGTAAAACCGAGATTTCAACGGGATCAATTTGTCATTTGACCGTGGTCCAAAATTACGAGGTGTTGTCCTCGGATCTTTCCCTTAAGGGATTGATCCCGGACCGTCGTCAATAGCCCGTTCTAAAGCTCTAGTACGACATTAATTAAAAAAATTTAAATTATTCAACGGGATCAAAAGAAATGCATCAACGGAGTCACATTTACTCTATGAGTCCTCGTCAATACCATAATGACTAAATCCATGGTCAAACTCGAAGTCCATAACAACAAGCGCAGACCAATCAAATCTTTTCACCGCGCGTGCCGTACCCCTGATTGGTCTGCACTAGGGATGCGACATCGATGTCGATGTTTTTTAAAAAAGCATCGATGTATTTAACATCAATGTATTGGAGTCGATGTTTTTGTAACATCGATGTTTATACGTAGTCGATGTTTTATTTTTCAATAAAAAAAGTACCCTTATAAAAATTTAAAAAATAACCAAGTACCATAATTTTTATAATCAGCAAATTGAACATACTTTTAGACCCAAGTGGCCAAGGGTGAAGGGTCTGAAAAGTAGAGTTGCGACATCGATGTCTATGTTTTCAAAACATTGATGTTTTATAATAAAAAAAACATCGGTGTATTGGAGCAGATGTCGCATCACTAGTTGCTAAACCAGTTTTAAGAAATGGGGAAAAACGTTTAAATACACTGAATTTTAAAAACATCGATGGTATGGGGGCGATTCATTATCTACATTGATGTTTTAATTTTGAATATCGATGTTTTGCTGTCGATGTCGCATCAATAGTTACTAAACCAGTTTTAAGAAATTGGGAAAAAAAGTTTAAATACACTGAATTTTAAAAACATCGATGGTAGGGTGGCGATTTATTATCAACATCGATGTTTTAATTTGAACATCGATGTTTTGCTGTCGATGTCGCATCCATAGTCTGCACGCGTCGCTTTTCGCCTTACGCTTCTGTATTTGACCATGGTTTAAGAGGAAGAAATTATGATTCATGCGAAGATACCTGTGTCGTTATTCCCGCTTCCTTGAGTCTGCGCGACTCCAGCGGCGATTTCAACCACTGGCTCTTGAGTCCCAGGAGTCTGGGGATCACTCGTGTCTCCTCACCGCACCTGATGTCGGGGTGTGCGTCCAGAAGTACCCGCAGCAAGGTGGTCCCCGATCGGGGCATGCCCCCGATGAAGATCAATGGCATTTCACGACTGTACACGAACTTCTGTTGGTGCCTGTCCAATACGTATTTCTGCAGAAAAAGGGGCAAATGTTAAGGTCATGCAATACAAACAGCACATGCAAATATGTGAGGTCTGATATAACTTTACAAGTGTTTAGACGAGATTTATCGTCCAAGATATTATGAATATTGATAAGAACGAAATATAATCCTGTAAGAAAAACAAACTGTCTCTGGCTCAGTACTGGTGACAGTTTGGAAGAGGTTTTGCACCAGTGGCTGGACACTACCAGGCAGTTTAAAACTCAGACATGGACCACCACAAGAGTTAAAAATATCCGGCTTTATCAGCAACAAGCCACTGCGTGGCTAGCCCGGATACGATTTTCCAAACCCTCATAGGTACTACAACTGTGGGCGGGGCTCACCGTAACGGCCAATGATCGCGAGCGCTGGATAGGAATCTCCTTCACTACGCCAAAGACCACTGAAATCCTGTCTGATCCTGTTTGCAGTGTAATAAATGAAACATGTTAAATAATTTTTCTGTTTTCTTCTTTTCTTTTCAGATCCATGGCTATGGGTGGGAGCCGAAAATTGTATCCTTTTATTACATAAGTTAATAATTACATAAGTTAGTGTTTTATGTACGCTTTTTGTTACATCAGAATGACCCTAAACCAGGGGTGGATACGACACCATCATCTTAAAGCAAAAGGGACGGCAGAGGGGCGGGAAAATATCAGCTGGTAGTGTGTTCAGGAGTGCTTCTTAGATTATTTATGTAAAATCAACGGAAGCTTGGAAAAATATAAAAAGGGTATTAAAAATTAGGAAAAGTAATTTAGAAACAAAAGGAATAAAATTGGAATTTTTAAAAAATAATTTGGAGGATCTAAAAATTTTTCCGCCAGCTGGGTTTGAACTCGGGAAGTCATCCTCCGCTGCCGATGCCAATCTGAAGGTAGGTGACTTTAACCATTAGGCCATCGTTGCTTCAAGAAAAGAAGCTTTTTAAAAGAAGATACATCATTTTATGTTTGGTTGATTTCAGTCTCATTGGCCGTTATGGTTAGCCCCGCCCCCAGTTGTAGTATCTATGAGGGTTTGGAAAATAGCAGCCTGGAGTTGCCCGTGCACGTTGTGGCAACTTAGCCACAGATCTTGTGATAATCCCTATGAAAGGGAATTTGAAAAGCGCATCTTCCCTACCCGATGGGGAATTCGCCAGATTGATTTGGAACGTAGTCGAAGGAAGACTACGTTGGAATGGACCTATCCATTCTCTTTGTTTCATTGTCACTGTGTTAGTGTCCTGTCTTTGTTAATAAATAGATTGTTTGGTTGATTTCAGTCTCATTGGCCGTTATGGTTAGCCCCGCCCCCAGTTGTAGTATCTATGAGGGTTTGGAAAATAGCAGCCCGGAGTTGCCCGTGCACGTTGTGGCAACTTAGCCACAGATCTTGCGATAATCCCTATGAAAGGGAATTTGAAAAGCGCATCTTCCCTACCCGATGGGGAATTCGCCAGATTGATTTGGAACGTAGTCGAAGGAAGACTACGTTGGAATGGACCTATCCATTCTCTTTGTTTCATTGTCACTGTGTTAGTGTCCTGTCTTTGTTAATAAATAGATCTTAAAATAGAACTGGAATTGGACTTAAATTTGATTTGAATATGCAACTTTATGATGTGCGAACTTTGGACTCGATGTAATAGTTATTACATCACACCCGTCATGTAAAGTATTAATCTGGTGTAAAATGTTTCGCAGATTTCAAATCCGTTGAAATTTTTAATCTTATCTTTAACGATTCAGATTTTACGAAAAACAACCTAACAATCCCAGTCAAAAAGTTCTTCGCTGAAATGAAATAGGGCAGGAAATGTAATCTGTTTTAATTTTTATTTTAACTCGAAGGGCAGAAAATGCAATCTGATTATTTTTGGAAAGCGAAAGTTCACGTGACGTCACAATATCTTGCGAAAATATAAGGTATATTCAATTTAAAAATTATTTATTTAAAGAAAATCTTATTTTTAGGTATCGATTAAGAGTAAAATTTTCCGCAGATTTCAAATCCGTTGAAATTTTTACTGTCTTGAACGGTCTAAGAGATAGAAAAAGAACTATACTCTGTTTCACCTTAACTTGTCAGTAGAGTAAAGGCTACGTTGACCGCATCACAGCCGTTGTCGTAGAAACTAGGGTTACAATGTCAGAAGAAGTCAGCTATAAGCGAGGAAATTCGCCCTTTTTGGCAAGGAGAGATAAAATGCACGTGGAAATTCTATACGTTTCACAGATCTTTAATTTCTAATGGCTCTTGCATTACATTTGTTAATTAAACAAAAAGCTACTCTATGTTAATATAAATGCGTTTTGATTTTTCTAAATGAGTATTATTTTTAGTTATTTAAAAATATATATATTTAAAATTTTTTTACAATAAATGTTGTTTAAAAAAACAGTCTATTTAAAGATGTGATGAACCATAAAATTCATTTTTTGAATTTACTTACCTGAAAGCTAAACACCTTGATTAATACTTCTTTTTTCAATTTTAATAATTTTATTAAAGGAAATTAATCCAATTTAATTACTCCTTTGGTCTTACATTTGGTTGGACAAGGTAGGGGAGAGTGCGTCGTCTGCTAAAATATGTGTTTTTCTTAACAGCAAAATATAGTCTCCAAATTAAATCAAATTTATTCTGATATTAAAGAAAGTAAATAACAAATAAAAATACATATAACATAGAGGATATAAAATACATTCACAATAAATAAATAGAATATAAAAAATACAAATATAGTGAATACACATACAATAATAAAAAAAATGAAACCATTTTAAAAATTAGAGTTAAAAAAAATAAACCTTATATGTGTGAAACATATTCTGAAACTCGCGGAACGGTGTCGGGTTGATTAGTAGTAAATTATTAATTTTATGAATAATTTAAAATAGTTTACAAGAAAGTGTACAGAAGAAACCAATCTCTTTCATGAATAGTAGTTACAATGAGAAAACTATATTTACGTTTTACTTATTCATCACATGCATTTATACATCATCAATATATGTAAAACATAGCAAACATCATAACAAATCTATTTACATTATAATATACTTATTCATCACATGAATTTACACATCATCATCACTTAACATTTCCGAATCGCTATCAGACTCACTATTAAAAGAAATTACCAAGTTCTTACTTTCCCAAATATCATCCACAAGTCCATCTACTTCCCACATGTATTTCTCTTTTTCAGTAACATGGTTTATGCAGTTTTTCCAATTTTGTACAGAGACCTTTTCAATCCCTTGGATGACTAAATCCTTCACATCGTTCAGTTTAAAAGTCTTGTTTTCCCTGGCAACGTGTCCTTTTACTTGACTCCATATCATTTCAATGGGATTAAGCTCACAGTGATACGGGGGAAGTCTCAAAACCTTATGTCCAAATTTTTCGGCAATTTCTTCAACTCTGTATTTATCAAACATATGTTTGATTTCGCTAACTTTTTTCAACAGTTCAATCTTGATCATGTCCTGGTTCCACGTAATGTTTTTCAACGATAGCCATTCTTGAATTGCACTTTTTTTCCAAGATGTCGTCGGAATTTTTTCTTTCTTCACCGAGTGATAGGGGGCATTGTCCATCACTACAAAGCTGTTTCGTTTCAATTTAGGCATGATATCTTCAAACCACTTCTCAAAATGGTTACCATCCATTTCTTCGTGGTAGTCACCGGATTTTTTTCCTACAAAAATGTCAGCCGCATCAGGTACAAATCCTTCATCACTTCCGATATGGGTAATGATGAGTCTTCTTCCTTTTCCTTTTGGTGCAGCCAAGCCTGTTGTCAAACTTGAAGAGGAAGCTTCATTGGTGCTTTTGATGTTTTTGTCTTGCCATACTCGACTTTGTGAGTGTCCTTCATTCACCCATGTTTCATCTAAATAATAGATTGAAGCATTTTCATTCTTCAGTTCTCTAATTTTTCGTAAATAATTTCTTCGCCATAAAATTATGTCGTGTCTTTCTAAAAGCATAGCCTGCCTTTTTCGCTTTTCAAAGGAAAATCCCAAATCTTTCAGTATCCTGTACAGTGTACTTCGGCTAATGTTTGTCGAAAAAATATCCTTATCATTGTTAATTTCATTTAGAACTTTGTCCAATGTAGGAATTTCATTTCGACGAAAACAATCATGAATTTTTCGTCGGATGCACGATAAAGTAAAGTTGTCATATTTCATCATTCTTGTTCTTTTTCCAACGGCATAAGGTCGTTTTTTTCCTGGAGTACTCAAAGGACTTGTCGTCTTCTTTTCTTTTTTCAAACGAAAAACAGTTCTTTTGGAAACACCAGTTAGTTGAGACACCTTTCCGACGATTTGGTTAATGGAATCACTATGGTTTTCTTCTCGAAGTCTAGAATAAACATTCAATATGTTCCTGCGAGCTCCACTACCAATTGATTTTCCTTGCTTTGATGGCGTATACAGCTTGGATGGTGACGTTCCTTTTTCAGCCATGTTCAGAGTATCAAACACACTCCAATAAAATAGCACAAGAGAGATATGAACGTAAATACACACGCTAGCAAAGACGCAGAGCGAAATGGCGCAGACTTGGCCGGAAAGCGTATTTAGCTCGCCAGAAATGTTACCATGGAAACCGGTTTAGAATTCCGTTTCGGATATATTCATTCGCTTCGGTCAAAAAAAAAATGCTTTTTACAAATAAATAACCGATTATAAAGGTTCAAAAATCACTCCTTCATTGTAGGACAATTTTTACACGTTTATATGCATTTTCTTTATTTTAAATTCCAAATCAAGTTGGAATTATTTTTCATGCGGATGAACATCATTTCTGCCTTTCCCAATACTGACAAGTTAAGGTGAAACAGAGTATAGGTGACTCCAGTTAAAAGATTATTTGTTTTTATCGTCTGGCTGGAAAATCCTTCCTCCGCGCAAAATCCAAACGGAAACGAAAATAATAAATTTAGAATCTGTGATCTCTTTAATGCTGTTGCCTTTATTAATGATTAAATTTCATTAAATTCATTTTAAAATGTTCTAGATTGAATTTTAAAATACGCAGCGACCCTAAAATTGCAGAAAATGTGGACTACTTGTGTGCCAAATCACATTACCGTAAGTGCCATAGAATCGTCAGGACTTTGCGTGCTAGAAACAAACAAACACTTCGTTTTAAAATATTAGAGATTTAGTAACGGGTCCTTTTGCTTGTATTACAACTGCAACACGGTAAGGCAGAGAGAAGAGATATAGACGTGCGTGGCGGTGTCGTACGCGTCGCTCTAGGTCTTCCCATGAGTGCTCGTTCGGATCGAGATCTGGACTCTGAAGAGGCCACTCAAGCCAATTCACCTCATCTTCTGGAAACCTGTCCAGTACACGCTTTGCAGTATGACATGGAGCTTGATCCTGTTGGAAAGAATAACCATCATCGCTGTAGTATTGCCATAGTGTAGGCAAGTCCGAATGATCAAGAACGTCGAGGTACACGTCAGCGTTTATAGTACCTGGTACATAAAGCCATGGGCCGAGTCCTAAACAGGAAAACAACCCCACACACTAAAATGGATCCTCCGAATTTCTGCAGTGTACAAATATACATTTCTCCATTAGTGTATCTGTTCTTGTTGGGATTAGGTTTAACCCTTCTTTGCATAGTGGTGGAAATTTCCATTATAACAGTGAATGCCCAAAAATTATATAAAAGAACAAGTTCACTTTAAGTGGATCGTGTCTAGATACCTTTTTAATGTCCATTGCATAAAAAATAAACATAGCTGTCAAAAATAAGCGTGTCACTATCAGTAAAACGAGCTTGAAGTTGTCATTCCGCTGTTTGTTGTAGTAGCAATAAACGTATGATTTCGTTTTTAATTTTGTTTTATCATATTTGAGTTTCTATTGCTAAAAAAGTGAAAATGAGTGGAAGAAAGGTTTGTAACATGTGTTTCTGTTATTTTTAGAGCAATTTCTGAAAAAGTTTGCTCTTAATTTAAATAATACCACATGATACCATCATATTGTGTTTTTCTAAATTTATACTATAAATATATACTAAGATTTTTTAAACCATTTTCCCTTTAATTTTGAACATGAATTATATCACCTTGATTTATTTCACCAATAACGAAAAAATCATGCAAAGAAGGGTTAACCCTTATGCTTGCGTATAAGTAGACTGAGCATTGTTAGTGAGAGGAGCTTTTAAAATTATGACAAACATGTCGACTAGTAGTAACATGACTGCTCTGGAAAAAATTGATTCGACATTGTTTGATGTTGTCCCTAATTTTGGTAATTTGGTAATTTTTAATTAACGAGCAACACAACGGGCTAGATGTTCACCTTAATACAGAATGTCCTAAAAGTTCCCGTACTCCAACTTTAAAAAATTACTGCCCGTGTTTCTTTTAATTATTGAATTTTATCGTCTGATTATAGTTTTATCGAGTCTAATATTTATCGTTTGGTTTTCTTCACGCTCAAGTTGTGCGATGATAAAGTTTCACGTCATTTTGTTCTTCATTGCAAGATGAGTTTAGAGCATTCAGAGAATTGCGCTGCTTGAGGTTTATTTTGAATGTAAATCATATGGAAGATGTGTAAAGAATTTTGTCGACATAAATATCCAAATGATGCAATACCGAGTTATGATACGCTATATCAACTCGTTCGGCACATTCGTCCAATTTAAAGTACGTATACAGAAGATTTTTTCTAAATTTAACTTTAAAATCCACAGGTAATTGGTGTATTCTTAAAATCATTTGCAGGAGAAAAAATCTGACTCTTTAAATAATTAATTACCTAATTAATATACAATTAGCAAATTAGCATGTTTTTTGAAACGTGATGTCTCAAATTCTAAAATGTTCAGAAAGACGATTTCTGTTTGAAATTATTTGTATATTATTTTTCATGTTTTGAATCTACATCAAGTTGCTAAAAAAAATACGTTTTTTTTTTTTTTTTAATTAAAGAAGCACAAAAAAAATTGACCTTTAAAAAAAATTTTAGTAGTTAAAAATCAATTAAAATTTTATTTCTTGACTAAATTCTCTGATTGAGGTTGAAAACATTCATTATATTATACAGATCATAATGATGTACAAGTAATTATAATAAGTGATTTCATTGTGTAGTTATCACGTTTTGAACAAAGCATTTTTTTTGTTGCAAAAATGCGGTTCTTCAGAAATTGAGTTCGCAGTTTTGGAAACATGTCTTCTTGGTGACAGTACCTATCAAAAACCTTTAAATTATTTTGAATATTTGCAAGATCTTGGCATCGTTTGAAAACTAAAGAATTGAAGAATATTTTGAAGGACTAAAAAACAATCCACATTCTGGTCGATTTTCGTGTTTTCTAGAGTATACATATACCTTAACCTTTAACTGCTGTCATGGGTCTCACAGACCCCGAGTCATTTTTGACGGTCGTTTCCACCCCTTAAAGTGAATATTGGTCCCTGTCCTATTCAGTACCTTCCTATTACGTTCAACAGAAGCTACATTCCAAGATTGGTTTGGCTGCCCCAACTATTTCGTATTTCACACTATTTGCATTTCCCGCGTGGTCTCTTAGACCCCTTCACGGCATTTGCATTACCGTTCTTGTTGAATGAAATCGTATAAGTTGGAGTAGGGAATTTCGGCAGAGAGTCTAAAATGGAAACAAACTTTACTAAGAAACGACTTGTGTATCTTACACAAAAAAGAAATTCAGAATATTGTTGATAATGGGTGGGAAATAGAGTCCTGGGACAGTGAAATTTAGGATAATATTATTGAAAGCGAACACGAAACGGATTCGGAAATTTAGGCAGATGAAGATGAAGACATTTCAAATGCGTCTTCACAGTAATATTTCTTCGGAAAAAATAACTTCAAATGGGATGTCTGGGGGAGGGAACTTAATCGTGGTTCAAAATTACGAGGTGTTGTTCTCAGATCTTTCCTTTAATAGACTGGTTTGGAGAGTGGGGTGCCAGCTCAGGTGTTGCTTCGTCATCTGACCGTGGTTCAAAATTACGAGGTGTTGTCCTCGAATCTTTCCCTTAAGGGACTGATCCCGAACCGTCGTCAATAGTCCGTTGTGTTGCTCTAGTACGACGTTATCTGAAATTACCAATTACCTTAAAGGCACTGATCCCGGACAATCGTCAATAGCCCGTTGTGTTGCTCTAGTACGACGTTAACTAAAAATTACCAATTACTATTGGTAATTGGTAATTTTTAGTTAACGTCGTACTAGAGCAACACAACGGGCTATTGACGACGGTCCGGGATCAGTCCCTTAAGGAAAAGATCCGAGGACAACACCTCGTAATTTTGAACCACGGTCAGATGACGAAGCAACACCTGAGCTGGCACCCCACTCTCCAAACTTCCACGCCAACCCAACGTGAGGACTTTCGACCACGACAGATTTAAGGTGCACCAGCCGCCTCTACACCATACGTTCACAAACATCCATGCCCGGACCCGGATTCGAACCAGGAACCTTCCGATCTAGAGGCTAACACCTTAACCACTATACCGGTTGGTCCCAATTACTATTGTAAATAAGTATTTGGTAATTTGTGATGATTTTTCTGCCGAGTTGCACTGGATCACCACAACGGGCTCTCTTTATAAGTAAGACTTTCATTGTATGTGCATGTTCATAACTTTGCGTTGTCTGTGTTGCGTTTGACGCAGCTTGGCGAAATGTGGCCCTCGGTCCACAAAATCAGAAACCAACCCTCTTATACTGAAAAAACTGACTAAGAGTAATGAGGTATTTCATACTCGGCTGGACAACTTAATCTCGATCTCGTCAATCTAATTGTAGTTGCATAATATTTCTCACTCTAGATGGTTGGGAACCTGACAAATGATTGTATAATATTGCTGGAACACACATGCTAGGCTTCCCTGCTAAACATTTCCAAATCACCGAACACACAAGCTTCTAAAATTTTCATCTCGCAGAACAAAGAAAAAACCTAAATACGTTCATCTTTCACACGCGTCGCGAGTTTCGTTCTCAGATATTAAATTCGTCCTATACCGCCTGGCATAGAAATTTGAATTGCAATCTATCTTGATTAAAAAGAGCAGTTCCCGCTTCTCTTTTGACAACTTATTGAAAGGAGTGGTTTATAGGAGGAATTCATTTGCCTCTCGTGGAAAATAAACTAAATGCACAACGGTCTTGGAACAGAGAAATGAAAAATCGATTTCCAGAGCTGTCAAAACTGAAAATCAATAAAAAATAACATGGAATTTTCAGTTTGGGAATAAATTGTTTTCCCAGCGATGATTTTGTCTTTTTTTTTGGGTACGTATTCGATTATGCCTCAATGGAATTCGATATTTTATCCACTGAGCTAACGATTATTGTTGAAGATTCGTAAAAGGAATCCATTTAAAGTTATTCGATGTATGAATTTCAATTTTGAGATGGAGGTTCTAATATTAGTAATATTTTATAACGAATGTTTTTGATTTGTTTTAAAATCTGTTCAGTATGTTATTGTAAAAGCATTAATTTTTATTTCAAATTTTTTATCCATTCAGTTAACTCGAATAAATTGTTGTAAACTAGATTACACTAGTTATATCATAAAAGAAATCTATACATTTCTTTGTTCTTTCTCATTTAGTTTCTCCAAGAAATAAATCTACCTGAATCTATTGGTAATTGGTAATTTTTAGTTAACGTCGTACTAGAGCAACAAAACGAGCCTTTGACGATGGTGTAAAAAAAGTATTTTTTATATATACTGCGGTAGAAATGGCACGCAAGTTGGACGTGCGTCGCCCCAGCGACGCTGGAGGCATGTGTGCACTGCTCCATTGTATCTATTGTATCTCAGACCGCACTTGCGTTGCGGCAGCGGCGCTGCACGTTGAAAACCGGATGTGTGCACGGGCCTAAGAGGCAAAGTGACGTGCAGCCTTTCAAAAGTAATTTGCGACACGCCATTATAAATGAACTTTGAGGACGAAAATTTCCCAAAGAGTTCGGAATTGCACCAAGGGCTATTGAGGAATGCCGCGTAGATAAAATTGCGATTCATCATGGCTACTGAATTAGATTTCTGACAGGGGGATCGGATTTTTGCGCGACGCTGCTTCGCCATCGGCCATCATTGATTCAAAGCCTCTTCATCCCGCGGTGATGCGTCTTGAACGCTCCTCCCACTTGTCGCTTTTATTTCCCGTAATTAGGAAACGCGTCGCTGTCCAATCAGAAATCTTGTCAAACCGTCGACTGTCCGGAAGCAGGCAAAAACTTCATTAACAAGTTAAATATTTACTACAAACTAAGCATGAATCTTTTAACCCTTAACTGCTGTGTCACAAACCGTCTCGTAACTAGTGTGGAGGGGTCTCTCAGACCTCGCTCACTAAAGTGCGTATAAAGTTGATAATTAATCTAAGATTCTTTAGATAATTATTATTTATACATTTTAAATTTAGATAATTCAATTCTTAACATGAATTATATTTTATATTATTTTTCAAGTTAAGTAGATTCCATGTCTCTTCAGGCTCAGCTTTAGGACTTAATTTTATAGGACGTTTCAACCCTGGAAACTCTAAAACTATGTTGTGTTTTGGTGTTCTTTCACGGTCAGATGATTAAGCAACACCTGAGCTGGCACCCCACTCTCCAAACGTCCACGCCAACCCAACGTGAGGACTTTCGGCCTCGACAGATTTAAGGTGCACCAGCCGAATCTACACCATACACTTACAAACATCCATGCCCAGACCCGGATTCGAAACAGGAACCTTCCGATCTAGAGGCTAACACTTTAACCACTATACCGGTTAGTCGGCACTTCCTTGCGGGATGAATCCCGGATAATCAATTATGCTGTGGCATGGAGTCGGATAGCTCCGCCGACAACAGACCAGCGTGTTGCTCCAGTGCGACTTTAATTAATTAAACTACCTACACATTGTCAAGTTAAAGATATGTTCTGCACATGTGTATTGCATCAGAAACACAACCGTTACTACAATTTCGCCTGACAGCAAATGCCTCTCGTAGCGTTTTGTTGTAACGTAATGACTTTTGTGGATAGGTAGGTATATTAAGTAATGTCGCATTGGAGCAACAAAAAGGGTTATTGGCGACGGTGTGGGATCAATCTCAGGGCATAATTTTGAACCACAATCAGACGACGAGGTAACATCTGAGCTGCCATTCAATTCTCCAAACTTCCAAACCACATCAACGTGAGGACATATGAGACTACGACAGATTTAAGTGCATCAGACTTCTTTGTACACGACGGTCTTTTGATGGATTCGAACTCGCCACCTTAGTTTTATGAAATACTAAATCTTTGATAAAGTCGATAGTATGCCAATTTTTAATTAGCGTTGTACTAGAGCAATACAACGGGCTATTAACGATGGTCAGAAGTACGGAAACTTCGAATTTTAATTGAATGTCTCGTTTAGATTTCTAAAATAATAAACGATTAAAAAACTGGAAGTGACTAATACTAAAGGTAATGGTAATGGTAATAGTAATTTTTGGTTAACGTCGTACTCGAGCAACACAACGGGCTATTGACGACGGTCCGGGTAATGGTAATTTTAGTTAACGTCGTACTAGAGCAACACAACGGGCTATTGACGACGGTCCGGGATCAGTCCCTTGTGGGAAAGATCCGAGGACAACACCTCGTAATTTTGAACCTCGGTCAGATGACGAAGCAATACCTGAGCTGGCACCCCACTCTCCAAACTTCCACGCCAACCCAACGTGAGGACTTTCGGCCACGACAGATTTAAGGTGCACCAGCCGCCTCTACACCATACGTTTACAAACATCCATGCCCGGACCCCGATTCGAACCAGGAACCTTCCGATCTAGAGGCTAACACCTTAACCACTAAACCGGTCGGTCGGCGCCAACGTTAAGGAATTTGAGACCAGGGCAGATTTAACGTGCCAGAACAGACACTTACACGACGGGCTTTGGCTGGAGCGAGTTTCGAACTCGTAACCGTCCGGTTGCTTATCCGCAACTCTACCAGCAGGATATCTGTGGATCACATCGGAAAGTTCCTGGTTCGGATCCGGGTTAGTGCATGGATATTTGTAAGCGCATGGTGTGGAGGCGGCTGGTGCACCTTAAATCTGACGTGGTCGAAAGTCCTCACGTTAGGTTGGTGTGGTAGTTTGGACAGTGGGGTGTCAGCTCAGGTGTTGCTTCGTCATCAGACCGTGGTTCAAAATTACGTGTTGTCCTCGGACTTTCCCTTAGGGGATTGATCCCGGACAGTCGTCAATACCTGTTGTGTTGCTCTAGTACGACGTTAATTAAAATTACGTTACCTTACTTTACCGCTGATTACAATTTCATTCGGTTGTAGGGATTGTGAAAATATCGCCTGTGGATATGAAATATTCATTATAAATTAATTTAAATACGATATACGATTTTGCCATCTATAGATATCCGCAATTAAGAAATTCTAGCGTAGATGTTCCGCTATTTCTTTTTAATCTTGGAATAATCGTAAGAAAATCGATAGTGCCATACCTGTTCCTTTAATTAAATATTCAAATCGCGTTTCATATAGCTGGAGGTAAATTAGTTTACGAATAGGAAATGCATTCCTCGAATGAGGATGATAAGATAGCCGAGTTTTCAGCTCTTTGTAGTGCTTTGTAGTTTTTCGTATTCTAATGCTGACTCAATGGCTATTTAATTTCTTTGTTGAAAGGAGACTAAGGAGACTCAAAAGGATCGATTAATCGATATCGAAACCATTCCTTATTGGATCAAAGAACAATTTGGAAAATTTGCAGAAAAATAGAAGGCATTCGATGCTTAGGTTTTTGCCGATAAGTTTGCAAATTACCAGTAAAACGTTATCAACATTTTTAACAAAGTTCATCGTATTGGGAGGACTCATGGCGATATCTCTTTTTTCTCTAAATTACTTTTCCAAAAAAACCTCTGAAATGGTTAATTGGGAAGGTAGTTGAATTTACGTCTCTTGCAACATCACAAAGGTTCATTGGTGAGTAACCGGGTAGGTAGTAAATTAACGTCGCACTGGGGGAAAACGACGGGCTATTAGCAAGACGCATATTAACAACCTTTACCTGGAATAGAAGACATGGGGAAATTTTAAGCCCGCTGATTCGTTGCTATCTCTCTCCGAGATCTATGACGTCACTCACCCACAGTGCGCACTCCGCATGTGTGAAAAGTATCACTATTTACTTGCAATGTTTGCGAGAAAAAAAAAGTTGAAACTGCTTCTACCGAAAATAGAATACTAATAAAAAAAGAAAGCGATAGCTTTTGGATGATTACCAAGCGACAGTTCAACGGTTTGTGCCATGTAATTTGATCGTAAATGCTTTGTGTCCAGTTTTAATTCCAGTATAGATTCTACATGCATAATTAAAAAATAATCCATTTTCGAACTTTAAAGGACACTTGGGACCTTGAACAGAATAGAAGTAGAGATGGGCGATCCGCTCAGGAGCTGACTCAAAGAGTTAACTCTCTTGACGGAGTGAGCGAGCGCTGATTCGTCAAAAAAGAGCTATAGCTCTTTTTTAACCAATCAGGGCTGAAGAGCGGTAACTCTTTTTTAACCAATCAGCGCTTCCACCCTCGAAGAGTCATTTCCGCATGCGATCACCAACTCAGTGATTCTTTTTGGGAGTTGATTCTTTGGGAGTTGATTCTTTTCGAGATTTGGCTCTTTCGAAGAATCATTTCCGCATTCGATCGTTTGCGCTCACTGATTCTTTTGGCAGTTGATTCTTTTAAGGAGTTAACTCTTTGGCTCTTTTCGATAACTATCGCTCTCGAAGAGTCAATTCCGCATTCGTTCTTTTGCGCTCCCTAGCTTTTTGTTACTTTTTTGAAGTTTAAAATTTTTAAATATCAATGTATTATCATAAATGTTATTTTTTAAAATTTAATTCAATTTTAGATTGAAAGGGTGTTTTTACGGCTTAAGTCATGTCACGCCTTTTAGCACTAATTAAAACTAGTCTTAAGGTTGTTATTAAAACATATTCTAACAGTTATTATGTTATTCACTTAACATTAATTTAATAATTATAATAAAACCTTGATTTCTCATGAGTGATATCATTTTAATAAAGCTACACAAAATTAAATTAAACGTAACTCGTTTTTATTGCATTGCCTTCACAAAACAAGGCATTTTGAAAATATTTTATTAAAAGACAGGGAGGGGACTTGGATTTTGAAAATCTTTGGGACAACGAGTATTCGAGGGTATATTATATACCTATATCTTAAAATAAATAGTTAAAAATCTTAAGTACTTAAATAAATTATTAATATTTTTATTATATGATTTTAAAATATCATTTAAATTATTAGGAAGTCTCATTTGGTAACTAAGTGGTTTTAGAAAGAAATCTTAATGTATCCAAACACGTCCAAGACACTTTTTTTAAATGTGGTATAGAAACATTTTAATGATATCATTATGTTTTGTGTTTTAAACAATAGCAATGGGCTATAAATATTAAAAGTATATATTAATAATTTTGTAAAAATATGATAATTATGTATGAAATTTTAAAAAATGTGTCAAAAACTTCAAATGTGCTACATGAAAATCTATTCAACCAATTTGAAAAATGATGCTACCAAAATAAACTACATGCATATTTCTAGGGAATGAACTAGAATAAAAGGATATTTAAATAAACAACAATTTTACAAGTGATTGAAAAATGAATAGAAGATTTTTTATAGTTTTACAGTCCTACTTCTTAAATAAATAGTAATAATTTAGAAACTTTTGAACTCAGCATAATTATTCTAGTTCATTCACTTGACAACATTATAAATAACAAACTCTCAAAAGTTTACTAGAATCCAGTTATAAGTTTTTGCATTATAACATTTGAAGTGACGAAATAATGCAAAAATATTAATTTAGAGTTAAAGGTAGTTTCAAGTGCATCGCTTGCTCCCTTGCGTTTGCTCTTTGTGTAAACAATTTTGTTCTTCCTTCTCTTTAAAAAAGTTCACTCTATTTCCAAAAGAGAAACCATTTAAATATTTGAAAAAACTTTCTAAAATTATATTTGCAAAAAAAAGTAAGGTTTAAATTTTGATTTTGCCATGTTTTTGGCCTTTTAATGGCCATTTCTTGTGTTTTCCATTCTTACTTCTTGTTTTCCCGCCTTGATTAAAATCTTAATACTTCTTTAAGTAATTAACAGAGAAAAAATTAAATATGTTTTTGAAAGTTAAATAAATACTCTATCCAATAAAATTGAAAACTTTTTTAGAATTCTTGGTCAAAAATGAGATTTTTAACGTGTTTGGATATTTTAATTGCTACTTCTGTAATCTCAACGGGTTCATGACGGGAATTACAAAAGTAGAAGTGTCCTCAAAGTAATTTATTCTTTATGGACAATTTCAAAGTTATATGAATTGACATGCCTTAGCAATTAAATTTTACAGCTTAGCAGCCCTATGCTGCAATGCCTATCGTCCTCGGGCCCCGTCTCCCTCCTTTTGTTGATTTTAGAGGTAAACTGCGCAATTGCTGGATGAGTGAGTGTTTCAAGTGTTGTGTGCGTGGGTGTTTCAAGCACGCTTGGCGCCTCTTCGTCTGGACACATGCGCTCACGTGACAACGAGGGATGTTCGATGGCCCAAACATATTGCATACATTTCGATATGTTATATACATTATTATATATCTCAAAGGAGCGGTGAGTCATCAAAAAGAGCTAGCTCTTTTTAGTGAGAGCGGTTCCGATCCGATCCCTGAAAAGAGTAATTTTCCCCATCACTAAATCGAAGTCGGAAACAGTTGAGTTTTTCGTTATTACTGGGGATCTGTTGTATAGATTCGTTATTTATGTTGCCGTGGTTTTTTCCCACCGGCTTCTTTCAGGCCAAGTTGAAACTACCGAGTAATGAATATTGACAGAGTCCACGTGAAGCATCGCCATTGATAATGATGTCGCGTAGTGACGTCATAGTCGACAGTTTGAAACCAACGAATCAGCGGACTTAAAATTTCCCCATGTCTTCTATTCCAGATAAAGGCTGTTAATATGCGTCCTGGATCAATCTTGAAGGAATAGATTATAGCATTCTGTAAAAATGAAAGTAGTTAGCAATGGTAACTTCTTCAATATTACCAGGATCTAGTGACCAAAAGTTACAGTAACTAGGCTATCGTCTGCAGATACAAACAAACATTCATCATCTGATTGGTTCACTAAACATAGAAGAGTTTGACGATTCACAATTTTTGTCGCCAGTTCATATAAATGCGCATTCACATATTTACTCTAACTATAAGATATTACATCGCCAAACGAGGCATTAAGGTGCTAAATCGGAGAGTTTACACAGACCAGTCATGTGACAACTAGTCGATATATTGGTCCCACTTTTTGAAGCTCTTCTCAACAGCAAAACTCAATCTACATACATTTCACGACTATGGGTCTTGTGATGTTTATAAATGCGATGCGATAATATTTTTAGAAAAGGAAATGCGATGTACAGAGTGTCCTAAAAGTTCCCCGTACTCTAACTTTAAAAAAAGTATTGCCCGTGTTTTTTATTTGAATTATTGGATTTTATATCGTCTGCTTATAGTTTTATTGAGTCTTTAATATTTATCGTTTGGTTTTCTTCGCGCTCAAGTTGTGCGATCATAAAGTTCCACGTCATTTTGTTCTTCAGTGCAAGATGAGTTTATCACGCATTCAGAGAATTGCGCTGTTTGAGGTTTATTTTGAATTTAAATCATGAAAGATGTAAGTAATTTTGGTGACAAATATCCAAACTATGCAATACCGAGTAATGATACTCTGTATCAACTCGTTCGGCGATTTCGTGTGACAGGTTCGGGGGAACACAAAACACAAGAGTGGAAGATCGAAAGTCTTTACGCCGACCAAACGGTATAGTGGTTAAGGTGTTAGCCTCTAGATCGGAAGGTTCCTGGTTCGAATCCGGGTCCGGGCATGGATGTTTGTAAGCGTATGGTGTAGAGGCGGCTGGTGCACCTTAAATCTGTCGTGGCCGAAAGTCCTCACGTTGGGTTGGTGTGGAAGTTTGGAGAGTGGACTGCCAGCTCAGAGAGTTGCTTCGTCATCTGACCGTGGTTCAAAATTACGAGGTGTTGTCCTCGGATCTTTCCCTTAAGGGACTGATCCCGGACTGTCGTCAATAGCCCATTTTGTTGCTCTAGTACGACGTTAACTAATAATTAACAATTACCGAAAGTCTTTTTACACCAGACTTAGTGCAAGAATCTCAGCGCAGGATATTGCAATACATGAGGCGTTTGTAGCAACAAATGGGCACATCACAGGGATCTATATATAAGGCTTTGAAGGCTGTTACACACTAGGTCAGTAATTTAGTCGAGTTATGAGTAATTTAGTAACTAAACGAGTTGGGACAAAACTATTTAGTCGAGTAGATTAGTAAAACGATTTAGTGGACTCGATCCAGTCAAATGGATAGTAGGCGGTCCAGTAGTGCCTCCCACCCCACTTAACTAACCACTGGCGTGCCACTAGACAGGTGTGAACACGACTGCTTAGTAGAGTTCGTTAGTTAATCGTTTTCAATTCGCGAGGTCTCTTTCATGTGTGTGTTTTTTTGTTAAAATATTCCCATTACATATGTCACGTTGGGTTGGCGTGGAAGTTTGGAGAGTGGGGTGGCAGTTCAGGTGTTGCTTCGTCATCTGACCGTGGTTCAAAATTACGAGGTGTTGTCCTCGAATCTTTCCCTTAAGGGACTGATCCCGGACCGTCGTCAATAGCTTGTTGTGTTGCTCTTGTACGACGTTAACTAAAAATTACCAATTACCTATTACATATGAGTTTTAAATTTTGTCAACAGTTTGCTGATCGTCTGTCTCGCGGATTGTTTTCATCGCTGTAATTTAAATTCATTTTTTTTAGTCAATAAATCTGCTCTGCTTAAGTGTTTAACGTTTTTTATTCCCTTAAAATAACATTTTTATCGGCAACATGATTCGTTGGAGTGATGATACAGAGGTCAAATGTGTTACCGCTTAGGTGGAACAGTAGTGTTTGTGGGAATGTGAAGTCTTCCCTGTACAAAAATAAAGCATCCAAAGCAGTTGCAATCGATGCGTTAGAAGAAGCGATGGAAATGCCAGAGTTCCACTTGAAGGAAATCAAACAAAAAAATTAAAACACTTGGAAAGTATTTCGCATTTATTTTTAAACTAACAGTATTAATTACCCGGCGTTGCTGTTGTTGAATTAATTAAATGTTGATTGAAAAGTGATATGACTAATCACTACTCTTTCGTAAAAAAATTATAGTTTCATTTAAGCGTACGGAAAATAATTTTTAATAGTGTTTTAACTTCTTCGTCGCTTCTATTTACTTCAGACGCAAATATGTATACATATATACATCCATCTATTTCATATCATCTTTTTCATCGCGATTCAGCTTCGTTCTCCGCATCATCTTCAGCAGTCGATACTCGAACACCAACTAAACCGTGTGTGAACAACCACTCCCCCACTTGCCGTTTTCTCGTTTAGTAGAGCTACTAAATCACTCGCTACTCGACTAAATTACCGGCCTAGTGTGTAGAAGCCTTAAGAGCTTTGCATCTTCGTGCTTATTCGTTTACATTGTTACAGGAGCTAAAGCCACCGGACAATGAGAAGCGGCTATATTAGTGACGATGGTATTGCGGTCTTATCATTGCGATCGACTCATCTCAAGAAATCTTTCGCCACATCGTTCCTCTGATCGGAGCATCCCTCACTTTTTACTGTGGGGATATTTAAAGAACAAAGTTCATGAAGGTAATCACCAAACAATAGGTGATCTGAAAATTGTCATTACTCCAAGGATCCAAGAAGACACTCCCATCACCCTGAAACGAGTTTCTAAAAATATGAGCAAAGAACTTCAGCTTTGCCTTCAAGAAAAGAACAGAAATTTTGAATAAATATTCGTTCAAATTTTTTTCCTACGTTAGGGTAAAAGTGCTTTTCGCCATTAGCATAAAAATAATTGTTTTTGTATGATAAATTAACGAATAGTCAGTACGGGAACTTTTAGGACACCGTATAGTTACAAACACAACTTTATTGAAAATATATCTGCGAGATACTACAAAGACTACTCCCATTCTGTGAGTGCGATAATGTTACAAGAACAGCTGTTCTTGTATTCTAGTTGCTACTTATTCCAGCAAATAAACATCGATAGATGACAATACATAAATTCTGATACGATTAAGAACATGAAATATCGGGTGCGATTACAGAAAAAAACATGAATTAAATACCATTATTCTACAATTCGGAATGAGGTGTGAACAAGGTCATTGGATAATAGTGTCGCCAATAGCCCGCTCTGTTGTTAATCCGCTCGACGTAATTCAACTACCTACCTTTACTGAAAAAATTATACGAATTATTATTAAGCTAGAACACTGGGAAGTCACAATTCTTCAAAAAATCGAATTTTTGATTTCAGTTGCATTTAATAGAGGGCACTAATACGAATCGATTGATGTATCACTTATTATGTAAAATGCATTTTAAGTTACTAAAATTAAATTTTGAAGTTATCCTTTTTGGTTTCGGTTTTAGGTTTGAAGTTTCAGTATTGCCGACGATGGATAATATTTTTTATAATATTTTATATTTTTAGTATATTTTCGTATAAATATATACATTTTAATCGATCGGCAACAGGTTTAACTGCGACGGTTATTATATTTAACCGATAATTTTGTTTACTTGTGCTTTGGAAAGTTCTTATCGAAAAGGTAAGGAGATACTTTTTTGTCGTTTTCTCAAAATGATAAATTTTCATCTTCAGGTGCGCTCTGTGAAAAAACTATTAAAGATATCAGTCTGAAATTTTGCATACAGATGTATTTCTATTTGGCAATTATGTTAAAATATAAACTATTGAGGAAATGTGAACAAAATTTTTTTTAATGGGTAATTAGTAGGTATAAAATCAAACATTTTTCATGAATTGATTTAAATTGTGTCTACAAATTTTTTTTCTGGTTATTTTTTACCAAAAATATTTTAATGAATTCAAGAAACGTTTCTAGTGACAGGGGGAGATGTTGCTACTCATTATATATTAAAGTATTTTTACAGAGCGCACCCAAAGTGAGCTCACTGTATTGAATTTTTTTTTCACCGAGTTCTATATAAATGCTCTCTACAAAATATTTTGACTTAAAAATTTTTTTTTAGCTTGAATTAGTATTAAAATAAATTACAAACATGTGTGCAAAAGTTTATATTGGTACTTATAATAGCTTAAATTTTATATGCGTTCGAATATTGGTCACATTTTCATGATTTCTGGCCTTTGATGACTTCCCGGTGCCCTTAAACCTGCTATAGTGCATGTACTAGTGCTGAATGCATCGGTATTTCTATCAGAACACTCAGCAAGACGAAAACAAGCTTCTTAACCAAGTACCACATTAACTCTCACAATGGACTGAAAATTGGGATTTACCAAAGTCTCGCATGTCTGTCGACGAAACTTCACCGGATGTAACAACCAAGCCTCCTCCTCGTGAAAGACGCAAATTGAGTGAAATGTTATTTATAGTGAAGCTCATTCATGGCGGACATTAGCGAAAGGGAGTTTCGGAGCAGATCAGGAGAACCCATTTGCATTTTTATGGTGTGGAGGGGGGTTTTAGTCCTGAGAACTAAATAAGGAGGACGCCGTCTTGAAGCGGATCATTTTCCAGCCTGTCTGACGAAGCGTCGTATCTTATCTTTTGAAAATTTCGCCTTTAGAAAGATTGGATTTCGACATGGTCGGTTTTTTGGACATGTAACTCGTGACACTTGCGATTTTAGGAGACGCTCGAACCAAACGATGTTGTTTGTTTATTGTAGCTGTTTGAACCAGAAGATATATGCTTTTCGAGATTTTTTAAACCTAAATATATCTGTTTCTGGAGATGTAAAAAGCATAATAATATCAGTTTCTAGAGATGTATACGCCAAAAGATATCTGTCTCTCGAGATGTTTAAACCAAAAGATATCTGTCTCTCGAGATGTTTTAACCAAAAGATATTTGCTTCTGGAGATGTGAAAAACCCAAAAATAACTGTTTCTGGAGATGTATACACCAAAAGATATATCTGTTTCTGGATATGTTTAAAAATAAAAACCTATATTTTGATTTAAATATCTCCAGAAACACATGCACTACCCTACAATAATGGACCGGATAGCAAGATGTGATGGTATAAGGGAAAGAATGCATGCTTTAATAGGGGCATGGTCCCCCACGTGCTGCAATGACATTAGCAATCATTCTGGGCATACTTTCAACAAGGTTTTGATACACAGCTATGGGTATTTGTGTCCATTCCTGCTGCAAGAATGTCGAAGGCTCAGCTGTAGATTTCGGACGGGGTTCCCTGGTCCGTAAGCGTCGCCCTAACTCGTACCAAAAATGTTCTATGGGGTTTAGGTCGGGACTCTGAGCAGACCAGGGAAGACGTTTTACATCCATAACTTGATAACACTGCTTGACAGAGGCTGCAACAGGACATGGAGCGTTGTCGTCTTGCAAGTAACTTTCGCCCATTCCATAAAATTCCCAGAGCGTAGGACGAAACCCGACTGTCCAAAATGTTCATGTAGGCGTCGGCGTTCAGTTGACCAGGAACAGCATGCAAAGGTCCCAGGCCATACCACGAAAAACACCTTCAAACAAGTAGTCGGTTTTTATGCAAATCCTCTGGTGTAGTGTATCTGTTTCTGGAGATGTTTGACCCATAAGATATGTTTCTGCAGATGTTTAAACCAAAAGATATCTGTTTATTGAGTTGTTTAAATCAAGATACCTGTTTCTGGAGATGTTTAAACTAAAAAATATTATTCAGTTATGGAAATGGTCAAACCAAAGATGATTCGATTTTGGACATGCTAAAACCAAAAGATATATGTTTTTAGAGATTTCTTAAATCAAAAAATGCTTTTTTCGTGGTTTGAACAAACAGCTATAAACAAAACAAACTTACCCGTTCGATGCTAAAAACGACCATGACATTCGTTTTGTCATTTGTTTATTTAAGATTTCGTTCTGACAGATCTACATGAATGTGGTTTAATTCTATGTTTCCTACCAAAAGTTAGTGCGGACCACGGTAGTTCGGATGAAAGAGTAACGGATTAGCAACCGGAGGATTGCGAGTTCGAAACTCTACCCCATCAAACACCGTCATGTACAGAAGGGAATGGGGTACTTTAAATACTTCGTGACCTCAAATGTCCTCACGTTGGCGTCTTGTAATTGTTTAGAGTGTGGTGTGTGTGTTTCAGCTCAGGTGTGTTGACCTCGCCACCTGACCATGGGTCAAAATTGCTTGATGTTGTCCTCGAACCTTTCCTTCAGGGATGGATCCCAAACCGCCACCAATTTCTCACCCAGTGTAGACGATAATTTAAATACCTATCTCTAACTTTCACTAGTTGAATCCTTCCATGGGTTTTCATTCCAAGACTAACACCAATTTCTCGCCCAGTGTAGATTGTAATTTAAATACCTATCGGAACTTTGACCAATTGAATCGTTCCAAGGGATTCCATTCTAAGGAAAGGAGCAAAATAATTCTTCCAAGGGACCTCGAATCTTTCCTTTGGGAATGGATCCAAGACCACCACCAATTTCTCGTCCAGTGTAGATTGTAATTTAAATACCTATTGGAACTTTGAACAATTGAATCGTTCCAAGGGATTCCATTCTAAGGAAAGGAGCAAAAGAATTCTTCCAAGGGACCTCAAATCTTTCCTTTGGGAAAGGATCCAAGACCAACACCAATTTCTCGCCCAGTGTAGATTGTAATTTAAATACTTATCGGAACTTTGACCAATTGAATCGTTCCAAGGGATTCCATTCTAAGGAAAGGAGCAAAAGAATTCTTCCAAGGGACCTCGAATCTTTCCTTTGGGAAAGGATCCAAGACCAACACCAATTTCTCGCCCAGTGTAGATTGTAATTTAAATACTTATCGGAACTTTGACCAATTGAATCGTTCCAAGGGATTCCATTCTAAGGAAAGGAGCAAAAGAATTCTTCCAAGGGACCTCGAATCTTTAATTGGGAATGGATCCAAGACCAACATCAATTTCTCGCCCAGTGTAGATTGTAATTTAAATACCTATCGGAACTTTGACCGATTGAATCGTTCCAAGGGATTCCATTCTAAGGAAAGGAGCAAAAGAATTCTTCCAAGGGACCTCGAATCTTTCCTTTGGGAATGGATCCAAGACCAACACCAATTTCTCGCCCAGTGTAGATTGTAATTTAAATACCTATCGGAACTTTGACCAATTGAATCGTTCCAAGGGATTCCATTCTAAGGAAAGGAGCAAAAGAATTCTTCCAAGGGACCTCGAATCTTTCCTTTGGGAATGGATCCAAGACCAACACCAATTACTCGTCCAGTGTAGATTGTAATTTAAATACCTATCGGAACTTTGACCAATTTAATCGTTCCAAGGGATTCCATTCTAAGGAAAAGAACAAAAGAATAGCCACTCTTTCAAGGGACCTCGAATCTTTCGTTTGGGGATGGAACCAAGACCAACACCAATTTCTCCGCCCAGTGTAGATTGTAATTTAAATACCTATCTCTAACTTTGACCAATTGAATCCTTCCAAGGGATTCCATTCTAAAGAAAGTAGCTAAAGAATCATTCCAAGGGACACCATTCTACGGAAATTAGCAATGGAATCTTCCTATTGATTCCATTCTAAGTATAGAGCAATGGAACCTCGTTCCTTCTTGTTCCTTTTGGCATACCAGGTATTTTCCTCGATCCCTCAGAAGCACGACATATCGAATTTCGATCGCTATTATTAGTATCGCATTAGGCCAGACTGGTATGAATAATCACGAGAGATATTTGGGGAGCGATGCATAACACATTGCTCGAAGACAAACCCTCCGAACTGCGTGCCATCCATCCGATGCCGGAAACGTCATTTCCACCCGCTCCACGCGATGTCCATGTCATGCTTCTGAATCAATAGCCCCAGTGTTGCAGCCAGGACCTAGTGCACCGAACGGCACGCACTAATTGGACAGGCACTCGACACTCCCTCCGCAACCACGTGAGGAATTACGTTCGTCGAGTTGTCGACAAGTTGGGATTAAATTGTTTGACTCGCGGTAGATGGAAACTGGCGATAATAGCGGGGGTCGAGCGTTATTCAAGTCGAGCTTTGTTGTTCTGAGTGGGGTCTGTTTGACAGCGAATTCTGGAATTTAAATTGTCTTGGGAAAACCTTGTCTGAGAGTTACCTTTGGCTGTTATTCCAAACCTGATAGGTTTTTAACGGTACTGAAATACACTACCCTACAATAATGGACCGGACAGCAAGATGCGATGGTATAAGGGAAATAATACATGCTTTAATAGGGGGATGGTCCCCCACGTAATGCAATTACGCTTGCAACCTTTCTGGGCATACTTTCAACACGGTTTTGATACACAGCTATTGGTATTTGTGTCTATTCCTGCTGCAAGAATGTTGCCAGCTCAGCTGTAGATTTCGGACGGGACTCCCTGTTCCGTAAGCGTCGCTCTTCCATGGGGCTTTGGTCGGGACTCTGAGCAGGACAGGGAAGACGTTTAACATCCATATCTTGATACCACTGCTTGACAGAGGCTGCAACATGACATGGATCGTTGTGCTGGAAGTAACATGCGTCCATTCCATAAAATTGCTAGAGTGTAGGTAGAACCTGATTGTCCAAACTGTTCATGTAGGCGTCGGCGTTCAGTTGACCAGGAACAACATGCAAAAGGTCCCAGGTCATACCACGAAAAACACCCTCAAACAAGTAGTCGGATTTTATGCAAATCCCCTGGCATCCGGTCTATTATTGTAGAGTAGTGTAAAACTCTGTGTAGTGAAGGATATCAGGGAGGTAGATTTCAGATGAGTATAAATACGCTTTAGTGTTTTAAGTCTTTTTTTTTAACAGAATCCTGTGGAACGTTTCAATTGATACATTCTGTGGAATATAATTATATAATTCCTTGGATACATTGTATTGCTCGTTTTCTTGGGGGAGGGGGGGGGTTTCCTACGCATAATTAATTCCACCTTGCATCGTAGTCTTCTGTGTGATTGATATCTAACTAATTCTAGCCTTGATAATAAAGTCTTTCTGAAGGGTTCTGAAGGGAAGACGAGAAGGGTTCAGATGACAAGGTCAACACCTGAGCTGGCGCATCGCTCTCCAAACTTCCACAATATGCCAACGTGAGGACATTTAAAGACAGGTTTAACGTGCACCAGCCCCTCCCCCATGTACACGACGGTCTTTGGTTCGATTCGATCTCGTAACCCTCCGGTTGCTAAACCGTTACTCTTCTAACTTGACTACCGCGGACTCAAACAAAAAATGCATTTTTAGTGCACGTTTTTACTTGTTCTTCTGAAAACGTTCTTAGGAAAGCTTTGACCCGATAATTTATCAACATCACGCAAAAATTCTGGATCCTTAATTAAAATCCCCAATTCATCCTTAATATCACCCTCACCACACCCCAGAGAAATTCATACCGAAGCAGACTCCTGTTGAAAATCAGCCCCAAGCACACCCGCCCACACCATCTTTGTCATCGGAATCGAGATCACATCCACGGCGAGAGACGGCATCCAAGGAATCCTGCCGTCACCATGGCAACGCGTCTTGGGGGCATCATAATTGGAGAAGTTTTGCCTTTTCATGGAAAATAAAAGAGCGCCCACCTGAAGTTGGTATCTGAAAGCGCAGGGGGAGAATCAAAGAGCCGCTCTGGAAAATCTCCGAAAGGAATCCTGGAAAAGAGGCATAGAAACGGGATTCCATTTCAGACGTGCGTTGGCGATGCCTTTGGCTCAATGGTACACTTTCAGTCAGCAAATTAACTCTAGCCTTTCGATACATGCTTTAAATTTAAAGCTTCCTGTCGTAAAGGATTGGCGATATTTATTCAGCGATATCTTGTTACTCTGTTGCTACGTGGAAACGGAAACCGCAATGTTAGACATGGCTTAACCTTCTGAGAGCTTTGCACGCATAATTCCGCCCTGCAGAATTTTTTGCAGGTTTTGACCTTTATTCACCAATTGAATCTTTTCGAAGGAGTCTGTCTCGAGAAAATGAGCAATAGAATGTTTCCAAAGAATTATATTCCAAGGAAACGTGTGTGAGCAATAAAATATTTCCAAAGAAATATTCTATTTTAAGGAAATTGCCAATTGAGAGATATTATTTCCAAGGAATTCCGTTATATAGAGAGCCAATAGAATGTTTACAAAGGATTATATTCCAAGAAAAGGATCATTAGAATTGTTTCATAGAAATATTTTATTGCGAACAAAAAGTTATAAAGAGAGAATATATCCAAGGGATTATAATATACACTAGCAAAATACCCGACCTTACTCGGTTTGAATTCGTTTACTCTAGATTGAAGAGATAATCAAAATATATAATGACTTACGTTTTTTGTAGAGTAAAAATTTATTTTAACACCTTTCGCCATCTTTATATTTTCTACAACTTACTTTGGACACAAATCCTACACATGCATATCCATTCATGTAATACATTTCACATACATCGCACAATTGCTGTATGACAAAGCTCAAAAAGACGAAAGGTGATACTAAGGTTACTACTATAAAAGACGATTTATAGGAAGATTTAGAATTCCCTTTCTTAAGTTGTTTTCATGTGCAACTCAATTAATTAAAATTACGATTTACGGCGAGTGCTCTCGCACTCATAGTCAACAAAACAATAATTTTTTACCTGTGGCACTCTTGCCTCTGGTATGCGACATTGTGAAATTTTGCAATCTTCTCCTGTCATTACTACAACGAATTTTTTAATGTTGGAAAAAGTTCTAGTTTGGATTTTTAAACATTATTATTATTTCAATAACGACATTATTCTTTAAATAACGGCATTATTCTTTAAATAACAGCATTATTCTTTAAATAACAGCATTATTCTTTAAATAACGGCATTATTCTTTAAATAACGGCATTATTCTTTAAATAACGGCATTATTCTTTAAATAACGGCATAACTACACTTAAAATTTACTGAAAATTTATACTGACTTACCTAACATTTTTAAGTCTAATACTTTGTGGTGCTGTTGGGTGTGATGAGAAGGAAAACACATTTATTAAAATAATAAATATTTAAAACAGGAAACAGCGAAGTAAAACAAAATAAAAGATGTCGTAAAAAATTGTTCCAAAGATATTAATTTGTGATTCATTTTTATCTCTTGATCTCGCACAGTTGCCACAACTTACAACTAAAAGTGTACAAAATTTAGAAATGTGAAATTAATTCAGAGCGAAAGAACCAGAAAAATATCACTGCTCGCGCGATCGTGTTCATTCTCGTTTCATTGAAAAATATCGTCTGTCCCAAATTTTCGGAAATCGTTTTCATTGCGCAAAGAATAAAAATAAGACTCGAAATAAAAATGACGTATCAGAAATGAAATTCCATAAAAAAAATAATTTTTTGAAGAATAATTACTTTTTTAGCAGTACTGGTAAAGCAATCGAATTAATCGTAATATTCAATAGACATTCCAATTTTTCCAAAACTACCAAATTATGGTTGATTTAAGTATACTTACTCAGGTGTTTTAGCATGAAACTCGTCTAAATATAACAATAAAGAAATGTTTAATATTGCATTCACTAAATTATTAGATAATGTATAAAATAAAATACAATGCAATCAAATATCTGGAATACAATTCACGTGATGGCGACACAAACACACAAACACAAAATCGAGCATAGAACAGAAAGACGGACAGACAGACTTTCGCAACCAATTCCACTCACTAAATCAAGATAAGTACTCTCTGTATGCAAATTTCCATGAAAATATCTTAAACCGCGTGGACGTGTATAGGGCACAACATACAGACAGACAGACAGACACCAAACGAGAAAAAGGCGGATTCGGCATCAGAAGGGTCCAAAACGGATAGAAAACTTGAAATGCGTCGAAAATATTGAATGTACAAACAAACACTCCATTCTTATTTATATAGATAAGGACCAGTAGAATTGTTCCAAATGATTGCATTCCAAGGAAAGGGACAATAGAATCGTTAGAAAAGATTATCTTCTAAGGAAAGGACCAATAGAACTTTATTGCAAAGGATTCCATTCATGAAAAGGAGCGATATAATCATTCCAAGGGATTATATTCAACAGAATGGGCCAATAGAACCGTTCCATAGGATTCTATTCTAAGGAAAGGACCTATATAATTGTGTTCCGAAGTGTTTTCGTGGCACCATAATCGGAGAAGTTTTACCTTTTCATCGGAAATCACCGATTCCATTTCATGCATTCAAACCACTCCAGAAAAGGAAAACAAAATATAAATTTTTTTGACTAGCATTGTTTAGTTCTTTTTGTAAAATAGGGATCGCAAAAGATGGATTAAAAATTTCAACGGATTTGAAATCTGCGGAAAATTTTACACCGATAGATACATTATGCATTTGATTTTCTTTTAATAAATACTTTTTTAAGCAAATATTCATATTTTCGCTAGAGATTGTGACGTCACGCCGATTGGATTTCTTCGCAATTCGAATTTGGCCGCATTTGAGAATGAACGTTGCCCGTGGTGTTGGTTTGCGAAAGTTTTAACTAACTCTCAAACTAAATCGTCAGGAGAAAAGTTAAGAAGAAAAATAGTTTAACTCTATTAGTTAAAACTAAACTATTTCCTTCAGTTAGTTATAAGCTGTTATGCTAGTTCATAAACTCTGACATGCCGGCTAATTTTTCTAATCTCTAATTTTTCTCGCTCGTATTGATATATATGCTTGGGGGAAATTAAGATCACTTTGTATTTTAATCCATTTTGTTTTATTTTTGAGACAGCAGCTGTGGCAACACTTAACAAATGGCTTTCGAACTTTTGATTCGGTGATATCTTGAGAACTGTTAGTTTTTTTGAATATCTAGCGATCTCTATCCATTAGCAGAAATAAATTATAGGGGCACATGCAAACATTTTAGAGTTCCAGTCAGTGAATATAGATTTATGGCACGTAAATACTCGTAAATAAGTTTTAACTATCCAGTTCAAACTTGTACCAAATACATCGCACGGACAAAAGGTCTTACGGAAATGTTTCAGTTTAAGGACATGCGACAGACACTTAATTGTATCATATAAATATAAAAAAGTACATCCAAACTATTTCTCATTTGACAAATAATTTCTCATAATTAAAGTTCTAAATGAATAAAATGATTTTCAATAGATGTACGCATCTTATTATAGTATTATAATTATCACCCAATTATCACATAATAGGAAGTTTCATTAAAACCTGTTCATTTCATAGAAACATTCTTATTTGGAGTCACATAAGTCACCTTTGTATTGTAAATGGTTTTGTAAAAGTTATCACTTATTTTTTAATGCCCTTAAATATAGTTTTTTTCTGTGCGAGAAAATTCTATCAATTGTTAAAAATGACTATTATTCAAAAGCAAGTTTTGTGTATGCATAGATTTATTAAGTATTTTAATTTATTAAAGGACTGTATTTAGATGGTGGGTAGGTAATTGAAAGTCGCTCTGGAACAACACAATGGGCCGGAATCACTCCCGAAGGTATTTAGATGGAAGAATGAAAAAATGTCCCTTTTACCAGAATTAGCTTTGGGATTTAATATCGCTGTGTTTATTGTTGTCACGCTTATTTCATAGATATTTTTTTAGACATAACGTGGAATTATATAATTTAATACAATTTATCACAAAACTACAAAAGCTCAAGGAAGAGAAGCAGAAATAGTTTAGAATAGGATCATTTTTATCTCCGTTTTTTTATTTATATTATGGGACGAGAAATACGGAGTATCAAGCAGATGTTTACTCAAAAAGATTTCCTTCAGCTATTATTCCTCCAGTTCTTTCCTCCAGAATAATAGGAAATAGGATCAAAAGAAGTTAAATTTAGCTCTCTATTTGATACCCTATTTCAATACATTCTATTACATTCTATACCCATATATTTCACATTTAAGTTTCAAATATACTGCGTGAAGCTATGACGATATTTTAAATAATCAGTTTCATTTTATCCATAATACTTGAGCTTTAAACTGTATTTCTCATTTATTTATTACCTTTCCATTTCCCATTCATATACAGAAAAATTGATACAGCTTCTTTTTTGTTCGGTTTAAAATATAACTTAAAAGGCATATTTAACCTGATTTTTATCATTTTTATAGACGAGCTGTTTATCAAAATCCCACATCAGAATAAATTATACAGGGTGGTCCCGAATTCATGGTACAAACTTTAATGGTAGGTACAGGACATTGTAACAATGACTTATTGTATAGGAATGTATAGTCGCAAGTGACGCGGTGAGGCGTAAACAGGGGAAATAAAAGGAAAGAGAAATGGAGTGATCGGTTGGTATCATTGCCGGTAGAGGGCAGTAGATGTCTAGCCGCTGTTGAACATGATGCATCGCAGTAGGGAAAAGCGCCATTCACAATTGTGCTGCCGTAGACGATGGGTGACTTTACGTATGCAGAAAAAGCAGACATGCATTACATGTACGACCGTGCAAATGGTAACGGCAGAGCTGCGTTACGAATGTATCGCGCGGAGTATCCTGATCGACGAATGCCGGATCATAGAATTTTTCAACGGTTACATCGTCAACTTTGTGAAACAGGTGCGTTCGACGTCAACAGACATTGCGCTGGTCGAGTAAGAGCTGTACGCACTCCAAGGCTGGAAGAAAGCATCTTGAACATTGTGGCTGATAGACCCGAGTCAAGCACAAGAACTGTTGCGCGTGACGTAGGTGTGAGTCATCAGACTGTATGCAGAGTGTTAAACGAAAATCGCTTACACCCCTTCCATTTTCAGAAAGTACAAGCATTGAATCCGGCAGATTATCCTCGCCGCGTGAACTTCTGCCTGTGGGTGATGCAGCAATGTGCGTTGCAGCCGGATTTCGTAGATTATGTGCTATTTACAGATGAAGCGAAATTTTTACGCGAGGGTGTCTTTAATGCGCACAATTCCCATGTGTGGGCAACCGATAATCCACATGCAACGCGTCGACATGCGTTTCAACAACGTTTCAGTATTAATGTGTGGGCTGGTATTGTGAACGACTTTTTGATTGGCCCATACTTACTACCCACGCGGCTCACTGGCGGAAGCTATCTTATTTTTCTGAAAGAAGTGTTACCACAACTGCTGCATGATGTTCCGATCGCCATTCGTAACCGCATGTGGTTTCAGCACGATGGGGCGCCAGCACACTTCAGCATTGATGTACGGAATTACCTGAATGCCACGTTTGGTACTCGATGGATTGGGCGTGGTGGACCAGTCCCTTGGCCACCCCGATCTCCCGATTTATCGAGCCTCGATTACTTTTTATGGGGACATCTAAAGCATCTTGTTTATGAGACTCCAGTTGACTCAGATGAGGATCTCGTCGCTCGCTTATCTGTAGCTGCTGCAGGTGTGCGTGAAATACCAGGCATCTTTGAACGTGTACGCCAATCGCTCCACCGACGCTGTCAAGCATGTATCGATACTGGTGGACGCAATTTTGAACAATTACTGTAAACATGACACTTGTCAACAACGCTTTCAATAAAATCTTTGTTTTTCCTTTCGGCCGTTATTTCCCCTGTTTTCGCCTCACCGCGTCACTTGCGACTATACATTCCTATACAATAAATCATTGTTACAATGTCCTGTACCTACCATTAAAGTTTGTACCATGAATTCGGGACCACCCTGTATATATATATATATATATATATATATATATATATATGTTTCCGCTAAAGTGCAGTAATCAGTTATTCTACAGATCATATAGGTAACATACAGTTTAACTAGGGTGAACCGTTAAAGTGACGAAAATTATATCATTTCGCAAATTACCTACGTAATCTGCATATTACCTACTAGGCACTCGTTAAAGTAAAATAAGATATTTGCTGGAACAACAACAACGTAATAGTTGTTGGCAAGGTTCGCATAGATCCAAAAACATTTTTATTTGTGCTCGGGTTATGTTTCTATTATTATTGTATTTAATTGCTTGATCATTCTGTCACTTCCATCGTGGTCAATTCATAAATGAGTAGAATACAATATGTCAAACAATTCTTCGGCATGGACATACTTTTTCACACTTTCTCGCGCATCTGACAAAGTTTTTCACAGCCTTGTACATTCAACATATCATACCTTTGAATTATTCGATAATCTCGAGATGATTCTTTCTTGGAAACTTTCATTCGCTTTACATCTTCAACTATGGAATCATACTTTCGGTTTGTCATTAAAAAACTAAAATATTTAAAATCTTCGCTAAAGAGGTTTGCTACGAATATTTTCTTAATTTTACTCACCAATCCGGTGCTTGCTTGCATACTAGGAGTTTAATTTATCTGCTTATAAAACAACCGGCGCCGGCAAGACTCTGGCGAGACAAAAACTACAAGTGGAGGGAGAGGGGGAAGGTGTAGGGAATGTAAATCAAAGAAACAAACTTTTGAACTTTAACGATACGTAAGCCTCTAATGTGCACATTATCTAAGTTAAATGCAGAAAACTCTAGATTCCGCACGTTAACGTAGCAAATCAATTAATCTGCAGATTAGCTATGTAATGTGCACATTAACGGTTTTCGACCTTTAGCGGAAACAAAAACATACATGAATTAAAAAGCAAGGAAAAGTTTTATCATAGATTATCTGATTGGTCCGATTGGTGTTTATCAATTAACTATTGAATCGTTGGCTTCGAGCAGAAACTCATTGACTAAAACATTTCTATTTTACTTTCCGGTTGTGTAGACTAAAGAATTTAGGTAAAATAATTATAAGCATTTTTGATTGAATTATAAATAGCTTTTTTTAAGACATTGCAACACGACAATGCATTTTTCATCATGAAAATAAGCATTTAGAGTTTCCGAAAAAAATGTCAGTTAACGGATTTCTGCTCTTAGCTGACGATATATTAATACCGAATTCATTCTATGGAATTTTTATTGGCGAAGTACTAAAATCGTTTCCGAAAAGTAAGCTAAGCTCCGTCACGTTCGGAATATGAACAGGAAACACGTTCCTTGGCAGAGAACCACTTCCTCCACCCTAGTTTTAGCATGACAAAAATTCCCCGCAAAGAATTATTGATATCGCATTTATTTATTTCGTATGTATGTATGAAGTTTATGCTACAGCAGTGGTGCTGAATTTCTTTCTACTCCAGAAATTAATATTTTATTTGTTTGAAAACACTTCTTTAAAGTTCTACGCTGCCATTACTAAAAATTTTAAATAAAATGTTTAACTTTCGAAGAAAGTATCTAGTTACTGAGAATATCGTCTGCCATCCAATTCTGTCGTTTTTGAACCTGGAACTCATTTATGTTCTTTCAGTTCTTTATCATTTGTAAACTATCGCTTTTTGCATTGTGGCTTCTTTTGAGCCTGATCTGTTTTAGTTTCAGGTGTTCACGGAAATAGGAAGTACTGAAAGCAAATATTTTATCACCTATTCCAAAATAATATTTCATATGTAATAAGTGCATAATTCGTAGATATTTCGGTTGAACTTGATATTTTCCCAGTCTACAAACAAATTGGAATTTCAATTTACCCGATATAACTTTTGGTTCAACCCGGATATTGTAACTTTTTTGTGGCAACACTTTTGGAGCGGTTTTTTTTTATTTTGGCCTGCTTTTTGTAGTGAGTTGTGGCAGGTAAATGTAATCTTGCTACTATTGGGATTGTGGCAACCTCGATATTTGAATCGCTTATTAATTGTAAATCATAGACTGTTTGATTTTAGCATGCTACAAAAACTATATTTTGCAAAAATTGATTTGATCTTTTATAACAATAGGGGGCTCCTCCCTAGCAAACCAACACTCCTTTTACATATGCCATTTGGTTTGCTTCGCAAACCAACATTCCTTTCGCAGAGTGACACTATCTGAATAATTGGTATTATCCTAATTTCACTTTCCGGTCCATGACGTCACAGCGAGGGCTTCGCAACCTGCTCGCTTGCGCTCGGACCCCAATTTTTCCCGAATTTCAAAAAAATATTATCAAGAACCAAATTGAAATTTCAAAAAAAAACTCGAAGAGCTGCAAAAATTTACGTTGAGAGCTACTCTTTAAAAAAAATTCACGGCTGTAGACTGAAAATTTGTATGTGTTTTGCTCACTCGCGGAAGAAATATCGCTTCTTCAATTTTAACACTTAATAAACCCTAAACTAATAGCCGCATCGGAAAAAAATCTTGATAATTGTCCAGGGAATACGATGAAGATCAAACCATGTTAATTTTGTTTTTTTCCGATCAGTACTTTCTCGGGAAACCGTCTAAGAATCGAGCTAAACAACACAGTTTTCAATCCTGCGGCGGCGGCGGTAACTTTTTTTTTAATATAGAGAGATTCATAGAAAGCTTGGTTTCAATAGACTTAAAAAGTAATAGATTATTTAATTTGGACAAACTTCTGAAACATTGCTTCAGAAAATGTAAAGATTTTTTTGTACAAAACGTACAGCCGTCAAAAAAAAAAAAAAAAAAAGGAAAAACGACTTACGCGATCGCAATTGCACAGTTTACTTCACAGAACAAAACGAAAGGTAGCAATCGATTGGGATTAATGTTTTCTACAAATAGAAATACGCCTTACCTTTAGAAATTATTGAGTTTTTTATTTTTTATTTTTTATTTTTTGAGTATCACAAAACAGCGTGAGTGTAAAAAATTTAATAACTAAAAAACAAAATGATACATAAATGAACAATTTCGCGTACAAAAAAGCATTAAACAAGGAATGTTGTAAATACTTATGGATCCTGCGCTGACGTCATTAGTTGATGCAATCGCAGCGCAAAGATGAGTCACGAAAATGCGCACTTCAGCTCACATTAATTTGGTCTAGCTCCTGCCTCCTTCGTATGAGCAAGACGTTTGAGATGTCATTTGTTTCGTCTATTTGTGCTGTATAAATAACTAGCCACTGCGTGGCTAGCCCGGCGTTGCCCGTGGTGTAAGGTATTAATCTGGTGTAAAATTTTCCGCAGATTTCAAATCCGTTGAAGATATATTCAATTAAAAAATTATTTATTTAAAGAAAATCACATATTTAGGTATCAATCTAAACTTGAAATTATACGCAGATTTCAAATTCGTTGAAATTTTTATTCCATCTTTAACGCTCTGTGAGATAGAATAAAGAACTGTGACTCCAGTTAAGATTTATCGTCTGACTGGTAAATCATCCCTCGCGCAAAATCAATGCGGAAACGAAAAAAATAATTTTCCACGCATTCTGTCGGTTGAAAAAAACTTGGCATGAATCCAAACCCTAACTGCAAGGTCAAGTGGGTAGAAAAAGTCCTCCGCGTTAGAAGAACCAGGTAGAGAATAAAACTATTAAATTCATTTAAAAATCGTCTAGATTGAATTTTAAAATTTTGCCGCGACCCCAAAAATTACAAAAATTTTGGACTACCTGTGTGCTAAATCTCATTGCTGTAAGTGCCATAGAATGTTCAGGATTTTTCGGCCGCGAAATAAACATACAGATAGACAAACACTTCCTTTTATAATATTAGACAAGATTGGCCACTGCGTTGCCAGCACGGCGTTGCCCGTAACATTTCTTTTCGTGTTTTCAGGTGTGACCAAATTAAAAATTCGTAACCTATTGGAATGAATTCTTAATTTAAACTAAAACCTTCCTAAAAAGAGGGTAAAAAAACTTTATGTTCTGAAAAAAATAAAATCCAATATATTAAAGTTAAATTTTAGATTATTAGAGTTACAATTTTCGTAAATAACTTTATTGTATAAATTTATGACTGTGAGATCGTATTTCATTCTTTGTTGCTATTGTATCAATGTGTATGTATTATAATTATGAAAAATTATATTCCTCTTTACATAAATTCTCATAAATCGGAATCAGAATTAGATCACTTAGAATAATCCATAGGCATGTTCAGTGTTAACAAATAAATCAGAACATGCGATGGTTTTATTCCGTTACCCAAATGCTCACGTATGATTCAAATATAGCTAATCACTCCATGACATTTGGCGTTTGATTTAATTTATGTTGACCTATTAAATATCATGTATAAATTCGGAATTCATTCATTTTTATTGAAGTGCTGAAATTGGGTATTCCAATAACAAGCCAACCCGACACGTCACATTCAGAATACGTACAGGAAACACGTATTGCCGCAGAAACACTACCGACACCTATATTTAGCTTGATGGTAAGTATGCAACTAACGTCGCACTGGAAAAACACAACGGCTATCGACAACAGTCCTGGATGAATTCTCGAAGGGAAAGATCCAAGGCCAACAGCCACGTAATTTTAACCTTGGTCAAATGATGACATTTAGCTTGTTAGAAAATGGTAAGAAGTGGTAAAATTATGTCGCACTGTGGAGCAACACAACGTACTATGGCTCTGGTCCGGGATTAAACCCGAAGGGAAAGACCCGAGGCCAACACCTCGTCATTTTGAACCACGGTCAGATAGCGAGGTTAACGCCTGAGCTCTGGCGCCCCACTCTCCAATTTTACATAAATCTCTAATGTGAGGACATTTTAGGTCACTATTAATTTTGACTCGTGTCAACTATTTTTCTTCCATTGTAATAACGTGTTTACTTTTAAAAGAATGAAATTAAAATCTATGGTTTTTAAATTAAATTTTACGTTACAATGCAGTATAAAAATCAAATTCCCGGTTTAAAAAACATTCAGAAGTAAATAATAAAATATTATGATATACACTGGAATGAATATGTGTGTTGGAGGACATTTTAGAATGCTTGCATATATTTATAACGCTTGCATGTGTTTAAATAGCAATCAGCTGTAAAGCTCTATTTAAGATAGTAATTCAATGGGCTCTAGAAATCACTCAATGCTATTCCATTGCTTATTAACTTATACGGAGTTATCGTAAATAATGAATCCGCTGTGAAATCAACCATTGATGCTTCATTGTTCATGAATATTTACAGTTCAAAATACACAGAATGTCAGTTAATTATTAAATCTTACATCACAGAAAAATAAATCTGTCTCAGTAATAACCTCAATAACACAGTTATATGGAATTTAATAACAACTAAACTCTCAGCTAAAAAAAAAAAAAGAATGCATCTCAATTAATAATTTTAAATTGAACTAAAAAATTAAACGCATTGTGGGTTTCCAACTATAGAAAAATAAATAAATTTGAATAATGAATTATAATAAGTATTAAAAATTATATATTGGCAAAATTGTTATGTATTCTATTCTGTAGAATAATACATAATGTTTTGTAATGTAATAATATATTTATCGCTTGGGTTTTCTATTTTATCGCAAATATTATCGCCTGCTCTTTCCTTATGTCATGATTAAATATTTATTTACTATGCACAAGTAATTTTTTCGTGAATATGTTTAAATATTTTATTTAACTGTAGCCATGATATAGGTTGAAAAGTGATCTAGTTTACTCAAGTTTCTCTTTTTTATTGTAGGACTAGCTGAGAATAACCCGGCTTTGTTTGAAATGGTTAAATGTTGATTGAAAATTGAATTGGAAAAATCACTTTTCTTACATACAAAAATGCAATCATTTAAGTTCTACAGATAATGCTTTTTAACTTCGTTTTAACTTTTTGAAGCTTCTACAATTTACTTCGGATGCAAATACATACATTTAATATATAGATATATACATTTAATCACTGAATAATACATTACAATATGCAAAAGACTAAGAGAAACGAAATTCCGATATAAAAATGCAGAGTTCTGAAAAACGTAAGATGTGCAAAATATAGAATTTCGACTTCCTGAGCTGAGAGAGAGCAATTCGAAAAAAGACATTAGAAAAATATCGATAAAGACAATAATGATTTATGAAAGTTAATAGTGCTACAATACGACCGCGACATTTCGATGTATTAACTTAAATACACAAATACGGTATTGTAAATCAAATTTATAAAATAAAACATTAATTCTGGTTGACCAGATCTCCAATAGCAAAATTACGCTTTTATGAACAATGAGTTTTTCGTTTGGGCTTTATTTGTTAATGTAATGTAAGTTATGAAACTACAAAATGTAAGTTATGAAAAATTGAATAGTTGAATTATTGCTCTCACGGCGTTCCTTGTGACAAAGTTTGCTTATAGAGAAAAACGCACGTCCATAATAAGAACCATCGTAACCCTTCATTTCTTGTAGAACGTGTTTCCTTGTCTATATCCAATTATCGCAGGAAAACAAACTTTCAATTTTAAAATTTGAGCCTTGAGAGACATCTTTAGGACTACATGTGGGCTAATTTTCATGGTTGTAAGTGTTACAGATTGGTCTGAAGACAGGAAAGTTGTAGCCTATGTTTTCCGCAGTGTCCAAAAATACTAAAATATAAGTGTTCCAAATTTGAGGTGGATTGGTCAAACGGTGAAGATTTCTATAGAGAATATACACTAATTGAATCTAAAGAAACTGCATGCTTGTTATCAGTTGAGTGAACCATGAAAGGAAAACATATTTTTGCCTGTAAAAATGGTTCGTTGTATCGGGATTTTCAAAAATCGATTATTTCGTGAAATTTAGATTCATTTAACATTGTTTTAATTGCTTTTCGGATGGAGACTTCCATAACTTTCGTAATAACGGGATTTTTCGTTGTATCGGTATTCGTTGTAACTGGATCTTACTGTATATATATATATATATATATATATATATATATATATATATATATATATATATATATATATATATATACTATTTCGCACACTATCGCAACGAATTCATAAAGGAGAATAAGATCTGGCACATCTTTAATATAAATAACTTTTTGTGGCAACGCTTTTGGCGTGTTTCTTGGTGGACATTTTTAAGCGAGTTGTGGCAGACAAAGGCAATTCCGCTTTTTTGGATTATGTTAACCTCGTGATTATTTGTATGTTTTGTTGATTTTGTAAATATATGATTATCTTTTTTTATTTTAATATATCTAAATATAGCTCGGTTCGAAGAGTAACGGATTACCAATCGGAGGATTGCAAGTTCGAATCTAACCAAACACCGTCGTGTACGAAGGGAGGGGGGTAATGCATGTTAAATCTATCGTGGCCTCAAATGTCCCGTGGAAGTATTTAGAGTTGGGTACCAGCTCATGTGTGACCTCGTCATCTCATCGTAGCTCACAACTACGTGGTGTTATCCTCTTATAATTTTCTTCGGGATTGATCTCGTCGGACCGTTGCCAATAGCCCGTTGTGTTGATTCAGTGTTATGTAAATTAAGATACCTACTTACCATGTCTAAATAACTCTAGTTTGTTAGAATTGATGTGATCTTTTATAACATTCATATTTTATAGCCTGGTTCCATTAGACTTAAAACTAATAAATTATTTAACGAATAAATTTCTATAACAATATTTCAAAAAAGTGAAGATATTTTCTTCTAATTAAATGCTTAGGTATAATCAGTTGTGTGGATTTTTTGTTTTTTAATATTATTTACATTAATATTTTATTATTTCCCACTAAGCCTAAAATGGTATTTTCCCTAGGAAATTCTTCCTTGTCGATATTTATATCGCCGCTAGAAAACTATTTCCACGAAAAGCTTTCGAAGGGCCGTACCTGAGATCTCCATACCCTTTTTCAACCAAAAATTGTTCTTTTGACTTTTTCTATTATTTTATCGTAAATATTATCGCTTGCTTATTTCCCTGTGTAATGTTTTGTTATTTGTTTATTATGCACGAGTAATTTTCTATGAAAAATTATTTAAATATTTTATTTTATTTATACCATGACAGACATTAGAAAACTATGTACACTGTCGCAAGTTTTCCTTATAAAAAATTGGGAAGTTTTCTTTTGTTTTACTTCTCGGACACTACATCAACAAATTCATAAAAGAGAATAAGATCTTCCTTTTCAACCAAAAATTGTTCTTTCCAACTAGAAGTTTTATGTTCTACCATACAGAAATCCGAGCGAGAACAAAAATAAAAAGGATCCCTTTATTTCCGCCATTTTCGAACGAAGAACAGCTACAGCGTAAAAGTTCAAACCTCGAAGGAGGATTCGGGGTACCAGTTTTCTACGTCCACTTTTTCCGCTTTATTTATGGGGGGAAACATTGGATCTGGATTTAAGAAGCGATTCCAAAGTCCCGCAGTTTTACTTTAAAAAAAAACGAATGCAATGCTTTAGAGAAGCAAACGATTTTGTTTCGGGTTACAATCGAATTCTTTCACCTCAACTCAATGGGAAAATTCGGATTCGAATAGAATGAAAAATTACTGTTTTTTGTTGAGAATGTATTTTGTTTTGGAAATAATAGAAAGTTACAGATAAATCTGTGTTCATCGTGAAATCCGTAATATTAATTGTTGTAGTCTAAGAGTGACTTTATTTTAAGACTATACTTACATTTTTTATAAGAGGTTCTGCATAGAATATTCTAGATGAATCACACACAAATATACAGACGAGTAACATAGTAGCAAACGATATTTTTATTCATTCAGAACAATGAAGTATTTATCGTTGTTGAAGTTTGTTAAAAGAATATAAAATAAAATCAGAAAAATATATATTTATATTATTCTGATTTTATTTTATATTCTTTTATGTTCTACGTCACAACAACGTAGACGAAAAGTGGAAATGTATACATTTATGTTAGAAACGAAATGTACCGTCGCCAATAGTACGACGTGTTGTTCCATTACGACGTTAATTAAAATACCTGCCTAACATACACTCATTTGAGATGCCTGCCTATACCATTACAGCTGCAGCTAAATCCGTCCCTTTACTCCTGATATTGTGGTAGAGCTTTGACTAGAATAAGCTTGCAAGCTGAATCGTCATATATCCGTTAAAAGCACGTTCTACCGATCACAGACACAGAATTTCACACTACTGTTCCCCATTTCCCTTTCACAGGGGACTCGCGATCCAGATCTCAAAACAAGTCATAAACGAGAGGAATTCTGATTACACAAGCCACTTTCATTGAGCCTGTGGTGTACATTTTGAACTAAAGGGTTTACTACTTAACCGTGCTCTTATGTTCTGCTCAGTTCCATGTCAGAATGCAACGTGGTGCAGTTAATAGAAGCAGGAGCGACCTTAGGAATTTCGGGAACGGATTTAACTGACGTCGAACTGTCGAATTGCCCCAGAATTTCATAAAGACCACGAAGTAAACTGCTGCCTTCACTGCCTCAAGTAAAACTATTTTAATGAACACTGGGGCTGCGGTTGCTTGGAATAATAACTGATTAGCAACAGGAAGGTTGCAAGTTCGAATTCAACCCAACATCATCTGGTACAAAGGGGGCTGGTGCACGAAAATATGTCGTGGCCTCAAATTTCCTTACGTTGGAGTGGTGTGGAAGCTCGAAGAGGTGGGTTGCCAGCTCAGGTGTGACCTTGTCATGTGACAGTGGCTCAAAATTACGTGGTGTTGTCCTCGGGTCTTTCCCTTTGGGTTTAATTCCGGACCGCCGCCAAGAGCAGGATTACAGAGTGCTGTAGTGTTGCTTTTTCCGCAACACATTTTCTGAATAACTATCCACATTTATTGGTTGAAAGAATCCCCTGATTGCTTCAACATTTCGAAAAATTCTATTGGTTCTTTCCTTAGAATAGAATCCTTTGGGTAGGTAGATACTGTAAACAAGGGTTACTTGGACACCTTTTTTCCAGATTTCTCATATATTTTCCTTTGAAACCATAATTAAAAAAGTACTGATAACCACATTGCTTTAAATGTACAGTATCTCTGCTTACTATTTACGACAGTTTTTACTATTTCTTTTTGCATTACTTGATTTAAAAGAAATACAATAATTGGGTTCAAGTAGCTCTCTTAGATTGGATTACTTGAACCCATATTCTATTTCTCTTTACAAATGCATTATAAACGTGTGTTGGATTCAAATCTATATACACTCATATCCATAAATTAAGGATAATTCAGAATCACACGGAAATTGAACTCTAAAGTAAAAATTTCATCTGTAGAATTATCGCACATATCTTCAAGAATAATATCCAAATTACAGGAAGCCATCAAATGACGCCGTTAGTACGTCACAATGACGAGAATCTAAGAGAGGTGTATATAAGGAATGGTAGCAAATAAGTAAAATTGTTCACAAGCGTTCTGTAAGCCGCTCAGTGCCACAATCGAATAGTTATGGCACAGAGGACGCATGTCGATGATTTTTTACGTGGTAGAATTATCGGCCGCCTGGAATGTGGGCGTACTCAGACCGAAGCTTCAGTGGAACTTGGAATCGAACAAAGTGTCATCTCTAGGCTTTGGCAACGATTCCAAAATGATGGAAATGTCAGTAGACGTTACAGTACAGGTCACCCCCGAGTAACAACACCGAATGACGACTAGTATTTGGCAGTAACTGCAAAAAGAAGCAGATGGAGCACAGCATCCAACCTTTCTCGTCAGTTATCTTCAGCTACGGGTACGACAGCTTCAAGGCAAACTGTTCACAGACGTTTGGGACATGTTGGTCTATATTATCGCAGGCCTGTCAGATGAGTTCCGCTCACGGCAACTCACTGTCGCCAGCGGTTAGCCTGGAGTAGAGAATATGCAATGTGGACATCGTCACAGTGGACTTGTGTGATGTTTTCCGACGAGTCCAGGTTTAGCTTGCAGTCTTATTCACGGCGGACGTTCATATGGAGAACGCCAGGTACTCGCAACCACCAAGACAACAACATTGAACGACACCGTTACGGTGGTTCAGGTTTAAGCGTTTGGGGCGGAATTATACTGGGATCCAGAACAGATCTACATGTTCAAATCGGAACCATGAAGTGTAAAATTTATCGGACATTATTCAGGAACCACATGTACGTTTGTTTAGGGGTGCCATGGGCGCATAATTTGTGTTTATGGATGACAACGCCCGTCCGCACCGTGCAAACATTGTAAACAAATGCCCCTGAATCTGAGAATATCACCCGAATGATATGGCCAGCATTCTCACCTGACTTGAATCCGATAGAGGATGTGTGTAACATGCTTGACCGACGAGTTGCAGCCTGTCAACCACCTCCTACCATAACTTCGGAGAGCATTGCTTGCTGAGTGGAGTGATCTTCCCCAAGATCAGCTCGATAATTTGATCCTCAGCTTGCCTAGGCGTTGTACGGACTGTATTTCATCGTCTGGGAGACATACAATGTATTAACCATCATACCAACCATGTCATGTTAAGTTTTTGTAAGATCGATATTTTTTATAATTGCTCCAGTGAGCAAAAATCGTAGTTTTTATGAATGTATCATAGATACACCCCATCTTTTTCGTTCTTTATCTTCTGTTTAATTAATAGGCTTTATGAATAAGTCACGTTTGTTTTGTTTCTGAACCTTTATTTGCCGGAGCTAGCATTATCCTTAATTTATGGACATGAGTGTATTTCGAGTGTTATTTTTGTTCTTTGTGCAATTTAAACGATATCCAAATATTTGGGACAATTACTTATTTTTATTATTTTCAAACGAAAGGGAATGAAACGGAATCCCGTGTTGGTTGATCACGTGCAGTAATATAGTTCTTTTTTGCTCCGAATTACTTTGACATATCTAAATTTTGTGCTCTTATTAGTTGTACGTTGTGGCAACTTCGAGATCTTGATTTTAAAATAATCACAAATTAAATTTTTAGAATACCTTTTTCACGAAATTTTTTTTTTTTTTTGTGTCCTATTTTAAATACGCCGACCAACCGGTATAGTGGTTAAGGTGTTAGCCTCCAGATCGGAAGGTTCCTGGTTCGAATCCGGGTACGGGCATGGATGTTTGTAAGCGTATGGTGTAGAGGCGGCTGGTGTACCTTAAATCTGTCGTGGCCGAAAGTCCTCACGTTGGGTTGGTGTGGAAGTTTGGAGAGTGGGGTGCCAGCTCAGGTGTTGCTTCGTCATCTGACCGTGGTTCAAAATTACGAGGTGTTGTCCCCGGATCTTTCCCTCAAGGGACTGATCCCGGACCGTCGTCAATAGCCCGTTGTGTTGCTCTAGTACGACGTTAACTAAAATTACCATTACCATTACCTATTTTAAATACTTATTATTTTAATAACTTGTGTTTCGTTTATATCACACGCTACACCACCACAAAATATTCCACTTAATGTGACAGGTAAGTCAGAATTAAACAAATTGTAAGTGTAACTATGCTATTATTGAAAGAATAATAATGTTTAAAATATCCGAACTAGAACTTTTCAATCATTAAAAAATTCTTTGTCATAATAACAGAAGATTGCGAAATTCCACAATGTCGCATGCCGGATGCAAGAGTGCCACAAGTAAAAAAAATATTGTTTTGTTGACTATAAGTGCGAGAGCACTCACTGTAAATCGTCGTTAATTGAGTTTAACATGAAAAGGACTTAAGAAAAGGAATTCCAAATTTCCCTCAAAATCGTCTTTTGTAGTAGTAACCTTAGTGTCACGTTTCGTCATTTTGTAGCTTTGTCTTACAGCAAGGGTGCGATGTGTGTGAAATGTATTACATGAATGGATATGCATGTGCAGGATTTGTGTCCAAAGTAAGTGATAGAAATTATAAAGATATATGGCGAAAGGTGTTAGAATACTATTTTATTCTACTAAAAATGTACGTGATTATATAGTTTGATCATCTCTTCAATCTCGAGTAAACCAATTCAAACCGAGTGAGGTCGGGAATTTTGCTAGTGAGACATAAAAACAGTACACGTGTTATGACATTAACATTACCTCCGCTAAACACTAACATCAACTCGTGGAACTACGTGCCTGAGTCTCCAGAAGGCTACTACCTCGCGGATGAACTGAAAACTACGTCGAACATTTCAATAAACCAGTATCAGGAACGACTTACATCACTTTATCATTTGAGGTTCAAGTAAGCCTCTAGGGTTCAAGTAACCCTGATTTACGGTAATTAATGTTGCACTAGAGCAACCAAACGGGCTATTGGCACAGGGAAAAATCCGAGGACACCTCCAAATTTCGAACCGATTTTCAGACGACGTGATAAACACCTGACACTCTCCAGCACTTCCACACTAACACCAACGTGATGTATGTAAGTATTTTTATTAACATCGCACTGGAGCAACACAGCGGGATATTGGTGGAAACTCGAAGGGTGTAATCCGAGGACTAAGTAAATTTGAATCACGGTGAGAAGACGAAACTAGCACCCCACTCTCCAAGCTTCCACACCACGCCAACGTGAGGACACTTGAAGCTGCGACAAATGCAACATTGCACCAGCCCCCACGTACACGATGGCCATTTTATCGGACACCCCAAGTTATAATTCCGGTCTTCTTCCAATCAGGCTACCACAACCTCAACTTATATCTATATATCATATTCTTCAATGAAAAGTCATGAAGTATCACACTGGAATATTCGAAGGATTGAAACAGCATAGCATAACATAGAATGTTACTTTATAAATAAAATATGGTATAAAAATAAATTATAACTAAATATATTAATAAAACATAATATAAGAGGCCATATTTTATTTCGAAAATAGCAAATGCCACTTTCCCTGATATGTATTACTTTTCTTTTAGAAGTCCTATTAAATAGAATATTGGTCAAAATATTAGAAGAATTTGTGTTGTTGTTTCTCATGCCTACACTGGCAGACCAGAGGAGTGCCAGGCCGTCGAAGACGGCAAGAGGAGAGGGGGTGCGCCTTCCATGTTATTGAGCCCCATTGGGAGGAAGTCCGACTTTGCTCGACATACATGACACATCCGTTTTACAGGAAGGCCCCTTTCATACATCCACTTACACATATCGTAATTTAGATCCCAATCAGAGGCCGATAACCCCCTGATCAGGTACCCCCAAAGGTATTGATTTGGTATGAGAACATGGGGGTCTTTGTGACCACGACCTATTTAACGTGCCCCAGTCACCCTTAGTGAACACGACGGTCTTTAGCCAGGTCGAAGCGCCGATCTCGATATCATCAGAATTGCAGGCTCCGTCGAGGACAGAACCCACAACCCTTCTGATGCGAGCCCGACGCTCTACTGACTGAGCTACCGCGGCTCAGGATTTGTGTTTGTTGAACTAATCAATTCGATTCATCAGTCCTTTTTTAAAAAGTAACGTCAACTCTTAAAGTCTGCCGACCAACCGGTATAGTGGTTAAGGTGTTAGCCTCTAGATCGGAAGGTCCCCGGTTCGAATCCGGGTTCGGGCATGGATGTTTGTAAGCGTATACCAGCTCAGGTGTTGCTTCGTCATCTGAACATGGTTCAAAATTACGAAGTATAAATTGTTAGGGGCAATGATGGTCCTCTCACTGGTTGCTCCTTCACAAGTGGCCATCACTTCCGGCCTTGTAGTGGCCAATGACTTAGGTCAAAATGTGCCCTCCATTAGAAAAGAAAAACTCTTAAAGTCTTGAGTATAAAAGCAATAAATCTGCTTGCAATCAAATTATTGCTTTGGCAAACTTTCATTATGGATACGTATTTTTACTTTCACGAAAATTAAAAAGAGTTTTTTTTGGTTTTTGCTTACTTGAAATATACACACAGCTTTCCATTAATGTTTTTCTTAAATATAATAGTGTTATCTGAATTTTTTTTAACCTTTCGTTTCTTTCACATTCTTTTTGGAAGCTTCAAAAAGTGGTCATGGTCTGGCTTGGAGAACGTCTCCTGCCAATGCATTGTGCCCACAGTAAAGTTCGGCGGTGGGGGAATTATGGTCTGGGGGTGCTTCTCCTGATATTAACTTCAACTCTTGGTCCAAATTCATGATGTGCTCAACGCCGAGGTTTACTGCACTATTTTAGATGGCAGTGTGCTTACGACGTTGTGGCAGTTTTACGGTTTGGACCCATGCTACCTCCAGGACGACAACGCCATCTGTCATGTTGCGAGATCCACCATGGATTGTTATGGTGACAATGGGGATAACCGAATGGACTGGCCTGCCCAGAGCCCAGAAATGAATCCTATCGAGAACATCTGGGACGAGTTAGATCCCCCAATTAAAGGATGCGCAACCATCCAAAATGAGTGAAGGAACATATATGTTTTCTCCAAGCCGAGTGGAAGAAAATATCACTAGCCGTCATCATGCCCCGGAGGGTTGAGGGTGTAATTACCTCTCGTGGAGGCTCTACCAACTATTGAATATGAGTAAATTTTGTTTTTCTTTTCTATCACAGGTGTCCAAATTCTTCTTTTAGATAGGTATAACACCAATTAAGATCTGTTAATGATGAATGTGTTTTTGTTCTACCCTTGGGAGAGACATTCTGTCATCAGTCCACTAGATAACTTCGAATATCTGTCTGCTTCCTCTATGCATCCCAAGTGCTATGTTTTATAACTGCAAGCCCAACAAGACATTTAATAATCATAGAGACTTCAATACAGAAAAGCCTACAAAAAACGATTCGAACAACGTAAAGACTCAGATGCAACTAACACCCTGCGTATTATAAAAAGGACTAGCCACTGTTCGGCATACACCACGGGCAACGTCGTGATGTAAGTCATTAATCGGGTGTAAAATTTTCCGTAGATTTCAAATCCATTGAAATTTTCAATCTATCTTTAAAAGGACCTGGCATACCTTAAAAATAATTTTTTTACTGACAACACTTTCAGATAAACTTTTTGCAGTTTCGTATGCCAGAGAAGTATACGTAAAAATTTAAACAGTCAAATTTCTTCCAAATGTGTTAAAAAAAATTAAAAATTGTAAATTCTCGGCTGGGCTGAAGGAACCTTTTCCAGCATTATTCAACTCGAGCGCCAGGCAACTTACGAATATGTGTGTGGGTGGTGGATTTAATAAACCGACAGGACTGCCCGGTCGTAATTACTGCGATTTATTAACAGCAATCATTGACTCTATATACATGAAGGCCGCGACTGAGTCGGATCGCGTCTTTTTCACATCAAAGCGTCACATCACACTTCTCTTTTCGTACATCCGGGGCTCCCTTGAAAATACATCTGCGCAACTTAACTGCGCATTGGAGGAGGAACCTCCCAGGCGCCATCTATTGGTCTCTTTCGAAACCAACAGTTGGGTGCTTAAAACATATATGTTACATACTCCCCCTCTGGTTTCGCCGACGTCCCGGCAAGGAACCAGCATGCTTTCGCTTTAGACGCCCACGCTTTCGTAAGGGCGTCAAAGGCCGAGCATCGGAATCAATGCAAGGTCTTAAAGCCGATGAGTGATAAACTCCCATTGAGACTTCAGGAGAGTCTGGATTGGCAATTTGATAAGTAGTAGGTGATCGCTGAGTGAGAATGACATAGGGACCGTCCCTCCGAGGCATGAACTTGCTTGTTCGTTTCTTTTTGGCATTACTAACAGGGTGGAGTGTCACCCAAACAGAATCGCCCGGAGAAAAGCTCGGTCCTGAACTTCTTCCCTTATCCGCACAGGCTTTTCTCTGGTCTTGTCTTTGGAAGGTTGCTGGTGCGTTTTTCAGCCCGAAAGGCATCCTGATAAAACGGTAAGAGCCAAATGGACAGGTGAAAGCAGTCTTGTCACGGTCTGTAACTGCCACGTTAACTTGATGGTAACCCGCTCGCAAGTCAATCGTTGACATGTAGGATGTATGCTTGGCTTCGTGGAGCAAGTCGTCAATGAGTGGAAGAGGATAGGTCTTCGTAATGGCATTCAGTTTGCGATAATCAACGCAAAATCTGTAGGTTCCATTTGGTTTTGGAAACAGAACCACAGGAGCCGCATATGGTGACTCGCAGTCCTCAATTATGCCTTCTTCCAACATTCTCTCTATCTCGTTTTTCATTATACTTTTCTTTACTGGGGAAACTCTGTACGGAGGTACTGCAACAGGTGGATGGTCCATAGTGTCTATCCGGTGTTCAATGAGAGGGGTAGCCTCTCCCCCTGGATGAAAAGACCCTTCATACTCGTTAAGGAGACAGTTCATCGTTTCACGCTGAGTTGACGTAAGGGCAAGGCCTTCCACCTCTCGAAGTGAACACGAATTAATTTTAATCTCGTTTCCGAATTTCTTAAATGACATAGATTTCATTTGTTCTGCAAATGGGTATTTGTGGCGAGGACTATCGCCGAAAAACCAGTCCCCTTTGACCCCAGTTTCTGTGGTCAAATTCATAGACTGAGCTTCAAGTTGCATCTTTAGCTTTTCGAGTTCAAAAACTCTTTCCTTTTCGGCTTTCTCCAGTTCAAAAGCTCTTTTCTTTTCGGCTTTCTCCAGTTCAAAAGTTCTTTCCCTTTCGGCTTTCTCCAGTTCAAAAGTTCTTTCCTTTTCGGATTTCTCCAGTTCAAAAGTTCTTTCCTTTTCGGCTTTCTCCAGTTCAAAAGTTCTTTCCCTTTCAGATTCTCTGTTCTCTATGATTGTTTTCAGGAGTTCTTTTGCGAATGTTTCTTCATAATGCTCTGAATTGACAATAATATCCTTTAGCTCAAAGATTTTTAGATTTTCTCTTAAGACCTCCCCTAGTTCCTCTGCTAGGATCCTAAGATCCTCCCGTCTACCTTTAGCCAAAAATGTCATTTTTGTTTTCAAAACCAGCTTTTAACCAATTAGAGGTTCCTCTTACAATGAATTTTGAAAATAGATTTTTAAATGACTAAATGAAAGTACTAGATTTCATACAATATATATGAACGACAAAAATATATGCAATAAATCCTATACTCTAAAAGAGAACACACAATACTAGCACTAAATCTTATACCCTAAAAGATAGAACACACAATACATATGCACTAAATCTTATACCTTAGCCTCATATATCATGTAACCATTATAACTCATATAATTCAAAATAATTGCGATTTATATGCGATGCAGCATTTCTAATTAAAGAGAGAACACAAAAATATTAACACTATAAATCTTACTCCCTAGTCTCTCATATATCATGAAGCAATTTTAACTCATATAATTCAAAACCAATTTCGATTCATATGCGATGCAGCATTTCTAATTACCAATTTATGCAAGTTGAAGTTAAATCAAAACTTGAATCACACTAAATCGATAAATTTCTTCAAGCTGAAGTTAAATCGAAACTTGAATCACTCTAAATCGATAAAGTTTTTCAAGCTGAAGTTAAATCGAAACTTGAAACACAATAATTGAGATTCCTATGCGATGCAGCATTTCTAATTAAAGAGAGAACACAAAAATATTAACACTATAAATCTTACTCCCTAGTCTCTCATATATCATGAAGCAATTTTAACTCATATAATTCAAAACCAATTCCGATTCATATGCGATGCAGCACTTCTAATTACCAATTTATGCAAGTTGAAGTTAAATCAAAACTTGAATCACACTAAATCGATAAATTTCTTCAAGCTGAAGTTAAATCGAAACTTGAATCACTCTAAATCGATAAATTTTCAAGTTGAAGTTAAATCGAAACTTGAAACACACTAACTTTACAAAGTTATACAAGTTAAAGTTAAATCGAAACTTGAATCACACTAAATTCACAAAGTTAGACAACTTGAAAAATCAATCAAATTTCTTATCTGGGTCCAAGAAAGACGATGTTCCGGATTATCACTTTCCTGTAGAATGGCTCTCTTTCCACGTGCGACGACTCCAAGCGACCGCTTCCCGTCAATTCCACGTGTAGGCAAATCCAAGCGAACGCTTTTCCCGATTTGCCGCGATCTCCAGACTGTAAAGTGTTGCTTCTGCGGAACACTACCAGCGATTTCCAGGCACCATTTCCGTCAATTCATCAATCCGGCCACTGGTTGGGCGCCAATGTAAGTGCTCGGCTGGGCTGAAGGAACCTTTTCCAGCATTATTCAACTCGAGCGCCGGGCAACTTACGAATATGTGTGTGGGTGGTGGATTTAATAAACCGACAGGACTGCCCGGTCGTAATTACTGCGATTTATTAACAGCAATCATTGACTCTATACAGGGTGGTCCCGAATTCATGGTACAAACTTTAATGGTAGGTACAGGACATTGTAACAATGATTTATTGTATAGGAATGTATAGTCGCAAGTGACGCGGTGAGGCGTAAACAGGGGAAATAAAAGGAAAGAGAAATGGAGTGATCGGTTGGTATCATTGCCGGTAGAGGGCAGTAGATGTCTAGCCGCTGTTGAACATGATGCATCGCAGTAGGGAAAAGCGCCATTCACAATTGTGCTGCCGTAGACGATGGGTGACTTTACGTATGGAGAAAAAGCAGACATGCATTACATGTACGGCCGTGCAAATGGTAACGGCAGAGCTGCGTTACGAATGTATCGCGCGGAGTATCCCAATCGCTCCACCGACGCTGTCAAGCATGTATCGATACTGGTGGACGCAATTTTGAACAATTACTGTAAACATGACACTTGTCAACAACGCTTTCAATAAAATCTTTGTTTTTCCTTTCGGCCGTTATTTCCCCTGTTTTCGCCTCACCGCGTCACTTGCGACTATACATTCCTATACAATAAATCATTGTTACAATGTCCTGTACCTACCATTAAAGTTTGTACCATGAATTCGGGACCACCCTGTATACATGAAGGCCGCGACTGAGTCGGATCGCGTCTTTTTCACATCAAAGCGTCACATCACACTTCTCTTTTCGTACATCCGGGGCTCCCTTGAAAATACATCTGCGCAACTTAACTGCGCATTGGAGGAGGAACCTCCCAGGCGCCATCTATTGGTCTCTTTCGAAACCAACAGTTGGGTGCTTAAAACATATATGTTACAAAATTAAAAAAAAAGTAAAAAAATAAAATTAAAGTGTATCTTCTTTTTTAATTTTTATGATATAAGCTTGAATTTTTTTAATAATATTCATTAAAAAAACATTCATCTAAATTTACAGGTTTGGAATTGAGGATTGAATAGATCTTGAGATAAAAAATCAAACCTGAAACGATATGTAAACTATTACAAAAAACGCCACTTTGCTGCATATTTATATTTTTCAAACAAATTCTACTCACAACAATTAGAAATGCATGTCTGTATTTCATAATAAGATTATATATATATAATATACACAAAATTTGAAGTCAATTGATTGAAAAATAAAAAAGCCTTTTCATTTTCAATTATACGATGTATACAAAAAATGAAATAGGAGAAGAAGCAGTTTAAAGTTTTAAAATTAAAATTATCCTAATAAATTATAAATAAAAAATTATTGCAATTTTCACTGTAGCTGTTTTCTACATATGAGTGAAGTTTAAAACTTCCCTGGACAATAAGTGATCATTTCTTTTTTTTAAGAGCCAATTCCTTTGTTGTGATTTTTTTTTTCACTAACTTTCGAGCACGTTCAAATATGGCATTTAAACGGTTCCTTCGCTGGTAATTCTTTCGAGCATCAATTATCTGTCCAAGTTTATCATATCCTAACGTAATGTTTCTGAACGTAATGTCTAACTGAATGTGTTGAATATTTGAAAGTACGCCTATATTATACTCACAAACTGCTTCTGATGTGACCATTTAAACACTTTTCTTGGCACAGAATTCTCCTTTGGACACTTGACATGCTGTGTAGACTTTAATTTGCATTTTGAGTCATACACCTTAAATATCTTTCTAAAAGTTTTATAGGCAAAATCTTTGCCAAATGTTCCTCTTTAATTGGCGTCTCAGCTTTCAATTTATGAGAACCTGGTTTCAAATGTCTGGCTTTCGCAGACTGGTAAAAAAGCTCCTTGAATTAGAATCCTTGTGACACATGAAGTGCTGTGGTTTCTTGTCTGTTGATATGTTATGGCAAAGAGTAGCATATATGGCAGTTTTCATGGCATTATTATCAGCTTTACTTGCTAATATTGCATTTTAATAACAGCGAGTTAATTTTTTATAGTTTTTTCAGATAAACTGCCACGAGATTTTCCACCCAATGTGATACCACGAGCTTACCACGTTTTTACTGCAACTCTCAATTGTGTCCAAAACGTTTACTAATGTGGTTGACACATTCCACTGTTTTATAGTTATATCACGACCATACACACCAGACAAATTATTAAATGTTTTAGCATCCACATCCGAAAGTAAAGTTGTATATCGGGGGAAGGGAGAGAGTCTAACCTTTATAATCATAGCTCTGTCGTTTACGTTTAGGCATAATTAATAATAAGGAATAAAGTAAAAAAAAGGAAACAACAGAATAACAAATATCAAACATAAAAACAAAACTAAAGCTTTCATTTTTGATAAAAAAATAGACAAGCAATGATATTAGTAACAGTTACAAAGAAAAGTTTCATCTTCTTCTAAGCTATTTCATTTAATTAATCGAAAATAATTATAGAGGTAATCAGGTTAGTTCAGTCAGATCGGTTTATCAGTTAGTTTTGGTTTCGAAAAACTTTTGATCGCACTCACAAAAATCCTTGTAACTTAAAAAAAAAAATACAAAAATCAGTCTGATTTTCTAGGACAACATTTTAAGTAATATAAGGCAACTTTTTAAGCAAAAAAAAAAATCTATATTTTTGTCATTTTTAAGGTGCTAGGTCCCCTTAACGATTCCGATTTTACGAAAAAAGAACTTAACAATCCCAGTCAAAATGTTTTTTACTTTTTTGCTCCCCTTTGCTGAAATGGAATAGGGCAAGAAATGTAATCTGTTTTTATTTTTATTTTAACGCGAAGGACAGAAAATGCAATATGTCTATTTTTGGAAAGCGAAAGTTCACGTGACGTCACAATCTCTTGCGAAAATATAAAAGATTAAATGAAAATCAAACGTATAAGGTATCTATCTAGTGAAAAAATTTTCCGCAGGTTTCAAATCCGTTAACATTTTTATTCTACCTCTAAAACGATCACTGAGAGAGGAAAAAAGCACTGAAGAACGTCAGTGATAACTTAGGTAATAACTTTTGCTTCACTAGAATCCGTTTCGCAGGAAATCAAAATGAATGAATCTCGAAACAAACGAAGGTCATTCGAATGTGTTCTCTCCCATTCTAGACGGGTGATGAAAAAATGGAATGGTTCCAAAGGCTGACGTCAAGGTGATGTGAGGGCGAAAAGTCTAAATTTTGATGTTCCTTCATTCCGCAGAAGAAAGAAGAACGGTAAAAAAAACTATCAAGTTCATTTAAAAATGTTCTAGATTGAATTTTAAAATTAGCCTCGACCCTAAAATTGCAAAAAATTCGGCCTACCTATGTGCTAAATCGCATTACTGTAAGTGCCATAGATTCGTCAGGACTTTGCGTGCAGGAAACAAACAAACAGACAAACACTTTCTTTTATAATATTAGAGATTGCATCAAGCAAATAAACTTATGAGAATATGTGTACAAAAAAACAGTAATGGGGTAAACGCAGGAACTCATAAATCTAAAAGCAGGAAAGAGCAATATTAAACACACCAGTGATTTAAAACTCATTAATATGAGCGTTCGAAGGAAATATGCAACACCAAGCATTTTACTTAAACGTGTGTGTTGATTCTTTTCTTGTCCATATATATGTTACTAGAGAGAGTGATGCCTTTTCACGGGTACTTGATTTATTGGTTCTTTCTAAATGATTATATTCCAAGGAAAGGGCTAATTGATTATACTGTACAGAATGGTCGAATAGAATCGTTCCAAAGGATTATATTCTAAGGAAAAGAGCAATCGAATCGCTCGAAATATATTCGAAAAAACCTTCGCACGTCTATCCTCTGGTCTCCGCTTGTCAAGTCCCTCCTCGCCCCTCCCGTTCTGCTTTTTCTTTCTCCTTGCCACCCGGATGACCATTCAATGACACCTCTGCCTTTCGTTAAGAGGATAATCCTTTGGAAAGATTTTATTGCTTTTTCTTTAGAATAGGAATCCCTTGGAAAGATGATATTGACATATTCTGAAGAATAAAATCGTCCGAAACGATTTTATTGTTCTTTTCATTAGAGTGCAATCCTTTGTAAAGATTCTGTACAGTATAATCTATTAGTCCTTTCCTTAGAATATAATCCTTTAGAAAGATTCTATTGCTCCTTTCCTTAGAATAGAATCCCTTTGAAAGATAATATTGGCCTATTATGTGGAATAGAATCTTCCGAAAAGGTTCTATTGTTCTTTTCATTCGAGTAAATTCCTTTGGAAATATTCTATTGCTCCTTTCCTTAGAATATAATCCTTTGGAACGATTCTATTCGACCATTCTGTACAATCTAATCAATTAGTCCTTTCCTTAGAATATAATCCTTTAGAAATATTCTATTGCTCCTTTCGTTGGAATAAAATCTCTTTGAAGTATATTATTGGCCTATTATGTGGAATAGAATCGCTCGAAAAGATTCTATTGTTCTTTTCATTCGAGTAAATTCCTTTGGAAATATTCTATTGCTCCTTTCCTTAGAATATAATCCTTTGGAACGATTCTATTCGACCATTCTGTACAATATAATCAATTAGTCCTTTCCTTAGAATATAATCCTTTAGAAAGATTGCTATCTAAATTGATTGATAGCAACTAGAAGATTTGCTATCGATGCTAATCTATTGCTCCTTTCCTTGGAATAGAATCCCTTTGAAAGATAGTATTGGCCTATTCTGTAGAATAGAATCATCCGAAAAGATTCTATTGTTCTTTTCATTCGAGTAAATTCCTTTGGAAAGATTCGATTGCTCTTTTCCTTAGAATATAATCCTTTGGAACGAGTCTACCTTGTTTTTGCTATCGATGCTAATCTATTGCTCCTTTCCTTGGAATAGAATCCCTTTGAAAGATAGTATTGGCCTATTCTGTAGAATAGAATCATCCGAAAAGATTCTATTGTTCTTTTCATTCGAGTAAATTCCTTTGGAAAGATTCGATTGCTCTTTTCCTTAGAATATAATCCTTTGGAACGAGTCTATTCAACAATTCTGTACAATATAATCAATTAGTCCTTTCCTTGGAATATAATCATTTAGAAAGATTCGATTGCTTCTTTCCTTTGAATAGAAACTTTTTGAACGATCATATTCGACCATTCTGTGCAATATAATATATTTGTTCTTTCCTTAGAGTAAAATCATTCGGAATGATTTTATTAGTCTCCCTTCATTAGAGTATAATCCTTTGGAAATATTATTCTATAACTCATTTGCTTTGAATTGAATTCATTACAAAGATTCCATTGGTCAAGAAGTCGGAAAGGCTTAGAAGTCATACCAGGAAGATTGCAAGTTGAATTATGCGTGTGAATCTTTCGGAGGGTTAAGAACCATTCCAAGATCATATCTGTATCGAGTGCTTTTCCTTTCTCTTCCCGAAGCCACGCCCCCCTTGACAGGCGCTATAATTTCCCGGATTCCGGAATCTAACGTTCCACGAATTCGCGGCTCTTTATCGGATCGGACGATTCCCCCGCTTCTATTATTTTCTGTTCCTCAAAATTTCTCGGAAGGGTGATCTCTTGCGGAGGGGATGTTATTGGAGATTGGGGAGCAGATGTGGGGGTGGGGATATATTACAAGTACCCCATGGGGAGAAGTGTGGCCCCTTAAATCACGTTTTTCGGAATGGTCGCATCGGCGATTTATGAAGTCGTCTGTCAAAGAAGTCACGCACTCGTTTCTGCTTGAGCGAGCTTTCGGTGGATGGAAAAAGGCTGTTGCCAACTTGAACTGGAAGATATTCCCGCATTCGAAGGTGTAACTCGTTGAATCGAAAATTATATTGAGTTACACTGAGAAAGTGGATTGGTGATTAACCTTGCTTCCGGTTGTTGTCTCGTCGGTAGCGGAACTGACCGGATTTTGAAGGACGAATTACCTCGTCCATCGAGTATGGAATAAGATTCCGATCAAGGAATCAAATGATTTTTGATATCTTGATGACGAGATATCTCGTGATAGCAAGATTGGTCAGATCGGGATGGACGAGATATCTCGTCGAAACTAGTTGGGGGGTTACAGGGACAGAAAGAAGACATGCCTTTATGTGGGTTAATCTTTAAGAGAGAGAGAGAGCTGCAAGCAAATATGAAACAGTACTGAAATTAACCCTTTAAATATAATATCACCACATAATATAAGTCGTTTTACGTTCAAGAATGACTCCCTCTTCTTCGCTTTTCACCCTCTTCTACTATTTTATTGCCCTCCCTTAGGAAAACATTTTATAGAGTTCCATAGAGAGAGCATTTTATAGTGTTTGATACAGAGAAAATTATATAGAGTTCCATAGAAAGAACATTTTATAGAGTTCCATAGAGACAGCATTTTATAGAGTTTCATACAGAGTTAATTTATATAGAGTTCCATAGAAAGAACATTTTATAGAGTTCCATAGAGAGAGCATTTTACAGAGTTTCATTTCTACAGAGTTCCATAGATAGAACATTTCATAGTTTCATAGAGAGCCTTTTTTAGAGTTCCATGGAATTCTATAGAGCTTCATACAGAGAACATTATATAGAGTTCCATAGAGAGAACCTTTTATAGAGTTCCAAAGAGAGATCATTTTATAGAGTTCATATAATTCTAGAGTTCCATAGAAAGAACATTTCATAGTTTCATCGAAAGCATTGTATAGAGTTCCATACAAAGAACATTATATAGAGAGCATTTTATAGAGCTAGACAGAAATTTCTATAGAAAAAGTAAATTTTGTTTTCATAGAAAAATGATTTTTCTGAGACATCTATATAGAAAAAACGAGCTTGTTATGAAAACATATCTTGTTTGACAACTTTACTTTTTTGTAGAACGTCTATATAGAATTCTATAGAAATTCTTTTCTATAGAATTCTATATATAGACGTTCTACAGAAAATTAAAGTCGTCGAACAAGATATGAGCTTCTATACAGGTTTCCACAGATTTCTGTAGCCTTCCGTTAGAGGTTACCTTATACAAGAATGGGGCATATATAAACGCGAGAGCTTTCGTCCACGAGTTCCACATAAGCGGTTTACCAAATTGGCGTTGACCTGATCAACTGTCACATATCAATTCGTAATTCACTCGTTGGAATTTCTTTGAGGTAAGGTAATTTAAATTAACGTCGTACCAGAGCAACACAACGGGCTATTGACGACGGTCCGAGATCAATCCCCTGAGGGAGAGATCCGAGGTCAACACCACGTAATTTTGAACCACGGTCAGATGACGAGGCAACACCCGAGCTGGCACCCCACTCTCCAAACTTCCACACCAACAGAACGTGAGAACTTTCTGCCACGACAGATTTGAGGTGAACCAGTCTCCTCTACACCATACGCTTACAACTATCCATGCACTGACCCGGATTCGAACCAGGAACCTTACGATCTAGAGGCTAACACCTCAACCACCAGACCGGTTGGTCGGCTCTCCCGATCCCAGAAGCAGCGTAAAAAGGCTCTCACCTCGTCGGCGACCATGACGGCCCTCGGGCGGAAGATGCGGCCGATGGCGCGGCAGAAGCCTGAGTCCTCCTCCGTCCACAGGTAGAGGCAGGCGGCGCACGTGAGCGCGGCGGCAGCGAGCAGCGCGTGGCGACCGACGCGGCGGCCGGCCATCACCCTTCCCCGCGGAAGCACGCTCGCCAGGAGAACCCCTCGCTCCCCAGCGCATGCGCCATCGCCTATGGGAGTCCCTTTTCACTGGCCATTTGCGCCGCTTCAAATGGACTTCGTGCTGTTTCCATTTTCTCAAGAGCCGTGGTAGTCCGGTCGGAAAAGTAGCGGACTGTCAACAAGAGGGTTGCGAGTTCGAATAGACCGTCGTGTGCAAAGGGTCTAGTACACGCTAAATCTGTCGCGACCTCAAATGTCCTCAAGTTGATGTGGTGTGGAAGATTGGTAAGGTCGGGTGCTAGCTCAGGTGTTGCCTTGTCATCCGACCGTGGTTCAAAATTACGTGGTGTTGTCCTCGGATCTTTCGTTCACGTTGGGTTGGCGTGGAAGTTTGGAGAATGGGGTGCCAGCTCAGGTGTTGCTTCGTCATCTGACCGTGGTTTAAAATTACGAGGTGTTGTCCTCGGATCTTTCCCTTAAGGGACTGATCCCGGACCGTCGTCAATAGCCCGTTGTGTTGCTCTTGTACGACGTCAACAAAAATTACCAAATTACCTCGGATCTTTCGCGTTGGATAGCCCATTGTTTTAATCCAGTACGACGTTGCTTAAAATACCTACCTACCATTTCCTCCAGGGCCGAGTTAGTCCGGTTGGAAGAGTAGAAGTGTTCGAATCCAACCGAAGAATGTCGTGTAAAAAGTGAGCTGGTGCACGCTGAATCTGTCGTGGCTCTCCTTTGTCCTCACGTTTGCGTAGTGTTTAAGTTTGGAGAATGGGGTGCCAGCTCAGGTGTCACAGCGTCATTTCACCGTGAATCAAAACTGCGTGGTGCTGTAATCGAATCTTTCCCTTGGTGGATGGTACCCGGACCGTCGTCAATAGCCCGTTGTGTTACACCAAAGCGACGTTAATTAACAACGCATCTCTAATATATGGTTATATGGTTGGTCTGTATAATGGTTAAGGTGTTAGCCTCTAGATAGGAAGGTTCCTGGTTCCAATCCGGGTCCGGGCATGGATGTTTGTAAGCGTATGGTGTAGAGGCGGCTAGTGCACCTTATATCTGTCGTGGCCGAAAATCCTCACGCTGGGTTAATGTGGAAGTGTTTGGCGAGTGGGGTGCCAGCTCAGGTGATGCCTCGTCATCTGACCGTAGTTCAAAATTACGAGGTGTCGTCCTCGGTTCTTTACCTTATGGGATTGATCTCTGACCGTCGTCAATAGCCCGTTGTGTTGCTCTAGTACGGCGTTAACTAAAAATTACCTATTACCAAATTAGACATCCTTCGGTCACTCTGACAGCCCCTTTGTACACTTTGGTAGGATTCGAACTTGGAATCTTCCAATTGCTAATCCGTTACTCAAAGCTACAGTGCCAATCACGCGGCAGCGCGTGGTGTGAGGTGATGTCTTAGTATAAAGTCCCGCGTTCGCGCGGCAAGTCAATTCAAGTCAAGTAGTTGCATGGTCTTTGGCAGTGTAGCGTCACGGTAGGGGGTCCCTCTGACGCTTTCATGGTGGTCTATGAATTTATGACCGGATGGGGGTATCCCCTTCTCTTTGGACGATAGCGGCTTCGGAAAAAGGTGTGGGGTCTTCTCTCGAGGAAAAGAGAATGGTGGAAAATGGATTGAAGCCGCGGGACTGAAACCCTAATTTGTACAATATCTATTAGCCTCGAAATTGTTTTAACTTATATGTATTCTTCTATATTTAATTAAATGTGCTGTAATTCTAAATGTCGTTTTAGTTATCTTCAAGCCACTCGCCACGCAAACTATACCCCCGAGAGTTACAGCACCTGTATTTCTTCAATCCGGTTCTGTCTTTAAAACTTTTAATGCGTTTTTCTCCATGATGCATTTTTTCAAGATTTCCTCTATTCAAATTGTTATAAGACTAGAACCAATAAAGTTAAAGATTTGAAATTTGGAATACATATTTTTCAAACATTATACTTTAATTTTGATTCAGCAAATTTGAAACAAATAATTACTTTTAAAAATATAACTTTAAAAAAAAGTACCTTAACATTTTTAGAAGTTTTCATTCAAATATTTTTTTATTTTTTATTGAATTAATAATTTTAAATTTGCTGAATCAGAATTAAAGTTTATGAATTTCTGAATAAGTTACTGCAAGAATTTTGAAAATTGACCAAAACTATTTTGAGTTTTAGCAATTTGAAATAAACCCTCTTTTTTCAAAAAATTTTATTAAAATTTTTTTTTAATTTGGAAAACTTTTTTTTGTGTTGTGATTTTGCTTATTAGTTAGATGGGTAATCAGTGCAAAAGAATTCAAAATTCTGAATTAATTATTAAAAAATTTATTCTGATGTGTCCCGGACCCCCTTAACAACGATAAAATTATTATAACAACGATCCCTGAGGAAATCATTGATACTCAACATACTTGCTTTATTATTACTCTTATAATTATAATCATTGTTTATCATACATTGTGTTTTATTAATACTTCTTTCCTTTTCATGTTCATGGAGCATTGGAGCCAGCCAGGGTGGTAAGACAAAACGGTGTGCCCGTCGCACCACAGTGTTTTCTCAAACTCATATCTTCCACAACCTCATCAGCATCACTTGGGCGTGCTGAGAATTTAATATTGGTGTGATACAATAATTCCAACCTCAACTTAAACTTCAATCCGAACATCAACTTCATCATCAATCTCAACTTAAACTCCAGACCAGAATTCAGTCTCCATCTTCAACTTAAGCTGCAACATCAACTTTAACTCTGTTTTCAAATTTGACTTCACTTCAAACTCATCTCCAGCCTTAACTTCAGCTGCATGCAACAACATCTTCATCTCCATATCCAGCTTCAACTTCAACTCAACTCGATCTTCAACGTCAACTTTAATGAACTCCAAACAAGAACACTTGAACTCTGAAACTGAACTTAAAATCATCCAATCTTTAACAGCATCTTCATCATCCCAACTGCATCGTCATCTCCATATTCAGCTTCAACTTCAACCCAGGCGTCAACTCAACTCGATCTTCACTGTCAACTTTAATGAATTCCAAACAAGAACACTTGAACTCTGAACCTGAACTTAAAATCATCCAAACCTTAACAGCATCTTCTTCATCCCAACTACATCGTCATCTTCATGTCCAGCTTCAACCTCAACACAGGCATCAACTACAACCCACTCGCTCTTCAACTTCAACTACAGCTTCAACTATAACAACCAGCCACAATAAGTCGAACCTCAAACCAGAACACTTGAACTCTGAACTGGAACTCTAACTTCAAGTTACCCAAACTACAACTTGATCATCAAAATATTAACATTTGAACAACTGCCAACCATCTTATCACAACAATAATCAGGACTTAAACCTGAACCTTTTATCCCTCCAGAACATTGAACTATGAAACATTTCTCCATACAAGACAAACTCTAAGTCCTTTCACCACTAAGCTCGCCAATCATCAACCTTCAATTCCAATCATCAATCACATAAAACAGCACACCATAATAAATCGCATATAAAAGATAAAAATATTATTCCAAGTCCAACACTGTAGAGCACACCGCAATAAAATATTTAAAAAAAAATTATGGTACTCACCTCATATTAATATTATAGAAGAAATAGTTAATATTAAGATACACTCTATAACAAAAAAAAATCGACGCACCAAGAAGGAAATTTCCGATGGAGACAAAAATTGGTGGATAGGAAAATTATATACAGAATAGAAAATGAATAAAATTTCAGAACAATTGAATAATTTATTTCAGAGTTACAGTAACGAGCTCAAAAAGGTGTTGACCCGCCTCTAGCCTGGATGCAAGCTGCCACACGGCGTGGCATAGACCGATAAAACTCCCGAATGGTCTTCTACGGTATTTCTTGCCAAATTTCTTGCCATTTCTTGCTCCAATTGTCGGGCTACGTCATCAACATTTCCTACCGGATGCAGTCGCCTTCCCATCATATCCGAGACATGCTCAATGGGAGAGAGATCTGGTGATCTGGCTGGCCAAGGAAGTGTTTGACAAGCTTGAAGACAGTTCATAGCAACACGTGCCGTATGTGGTCTGGTATTGTCTTGCTGAAGAAAAAAGCCCAGTGTACTGCGAAAGGAACGGTAGCAAAACAGGTCTTAGAATGTCGTCAACGTACCGCTGTGTAGTAAGTGTACATCTAATGACGACCAAAGGAGTCCAGCTATCAAGGGAAATGGCAACCCAGACCATAACTCCTTGTTGAGGGCCCGTGTGGCGTGCAATAGTGAAAGCAGGATCGGCACGCTGCCCTGGGAGTCTCCAGACACGTCTTCGATGATCGTCAGGACACAGTTGGAAGCGGGATTCGTTGCTAAAGACTATACGTCCCCAGTCAGCATCATTCCAGCCTGATCGAGCCGAGCACCACTGTAATCTGGCTCAACAGTGTGCAGGCGTGAGTGGCAGGTGGCGTAACGGTCGGTACGAGCGTATATTTCGCTCTCTCAGCCGTCTGTGAATGGTCATTGTGGACACTCCTGTGTGAGTCGCACGACTGATGATTGATAGCGATGAATCAGGCGCTGTGACAGCTGATCTGACAATCACTCTGTCCTCGCGATCTGTTGTGGCCCTACGTCGACCGGTACCATCATGACGCTGAAACCTGCCATTGTCCACCCACTCTTGCCAGCATCTTCTAATCGCCGCATCGCTTCGACTCACATGACGAGCGATTCTTCGATTTGCCCAACCTGCCTCTTTCAATCCAATGATACGACCTCTTTCAAACTCTGAAAGTTGCTCGTAATGAGCTCGAATCCTACGGCGAGGCATTTTTACAGTCGTTGAAAGGTATCCTAAATCGCAATGCAGCAGAAATTTTTAACAACAGTTTAAGAACAACTCCTTATATACATTTGCTGGATGCGCAGTTCCGATGCGCTGGAGATCGCACTATTCATTCATTGGACACCAAATTTTAATCATTTGCATATTTGGTCAAAACATTTTTGCATACGAAATTTCAAAGCAATCGGATGATTCCTTCTTGGTGCGTCGATTTTTTTTTGTTATAGAGTGTATAATTAAAAACAAAACCCTAAATTAAATCTTCTGATCCGACCTTCCCACGGATGTTCATTTCTAAGACATTGTCTCATCTCTGGACGCCCGTGGGAAACGTACAAATTAACCTTTTCATCACTTTCATACCACGATTCAATTTTAAAACTGTCGTCACCATTTCATTTCTGAATCCGGCAATAAAGTAATAAAGAGGCAATCTGTAAACTACCATAAAAATATAAAACACCCACCTTTATCATAATATGAGGCTGTCCATCGCGGAGACAGTGCACCCCATATTAATATTTGTCACGGGGACAGCCCACCCCGGTCATGTACTTGACCTGTCGGGGCTGCTTACCGGTGGGGTTCACGTTTCTTTGTATCACTTACCCAGAAGTACTCGCCCCACCGGTTCTCTAATAGGCACACCAACATCTAAAAACACATAAACAATAGACCGTCACACTAACATAAACTCCAGGATCTCGACCCGAAAAATATAACTACTCATCTAAAAAATTCGCTTTCATCCAGATGTTCGCATTTTCATCATCTAAATCAGGGGTGGCCAACCTGTGGTGCATGCGCCAATTGTGGCGCATTGGATGATTACAAGTGGCGCACTGCATCCGTGAGACAACTTATTCGTTTGAAGTAGTTGCATTAACTGAATCAATCTTCATATTTTGAACACCTGAGTTCAATTGTTCATAATTCAGAAATTGTTCTTTTACCAGATGTATCGAGGAAGTCTTGCGGGATGTATCTCAGCAACTGGAAGTCTTTGTACTAGCGCCTTAGCGTACAGCGTAAGTGTCCGACAAGTTGACTCTGATTGGCTCCTCATATATATGTTGTATGGTTGTTGTTAGTAGTATTTCTCGCCAACTTATAATAAGGGGAGGCAAAAATGAACTCTTCTTTTAAAGAGCTCCTCTTGGTGAAGCAACGATGGCCAAATGGCTAAAGTCACTTACCATCAGATTGGCGTTAGCGGCGGGGGATGACTTCCCGAGTTCGAACCCAACTGGTATAAATATTTTTAGATCATCCAAATTATTTTAAAACAATTCCAATTTAATTCCTTTTGATTCTAAATTACTTTTCCTAATTTTAATACCCTTTTTTTATTTTTCCAAACTTCCGTTGATTTTACATAAATAATCTAAAAACCACTCCTGAACTCACTACCAGCTGATATTTTTCCGCCCCTCTGCCGTCCCCTTTGCTTTAGGATGATGGTGTCGTTTCCATCCCTGGTTTAGGACCATTCTGATGTAACAAAAAGCATACATAAAACACTAACTTATATAATTATTAACTTATATAATAAAAGGATACAATTTTCGGTTCAAAATGTTAAAAACTTTCGAAAACCGTTCCTATCAGTCAAAGAGATCTGCGCCAAAACGTAGATAAATAGCCAAATGAAACACCTTTACGTCTCAGGCACATGATCATACCAGCCAATCAGAGTCAACTTGTCGGACACTTACGCTGTACGCTGAGGCGCTTGTGTCTTTGTTCATTCTTTTCTCTAGCTTTCGGTGAATCAACGGAGGTGTGATGTAGCCCAATTAAGAATTTTTATAAGAGGTGGTGATTATAATTTTAATGTCTTCAAGAAATTGCTAGTCTGGAGTCATTGCATGGTAAAACAAGAGGATCAGACATATTTGAAAAAGTAAAAAAGCATGCCTAGAAAACCGAAAATTAGATTATACTAAACGCATTGCATCCTATGGCGTATCTCAACTCGTATGTGAAAGCAATTGATTCACATACGAGTGCATTAATGTAAAAGGTTGGACACCCCTGATCTAAATGTTCGCTTTAGTTCCACCATAAAAATTTTATGCACATCTTATAATTTTTTCCTAAGTGTTCGCTTTTATTTTTGTATTCTCCGGCTGCGCCCAGTATACTTATTGTCATTCACCTTCAGTGGCGGATTAAGCGGACTAAGCGGCCGCGTAGGGCCCCGGAATACCAAAGAGGCCCCGAGATCTTAAATTGTCTTTTCATTAGTGTTCGAGAAAATTTGTGACAGCGTCTTTACAATGTGCGTCTTCAAGTGCACTGAAAAGAGTTCCTAATACAAGAATGTCAACAAAGCAAGATGCTCTACTAGCTATAGAACTTGATTTCACCCATATTAAAAAGGCCTTAACTGAAACTTGTAATTCAGAAGAAAAAAGTTACTATAGTGGAGACTACAAGGATACATCCTTCTGAAGTCATTAGAAAATTTTATCAATAATTTCAGAGATGTTAGAAAGGAGGGAACTGATTGATCAGGGCTGTCATTTAATGTGGAAGATGAAAAAACTCGCAGACAAAATATGAGAAAAAAATGTTTTTTAATGAAAACAAAGAAGTCAGACATGAATTTCAAACAGAAAATTTTATAGTCAATTCATTTTATGTCATATGTGATAACACAAAGGCAGAATAATCTCAAATAACTCAGACGTAGAAGTTGGTGTGGAGCCTTTTCGAATATTTTTTTATTGGGATTCATCAATACAAGAAAAAAAAAGAACACGATAAAAAAGTTGAAGGATATTTAGAAAATTGCCATGGGTATATGTACTTTTGAAGACGAATTTGACCATTTTTTAATATTTCTAAAAGAAAACTAGTCACCATAAAAACCACACCAAACGTCTATCGAGCTGCCAAAGAAATGTCTTGCACATTTCCAAATCTTGAAATATTATCGAAATTTTTTTTTAACAATTCCCTTATCTAATGCGCAAGGAGGAAGTTTGCTTTTTGTTTTAAAGCGTGTAAAAAAATATTTAAGGATTTCTAAGGGAGAAGAAAGGTTAATTAATATGGCCATTCTATATATAGAGCAAGAAATCGCAAACCATGTTGACACTTCCAAAATAATTGCAAGAAATAAAACACGACGGAAATAATAATTTAATAAGCTTTTTGTGTTTTGGTATGAAATTTTTTTTGATTACTTTTCTTTTTTGTAAAAACTTAATGAATTTTTTTGAAATTTTTTTTCCAACTTGAGTTTGAGAGCCCCTAAAAATTTTACCGCTTGGGGCCCCCACTTGACTTGATCCGCCACTGTTCACCTTCCACTGTAAATACGCCGACCAACCGGTATAGTGGTTAAGGTGTTAGCCTCTAGATAGGAAGGTTCCTGGTTCGAATCCGGGTCAGGATGTTTGCAAGCGTATGGTGTAGAGGCGGCTGGTGCACCTTAAATCTGTCGTGACCGAAAGTCCTCACGTTGGGTTGGCGTGGAAGTTTGGAGAGTGGGGTGCCAGCTCAGGTGTTGCTTCGTCATCTGACCGTGGTTCAAAATTACGAGGTGTTGTCCTCGGATCTTTCCCTTAAGGGACTGATCCCGGACCGTCGTCAATAGCCCGTTGTGTTGCTCTAGTACGACGTTAACTAAAATTTACCATTACCATTACCTTAAATCTGTCGTGGCCTAGACTCCTCACGTTGGGTTGGTGTGGAAGTTTGTAGAGTGAGGTGCCAGCTCAGGTGTTGCTTCGTCATCTGACCGTGGTTCAATATTACGAGCTGTCGTCCTCGAATCTTTTCCTTAAGAGATTGATCCCGGACCGTCGCCAATAGCCCGTAGTGTTGCTCTAGTACGACGTTAACTAAAAATTACCATTACCCGGACCGTCGTCAATAGCACATTGTATTGCTCTAGTACGACCGACGTAAATTAAAAAATTACTAATTACTTTGGTTATATAAAAAGGGTTGCCACAAAAAAGTCCATATCAAAGCTGTACCTTCAATCAGGGGGGTGGTTGAAGCTGTCTCCTGTTTCCAGGAAAGTGAGATTTTGTGTGATCGGTCTCCCCTAATCCCTCAGATAAGGAATCCAATTTAGCGCAGAACCGTTTCCTAATGCACATGGGCTTTCACGTCCTTCGTGGGATCAACTGGGATTAACGTCATGGACGTGCAGTCTCACCTGATTGGAGGAATTCCCATCCATTTTTGAACACATGCTGGTACTGCGATGAGGATCGAGATGAGGTTAGGAGCAGTCCATTATTAAGGGTAGGGGAGATGGGGAATTAGTGACCAGCTTACGGCGGTACTTTTGATGGTGTTGAGGTTTTTTGGTGCGATGAGCCATGCTGTGCCAGACGCAAGACACACGACACCAAAAAACACAAAAGTAAAATTTCAGTTACCCAGAAATGGAAAAATACACCAAGGGAGGACTCGAACCCGATCCACCTACAACTCGCGGGTTGCTTGCACAGTGGGCATACCAGCTGAGCGAACCCTTAATTTTAAGGAAGATTTCGAGCATCTTTAAAGCGCGTCACACCAACAAATGTGTGTGTGTGGTTATGGTTAATATTAAACAAACTAGCCACTGCGTAGTTAGCCCGGTGTGTAGGTATCTAGTGTAAAATTTTCCCCAGATTTCAAATCCATTGAAATTTTTTCTCTATCTTTAACGTTCTAGGAGATACAAAAAAAAAGAACTAAGTGACTCCAGTTAAAAGATTTATCGTCTGGCTGGAAAATCCGCGCAAAATCAAAGCGGAAATGAAAAAAAAAAGTTTTTCCTAGTTCCCCGCAATGAAAAAAACTTCGCATGCTTCCAAAGGCTGACGGCAAGGTCTCGTGGGTAGAAAAAGTCCAGATTCGGGATTTTCTCCTTTACTCCAGAAGAATCGCGTTAAAAAACAAGGTAGAGAAAACAACTTTAAAATTAATTTAATTTTTGAATTTTAAAATTCCCCGCGACCTAAAAAATTGCAAAAGATTCGGACTACCTGTGTGCCAAATCTCATTGCTGCAAGTGCCATAGAGTCGTCAGGATTTTGCGGACGCGAAACAACACAGACAAACAAACACTTCCTTTTATAATAGTAGAGATGGCTAACATTAACACGAAATGGACAGAGATGCCAACCTACGATGGGCGTTTCAAGTAGTACCGAAGGAAAAATTCCGCTGTTTAAGAATTTTTCTGTAAATGAAATAAAGTAAAAATGTAAGAAATCGGCTTTAATAACACGCATATATCATTAATTCAAATATTTAATTACAAATTTGAGACATATATGCAACACATATTTATAATTAGTAATTGATATCATACATGAAAACACATATATAGAACCAATAATTGTGTATGAAAGAATTATATATAAAAAACATTTAATAATTAAATTTAAGCATTCTCTCCCATTTACCAAAAAAAAAAAATAATAATAATAATAATAACAATAATAATAAATAAATAACAAAAAGGAAAAAATACAGAAATAAGTAAACTTATTGATGCGTTGTGAAAAATATAAACAAAATTGAATTTTTCCCTAGAAAAAATATTCGATTCCGAAATCCGTATAGTACCTGATTCACTTCCGTAGAAACTACGGAGAATCCGTAGTAGTTGGTATCTTTTGGGTAATGGTAATTTTAGTTGACATCGTACTAGAGCAACACAACAGTCATCTTTTGGGATAAAAGTAAATTTATAAATTAATTGGTCAAATTTGTACATTACAAACTAATTACGTTGAAAATAATACACGTAATGGTAATTTTAGTTAACGTCGTTCTAGAGCAACCTAACGGGCTATTGACGACGGTCCGGGATCAGTCCCTTAAGAGAAAGACCCAAGGACAACACCCCGTAATTTTGAACCACGGTCAGATGACTAAGCAACATCTAAGCAGGCACCCCACTCTCCAAACTTCCACACCAACCCAACGTGAGGACTTTCGGTCACGACAGATTTAAGGTGCACCAGCTACCTCTACACCATACGTTTACAAACATCCATGCCCGGACCCGGATTCGAACCAGGAACCTTCCGATTCTGAGGCTACCACCTTAACCACTATACCGGTTGGTCGGCGCACATAATATAGAAATCACAACTTCTGGATTTGGTAATTTTTATTAACGTAGTATTAGAGCAAATCAACGGGCTATTGACGACGGTCCGGGATCTATCGCCTAAGAGAACAACATGACGTTATTTTGAACCAAGGTCAAGATAACTAGGTAACAACTGAGCTGGAACCCCACCCTCCAAATTTCCACACCAACCCAACGTGAGGAATTTCGGCCACGACAGATTTAAGGTGCACCAGTTGTCTCTACACTATACACTTACAAATATCCATGCACTGACGGGGATTTGAAACAGGAACCTTCCGATCTAGAGGTTAACACCTTAACCACCAGACCGGTTGGTCTCCCAGTTGGAAGATTGGCAAATTTGAAACCAAAGGTGAACTAGTTCGAAACTTTATGGAACCAAAGACCATCGTGTTAGTGGGGGCTGGTGCACGTGTCGCATCCACAAATGTCCTCATGTGGGAGTGATGTGGAAGTTTGTAGAGTCCTCGGATGTTGAGGATTTATGGCACAAGTGATATACACGCTATAACAAAAAAAATCGACGCACCAAGAAGGAATCATCCGATTGCTTTGAAATTTCGTATGCAAAAAAGTTTTGACCAACTATGCAAATGATTAAAATTTGGTGTCCAATGAATGAATAGTGCGATCTCCAGTGCATCGGTACTGCGCATCCAGCAGATGTATGTAAGGAGTTGTTCTGGAACTGTTGTTAAAAATTTCTGTTGCATTGCGATTTAGGATACCTTTTAACAACTGAAAAAATGCCTCGCCGCAGGATTCGAGCTCATTACGAGCAACTTTAAGAGTTTGAAAGAGGTCGTATCATTGGATTGAAAGAGGCAGGTTGGGCAAATCGGAGAATCGCTCGTCATGTGAGTTGAAGCGATGCGGTAATTAGAATATGCTGGCAAGAGTGAGTGGTCAATGGAAGATTTCAGCGTCATGATGGTAGAGGTCGACGTAGGGCCACAAAAGATCGCGAGGATAGTCAGATCAGCTGTCACAGCGCCTGATTCATCGCTATCAACCATCAGTCGTGCGACCCACTCACGAGTGTCCACCATGACCATTCACAGACGGCTGAGAGGGCGAAATTAACACTCGTACCGACCGTTACGCCACCTGCCACTCACGCCTGTACACTATCGAACCAGATTACAGTGGTGCTTGGCTCGATCAGGCTGGAATGATGCTGACTGGGGACGTATAGTCTTTAGCGACGAATTCCGCTTCCAACTGCGTCCTGACGATCATCGAAGACGTGTCTGGAGACGCCCAGGGCAGCGTGCCGATCCTGCTTTCATTATTGCACGCCACACGGGCCCTCAAGAAGGAGGTATGGCCTGGGGTGCCATTTCCCTTGATAGCCGGACCCCTTTGGTCGGCATTAGAGGTACACTTACTGCACTGCGGTACGTTGACGACATTCTGAGACCTGTTTTGCAACCGTTCCTTTCGCAGAACACCGGGCTCATTTTTCAGCAAGACGATGCCAGACCACATACGGCACGTGTTGCTATGAACTATCTTCAAGCTTATCAAACACTTCCTTGGTCAGCCAGATCACCAGATCTCTCTCCCATCGAGCATGTCTGGTATATGATTTGAACTCGACTGCATCCGGTAGGGAATGTTGATGACGTAGTCCGACAATTGGAGCAAATTTGGCAAGAAATACCGCAGGAGACCATCCGGGAGCTTTATCGGTCTATGCCACGCCGTGTTGCAGCTTGCATCCAGGCTAGAGGAGGGCCAACACCTTATTGAGCTCGTTACTGTAACTCTGAAATAAATCATTCAATTGTTCTGAAATTTTAATCATTTCCTATTCTGTACATAATTTTCCTATCCACCAATTTTTGTCTCATCGGACAACTCCTTCCTGGTGCGTCGATTTTTTTTGTTATAGAGTGTATTTGGCTATTCTGCGCCAAACACAAGAGATACGATACCAAAACAGTAGACATGCACACACATGAATGTTTTACTGATACAGAAAAGAAAAATGCACCCACGGAGGAAGGGGTCCTCGGATCTATCCCTTTGGTTTTGATCCTAGACTGTCTCCAATAGCCCGTTGCGTTGCTCCAGTGCGACGTTAAATCAAATATCTACCATCTTTGTGACACCAAGTCATTTTGAACCATGATGAAGCAACATCTGTGAGCTGGCACCCCCCTCTCCAAACTTCCACGCCAAACCAACGTGAGGACTTTCGGCCACGACCGACAGATTTAAGGTGCACCAGCTGCCTTTACACCATACGCTTACAAACATCCATGCCCGGATTCGAAACAGGAACCTTCCGATCTAGAGGCTAACACCTTAACCACTATACCGGTTGGTCGGCAGGAGAAATGGTAATAAAACCAAACGTTTTAAATCTTATGCGCATTGTTTTTCGTTTGAAGACTAACAATATCCACAAACCCACCTGTAGGAAGCCTCGATGAGCTATCTCGTCACTAGGAAAACGGACCAGTTTTCGTTGGGCGAGATTTCTAATTATTAGAAAAAAACTGACCAGATATTGTTCATCATTAACAAAATTGATCAGATCTCGAAGAACGAGTTAATCCACCGACATCACTTGGAGGGTATGTTATGGTGTATTTAATTAACGCCACACTGGAGCAACACAACAGGCTATTAGTGATAAACCCCCCGAAGGGAAAGAGCCGAGGACAACACCACGTAATTTTGAACCACAGTTGACAAGCAACAACCCGAACTGCCAACCCTCTCGCACATTCCACACAACGCGAGGACATTTGTAGTCACAACAGATTTAACGTCCACCAGCTCCTATCACATGACGGTCTTTGGTTGGGTTCGAATTCGCAGATCTATTATGAATGTATTGCTAATCCGTTACTCTTCCACCACTACCATGGCACAATTGATCTCTTAAAAGTACAGATGTACACTACCCTGCAATAATGGACCGCGGATTTGCATAAAATCCGACAACTTGTTTGGGGGTGTGTTTCGTGGTATGGCCTGGGGCCTTGGCACTGTGTTTCTGGTCAATTGAACGCCGACCTACATGAACATTTTGGACAATCAGGTTCTTCTTAGGCTCTGGCAATTTTATGGAATGGACGAATGTTACTTCCAGGGCAACGCTCCATGTCATATTGTAGCCTCTGTCAAGCAGTGGTATCAAGATATGGTTGTAAAATGGCTTCCATGGCCTGCTCAAGAGTCCCGACCTAAACCCCATAGAACATTGGTGGTACGCGTTTGAGCGACGTTTAGGAACCAGGGAACCGCATCCGAAACCTACAACTGAGCTGGCGACATTCTTGCGGCAGGAATGGACACAAACACCCATAGCTGTGTAACAAAAACATGTTGAAAGTATTCCCAGAAGGATTGCTAGTGTCATTCCAACACGTGGGGTGACCATCCCACTATTAAAGCATGTATAATTTCCCTTATACCATCACATCTTGCAGTCCGGTCCATTATTGTAGGGTAGAGTATATACTTCAATAATTTTCTAGATCTATACTTTATTTCTCTGGGTGTGGGGGGCAGTAACCTGGTTGGAAGAGTAACAGATTAGCACAACCGGAGGGTTGCTAGTTCGATTCCAACCAAAGTTCGTTGTGTAAAAAAGGGGGCGGGTGCATGTTAAATCTGTCATGGCCTAGAATGCCCTCACGTTGGCATGAAAGTTTGAAGAGTGGGGTGCTAGATCAGGTGTGACCACCTCACCCGATCGTGGCTCAAAATTACATGGTGTTGTCCTCGGGATAGATCCCAGACTGTCACCAAGCCCACTGTGTTGCTTCAGTACGACTTTAATTAAAAAATCCCAAATACCCCTCATCCCTCTATCGCCAATAGCCCGTTGTGTTGTTAAAGTTCTACCTAAACTACCTACATACCTTGTCTCTTGTATCCGTATATAAAATACCACATTCATAAATAAAACGCAGTGTAAAGAAGTTTTATTTGATTTCACAATATTATAAATTATCACAGACATCAGACTAGATAATTGCATGCAAAAAGCAGGTATAAAAAGACTAGTTCATGGACGTTTGAGATTGAGGTGTGTTCTGAAAGAGCCTGAGACAGGCTCTTGCATTCCTTTCAGGGCATGGAATGATGTGGCGTGCTCGATCTTCAAGTGAATCATTCATCGGGCATGGGGCAGATTTGCTACAAAGTAAAAACAAATTAAATTACCTTTAAACTCAGATTTAAAAACATTAAATTTGAATTTTCAATGTGCAAAATGAGGATGATGCAATTTAAAGACATGCAAGTATGTTGTTCTTATAAAAAAATATACAGATAACCCAAGCTGTATATGCTACTGTTTACTACTGTATTATATTGTCAGCAACGCTAACATGAGCAGAAAAATCACCTGGATCTGTAGTCAATTGTTAGTTTTTAACTACTAGATAGTTTATTTAGTACAAGTAATAATACAAGTATCTGTCAAGGAATGTAGCTCTGAGATAAAGAAAGAGAAAATTCTACTAACTAGTATTTCTCTAGAAGAAATTTAACCTTTATGCAAAGAAAAAGTATTGAGTTGGATTCATTAATCTAAATCCACATTCTGGTACTGGAAACCTAAACTAACACATATCGCGAACACTTTGACTTGGTGCATTTCATTTCTAAGCTGATGAAATATAAAAGGCAACTTAGATAAAAAAATGCGAAGAAACCAAATTGAATACATTTTAAAATGCACATGGTAACTTGCATTTAAACTAAGAAAATCCAGAAATATATTTAAAGAATACTTAAGTTTTCAAATGCAAATATTACTAAAATATTCAGAAAACTTCAGGCTAAAGTGAGAAATATGTACAATAATGAAAAACATTAAAAACAAAATATTCAATAATATCAAAAACATTTCTAATTGTTTGAATTAGTGCACAATTTTTGAAAGCTTAAGATTATTTCAGTTGTGCCTTCGATTGTGTATTGAGCCTGAGGATATTTGTCAGTGCCTGCTGCATTGGAAATAAAAAATATGAATACTCACACCAGGTCCAACTCATGTATCGACCAAGTTTGTAATAAACAATTGCAAAATTTTCACAGTACCTGCATGTCAAAGATCCTTTTGCACCGTATCAAATCGATCGCTCTTCGTTCCAAGGCTTCGAGATATTGCAAGACATTATCGTCAGTGATCCCTTCATCCACGGTGAAAGAAATCTGCTGAGAAGAGACTTGATCCAGAAAGGAGTAAATTCTTTCCAAAACTTCTTTCACTGATTCCAACTCAGAAGCCTTTTCGTCGCTTCTATTTTCTAGTAAATGAGCTTCCGTTCGTAGCTTATCTGTGATATCCTGTAACGTTAACAGATTTTTGATACATCAATTTCTAACTAATGTTGCACATTAATAATTTTTATTGATTAATAATATATAATGTTGTAGTCTGAGTATCTTTGTTTTAACAATTGAATTTTTAAATTTTACATTGAATGTTCTACATGGAATATTTCAGATGGAATGTTCTACATGGAATATTTCAGATGGAATGTTCTACATGGAATATTTCAGATGGAATGTTCTACATGGAATACTCTAGATTAAATATTCCAGATAGGTTAATGTAGGTGAAATATGTACAGGGGAGTCATATTTTCTGCATTCAGAGGAATAAAGTATTTATTATTCCATTGAAATTGCAGTTGAAGAATATACAAGAAATTATAACATAGATTAATGTTTATTAATACTAACGTTACATATTAATACCTTTAATTGATTAATAAAATATAGTGTTGCAAACCGAGCATCTTTCTTTTAATAATTACCTTCTTTAATTTTACATTAAATGTTCTACATGGAATATTCTAGATGGGCAATACAGGCAAATTATGTATAGGGGTCCCAAGATGGTTAATATTATTATCAATGTGATTGACTGTTTCTGATTGATATAGGTGTTTTCATATAGCTTCAATCAACCCATCAAACTCATTCGATCAGTGTTTTTTGAAGGGGTGTAATGTGTTTCATTTTGAGTTTCAAAATGGTTTCAAATTCAGATTTGGGCGTTCTTGCCTTGACTGACTGTCTGTATTGTTTTAACACATCAGCCATTTTTTACAAAAAATTACTTCTTTTGTTTTTCTTTAAATATTAATTTCACTTAACTTTCCACAGCTCATGATAATCACAATTAAAAGCCTCACAAACTCTCGTTCCCCGACAGAAATCTTGAGCAAAACTCTCGAACGATTGACAATAGCATATTAGCATGATCAATCAGCTCCGTCAATGTACTTCAATCAAAATTTCTATCAATGTCCGTCCATTGATGGACAATCACGTCCAACACCTCCTATATGATCAATTGGTTGCTTCAATGAGCATCATTGACAATATTATTAACCATCTAGGAACCCCTTAACAATATTTTTCTGCATTCAGAACAATAAAGTGTTTATCATTCCATTAAAATTGCAGTTCAATAAATGATAACATAGATGTTAAATAAAACTTGAATACCTAAACAATTAATGACCTCTCTAAACAGATGTACAGTTTATGACAAAAAACTACCCAACAACCTGTCAACAATGAAGTAAGAATTTTCGAATTTTTACTTTTTTAAGGATGCAGTACTTCTACACACACACATTTACTGGGTAATAAAACATTCAATAGACACATTTCAGAGAAAGGTTTTTCAAATTTCATTTACATATTACACGAATTACAAAATCGCAAGGATGGTAAATGTAATCTCTACAAGACCTAGCAATTTACTAGAATGTAACTGTCAATTCGTGAAAATTTGGATGATGTAAGATCGATAGAATATAATCAAAAACATACTGTAACAACATAACTAAATTTAGGTGACCAAAAGTTCAATTTTTGGGAAAATATCTAAAATTGCACTTAGTGTTTTTCATTAAAGAGGAATTTTAATTTTTTTCAATGAAATTTTTTTTTTTCATGTAGTTGTATTCTTTGGATTTTAAGAGCATGTATACCAAATTTCAAGTAGAAATTTGCAAAATTGGCCCAGCAGATGGAGTGCAGATGTAGAATTGGGAGTAGGAACAATTAAGAATGATGTACATTACACTAAGCCGATATACAACAATTTGTCATCAAAAGATAATCGCACAGCATGGCAATGGTGTAACAGATTAGCAGGAAAATACAGTAAGTATTGAATAGCTATTAACTGTACTGTAGCTTTAAGCATGTTTCTATTAGAGCAGCTAGTTTACAAGTAGTTGACATGATGTCGTGAAATTATTGGATTGACTTGACAGCATGCCGAGCAAACCTCCTTTCGTCGATTGACGAGCCAGAAAATGCTGTTTTAATATACATTTTATAGCAAAAAAAAATATTGGTTCATTTTTTGAGTTAATCGATGGTTTAGGATTAGGCAAGCCATCATTTCCCTCAAGTACTTTCTCGTTCAAACAATAGCTGCATGTGTATGAAGGAAATGTCGTTCAATACTTTCTTTAAGAGCACTTGGAGTTGAGAAAAATATTGACAACCAGTAACCAGTTTCATGCAGTGTCATGGTCAAAGAGAGTATTCATGTGTGATGCATGAAACTGATTAAATTACATTTAAATACAAGAAAAGAAAACAATGAGATAAAATTTGGAATTAGTTTCAAGAATAAATAATCGTGAAAATAGTAATTTATGCAAAAAATACATTTCATTCTCCCTTAAGAGATTTAGTGTGGGTTATACTTTTTCTCGGCAAAATACATTATTTGAAACCCCAGTTTTGGCAAGCGTTTAGTTTCGTAGCATTTGTACTTTGGCTTATAAACTAATCCACAATCAAGTTAGGAAATACAGCAAAATCTGTACTTCAATATTCCAGTCAACCATCCATGAGTCATGCCACCTCATCAACCTGTTACCGTACAAAGTCCAAAATCCAGAAGTTTTGCTAACCAGCGTTTCTTCGTTTTTCACACTTCTTTACATCTTCCCGGCAATTTTTAAAGAACAAGGAGTTAAACCTGAACCGAATCGATGAAACAACGCAAAATAACGGACATGTTCAGAGTAAATACCACTGAAAAATTTGAAGATCTGCAAGTAAAATTTGTTGCATTGCATTAAAAAGGTTTTTTTCCCTTTTATAAAAATTATCCCTATTTATTTATCTGCTATTTTAGTATTGCAAACACAAAATTCGCACAACGGGAGGTTTAGATTAAGGTTTTTTGACAAAAAATGCACATAATCCGATATGGCCGAAGTCCGGAGGATTTCGGATTTTGGACTTTGTACTGTATTTTTTAAAACAGATGTCAGGCAGGACAACCCTGGTTTGAATTTTCTTTTAACCAGACAAGGTGATTGAATGAATTGCTGGGATAACGCCACCTGTGTTACAGCCCAAGTCACAACAAAATGTACCGTGACACACCGTTTTGTTTGTGTATTTCACAAACAAAACACTCACCTCAATGTCATGTTTAACAGCAAGATCTTTTCTATTCTGCTCTTTGTACTGCTCAGTCACTTCTTCCAGCTCCTTCCTCTGAGCTCGGACTTCTTCGTGGAGTTTCTCGATTTCGAGGCTCATTTCGTTGACTTTCTCGAACAGCTTCAAGTTGGACTCCTCCTGCTGCACATAGGCCTTGCAGATGCGATTGACGTCTTTGCAGTTGGATGCCAACTGAATTCGCGCCATGATCCCGTGGTAGGTTTGCAACCGCTGTTCCATGATCTGCTCATTTTTAGACGACTCGTCGGAATCACTGTGGTACAGAAAAGGAAAATACTCAAAGCAAACAGAAGAAGAATTTTTTTTGTATTTGATTTCCTAGGTAACATTACATCTATTTATATTTCACTAATAGCACAAAAATTGACATTATTTGTGCATTGGAGAAATGTTGATTTTGCACATGTCTATGTACCTTGTTTGAAAAAGAATATGATAAAAAGAAGTATGACTCCAAGCAATAAGGTTTTGTCATTAATCAAAATTTATGAATATGTAAGTAAAGTTTAAAATGAGTCACTCACTAATATACAGGTAAGATTTAAAAAAATAGTTATTAGATTAAAATTATTTAGACGATTCCATCCAATAAAAAGAAAAACACTCTAGTAATATTTCTGTATGTTTCTCATTAATTACGTAAACAATTGTTGAGAATATGTTACAAAGTCGCTTATTTTTTATACATCAATACATGCTAAAAATACTATCTTTATAAAATCTTAACCATCTTGTTAATTTGAATTAATTGGTATATGTAGAGCATAAGAATAAACTCAAACGAGTTTTATAAATTGAATTTCATTTATGTACTAATGACAACATTTGCTCTACAAATACATAATAAACACATTCACATTATAACCATTTGTCAAAAACAAAGCATGAACACTTCCATAACAAATTCACATTTTATTTAAATAAGAATTGTTTATGTACTTTTTGAGTTTTATTGGCTGACTAAGCACAATGATTCATTTTGCTTATTATACCAAATAAGGTATATAAACTAACTTTATACAAAACTTCATAGTTATGTAAACATAGAAAAATTTCAGTATCATATATTCAGTATCAAAATATCATCGACTTGTAAGAGACAAAAACATTGTTTTAAGGAACTTTGAAAAATAATTCCAACTCTTTCCATTGCTAAGAATGTTTCTCAAACTGAAATCTAACCTCCATGCAAAATATATATGAAAGGGTATGTTTAAGATTTTAATAAGACAACCAACCGGTCTAGTGGTTAAGGTGTTGACCTCTAGATCGGAAGGTTCCTGGTTCGAATCCGGGGTCAGGGCATGGATGTAAATAGTGCACTATTAAACGAACTCTCCATGTCCCACTTAACAGAACTCTCTATGCATGTGCACCTAAGCTGCTAGACATATAAAAAAGAGCGAGATAATAATTCAAGTAAAGGAAATCGGAAGGAATTTTGAAGGTGAAGCAAGTGGTATTGGTGTGTGGCAATTGGTACTGATCCAGACAGCAAAAATGATGTTTTGTACACATAAAGAATGTTAAAAAATGTTAGAACAGTACCCAGACACCATTGTGAACGATAAAAGAAAAGCTAGGTAACCATTTCAGCACAAAAAATTCATTCTCAGAATTTAAAAAAGAACAAGTCACAAAGACAGTGTAGAATATAAAGAGAATTAAACGTTCAGACATACTGATGCTGGACTGAACATCCATGCATGAGACAGTCCATTAAAGATATGCAGCGAGGCCTAGCACAGTGCGAACATGAAATAAATCCTTCCAAAATCAAGTTATTTATTATAAGGGCAGTTACACAGTAGGTAGTTAATTAACTACGCACTGGAGCATCATAATGGGTTATTGCTGACCGTAAAGATTCCACTCGAAGAGAAAGATCTTTTGACATGACCGTGCCATTTTGAACCATGGTCAGATGACATGGTCAAAACCCGAGATGGCCGGAAACTCTCCAAACTTCCACATCATACCAACCTGAGAGCATTTGAGGCCATGACAGATTTAAAGTGCACCAGCCCACTTATGCACAATAGTCTTTGATTGGACCCAGTTTGTTACTTGCAACTCTCTGGTTGCTGATAAGCTACTCTTCCAACCAGGCTACATCGGCCTCACTTAATTTTAAGGGTCATGGTTAAGAGTCCTGAATGGAGAAAGTTAGTGTGGTGTGAGCATTCAATTCCAGCAGTAGGGTGTTATGTACAATTGCATTATTTTTAAGGTCTAATATGTCTGAGTATATGTATTGAACAACTAACGTTAGGTATTAGCATGAGACCAGAATATATACATTCTGGTCTAGAAAAGCAATAAACATAAAATCTTGAGACGTTTGATAGCGTGTTTCACTCGTAAGTCGTCAGTACATGGTTCTTTTTTAGTCTTGGAAAGACAAAATCCTTTGGTTACCAAGGCATAGAGCTATTGCCGCTCTGCTAACAGTCACGACTGCCCATTGCAACATTTACATCCAATTAATATACTTTCTTCTGTAGGTTTTCTAATTTTTAGACCTGCTCCCAGGATACCAAGCAATCTTTTTCAGCTACCATCGCACTACTTAAAGACTCTTTTTCCTCTTTCACAACATTTTTAACCCTCTACAAATTGCACTCAGGTCCACATTAGGGATGTGACATCGATGTTGATGTTTTCAAAACATCGATGTATTGGGGTCGATGTTTTTGTAACATCGATGTTTATACTTGTCGATGTTTTTACGTTGTCGATGTTTTTATGTTGTCGATGTTTTATTTTTAAATGAAAAAAGTACTATTATAAAAAATTTTAAAATAACCAAGTAGCATAATTTTCATAGTCAGCAAATTGAACATACTTTTAGACTGAAGTAACAAAAGGTGAAGGGTCTGAAAAGTAGGGATACGACATTTTATAAAAAAACATCGATGTATTGGAGCTGATGTCACATCACTAGTTGCTAAACCAGTTATAAGAAATGGGGTAAAACTTTTAAATGCACTGAATTTTCAAAACATGGAAAGTATGAGGGCGATGCATCATCAACATCGATGTTTCAAATTTGAACATCGATGTTTTGCTGTCGATGTAACATCACTAGGTGCTAAACCAGTTTTAGAAATGGGGGAAAAAGTTTGATTTCACTGAATTTTAAAAACATCGATAGTTTTGGGGCGATGCATTATCAACATCGATGTTTTAATTTTGAACATCGATGTTTTTGGAACGATGTTTTACCAAATCGATGTTTTAATTTTGAACATCGATGTTTTTGGAACGATGTTTTATCAACATCGATGTTTTAAATTTGAATATCGATGTTTTGCTGTCGATGTTGCATCCCTAGTCCACATCATAAGGTGTGTACTGACTTCATGTACCCGGGAGCAGAAAGTGCTTAAAACTGCGTCATACGGCGCAGAACAAATTTTCCTTCATTTTATCAAAATTTTGGCCATATTTTTAAATTGTAAGTTACAATATTCTGCAGTGCAAAGCGTGCTCCATACCACACCTTTTTTTCCCTCTCTAGCTATGGAACAACTTCCATACACTGCCCCAAATTACCACAAACGCTTTATAAATAACACATCTTCTATGTCAATGACACAATACTTAACTTCAGAAGTTATCGACAGAATTGCAAATTCTGAAAGTATGCCTCGGTTTTAAATAAAGTAAGTTGAATTAATTTTCATGCTTTATTATAAATATGTAATACATATTTAGGCCGATAATTTTGTTTTACGTCTGTTTTTGATTTGATTGCAGTTTTCAAAATTCGTGCAAAATGTCTGCAGAACAATTGCAATTGCTTGGAGTTGTGTAGCAAAACACAGAATATAATTCTGCACCTGGGTTTGTGGACCTGGTTCTGTTCCCGGGATACCCAAGACATCTTTTCTGCTTTCAGCCCATTACTATGTTCCCTAATCACTCGTTTTTTCTTCAACAACATTTTTTACTTGATATTATCTTGTGTTTGGTGCAGCTTGGCCAGATACGGCTCTTACAATGCAAAACCTTAAAATAGCCAACCAACCCACTACAAATCTATAACAGAGTTCAGAATAAAATAAACCATGATGTACAGACAAAGATAAAAGTCAACCAGATATGCACTTGTGATAAAATTAGACAAAAAAGAGATAGAAGCTGTGGTGAAGCTACCCTCCCCACATGTCCATTAGACCTTAAATATAGCACATTTAAGCAAGCCTCCAATGAGGGTGGGTCCATTTCAAAATGCGGGAGAGAGGGTATGACGAGGTTCTGACTTTGCACGCGATTTCAGGTGAGTCTTTCAGCACAAATCTTTACTTTACTCACATGTGATTATTCTTGAGTAAAAATAGGAATTCCCCATTAAACACCCCTTAAGATTTTGAACAAAATTATAAATGTATTATTTAATATATATATTTGATACATTGTCTTTTTTTGTACTGATCATTCGTAAGCCACTATATTACCACCTCTCAATCTTCTATAAACAATACAGCAGATACCCATCTTACATATAAAAGAGATAGAAGCCAAACTGCATACAAACCTGGATCCACATCTGTCCTTCATTTTGAACTGCAGAAATTCCTTAAGTTGCTTATCCTGTTCCACCAAGATCTGCAGCTCTTTGATTTTTTCGCCCAACTTTTTCTGATCTGCCTGAGTTCTTTCTTTTATCAAATTCAGCTTGTACTTCACGGATTCACTAAGAAACAAAAAAAGAAGGCGAATTTCATGATTATTATTTATTCAAAATGACAATGCATATTATCTTGACATTCCAAATTAACTATAGATTGACATTTCAAGTATCAAAGAAAATTAATGTCAGAAAACTAGACATTTTAATGTAATTAGACACAAATAACATAAATCATTAGGCAATTATCATCAATGAAGGTCTGGGATGAACCTTAGAGGAAAAGAAACCAAAGACAACACCTCGGCCTGGATACATAATTAAATGCAATTTTCTAAAACGTGATAATTTAAACAAAGATTCCATTTACCCTGTATAAGACACTTTAGAATATTTACAACCAAATAAAATGATTCTTTTTGTTAACTTTAGGCTCTGAGAGCATTATTCCACATTGCATGCAAAAAAATCTCTCTCAAAACAATTCCCAGAAAATCTCTACCTCATGGTTGTCAACCAATTTTAATCATCCTGTGAAGACTTTTACACTAATTTTTCACACCTGTTGGAATGCCGAATATATTCTGACTAATTATTATTTTGCGTCATCTGCTGTTACAATGACTTGAGTAGAAGAGGAGGTGTTCGTCCAGAATATATCTCATTGGATCTCATCTTTTACTGTCGGATTATTTTTGAACAGTTGACGAACGACTGTTGCATAGATGATAGAGAGAGACAGAGGTATAAGGTGACACTGGTCATGATGCTGAACTTTCAGAACAAATACTGATATGTATGTGTACTGTAATTGATGCTATGATGTAAATATTGTACATATTCTTACATTCTTCAAATAATATGAACTTAAAATCTTAGCTGTTAGTTGTCTTTTCCTTGTGTACGATTCATACTGTTTTCATGCAACCGTTTGGGGCGACGACACTACAATCACAACAGTTGGTGAACTAGCTTCAGCATTTTTTCTTTGTCCATTTTTTAAAATTGAAATTTGAATGTTTACTTAAAAATATGTAATTAAGATTCCTATCTTTTAAATTTTTATTTCAATCACAATGGTTTTGAATTGTGCATCATCATTTTGATTACACATTTAACTATCTCCAATACTAAATTATGATTATTATAGTCTGTAATGCATTCAGTGTTCATAATTTCTACTTAATCGTTTTAAGACTTCATTGACTAGAGTTCGACAATCTGTTGACATTCCATCTGAAAAGATGCATCACCACAACTGAAGAGTAATTAATTACACCACAGGAAAAACAAAGGAACTCAAAAAGATTGAAAAGCATACCCAAGAATGCTAACACTTTTGTAATAAATTGCATGGGCTAGTAATGTGGCAGCAATTGTGAAATAATAGCAGTTAATATTTTAGCAACATTTAAAAAAATTCTCCACTTGAACCCTATTTTAGTAGCAATTCCAGTTGCTCATATACAAATTGAATCGGAAAAATCGCGAAATGTGCTGATTAAACCATTGAAAATCTTGCAAAGAAATATAAATTTTTTAGCAATATTTAAAAAAATACTAAAAGAAAATTCTCTACTTGAACCTTATTTTAGTAGCAATTCCAGTTGCTCACATACAAATTGAATCGGAAAAATCGCGAAATGTGCTGATTAAACCATTGAAAATCTTGCGAAGAAATATAAATTTTTTTAGCAATATTTAAAAAACCTAAAAGAAAATTCTCCACTTGAACCCTATTTTAGTAGCAATTCCAGTTGCTCATATACAAATTGATTCGGAAAAATTGCGAAATGCGCTGATTAAACCATTGAAAATCTCGCGAAGAAATATAAATTTTTTTAGCAATATTTAAAAAAATACTAAAAGAAAATTCTCCACTTGAACCCTATTTTAGTAGCAATTCCAGTTGCTCATATACAAATTGAATCGGCAAAATCGCGAAATGTGCTGACTAAGCCATTGAAGATCTCGTGAAGAAATATAAATTAAAAAACATATATATTTTCTTAATAAGGTTTCCATGACAATCTAGCAACAACAGAATCCAACTAGGTGTGCGTTCTTTGAAATATTTTTTCAGGAAAGAAAAATCTCCAAAACATTTTTTCCCCGTTCATTATTCATTAAAAAAGTACTAGATTTCCATTGCCTTAAATGAATTTTCAGTCACCAAAATTTCAAAATTAGTAGCATTTTAGATGATCTTGCTTAAATCGATACTCTAATTGCTAAAGTCGCCTGCAATGAGGAACATGCATCTGTAGGAATAGGTCTTCCCTGATCAAGTGTTTTCAAAATTTTGTACCAAGAACTGCTATTAGTTACAAGCAAAATGTATCCTACTTACCCAGTTTGATAGGAGACTGCTGCCGCATGGACAATGTCAGCCAATGTTTTCCTTCCTGTCGACAAAAGCTGTTTAATATTACTGTACTTTCTGCAAAATGAGCTCTGCGTGAGGAGTAGCGAACTGATGTCATCTCGAAGAGCCTTGTTACCAACCAGGAGTTGGTTGTACTTGGTCAAACTCTGCTCAAAGAAATTTTAAAAATTAGCTTATTACCTCTATCTTATAATATGATACACAAATCTGTAATAAAGGTTATTCATTGACTTAAAAATTGAAACAATGTGATTTTTAAATTATTGATGAGACACACGAGACAGAAACATACTGTCTGTCTACCAGGGTCTATCCGAGTGATCAGTTCTCTCGCCTGTTTTACCCTTGCCTGTCATTTTGCTTTTCTCTTTTTATCCTTTATTGTCGTCTTGTGTTTGACACAACTTGGCCAAATAGGGCCTATATAAATGCCATAAAATAGAAAACCAACTACCCAACAACTGTCTGTCTACCATGAGAACAGCTACAGACAAAAGTCTTCCTCTGTCTGTTACCATAGAAACGAACCTCTATATTCCATAGGGGATGTTTGAAGTAATGTATTCACATTTGTCATATTCTCAGACTTAATAACAATTTTAAAATATATCTGGAAAGAATTTTGCTTGTGTTGTCAAGAAGATATATTAGTACTAATATAGAACTAACAATATAAAATTAAATCCTGGAAGCCACCCCCTACTAAAAATGAACGAGTTCCGTTTCTGTAGTGACCACCACCACCCAGACGTGATGTTGGGAGCGGTTCTCTCGGTAATCAGACTTGTGACATAAATGTATACATAGGCCGAAATGTATCCATTTTTCACAAAACAATAATTTCAAATATCAGACAATTAGCATTACTCAATTAACCTTTAAAGCAGCAAAAGCACGGTGGATTTAGCATTACACAGGATGCATCACTGTAGATCTCGTTGTTGTGCAAATTGGATTAAGATAAATGAATAGAGTACTGGTGAAATTTGAACCTATGATAGATTGGTTGGTTTGGGGTTTTTATAGCGCGAGAGCCATATTTGGTCATGCTGCGCCAGACGCGAGGCACACAATATCAAGTAACAGATATACACACGCAGTGAAAGTTTAACTGACACAGAAGAAAGAAGTACACCACAGAAAAACGCATCGGACAGGAATTGAACCTGCACTGCCTATAATACAAAGGTTGCTAACCCAGTGGACATACCCACTGAGTGACGATGACCCAACCAATGAAATATGAAAGGGAAAAGGGGCATTGACCAGTCGAAAGCAGTATGTACAATGAACCGATATACCTTTGGATCTGTAGTCAGAACAACCAGCGATGAACAGACTCAAATGATCGGCCTCAAGGGGGAACACTAGCAATTGAAAGTAAACTATGCAATTTTGAATAGTATTACACCAAAGAATTAAGCAATGCTTTTTGCATACTTCCAAAACAAAGGTTTTTATTTGCTTTAGTCAATCACATTGTTTCAAATTAGCAAAAGTATGAGGAAAGATTTGATTTATCCTTTAATTATTCTACTCCCACTGTGGTATCTATTGGTTGAGCAGTTGAATTAATTTCTGCACTGGATCAACTCAACAGGCCATTAGGGATGGACCAGTATCAATCCGAAAAGGAACGGTGCAAGGACAACACCTCGTCATTTTGAATGATGGTCGGAACACGAGTTAACACTTGAGATCGTACTCCTCTCCTAATAAATAGTTTGACTGTTTTTTCAATCAAGTTCATCCTTGTGTTCAACTACAAAAAACTAAGGCTGCTTCCACACAGTGTTCCGGCCACTGAATCTCTAGAGACTGAACACCGGAATCTGGCATGGCCACTCAGTGTCCCTGACGTCAGAGGCTCCCACTTCCACTCTAGATCTTGATTTTTGCAACACTAAAGTTCTATTCAAAATGTCGGAGTGTGAGGAGTTGGTCGCTGCAATCTGCATTTTGATCTTTCACAATAAAGAGAGAAAAAAAAAAGGAAAAGGTTCACCCAATTTGTGCCAAAAGATTAGAAAGTGTTGGATTTTATACCTTGTTCAAGAAACTTATGGTGGATGATAAAACATTTATCAATTATTTTTAGCTGTCAAATTCCATTCAAGATACTATATCTTTTCTCTAAAACGAGATAAACAGTTCTTTTTGTGTTCGCAATGAATATCTTCGTCATTTGGGACCAAATTCATATTGCGAAAACATAAAAGATACAATTTAAAAATAATTTATTTAAAGAAAATCACACAAAAGTTGTCAATCTGGTATAAAATTTTCTGCAGATTTCAAATCCAGCGAAATTTTCACTCTATCGTTAACGATCGTGAAGATAAAAACTTGGACTGGGGAATAAAAAAAGGAGAATTGGCCGATCCACATGGCAGTGTATAGGGCGACTGGAGAGGACAGCCATGACATGCAGTAGCGCCAGACACTATGGCTCGGTGTGTATAAGCTCTGATTCAGCTCTTTGTTCTTCCAGTGTCTACACTGAGTGTCTCATGTGAAAGCAGCCTAAAGCTATCATATAATTATTTACAGAGTAGATTTCACTGCTTATCTGCCACAGTTTACTGCCATCTTAATTGGAGAAACATCAAATTTACTGTACAAAGTAACCTCTCCTAGACATGCTATGCTATTTTTCTATAGAAAGCTCTGCCGGCCTACAGCAAACATCAGCCTTTTGGGAGTTCCAATTTTCCCCTCTTTATTTGCTTTTAACTTGCCACTACACCTAGCAACCAACAAGCAACTGGAGAAGCAACTGGCACATGTACTTAATATGCATAATCACAGTAGATCTCTTTTCAACAGTGCACACTAAGCCATTCCAAGTGAGCGGTCAGATGATGAGGTCAATATCTGAGCTGGCACCCCACTCTCCAATCTTCCACAACATGCCAACATGATGAAATTTGAGGTCACAGCAGATTCAATGTGTGCCCATCTCCCACATACATGATGGTTTTTTTATTGAACCCAATACGATTGATAGAAGACCATGTTTTGATCTCGCAAACTTGTGATTGCTAATCTTTTACTCTTTCCACTGGGCTAATGTGGCACCCCTAATGGTTGAAAACATGGAGCAGAATGATTAACTTTAACTAACTCTTGATGACTGGTACAGAGAAAATACATAACTGCAACCACTAAGCAAGCCTGTTTCAGATACATACCAAAAAATATAAAGTAGCTTTACATAAACAATGGATTAAATGAGAGCAGAAAACTCATTTTTCTCCATATTAAGATACCAAATTGATGCATTAATATGAATGCAGTACCAATTTCCTACTTTTCTTCAACACTTTTGGAAGATTAAATTTAGTTATAAAATTTAAGACAAAGAATCACTTACACCACTCAAGCGATTTTCTAGAAATTTGATGTTCCTTTGATGCTTTAGAACTTGTCCTTTACAGCGTTGAGCTTTCACAACTTCCTTTTGCTTCTGTCGTAATTTCTTATCCAGTTCTGATATCTGCAAAGGGGACAGAATAAATTCTTATGCTTATAGTAAAATACAGTAGTTTTTTTCTTCGGTAAAAAAGCTTCAGAATTTCAAGCACAACTTTGCCCTAGTTACAGAGAAGTTATATTCTATTCATATGGCCTCTGCAATCATATCACTGTTCAGAAATTTGACAAGGCAATAGTTATTTTCTTATACACGCAAAGAGAATGAGACAGGGTGTTTTTACTTCTGTCCAGAGATCCCAATAGGAATATAAGGCTGCAGTAGCCCAGTTGGTAGGTAGGAATTTTAATTAACATCGTACTGGAGAAACACAATGGACTATTGTCAACGGTCTGCTATCCTTCCCAAAAGGAAAGATTCAAGGACAACATGAAATTTTGAACCACGGTTAGATGACGAGGTCACACCAGAGCTGGCACCTCACTCTCCAATCTTCCACAGTATGCCAACGTGATGAAATTTGAGGCCACAGCAGATTTAACATGCACCAGCGCTCTTTATACACGACTATCTTTTGTTGATTCCAACTCGCAACCCTCCGGTTACTAAACAGTTAATCTTCCAACCGGACTACCGAGTCCCAGTAGATTACAAACCACACAGTTGCAAGTTCGAAAATCGATGGAACAAAGATTGTTGCGTTTTTGGGGGGCCGATGCATGCTCAATCTGTTGTGGCCTCTAATGTCCTCATGTTGGCAAGGTGTGGAAATAGGGATAATGAGGTGGCAGCTTGGGTATTGACCTCGTCATCTGATCACTGTTCAAAATGATGAAGTACTCTCCTTGGATCTTTCCTTTCAGGGTAGATCTCTGACCATCCCCATTAGCCAGTTGTGTTGCTTCAGTGCAATGTGAATTCAAGTACCTATTAACAGGTGCCAGTAAGAAAACCCAGCGTTTTACTAGATCTTATCTGTTGCAAATAATTGACTGCAATCAAAGATTAATGTTGCAAGTAATAATTTATTAATAAAATTAATGCAGGATTAATTGATAAACTTATTTTGATTATTCATATATAATTGTACTTCATCTTCATTTGAAATATGTTTAAAGATTTTGCTTTGGATCAAATGAGGGTGGTATCAGCCCCAGACCACAAAAAGCTTAGTTTTTCCTCTGTGACCACAATGATATAAGTAACAATTAGTCATACATGAAAGCAAGAATAAATTACCAAAGAATTCAACCATTGAAGATATCTTTTAGAATACAAAAAAAAATGCTTTTGGAAATGATTAAAAAGTTTTGGAAGATGGCATATTAAAGAGAAAGCATTCTTTCACAAGATAGCTCTGTAAATGAAATAAACATAAGGAGAATCAAAAGTTTACATCTATCTTGTACTTTTCGAGATCGTCAGCTTGTTTTTTCAGGTGTTCTTCCAATTTTATCATCTCAGCCAGTGACTTCATGAAGTTCTCGAGGTTTTGATTAGCTTTGTTGGCAAAACTGTCCGATTCTTGAAGTCTCAGTTGGAGCGTGAATTCCGACTTTTGCTTCTTCAACTCAGAGATTGTTTCCCTGGGAAAATAAAGATGAAACAGTTTTAAAACTAATAATTTAATCACTATACCTAACATATTACAGAAATATTTCAAAACTACTTTGCGAAAATAGGTTTGAATGAACTGTTGATAAATGAAAATTTATAAATTCAACTGTAAATAATGTTTGTTTAACATTTTGGTAAAATCCTAGTTAACAGTACTGCTATGGCATGATTGCAACTTTTGTTGTCAAGCCAATACCAAATGGTATAGGTTCTGGCAAGTTTACATTTGAGTCACATGGATTTGAATAAACCTATTCATTAAATTAGGAGGAAGGTTAAAATGTTCTTCCCACAGTTGGATCATTCAAATAGATTTTGGTTCCAAGTTTAATTTGTTGACTGCATACATTTACCTAACGTAAGTGGCACAGAAATTGAAGTGATTTTTATATCCTGCTTAAGGGCAACAGATGTAAACAATTAAAATTGACTGTTTTGCGGTTTGATTGCCAATTATACCATGCAGTTTGAAAATGCTTGATTTGAGTTATGATGGGTGGAAGGGACATATATAGCCATGCTGTGACAAACAAAGGATAGACAATATGTAGTAATGGATAGTAATGAACATACCCACACAAGGAAAGTTTAATTGACACAGGAGACAGAAATACAACCAGAGGAATCGAATCTGTGTCGCCTACAACTTGCAGGTTGAAAGTTACACTTCTGGGCCTCTGTTGAATGGCAATTTGTATACAAGATGCTCTAAAACTGTAGAAATTAATTTTACATTGAATAAAAAAATGTATGTTCTATACATTGCTACTCCTGATGTTTTGGAGAGTACGTTAATTAGCCATGGAAAATTTTTCGAAGTGGTGAAAGTAAAATGTATCAGTCACACCTTCTCTCTTTAAAGCTAATACGACTAACTTAACCTAATACAAGAGGTATTTCGTATCAAGTTAAATATAGATGGCAGAAATGTTTTTGCAGTAATATGCGTTTTATGCAAGTATTCTGAACATCGTGACTGGTGAAGCTACCCTCACCACATGTCCATTCGACCTAAATATAGCACATTGATGCAAGCCCCTCACTAGCTTGCCTTTTGAGATGACCTCCCATCCTATTTGAAGCCGGTGGGTTGACATTCAGTTACCCCTTCCTCCAATGAGGGTTCCCCTTTTCTCACCCAGAGGAGTGCGGGGGCTGCATGCACAGGGTCCACTTGAGAACGAGAGATGCATAGGGTGTGACTGATTCCTGACAGTGCACACAATTTCATGTGAATCATTCAATATAAACCATACTTTACTCATAACATGTGATTATCTCAAATATTATAAAAGGAATTGTTTGTCTGTCTGTTTGTTTCTTGTGATCAAAGTCCTGACGAATCTATGGCACTTACAGTAATGGGATTTGGCACACAGGTAGTCCGAATTTTTTAAATTCAGTCTAGAACATTTTAAAAGGAATTTAATAGTTTTTGTCTCTTTTGGAACTCAGTTTTGTCCCGCTCCGGCATTGGAAGAAACAACGGAATTCTTCTATTTTCCCCTCTAATGTCACGTCACTATTGACGTCAGCCTTTAAAACCATGCCAATTTTTCCTTTTTGCTCTTCGCAATTAAATGGAAATGCGTAGTCTCCGCTCAAACGATTCCACAGCGAGATTTTGACTGAATTGTTTTGATTTTGCACAGAGGACTAATAGTATTCCTGCCAGACGATATAAACAAATAATCTTATAACTGGAATAACTCAGTTCTTTTTTCTATCTCCTATACCGTTAGAGTAAAAATTTCAACGGATTTGAAATCTGTGGAAAATTTCACTTTAGATCGATACTTAAAAATATGATTTTCTTTAAATAAATAATTTTTAAATGGAATACATCTTTTATATTTTTGCAAGAGAGATTGTGACGTCACAGTGAACTTTCTCTATCCAAAAATAAACAGATTGTATCTTCTGCCCTTTGCGTTAAAAAAAAGAAACTGATTACATTTCCTGCCCTATTCTATTGAGGGAATGAGAGCAAAAATTAAAAAACATTTTGACTGGGATTGTAAAGTTCGTTTTTGTAAAATCAGAATCGTTAAAGATAGATTAAAAATTTCAATGGATTTGAAATCTGAGGAAAATTTTACACCAGAATTATATCTTGCATCTCGATGTTGCCCAGGGTGTTGATTTGCAAACAACACCATGGGCAACGCCGGGCTAGCCATTTACCATATAGTAGTTTTAGCTATGCACTTAACACTCCTGGTGGTTGTATCGAATCTTTCTATAAAAATAGAAATCCCCTTTAAACCCCCTTAAGATTTTGAACTAAAATATAAATGTATTTGTTATATATTGTATAATATATATAGATTAAACCCAACACCTTTGTACTGTTCTTTCGTAAGCCACTATATTATCTCGCATCTTAATTTTCTGATATCACTACAGTAGATACCCATCTTGCAATGGCAGCTGTCTTGTTTTTAGAATAAGATTTCTGACTTTGGCAATAGAAATTACATTGTAGTAGAAATTTTGTAGGCTGGTTTTGGCGGCAAGCCTTTTTACTGTACCCCCTACTTTATCACAAACTCCCTTCTCATTTTCAAATTTGGTGTTAACACACATACTGTCATTGTTCAAGCTTTTCAGAAAAGACAATAATCCAGAAAGTTAATCCTGTCTGAGAAATTATTTGCCGAATCATTAGTTAGTTATTTGAAAAAGCTGTACTATTTTCCTGATGGTTCAGCTGTGCAGTACAAAAATTGTAAGAATTTTCTGAACCTTTGCAGGGTGGCTACAAAAATTGAAGTAAAAAGTTCCCTGAGTTTTCCCTGATTTCCAGAGTATTTTTCATGAAATTCCCTGAGTTTCTCCATCCATTCGCAGAACAATTCTTCGTTAATTATGATAAACTTGACACTTGATGAACTAAAAAACTATAGACTGATAAATAGCTGTAACGGATTTCAAATCTGCGGAAAATTTCACAATAGATCGATACCTAAAAATATGACTTTCTTTAAATAAATAATTTTTAAATTGTAACTTTAATATTTTTTCCAATACCAATTTTGCCGCCGAGAAGAATGACCTTCGTTTGATTCGAGATTCATTCATTTTGAAAAGTAACGGATTCGGGTGAAGCAAAAGAAATATTTATAGATATGACTGGCGTTCTTCAGTGCTTTTCTCTAAATCAGCGATTGTTTAAAATAAAATGAAAATATCAACGGATTTCAAAGCTGCGGAAAATTTTACACCAGATAGATACCTTATACGTTTGATTTTCTTTTAATAAATAATTTTTCAATTAAATATTTATATATTCATAGGAGATTGTGACGTCATTACGAGTGGATCTCTTCGTAAACGATTTTGGCCGCTTTTGACAATGACGAATCCATTACGAAAAGAACTGTAATGGGCAATGCAAACGTTTCAACAACAAAAAAACTTCAGTATTCGAAAATTTTCTAAACAAATAATAACTTCTAACACATATGTATTAAAAAACATGCATGATCTAAATGAGTACTTTTCCGTTAGCCGAGCGTAATTTTGGACCAAAATCAAAATCGCCAATCTAGGTATTTTAGAGAAAAAAAATGATTTTTTTTAAATGTTGATTAAATTGGAACTGGATGTTTAACTTTTGCAGGTTTTTCCGTCTGTTAGTATTTTTTAAAGCCGCAAGGCACTACGTTCCTATTATTGACATCAGGGAACGTGGCACAGCTGTAGACTTCGGTTACAGGATTTCCGGCCGTTACAGGTTTAATAAAACAGTATACAATGTATACAACTCTTTTATCTGGATGTTTACGTAAAAAATACACTTCTCCTTTTCGGAATGAAAACAAATTGCAGACATTTTGATTTTGGTTCAAAGTGGTGCCCGCATGGCTAACGGAAAAGTACCAAATGGGCGCCATTTGCAAAACGAAATTCCAACTTTTTCCCTGAGTTTTCCAGAAAATGATTCTTCTCTGAGAAATCCCTGATTTCCCAGTTCTGTCGCCACCCTGCTTTGCTATCACAAAGAGGACTTTGATGGACTTGAGGCTGAGTGGCACTTTTATGCCACATCACATGGGAAGGGAATTTCTGATGGAGTAGGGGGTATGGTAAAATGGCTTGCTGCCAAAGCCAGACTACGAAATCCATCAGAAAACCAAATTCTAACACCTTTTCAGCTTTTTCAGTAAGGTGTGAAAAATTTGCCATTCATCACATTTTTTTATGTAACCAATAATGAGTATATAAATAAAAAAAAGATTCTAAAAATATGTTTTTAAAAAGCTGTGGCAGTCTCAGGGACCTACAAATTGCATGCCTTCATTCCTCTTGATCTAAATAGGGTCAAAACCAAAATCTACTAATTTTCTGATGACTCAGAAACACATAGGGCACAAATCAGCCCTGGTGATGATGACATTCCATTTGAATAAATTGTGGGTTTTGTCGTTTGAGTTTAGGATTAAAGAGTGATGGTTGGCGCATGTTGACTCAAAAGATGATGTTGAAAACGAAATTTGTGCGTCCTTTCTTCACCCAAAAAGACCATCATTCACATATCCTAGAACAGCAGATACCTTAGCACTGCCAATGAACTATATTTTGTGCACATTACATCTAACCACAACAACAGATTGAACCAACCAAGTTCCAGCAGATGAGATGGCCAAGGCAGCACAAGTTTTGGCAAAGAACAGACTCACCTTTACTAATTTCAAGTGCTAAAAGAAGAAAACTGTTCCTTGAGTGTAAAGTAAGTTGAATTTGCTGTTTAAATAAAATAGGGTAAATGAAATTTAAATAAAATAGAGTGTTGGTTAAGAGATTAATTTTTATCTAGGGTAACAAGTAACGAATAAACAGAATTTTCACACGTCTCGATTCAGATAAAAAATTATTTTAATATGACACCATTGGTATACCATCACGAAAGTTTGTACACACCTTACTATTGAGTTTTAGTATAAAATATATTTTTTTTCAGCAAAATTAAAAAATTCCAATTTTTGTTTTTTTATATAAAAAGCTTTTTTTAGTTTAAAAAAATATAAAAACTGATGTGGAACACTCAAACTATATGTCAAATTAAAGCCCTTGTAAATCTAAAGAGAATGGTACAAATTTGAGTTTTCTATGACAAACAGTTTTGGAGTTACATGTTTTTAAATATATCAAAACATTCCTAAAAACTGGTGTTTTTGAATCTTTCACAAACTTATAACTCAAAAACAAAAGGTCCAAAAAATTTAAAACTTAGTATTTTTGGTCATATTGACGAGTAGAATACAATCACTAAATATGATACATTTTGAAAACTTCAAGGTTTAAAATAATTTTTTTATTGGTTGATTTGATATGGAATGACCCACTATGAAACACAATGAGCTGTTGGCGATAGTAAAGGATCCATTCTGAAGGGAAATATGCAAGGACATCTCTTAACTTTGAACCACAATCAATGATGAGAGCAATACCTGTGATGACACCGCTCTCAAAATTCCAAACCATACCAATGTGAGGACAATTGAGGTCCAGGCAGATTTAACATACTCCAACCCCTGTGTACCAGGGGTGACAAAAGTTAAAATTTAAAAAAGAGGAAAATATATGCAGCCTTATTTTGAACTACAAAAATAGCTGAATAAGAATAGTGCATTTGTGTACTAAACAGTGGTGCAGCCAGAAATTTTACCTCAGGGGGTAGGCAAATTAAGTCTGATAAAGACCAAAAAAGTCCACTAAAACAATAAAATGTGTCTTTGGAAGTAGGGAGGTTAACCCATAAAATATAGCTGTGGCACTAGTAGAATATGTGTTTATGATAAGCATGTATTTTTGACTATTATTTAGCTTTATAAGCTGAATAAAGTCCACAACAAACAATTAATTTGACTTTTGAGGGGGGGGGGATTGCTTTTACCCATAACCCCCTCATTGTGGCTTTACCACTGGTACAGAATATGTATTTATGACAAGCATGTATTTTTTATTATTCCATTTTTCTTTTGAGCCTTTTCAAACAGTCTTTATAGTTTAAATTAGGATATTCCCACTTTTCTTATTATTTTTTTTTACATTTATACTTTGGCTTTAATTCCATATTATTTGATTCAAAAGAAAAAAATTGTAGAAAAAGAGGAACTTGTCTAAAGAAAAAGAAAGCGGAAATCCGCCTAAACGGGGAAGACTTTCACCTCTGGTGTACACATGATTCTTTGGCTGTACCTAGTTTCAAACTTGCAATGGAAATAAAAAAAACATGGACAAATTTCAGCGTTTTATCAACAAAAAACAAAAAAACACTGGGCACAGTAAAATGCACACAAGAAAACACTGGGCACAGTAAAATGCACACAAGAAAACACTTATTTTTACAAAGGTATTGGAAAAGGACTAATGACCAAATGGAATTTTAAGTCAAAAACTTGTATATTTATCAAAAAGAAAAAGGGCCTGTTATCACCATTGTTGACGTATATGCTGTTGCATCTTAGCATGAGTGGAGTTTCGAGTGAGTTCTTTCTTTTTCATTTCATAACAGAGGCGTCGATACTCATCTTTAACAACAAGAAGTTTCTCTTGATTTAATTCCAAATCACTCGGACCTGATCCTATATCCATGATTTCTAAAAAAAAAGGTCAGCTCAGTCAAACATTTTAAACAGAAAAATGTATTGTAGAATATTTGAGTTTAATGTAAATATATACCGACTCAAAAGCACCGAATATCTGAATTCTAACTATAAATTTTTTAGTAGATTGGTTGTTTTGCAAAAGACACGAGTAAAGGATTTAGTAACTAATCACGAACATGCATATTCTACCTTCGAGAGAATTATTGAAAATTTCAAATTAACATACATTAAACAAATTTTTGTGCCGAACGAAAGGCTATTTTTGATTGTGTTAGAAAGTTTGAAACTTTTTCAAAGGATGGGAATATATTCAAATTGCAGCGGGAAATCTGTCTTACTCTTCGATTATAAACACAGGACCGATTCAGAACTGACTCTTCAACGAACGCGTGAAAACGAAAATATCTTAGCAACAAAACAAACCGTAAAGTAAACATTAAACAAGAAAGAAGAAAGTTCCGTTTTGCACTTCTTACGGATACGGATAATTTACGGATACGAAATAAAAACTACTAATTTTCGTGACAATTTTTTTGTTGAGAAAAAAATTTATTAAACAAGAATGAAAATAAAAAAAATTGTAATTTTTCCAAAGATGAATTTTTTTTAGGTTTCACATTTTTAAAATCCCGCAAAATATCTCAACCGGTTCATATTGAAAAGTGAAGTGAAATCAGACGTTGTTTATATTTTGAAAATGGAAATAGTATCCTCTTGAATATGTTTCTTAGCTGATTATTTGTACATATAAGTATGAAGCATTGTAAATTTTTCTGCTTTGGAGAAATTTTTTTGAATTGATTACAGTTATGACATACAAACCTCTATTTCAGGTAAATAAACGAAATGAATCAATTTTTCTCTCGAGTTCTCACCAACATCCGCACGAGTAATTTTACACAAGTACGGAATATTCGTGAAACTCCATGGAAGAGGCATTACCTTCGTAGATTTGGATATGAAGATCCGTTCTTTAAACGACCAGGTTTGTTTTTTTACTAAACACTCCAGTTTTTGGGTACTGCTTTAATAAACTAAACCAGCGAGTACCAACAATCTTATTAAAGTTATAAAACGAATCATTGATTAGGTATTTTTTTTTGATTGAATTTTAATGAAAAGTACAATTTAAGCTGTTTTCTATGGGGTTTTAATAGCATTTTACGAAATGAGTTCTTGGAATAATTATTTCGATTTTACTTTAGTCTGAGGGGCCACAGTAGCCCAGTTGTAAGAACAATAGATTAGCAAACGTACGGTTGCACGTTCAATATTTGGTTGAACCAGACTGTCGGGTGCATGAGGGCTGGGCCATGTTAAATCTGTTGTGCTCCCTCATGTTGCTGTGGTGTGGAAGTTTGTTAGAGTGTGGTACCGACTCAGGTGTTCTCGACATCTGGCCATGGTTCAAAAAGATGTGGCATTGTCCTTGGATCTTTCCCTTTGGATTTTGATCATGGGGAATATTCGACAGAAAGGTCAACCAGATAACCAATTTTCAAAATTAGCATTTTTTAACAAACAGGGTTATTATTTTAAAAGCTAAAGCATTGCAGAATCCTAATTTTGTAATGGAATAAGGATACATTTATTTTTAAGTGAGATTTTAGCTGTTTAGTAAGGGTAATGATAGACATGTATTTGAAGGCCATTTCACCCACTGTAAATTGAGCCTAGGTTTTCATTTGGAAAAAAAAAAAAAAACTATTATTTCTTAAATTTTTTCAATATTTAATTATACAATACATAAACAGCACAAAGTTTCGTGCTGACATATTTATTTTCTGATACAGATTACAGGGTACATATTTATTTGAAAAAAAAATAGTTTGGATTATCGTTTGCACATTAGTTACTGTTATATTTTCGTATTATCGTCTGTACACTAATTAGTGTTGTATTTGCGTATTATTGTTTGCATACTAGTTTCTGTAATATTTTCATATAATTTCCTTTGATAAGAATGGCAACCATATGAGAAAGATCGCACAGCTTCTGATCTCCTCGTTCATTCCAAAAAAGAATGTCTGATAACGCAGCCGTGTAAATGTTTCTATGTGTGAAGTCAGATTAAATAAATTGTATACTTGTAGAGAACGATTGAATAATTTGATTCGAGAGGAGAGTCTCGTAACATAAATCGCTCTTACCATGAACAAGAATGTACATGTTTAATTTTGTCCTAGATTGAATGATGAATTAGACTCGTCTCATCTGTAACTTTTGCAAAGCAAGTGCATGACGAGTCTCAGTCATCAAATATACACAAGGGGTTAAATGAAATTTTTTATTGAAAGCAAGTTAAAATGATTCTTTCATATTACCTATTTGGATTAATTTTTTAAATAATTTATCTAAAAAAAAAAGTGGTGTCTGACGTAAAAAATGTTTATGTCCATTCACAACATTTCCACTTAGCAGAAAACATAGAAAGATTCTTGTAATAACATTTTCATTTGTTCTAGATACTAATATCTATATCAAATAAATTTAAGTCTAGATTTTTTTGTAAATTTACAGGGTACAGGAGTGTAAATTTACATTGCAGAACAATTGGAAAAAATTTATGGCATGAAAAAAATTCATTAAAAAATATTATTTAACTATGGAGAGCAGTTGTTTATTTATTATGACTAACCATTATAATGCTGAAAAACATCTACGGCCTCAGTCTATCACGTTTTTTTATAACATTCCCCACTGTGCTTGTTCTTACCATGTGAACCTGTGTCTTTTTCTATTGGCTCTAAAACCTACTACAAACCATAGTATAGAATTCTGCACCTTCATGGATGCTCTTATAAGATATATGTAGTGGAAAACAGAAAAGTTAGACATATATATCTTGTACAGTAAAATAAACCTTTTGAAGAATTAGTGAAACAACTAAAAAATTTTCTGATCTGCATACATTTGTAAAAAGGAATCAGTCAAAGACATTTGATAGTTTAAAATCAAGTGTGAATGGATAAAACATAGTTGTTCAGCTATCTCTATATTAAAAAAAAGTTACCGCCGACGCAGGATTAAAAACTGTGTTGTTTAGCTCGATTGTTAGACGGTTTCCCGAGAAAGTACTGATCGGAAAAAAGCGAAATTAACATGGTTTGTTCTTTATTGTATTCCCTGGACAATTATTAAGATTTTTTTTCTGATGCGGCTATTAGTTTAGGGTTTATTAAGTGTCAAAATTGAAGAAGCGAAATTTCTTCCGCAAGCGAGCAAAACACATACAAATTTTCAGTCTTCAGCCGTGAGTTTTTTTTTAAAAAGTACCTCTCAACGTAAATTTGTGCTGCTTGTCGAGTTTTTTTCTAAATTTCAATTTGTTGGCGAGCAGGGGGCGGAGCCTCCTAGTATTTTCTAAAAATGATACTCTTTTGCATCAAGATAAAATTCAATCTGGACATTGGACCCATTCCCAGGTCTTTACTGCATATGCATGGATTGATAAAGACATAGTTACTGTTTCAGTAACTTGGATCATTCAAAAGTGCCAGTGTATACCATGTATGTCAGTATGTGGACTGATTTTTTCCTTTTTGAAGGGAAAATACTCTGAAATAACATCAATTAATGTATTTTTTGTTGATGGACCAAGTTCCCAGTTCAAACACGTATTTGTTTTCAAATTTGTTCCTATTGGGAGAAACACATAGTATGAAGCTAACATGGATCTTCTTCGCAACGTCTCACGGAAAAATCATTGTTGACAGTGTCGAAGAAATTATGAAGAGAACGTTTTGGTGTCATTATAAAGTAGTGAAAGAGTTTGCCACAGTGGTTTGCCATGGTTGCTGTATCCTTGAACCCTAAGATGCATGTGCAATATTTACTATCAGATAATATTGCAGAAAATTCAGATTTTTTGCATGGGGTCATTGGGAGAACGTCCTACCAAAACCAAATATATATTCTGGCACCGCGTTAAACCCTTAAGGAGTAACTACGTGATAACTTTTAAGAAAATTAATATATATTCTATACGGAACTATTGACACACACAAATAAATCTTCTCAGCATCCTGAATTCTTAAGACAAGCTGCTCGTGATGTAATCAATAATATCCCATCTGGGTATGTACTGATTTATACTGTTGGTAGTAAAAATGAAAATGGCCACACTGGAAGCGGGGTAGTTATTAAATCTGGCACTGTAGAAACCTTGCTCAAGCAGCGTAATCCTGATTTTAGTTCCGTCTTTGGCTCAGAACTGATGGCCATTGACATGGCTTTGAATTTTTCTTTAGAATGGCAACTATGCGGGGTGATTTGGATACTGGTGGATAGTCGTAGTGCTATACAGTACCTGGAGAATTGGAGGAATATTGTGGACCAGCGGGGCATCTGTGTTTTTGAAAAACTAAAAATGTTATCTAAATCCTGTATTATACATTTTCAATGGATTCCTTCTCATGTAGACCTTAAATATAACGACATTGCCGATGAACTGGCTAAGAAGGGATCATCACTGCCCCTGTGTCCTGCTGAGCCTCTGACTTTCCATGAAATATACTCCAGAAGAAAGGCTCTTGTCAACTCGTCTTGGAAACTTCCGCCGCCCCATCCTTGGTACTGTAGCCCTGGCCCTGGTGGAGCTTTGGTGGTGAAAGGCGGGACCAGACAGCTTTATCTAGGTTCAAAACTGGACACCTTAGGACTCTTAAGGTTCTCCCGGGGAAACAAAATCTTCCCCACCTGTACAAAGTGCAACATAAGTGAGGCCACCGCCGAGCATTTGCTGGGATGCATTGCGTTATCGCAGGAGGACCTACTGCGTAGCTCTGGTGTGGTTCTAGGGAGATTGAGGGCGGAGGGACTCATGGACCTGATCTGATCCAGATCAGTGGGATTAGAAAGAAGAAGAATATATATTCTGAATCCAAAGATGAAAGTGATGATGACATCCCTGAAGAAAATAGTCCCACAGAACAACATATTTCAACAAATTTAAATGTGAATGACTGGGTTGTTAAATACAATGGTAAAAACTTTCCTGGAGGTACAAGATAATGAAATAGAGGTTATTGTGATGCAACAATCTTCAATTGAATCCTATTTTAAATGGCCACAGCATGAGGACAATATTTATTATGATATACAAAATATACCCATTCCTACAGGGAACAGAGGACAATTTTCATTCAGAGAATATATTTAAAATTGAGCATATTTTTCACAAACATAATTTTTCTCAGTAAAATGAATTTGTACTTGGATTTTGTCACTATTTAGATCAACTTACTTACATCCAACACCAATATTTCCATACAGTTTACGTCCGACAACGGGATAAAAATTTGTAAAATGTACTTAATAGTATTGAACCAAATAAATAGAAAAAGGTCAAACATATAACATTCATATGTGTACTTTGATTATAGTTGGTTTAAAACTGATAAAATTAACCAATTTACAGACTTTTGAGAATTAATTTGATTAGTTGAAGTTTCCCAGTTTGTGTGATTATGTCCGATATGTCTGTTAATTAAACATTTCTTCCTAGGATTTAAAATATTCAGGAATGTTTTTGTTTTACATATTTTCTGACGAAGTGTGATATGGTAAGTACCTCGTGTAGGAATTTGATAATTTAGTTGAAATTTATGTACCAAAAACTAGATTTTCCTAAGAAATTTAAGTCTGATTGTTATGTCCGACTTGTGTTGCTCCAGGGCTAATATTTAAATGTATAAAGGGAAAACATTCCAGGTTTTTTAGATTTCAAGTTTGCTGAAATGATTAATTAAAAATTTTCACAAAACTTGCTTCATTATTAAAAATTGTATTATGTAAAATAAAATTTTTAGTGCTCTGTTTCTAAAGAAAATTTCTTTTTGCAGACACCTTGCCTAGAATTCCCGAAGACCATAAGTATGTTAAGCGTTGGTTAAATCGTCTACCTCAGTACAAACCACACAAACCATGGATTGATAAAGAGAAATATTTTGGTCAGAATGACTATATTGGTAAGATTTATCGGTTTAAAGTTCAAGAGAATTGCAATAGTCTTTATCTGAAGTTATAACTAATTTTTGCTTTATATAGGTTTTAAATTATGCAATTGTTATGTTTTAATAGTTTTTTAGTACGTGTCAAGTATATACTAATTAAGAATTTTTAAACACTGAAGACTTTTTTATCTTAAAGCGCCTAGATATGTAATCATTTTCCAGATAATTTCTGCCTATGTTTTTCATTAATATCTCTCTATATTAAAAAAATGTTACAGCCAACGCAGGATTGAAAACTGTGTTGTTTAGCTCGATTCTTAGACGGTTTCCCGAGAAAGTACTGATCGGAGAAAAACCAAATTAACATCGTTTGTTCTTCATCGTATTCCCTGGACATTTATTAAGATTTTTTTCCGATGCGGCTATTAGTTTAGGGTTTATTCAGTGTCAAAATAGAAGAAGCGAAATTTCTTCCGCGAGTGAGCAAAACACATAAAAATTTTCAGTTTTGAGTCGTGAGTTTTTTTTAAAGAGTACCTCTCAACGTAAATTTTTGCAGCTCGTCGAGTTTTTTTTAAAAATTTCAATTTGGTTCTTGATAATATTTTTTTTTAATTCGGGAAAAATCGGGACATTTTTGTTATTTTTTTTAAAACTGCCGTATCTATATGTTATTACTATTAGTTTTTAATTTTTAAAATATCACAGTATACCTCAGAATGTACTCTTTCTTACAGTACTATTATTTTTGAAATCGGTTAATAATTGAATTGGATGCGATCAAAAGTTGGTCATACAAAATTCGGAATCTTTGGATATTTTGCTACTTTTTGTTACAACCGTTAACTAAAACTGTCATATCTATATCGTATTACTATTAGTTTTTTATTTTGAAAATAGCGCAGTATACCTCAGACTATACTCTTTCTTACAGTACTATTATTTTGAAAATTGGTTCATAAATAAATTCGATGCAATCAAAAGTTGGTGACACAAATTTTGTATTTTTCAGTTCGCGGAGCAAATTTGCGGAGGGTTGTATTTTTGACTATCAGGTTTGCCAGATATCAAGTTTATCTTAGCAACAATTGCCATAAAAACGATTTTTTTTTTGGCGAGGAAAAAGGCTCGCTTTTTTTTTCTGTTCTCAAACGGTTTACCGATAAAGTACAAAGTACACATCGTAAAGTTTGGAGATTAACAGGGTTTACTGAAAATTGTACAGGGAACAAGATGCAGAAGATTTTTTACTCATGCGGCTATTAGTTTAGGGTGCATTAAGTGTTAAAGTAAAAAAGAGTGAAATCACTTGCGTAAGAGGTATTGCGTGCGAAGCAAACCAAACAGGAAATGCGTAGCAATCCCCTGGGGTTGGCGAGCTTAAGCAAGCAGGGGGCGGAGCCCCCTAGTAATAGAAAAGAAAACTATTGCATACAGGGCTCCTAACACATCATTTTTTGTCACCTTTTTATTTTTTGTCACCTTTTTGACAGGTTGTCAAGATTTAAATCACTTGATTTTAATCAACGATTAAAATCATGATTTTAATCAAATAATTTTTTTAAAAATCATTGATTTAAATCACAACCTATCTTACATTTTTATAACTAAGTAACACTCTAGAAAAATCACAGAATTTTGTCAAATGCTTTGAACTTTCTGCACACATGGTGATTTCAGCACTAATGGCTACACCTCGTACTGATGAGCTTTTAAAAAAAATGTTTGGCCCTGGAGACTTGCGAATAATCTGAGGTGTCTATGGACTAAGTAATCTGTTGAGTCAGGGATTCTGCCAAACAGTAAAGTAAAAAATAAGTTGACATCTATTTGAAAGTTTTTACAATGTTCATGCATAATTTTATGTTACAAACAATAAAGCAGTAGGCCTTTATCTACATAAATGTCAAGACAGCCAAAGAAAATCCCCACAAAGTAAACCTAAACTGCTTGTTACCCCTTTAATTGATTGACCAATGGCTTAGCTATAGTGATTTTTCAACTACTTTTTTTTTTAATTGAGACATAAATATAAAATAACACAGTTAATGTGATTAACAATTTATTAAATAAAAAATTCAACTGAGCTTTCTATTTGAAAGGATGAAAGTTTAAACACAATGTACATTTTTTTTATTTTGCAAAATGCACCCTGAAACAGTCACCTTTCACTTTAAGAGTAGTGACCCATAACAAATATTTATTTAATCAGACTAATTTAGGTCTCACACTTACTGATACATTTGTTAACATGATGATGTTAATTTACTCAAGAAAAACTATGGAGGATGTCAACTTGTGTTTTAAAGTTAAACAAATGTCTTATCTTTTGCTCTTATTTTGAAAATTCATTTTTTAAATGTATTATCATGTAACACACAATGATATTTAGTAAAATAAATATTAATTTACCATCTATATATATAATTCTCTTACGTGGCTCACGAAAAAGATGTTATTTTTAATCACGTTTTGGCAACACTGTACGATTGTCTGTTTATCGCGAAGTCTCGCACATCGATTGAATTTATAGCGTTATCGGATGAAATTTTATTGGAAAAAAAAAAAAAAAGGAAATGTTAATCAGCTGTTGCAGTTAGTTTATAATAGAAATCAAAGAAAGCGGAGGATCTTTTCAGGGCCATTTAAAAAACGGTCCTTTTCAGGGCCAACAATTATAGTTCAACAAAACGCTTGCACTACAACTTTCGGCAACAAACTCAATGAAAAAGTGTGGGTCGTTTGAGTGCTGGGAAAATGTACACACAAACAACATGCTGGGTATTCAATTTCCAAAGCAACGCTCACATTTCGAGTCAAAATTTTCACAAAGTTTTCATTTGAATTCTGATTTTAGAGATACTGTATATATTTTTTTTCTGTAATACAGTAAATTTAGATTTGAAAAACATTTTTTTTGGTAACATATTTTGTAAACAATCCCTTCTGCTAGGACACATGTCTTCATTGAAGCGAGCGAAGCGAGCATAGGTTCGCGCAGCAAACCAATGAGGATTGCAAAGCAATCCTCCTGGGGTTCGCGAGTGTTAGCGAGCAGCGGGCAGGCCCCCTAGTATCACAAATTCCGATTGTTTACTTAAATAAATATTAGTTTACATGTCAGGTCAGAAACTCAATTTTTTATTTAACAAATTTTTAGGCCCTACAGAAATTTAAATAAAAAATCCGATTTTTGATTTAAATCAAATAAATCCGATTTAAATCAAATAAATCCGATTAATTGATTTTTTTGAAAAAATCATGATTTTTTTACACCTTGCTTTTTGACATTTTGTCACCTTTTGTTACCTTTTCAGGGGTTTTAAGTTCTCAGATAATATTTGTAGAAAAATTTTTGGTGCCCAATTAAAAAAACTCATTTTCTCAACAAAAAAAAACAGGGTTCGCATGAATTCAATTTTGAAATGCGCTTTACGTTCCACCACAAGATTGGATTCAAAAGCGTACCCATTCAATTGTAAAAGGATACTTCATGTTGCCCGCGGTGTATTAGCAGCAAGTTCTGGAAATTTTTCCACGGGAATAAGGTATCAGTAAAACGAATCGGCGAAGTTTAAGGGAAGCAGGGATATCTTCATGTCCAACCCCCTCTACAGGGTCGAACAAAAAGAGGAACCCTCTTGGAGGTCAGACACTAATAGCTCGTAAATGGTGATTGAAGCCAGTGGTCACTTAAAAGGGGGAATAACATCCTTCATGCACAGATCTGAGGGCGGTCTCAACAGACCCATTTTATTTTCGGATTCTGGAATAAGACGAGAATGGAGAGGTTAAGAGACCTCACGCATCAAGCTGATGTTAACCCAGGAGGAGAGGTAATGCGTTTAGTACCTTTGTCATCACATGTTGCAGTTTCTATTGTGGGTCTGATTATGTCTAGAAGGTATAGATACGTCAGGGCAAATAGGATACGTCCGAAAGGACGGTGGAATCTTCAATATGTATGATAATTTACACTCAAAGGTGTCTTTGGCAGTTTTTAAGGGAATAGATCATCAACCTCACACATTCTAAGCGCTTGAAGCTCCCCATCAAGAACCCCGACATTCCTGTCTACGGAACAGAGGCTATTCACGCGCTGCTCTCTTTGTGGCACAGAAATGAGGGCATAGAAATCTTAATGGCCAGCCGTTTCTTCAGGAGTTTGAGATCTGAAAGATTCCAAACTCCTCCGTAACCAGAGAATGCAAAAATTTTGTCCGTCTCTGTATCCATAGGGTTAAATATTGAAGGAGCATTCCGACGTATTGAAAATCACAATCTGTTATCATCGAAGTTGATTATTACAATTTCTTGAGGGTTTTTTAGTGAAAGTCAGTTTTTAAAAAGATTAACGACACATTACTTTCTACCTGAAAAAAAAAAAAGAACTAATTAACATTGAGACATGTAATATTCACACAATACATAATGCTTTTCTTAAAGGTCTAAAAGAGTTAGGGAAAGATATGTCTGATCTAGTTTTTGCTATTCACATATTTTTTTAATCAGTGGTCTAAGCGTTGGTCAACATACAAACAAATTCAAGAAGACTTGAAACTTCCCACTCACTATTTCATCAAGCATTGTTCAAGCAGGTGGCTAAGCCTAAAGCCAGCTGCTGAAAGGTTGCTTTAACATTGGATTGCAGTGCGAATGTATTTCCTTGACTATATTCCAATACAGAAGCCAAACATGATACAAAGACCAGGCTACAAAAAAATTGTTCATTTACTTAGAAGAGAAACTATGAAGGCTGAAGTGATATTTGTCGTATCAAGTGCAAGTATATTTAATCGTGTGACCGAATTTCTTCAGAAAAAGGAACCTCTAAAACGAACAATTTTGGGTAGGATCTACAAAGAGGAATTTATTCGAGATTTGAAAATTGCTAAATTGGAAGATATATGCCCTCAGAAACTGTTGCCTCTGGCTGATATTGTGGTTGGAGATAAAATTTCTAGAGCGTTTCAGAATGTGAAAGAGAAGGAAATTAATCTTTTTTCTAAAGGCTCAGAAGCATTACATTGCCAGTGTTAAATATCTTTTGAAGAAGTCCTCCTTCAGTTCATCTCTACTTAAAAGTTTATCCTGTCCTAGAAGTTGTAAGAGCAATTCCATGGGATGTCCCGACAGACATACTACCGGATGAGTGGAAATTACTCCAAAAAGAATTTGAGGAAGAAGGATCTAGAATGAAGCCTATTGATGTTTACTGGAACCAGTTCTTCAGACTGCAAGACATTAGTGGTGTGGATCCTAAATACCCAGCTGTGTCAAAGCTAGTGAAGGCTACTCTGTCACTTTCTCATGGTAGTGCTGACATTGAACGTGGCTTCTCAGCCTCAGGAAGAGCTTTGACAGGAGACAGAGCACCAATGTCAGAACGCACACTCAATGCATTGATGACGGTTCAAAGTAGCTTGCCAAATTTTAACAATCAACCTTATTTGGTGCCAATCACATCAAAGCTAATGGATATGGGAAGGGTTGCATATAAAGCCTACAATGCCTATTTATATCTTAAGTTACAGCCGCTGCAGGATTGAAAACTGTGTTGTTTAGCTCGATTCTTAGACGGTTTCCTGAGAAAGTACTGATCAGAAAAAAACGAAATTAACATGGTTTGTTCTTCATCGTATTCCCTGGACATTTCTTAAGATTTTTTTCCGATGCGGCTATTAGTTTAGGGTTTATTCAGTGTCAAAATAGAAGAAGCGAAATTTCTTCCGCGAGTGAGCAAAACACATAAAAATTTTCAGTTTTGAGTCGTGAGTTTTTTTTAAAGAGTACCTCTCAATGTAAATTTTTGCAGCTCGTCGAGTTTTTTTAGAAATTTCAATTAGGTTCTTGATAACATTTTTTTGAAATTCTGGAAAAATCGGGACATTTTTAAAACTTTTTTTTAAATCTGCCGTATTTGTATCTTATTACTATTACTTTTTAAAATATCGCAGAATACCTCAGAATGTACTCTTTCTTATGGTACAATTATTTTTGAAATCGGTTTATAATTAAATTCGATGCGATCAAAAGTTGGTCATACAAAATTCGGAATCTTTTGATATTTTAGCTACTTTTTTGTTAAAACTATTATATCTCCAGAAAATGCCATTATTTTTTAAATTTGAGAACATCACTGAATACATTACATTACACTCTTTCTTATGGTATAATTATTTTTTAAATTGGTTAATAAATAAAATTGATGCAATTAAAAGTTGTCATACAATTTTCAAAACTTTCAGATCGTAATTTCCGATACAAAACTAAAAATATCATATCTATATTGTGTTACTATTAGTTTTTTATTTTGAAAATATCGCAGTATACCTCAGAATGTACTCTTTCTTACGGAACAATTATTTTAAAAATTGGTTCATAAATAAATTAGATGCAATCAAAAGTTGGTGACACAAATTTCTTATTTTTTAGTTCGCTGATCAGGTTTCGCACGCATATGAGGGTTGTATTTTTGACTATCGGGTTTGCCAGATATCAAATTTATCGTAGCAATAATTGCCCTAAAAACGATTTCTTTTTGTTTTTGGCGAGTAAAAAGGTTCGCTTTTTTCACTTTGTTCTCAGACAGTTTACCGACAAAGTACGAAGTACAGGTCATAAAGTTACGAGTTTAACATGGTTTACTTAAAATTGTACAAGGAACAAGATGAATGCAGAAGGTTTTTTACTGATGCGGCTATTAGTTCGAGGTGCATTAAGTGTTAAAGTAAAAAAGAGTGAAATCACTTGCGAAAGTATTGTTTTGCTTCGTAAACTAAACAGGATTACGTAGCAATCCCTGGGGGTTGGTGAGCGAAAGCAAGCAGGGGGCGGAGCTCCGTAGTAAGATATAAAACATGACGTACAAGAAAAATTAGAGAAGTACAGGAAAGAAAATGATGGACTGGAAGCAGAGAAAAAAAAGTTTAAATTAGCTGGCAAATAAAAGAAAGGTGATAGGAGAAGACAAACGAAAACTTAAAATTATGCGTAAGGAAGAGAATGAGATATTGGACAGTGCTTCAAAATTATTAAAGAAAGCTAATGATAGGCTCAAGAAGGCGATAAAAATGAAGTTTTTAAGGAAGCAGCACTTGCTCAGGCAATGATTGAAGGAGCAGCAAAAGTCTCAGATGATGCTGGTCAGCAAAGACAGACTTTTTAAAGATGCATATTCTTTTTTTGAGAAGAAAAAAACAAAATTAATTCATATCCTTCCAAAGAAAAAGAAAAGATACGCGTGGCTGGGGAGGATCTTTTTATTTTCTACCTTTATACTTGAATATATTTAGCATAATTGTTATTTGTCACTTTTTTTTTTGCTCGATTTGTCACCTTTTGTCACTTTTTTCTGCTTGATTAGTCACTTTTGCCACTTTTTTGTTTAAATTAGTCACTTTTGTCACCTTTTTAGACCTTTAAACCTGTTAGGAGCCCTGTAGGTCTTATACTTAATTTATTTTTGTGCAGTGTTTTTATTTCCTTATTAATTATTACTTGTCTCTTATTGCAGACATTTTGGGGGATGGTAGCATTCATCCCGTGAAACTATTGACAAATATACCGACATGGCTGAGAGGTTTCCAGGGAAATGAATTTCAGATGCTGCTGCTGAAACAGCGGTTTTATAATCACTGGCGATGGAGCAAACCAACAAAATGGATGCACCTTAACAAAAGAATCATGTTCCTGTACAAGTATTTGAATAGGAAGACAAAAACATAGAACGCATATCTGTATTTAGTTCCTGTCAGTGTTATGTACTACCATTTAGTTTCAAAATGAAAATTTTAATTTGCTGTCTGGCTTCTTTCGTTTCAATTCACATGTCTCTGATTTATTAGTTTGGGCTGCGAAGAGCAACCGCAGGGTTGCAAGTTCTAAACTCCACCCAGCCAAAGACTGCCATGTTCATGGGGGCTGGTATATGTTAAATCTGTTGAAGCCTCAGATGTCCTCACATTGTCATGGTGTGGAAGTTTGGAGAGGTGCTGTTCGCGTGATACGACAGGTTCAAAATTACGATCTGCTGTTCTTCGATCTTTCCCTTCAAGATTGATCCTGGAGAGTCGCCAAGTGCAAGTGTTGCTCCTGTGTAATGTTTATTTACTACCTGCTTTAGTAGTTCATACCTAGCCCAGCCTCTCAGGGGGCTCATCTCTTTTAGGGTCTACAAACACAAGGCACCTGAGTGAGTTTTTCTGTTCTCATGTTTACTGTCTAACAGGGTGTCAAAATTTAAATCAAATGATTTTTTTTTTTTGAAAAATCACTGATTTAAATCACAATTAATCACACATTTTATAAATAAGTAAAATCACCACAGAATAATCACAGAAGTGGTCAAATGCTTTAGTTTTTCTGCACTAATGGCTACACCCAGCTCAGAGGGTTTAGGTCAATTACTGCATACTACAAAAGATTGCAACAGCCAGTTGTAACTTATTAGAATATATTATGTACTGGAAACAGTAATGTAAACACATATGACATAAATCTAAATGCCAGAAAGAGAGTAATGTATAAACATTTCTGATTAACAGCACTTCATAATATACACACTTAAAGGAAGTTTGCTACAGTTTGTTTCAAAATTATAAACTAAAGGGGTGACTGATTTCATTAGCTAAAAAAACGCAAGTAGGAAGAAAAGTTTTTTCGGGCATTTGTCAGTTAGCTTATTCTTGTGGTGTGCAAGAGAGATTAAAGAGTAGAAATATACATTTTCACACACACACACAGCCATTAAAATGTCAGCAGGAAGAAAGAAAGATCCAATATGAATTAAAAGTAAGTAAAAATTCATGTATTATTGCTGCTCCGCAGTTTTATTATGAGAATTTACTATAGTTTGATTATTTATCTGTCCTCTATTCTACTTCTCACACTATAGTTTAGATCTGTCACACTTACTGATAAGTTTGTTAACATGATGATGTAATTTACTCAAGGAAAACTATGTAGGATGTCAACTTATGTTTTAAAGTTAAACAAATGTTGAGTAAATATTGATTTACCATGTCACATACTCAACTCAATTTTTTATTTAACAAATTTATATATAATTATTGTAAAAACAGTGTATAGGGCTTACTGAAATTTAAATTTAAAAAAAATACGATTTAAATAAAAAAAATCCGATTAATTGATTTTTTTTTAATCGTAATTTTTTTACACTTTGCTGTCTAGTAAACACAGGGTCACTAACTCGGAATACCCTAGCGATCTTTCTGCTTCATTCCAACTATGTTCGTCGTCTGACCGTGGCTCAAAATTACATGGTGTTGTCCTCAAATCTTTCCCTTGGGGTATTGATCCGGACCGTCGTTAATAACCCGTTGTGTTGCTCTAGTACGACGTTAATTTAAAATTACCAATTACCCTGTTCCACAATACTACCTCTTATTCCCTTTGTGTATACCTTTTCACGACATTTTTCACTTGATGTTGTCTCGTGTTTGATGCAGCATGTCCAAATACGGCCATTGAACCCCAAACAAACAACACACCTATCCTAGGAACTGCATGATTAGCACTTTTGAATCATGATATGATCAAAGTTGGTTGGGTTTGAATCATGATAGGATCAAAGTTTGTTGGGTTTGTATCATGATATTATCAAAGTTGGTTGGGTTTGAATCATGATATGATCAAAGTTGGTTGGGTTTGAATCATGATATGATCAAAGTTTGTTGGTTTTGAACCATGATAGGTTCAAAGGTGTTTATAGTGAATTGGGATCCATTTTATGCCATAGCTCCTTGTTTATCGACTGTGTGATCATATTAATGAGAGCTACCTTAGGATATCCTTTTATCAAATACCAAGATGATCATTACTTTGTACATTTTCAGAGTTGCCAAGTGCTCTGGAACTTCCGGAGTTTCTCCGCTAAAGCATCGAAAATCCGCAACTAATCTATGGTTCACTCCAAAAATCGCGTTGATGCTGAAAAAAGGGAAATTTCCCCTATGAAAAGGGAAAAACCTATAATTTAAGGATAAAACCTTTCATGTGTACGTGTAATTTTTTATCCTTTATAAAGTAAAAAGTCAGAATCCTCCGGACCTCGGCCATTTCGGATTTATTTGCATTTTTTGTCAAAAGAAACCTTAATTTAACCTCCCTCTGCGCGAATTTTGTGTTTGCAGTTGTAAAATAGCAGATATATTAAATAAGAATAATTTAAAAAAAGGAAAAACCCTTTTTAATACAATGCAAGAAATTTTATTTGCAAATCGTCTAATTTTTCTGTGAGGCATTTCCTTTGAACATGGCCGTTATTTTGCGTTGTTTCATCAATTAGGTCCAGGTCTACCCCCTTGTTCTTTAAAAATTGTCTAAAAGATGGAAAAAAGTGAAAAAGACAAAAAAAAATGGTTAGCAAAACGTCTTAATTTTGAACAATTCCGGATTTCGGACGTCCGCATTTGGGACTTAAGAGTTATTATTTGTACAAATAGGGATTTTTATGACTGTTTTCAAAGAAAAATATGCCGATATTTTATTTTTGTCCTTATTTTCGCGTTGCTCCTAAAGAAGCTTCAAAACTCCTGAAATTTTATGAGAATGCTCCTGAAGCTGCTCAGAAAAGACAACCCTGCATTTTAACTGTAGAACTGCCGAAGAGATCATTTTTGTTGTCGTTGACGTTTTCCTTTTATAATATCTTCATTACAAAATTGACCAGAATTGAAGAACAGAGGATTAGCAACGAGGGTTGAGAGTTCAAAACCCAAACCACACAAAGACTCATGAATGTGGTGGCTGGTGCATGTTCAATCTCAAATGTCCTCATGATGGTGTGGTTTGGAGAGTGGGGTGCTTGCTCAAGTCTCACCTCGGGGTTTTATCCCGAACCATCGACAATAGCTTGTGTTGTTCCAGTGCGATGCGAATTAAATACCTCCTACCTATCACCATTTCTAGGAAAAGGATGATTTGAATCTTCATTCCCTTTGGAAGGTAGGTATTTCATTTACGTTACAATATAGCAACACAATGGGCTATTAGTAACCAGGATTAATCAAGAAGGGGAAATTCCAAGTACGCTCCGAAATTTTGATCCCACGGTCAGATGACGAGGTCACACCTGAGCTGGTACCTCACTTTCTAAACTTCCACGCCAACGTGTGTAGATCTTGCACCACAACAGATTTAAAGTGCACCAATCCCCTTTGTACTCGACAGTCTTTGATTGGATTCGAACTCGCAAGCTTCCAGTTGCTAATCCGCTACGCTTCCAACAGGGCTACGGCTGCACTTCATTCCCCTTGGAGCAATAGATCAGTCTTGTCTCGATGAGGAATCTTGACGGTATGTGGGGCCTGGAGCATGTTAAATCTGGTCTCAAATCCCATCACGTTGGCAGGTTGTGGAAGTTTGGAAAGTGGGCTGCCAGCTCAGACGTGACCTCTCATCTGACAGCGACTCAAAATTCATTGCGTCCTCAGATCTTTCCCTTAGGATTTGATCCCGGACTGACGCCAATAGCCCGATGCGTTATTCCAGTGCGACCTTAATTAAAATGCCTACCTACCCAATGTGGATGGTTGTGTTTCATGTCGCAAGGGTCGTTTTTAGTCATGCTATGTCAAACACAAGACAGACAACGCATGGTAATGGACATACACGTGAAAGAAATACACCCAGGGAGGATTCAAACCTGCACCAACTACTACCCACAGTTTGATAGTGCATTAATTTTTAGATAGGTTTTAATTAACGTCGCACTTGAGCAACACCACGGGCTATTTAATAATTTTTAGGACCTGAGGCTGATGCTGCGCTTTGTCAAAAGCAACATAATACACTACCCTACAATAATGGACCGGACGCCAGTGGATTTGCATAAAATCCGACTACTTGTTTGGGGTGTTTTACGTGGTATGGCCTGAGACCTTTGCATGGTGTTCCTCGTCAATTGAACGCCTACATGAGCATTCTAGACAATCGGGTTCTTCCTACGCACTGGCATTTTTATGGAATGGACGAATGTTACTCCCAAGACGACAACGCTCCATGTCATGTTGCAGCCTCTGTCAAGCAGTGGTATCAAGATAGGGGTGTAAAACGTTTTCCCTGGCCTGCTCAGAGTCTTGACATAAACCCCATAGAACATTTGAGGGATGAGTTAGAGCGACGCTTTCGGAACAGGGAACCACGTCCGAAATCTACAGCTGAGCTGGCGACATTCTTGCAGCAGGAATGGACACAAATACCCATAGCAGTGTATCAAAACCTTGTTGAAAGCATGCCCAGGAGGGTTGCTAGTGTCATTGCAGCACATGGGGGACCATACCCCTATTAAAGCATGTATTACTTCTCTTATACCATCACATCTTGCTGTTCGGTCCATTATTGTAGGGTAGTGAAAAATTAAAAGTACTTGATAATTAAAATAACCATTAGTCTCACTACTTATGGGAAATACTACTTCTATGAAACAAGGGTAAAGTTGTGCTTCAAATTCTGAAGCTTTTTCACGAAGGTAATGTAATTTTAATTTACGTCGCACTAGAGCAACACAGCAGGCTATTGAAGACGGCCCGAGATCAAGAGAAAGATGCGAGTTTTACAAAAGAAGAGTGACTTCTCTTCAGTGTCAGTAAAACTTTTCTTGTATGTGTATGTCTGTTACTTGATGTTGTCTGGTGTTTGGTGCCAGCATGGACAAATATGGTCCTTACGCCATAAAACCTTAATCCAGCCAACCAATCTTAACTACCCCACTGCGGGTTGGATCAAATCCTATGGGCAATTACTTTGAGTAAAAATAAAATGTACAATACCGAAAAGCCAATATCCCCTCGGCGTAAGACCCCATCCTTTAAACTGACAAAATTTCCTGACTAAAATTTTAACGGAAATTTATCCAGACACAGATTACCACCCCCAAAATTCCAACTATGTTAGCCTCGTACTGGAACCAGCAATCAAAAAAGAAGTAATAGCGCATGTTGAAGCGAGTAAATCTTATGTTGTAATGCGCCAGCGCCATCTATGTATAACAGTGGAAATGTACATTCTGGCACCCAGCCAGTGGAGTTAGAGCATGTACCGCGAGGAGGTGTATGAGAGCATCTTCCTCATTCTTGAGTTGTTATGAGCAATAAAGATACAGTCCACCAGAGCCTTGTGAAATGATTATGAGCTATCGATGGAACCAACATGTGGTCACGTCTCCAGGAGCAACTAGTGAATTGAGTTCTCATAAACAACTCTGCGTCTTGCTATTCAAATCAGCATCGTCGACGAAAATTGAGGTACGTGACTGAATTTATTATTCACGCTTTGAAATACTTTTTCAAAATGTTTAAAGGTGCAAAGAGAGATGATTTGATAGCAATTGCCAGGGAATTGGGAGAAGACGTTACTGAGCAAATGACTATTACTGAGTTGAGCAGTTTTATTAAACAAAATGAAAAATTCCGAAACGATCAAAAATGGGTTAAAGAGTTAGCAACCATGATCATTGAGGAAAGAAAGTCTGAGGAGCAGCAGCAAATAGAGCTAGAAAAACTGAAACTAGAGAGAATGAAAACAGAACTGGAACTAGCTCGCATGAAAGCAGAGTCAAAATCTGATGATACTAGTGCCAGTCATCAAACGGAATCGTTGGACTCTCATCAAAAGTGTCCGTACATTAACAATTAAAATTCCTAGTAGACCAGAAGGTTGGGGTTATTTTTTCTCATCTTTAGAAAGAGCCTTTGTTTCAAAAACCGTCCCTGATAAATATAAAGCTGAGATTCTTTTAAATTTATTAGGTGAAAGGGCAACTAATGTGATAACTTATATAAAAGATGATGAATTAAATAATTATGCTAAAGTAAAAGCAATAGTCATTCGAGAATTTGAACCAACTCCCCAATCGTGTTTGGATAACTTGAGGAAAACACACCGCCAACCCAATGAAACGTATGTGCAATTTGCATCGCGCTTAACGACGAGTTGGGAATATTATTTGCAGTTGAGAAAAGTTACGGATTTGGAGACCCTTAAAGAATTAATAATATCGGATAAAATATGTCAAACCTTGGACAAAGAAACCGCCTATCACATTAGTCTGAGACAGGCGGACGGCTGGTTTAAACCTTTTGAGTTGGCAAAAGAAATAGATTTATATTTTACATCCCGCGGTAAAACTTTAGTAGAAAATGCACGGATAAATAAATTTCCCGAGTCAAGAAATGCATCGAAAGTTTTCCTGTCGGATGTTAAGAGTTTTAAGTGTGCTTTTTCGTGTAGCGACAATCACCCTTTGTATAAATGTCCAATTTACAAAACATTATCTGTACACGAACGTATCGAATTTGTAAAAGCAAATCACTTATGTTTTAATTGCTTAGGGAATCACAGAGTATCAAATTGTAAGTCCAAATACTCTTGCAATCTTTGTAGACGGCGTCATCACGTGACTTTACATTTCCCTTTCGAACAAAACACAACACAAAAAATAGGAGCGAGTGAGGGAGTGGTAAACACCCCAAGAGAGGGAAGTGCCGCTTTCCCCTCCCCAACAGCTGTAGAATTCGTACCAGCAGAGAATAAACAAATGAGTCAGGATCGAAACTATTTTGTGGCGACTAGTACGTCATCCGCTAATTCGAAGGCTGTATTGCTGAGCACTTTTATTTGTTTTTTGTACGATGATCTTGGAAATGTTATACCCGTGCGTGGTCTTTTAGATGTGGGGGCAAATGCTAATTTCTTAAGTAAAAGATGTGCAGATCAGCTTAATCTAAGAAAGCAAAAAATAAATATTGCAGTGTCAGGTTTGAATGGGTTGTCTTTGACAATTAAATCTAAGGTTAATGCTAAGATAACTAATGAGTTGAGAAATTTCAAATTGGATTTAGAATTTTTGGTTGTTCCAAAAATAACAGATCTGACACCATCTAAGCAAATTGATATCTGCGTTCCAGAATTAAACAACATTAAGTTAGCGGATACAAGTTTTAACATACCAGGTCCCATTGATGTACTTTTGGGAGCTGAAAATTTTTATGAGCTTTTAAAACCAGGTCAAATTTATCCATCTAACACAAAGTTAGTATTACAAAACACTGTGTTCGGTTTTGTTGTGAGTGGTAGTGTACAGACAGTAAATGAGAATAGTGTACAGTGTGGGCTTGTTAACGATTGTACCGATTTAGAGAAAATTGTGAAAGGTTTTTGGGAAATTGAAAATATTGAATGTGAGAAAATAAAAAATGAGGAAGCACTTATTTGTGAGGAACATTTTCAGAAAACCCATACGAGAGATAAAAGTGGTCGGTACATCGTGCAAATGCCCTTAAAAGATAATCCGGCTAGTCTAGGTGAATCAAAGCATATAGCAATGAAACGGTTAGATTCTCTATGGGCGCGTTTGGTGAGAGAGCCTGAAATTCTGTCAATGTACAAGGCCTTCATGGAAGAATATTTACGGATGGGACACATGGAGGAAGTAAAGGAAAACAAAGATCCAGATGTGGTTTACTATCTACCCCATCATGGTGTGGTGCGTCCAGAATCCAGCTCAACACCACTACGTGTTGTGTTCAACGCCTCTGCAGTAACGTCTAACGGAAATTCTCTAAATTCCTTGCAGTACAACGGAGGAGTGAATCAAGATGACTTGTTCACAATAATGCTACGATTCCGAAAGCATCTAGTTGCGGTTGTTGCGGATATTAAAAAGATGTACAGGATGATTTGGATGCATCCCGATCAAAGAGATCTATTGAGAATTGTCTGGAAGTCCTCTGATAAAGATCCTGTCAAAACTTACAGACTATCTACCGTTACATACGGAACTACTAGTGCACCCTACCTTGCCACTAGAACATTGCGGCAGTTGGCATACGATGAAGGTGAACAATTTCCAATGGCTGCATCTGTACTCTTATCAGACATGTACATGGATGATTTGTTAACTGGAGCTGATCAGTTAATACAAGCTCAAGAACTTCAACGAGAACTTATTGCGCTTTTGGATCGAGGTGGTATGGTTTTGCATAAATGGTCTGCTAATCATACATCTCTTTTGAAAAATGAAGCTGATGCATCTGAAGAATACTCTTTCACACCTGATACTAAAACGTTGGGTATTTTGTGGAAACCTCAAACTGATTATTTTTGCTTCAGTTTTAAACCAGATATAAAACAATTATATACTAAAAGAGAAGTTCTGTCACAAATCGCAAGGATATATGATCCACTTGGACTTCTGGGTCCTCTTGTGACAAAAGCTAAAATTTTTATGCAAAAATTATGGCTGCTGAAATTAAATTGGAGTGAAACACTACCTGAGAAAGAAAATCGAGAATGGCATGAATTTATTGAGTCGCTGCAGAAGGTTCCTAACATGTCCGTTCCAAGATTCATCTTAGTTGAAGATGCTGAGAAGATAGAGTTGCATGGCTTCGCAGATGCCTCAGAAGCTGCATATGGAGCAGTAATCTACTGTAAAGCCACAACAACATCAGGTCATACGTCCGTGAGATTGGTATGCAGTAAATCCCGCGTCTCTCCGTTAAAGAAGACTACAATACCAAGACTTGAGCTTTGCGCTGCAGTTCTTCTAGCGAAATTAATGCATCGAGTCAAATCATCACTAAAAATCGAAGTGACGTCTACCCACCTGTGGAGTGATTCAATGATCGTGCTGTCGTGGATAAAGAAAGAGCCTCGTCTACTAAAGACATTTGTTGCGAACCGAATTTCAAGGTTACAAGATCTTACCAAAATTGAACAATGGCACCACGTTCCATCTGAAGAAAATCCCGCTGATCTTATATCCAGAGGTATGGACTCTAAGAAACTGCAACTGAGTGAATTGTGGTGGGATGGACCGGACTTTCTAAGGGGAAATGAGTACCCAAATAGAATTATACCAGAATCTGTGATTGAGAAAGACACTGATGAACTCAAAAACTGGGTTGATTCTGAAATTGTACCGTGTTTAACTTTAACTGTGAATTCTTTTATTAATGATTTAGTGAATTGTAGTAATAAGTATTTGAAAATAATCCGTATTATAAGTTTTCTTCTTAGGTTTTGTAGAAAGTATTTTCCATAAAATGTATGTATGTATATTCGTTTGTTTCACAACTAAGGCAATACATCTAGAGAGTGTTTCTGATTTAACTTCTGCTTCTTTCATTGAAACTTTGAAAAGATTTATCTCGAGAAGAGGTAAACCTGCTAAGCTATTCACAGATAACGCAACAAATTTTGTGGGTGCTAACAGGGAGATTAAAAAGTTACACAATTTATTATGTAACCCAGATGAGAACCTTGCAGGTTATTTAGGGTCAGAAGAAATAGAATGGAGCTTCCTGCCTCCAAGAGCTCCCAACTTCGGAGGTCTTTGGGAGGCGGGTGTGAAATCTTTTAAGTATTATCTGAAAAGAGTTGTTGGCAATTTGAAGTTAACGTATGAGGAATTTAACTGCATAATTATTCAAATTGAAGGAATGTTAAACTCCCGCCCTCTTGTACCAATAACTTCTGATGTTGATGAGATGGAAGTTTTGACGCCTGCCCATTTTTTAATTGGCAGACCTCTTCATTCATTAATTGAGCCTGATCTTACTAATTTAAGCGAAAATAGATTAAGGAATTGGCAAAAAATCACTAGAATTTTTCAAAAAATATGGAAAAAATGGAGTATCGACTATTTAAATAATCTGCAAGAAAGACATAAGTGGATGTTCTGTAAAAATAATGTGAAAATAGGTGATGTAGTTTTAATTAAGGAGGATAATTCTCCCCCATTCAATTGGCCATTGGGTCGAATTACAGAAGTGTTTCCAGGAACTGATGGTAAAATTAGAGTAGCAGAGATTAAAACAGCTTCTGGTCAATATAAACGACCAGTTTCGAAGTTATGTTTATTACCTGTAAATAACTAATTATTGTATATATTAATTGCTTTATTATTATTGTATATAATTTTAGTGTTGTAATGTATCTTTGAGCACATCATTTATTGTAATCAAGTATTTGTGTTGTTAATTAAGTAATTAATGTTTAATTTCAATTGGCAATTACTTGAATGTTTTTTCATACATTGCAAGGCCCGGCGCTATGTTGAAGCGAGTAAATCTTATGTTGTAATGCGCCAGCGCCATCTATGTATAACAGTGGAAATGTACATTCTGGCACCCAGCCAGTGGAGTTAGAGCATGTACCGCGAGGAGGTGTATGAGAGCATCTTCCTCAATCTTGAGTTTGTTATGAGCAATAAAGATACAGTCCACCAGAGCCTTGTGAAATGATTATGAGCTATCGATGGAACCAACAGCGCATGTCATACACAATCTTCTTAAACATAAAGCTCCTGGATTTGGTGGAACAGACACAATGATTATTGAAAACCTAAGTAACAATTTCCTCAAATTATTCCACACACTTTTCAACAAATGCCTTAAACTTGGAATTTTCCCAGCAACACTGAAAAGAGGTCTATCTTGCTATTCCTGAAAGAAGGAGGAAATATTTTTAAAACTTCATCATACAGACTTATCACTCTTCTTTTAGCCATTTTGAAATGGCTGGAAAATGTAATTGTTAACAGATTGCTATACCATAATCAAAAGCACGGCCACATGAATCCACAAGTTTGGTTTCCGTCAAAATTAGTCAACACAGCATAGCATACACAACCTTTTAGAAACAATCCACACAAGCATCAGTAACAACAATTACTCTCTCCTGATATCTAGACATTTCAAAAGCATTCGACTCCTTTAAGTGGGACTGTAACCTAAGGCCCGGTGCTCACATCAGAGTTTTTAACGTCCGGCGCCGCTGCGGTACCGAAGCCCAAGTATATGCACACATAACAGTGAAATGACGCACGAACTCATCTCGCGCCATTTGCGATAAATATTCTATCGAAGAAAACATATTTATTTCGCTTACTGGGTGTAAAAGAAAAGAATATTTTGAAACAAAATAAACGTTACTGGATACAACCATTTATTAATTACTATTTATATTCCATTTGTTTATGAAAACAAGGTACTTCAGAACGGAGACTCATGTGCGGCGCCGTGGGGAACTGCAGTACAAATTGCATGTAAGTTGGACGTGCGGTGACCCAGCGGCGCTGGAGGCATGTGTGCACTGCTCCATTGGATCTAATGTATCTCTGACCGCACTTGCGTTGCAGCATCGGCGCCGGACGTTAAAAAACCGGATGTGTGCACCGGGACTAAAATCCATAAACCTGTACAACAAAGCTCTACAAACTTTTATCCTGCTTCCTCTCCAAGAGAACGGTTTGCATAACAAGAGGAACAGCTATAGGCCAAACAACGGGGTGCCCACAAGGATATTGTAGTACTGTGTTCAACCTTTTAACACCCTTGGCCCGGCGAAAGTAAGAACTATTTCGCGGACCAGCTTCAACCAGAAATAAAAAATAATGTTGATTGAATTTTATTTATTAAATCTAATGTTATACAATTATAATTTTTGGTTAGTGCGACATCCGCTGCTGCTTCTCTGAAAGCAAATTTTATATACGTGGTTGAGCATTGTTTCTGAGAGATGAAGCGCTACATTAACATCCATTCGATTTCCCTGTTTATTATTACTGACTGCTAAAAGTCGGAAAAAATGACCAACAATTTGATAGCTTTATAACAGGTATGGAAGTTCTTTATTGAGGGATACCCAAAATTGAGACAATAATTGTATCTGGACACCAGAGTGACATCAGATGACAACTCGATCAGCTTTTCTTTCTCACGAGGATCAAGTGTGCATCATTTTATATCTTCCAGAAAGAGATTATTAATCCAGAAGTTACCTTTACGTGGATTTTCATTTTCAGGTTAATGGTAATTTTTAATTACCGTCGTAGTAGAGCAACACAACAGGCTATTGACGACGATCCGGGATGAATCCTCTAAAGTAAAGATCCGCGGACGACACCACATAATTTTGAACCACGCTCAGATGACGAGTGATTTTCAGGGAAATAATTATTAAAAGTTTTCAGCTAACCCTTTTAAATGTTGGCTTATGTTGAATGTGACTTTATGGTTGATATATCAGGAGTATCCTCAAAAATTCTCCAAAAAGTGGAAACATTTCTATATTTTCCTCGTACGCGTCTATTCCAATGAGCTAGCCGTTGAATATGATTCACTAATTTGCTTCTGAATAGTGTCCTTGCCTCTACTAAAGAAGGTTAAAAGGTTTTGCTGTTTGCAATCGCGTGCAGCCCCCCCCCCCCTCCGCAAATTCTTGCGGACCATCGGCTGAAGACTACTGCTGTAGTGCACCCATCCGTTGGAACCTAGTGTGGCCGACGACCTCTTGAGTAAACCCTGGAGTACACATCCAAGCCTTTGCTGACGACAGGATTCTAGGGGTTCCTGGAAGAACCAGAAATTCCCTTAAAACATTCCACGATAGCCCTTGACCAAGTCTTACCATGGTGTGAAGAAATGGGCCTGGTAATTTCTCGATAAACCCAAGAAGCAAACCCAAAGGTAGCTTTAGGTTAGGTACTACGTCCATTAGACACACAGATCGGTGAAAATACCTAGGAGTTACATTGGATCCAGAACTAAACTGGAATGCACACCTAAATAACATGAAGGCAAAAGCAACAATTAGCCTTCAGAGTTTCCGAAGAATCGCAGGCCTAACTGGGCCTTCAATCATACAACGAAAAATACTGTATAAATCAGCAGCCGAGTGATCAATAGCCTACGGAGCATCAATATGGGCAACGAATCTCACCTGTCGGAAGATAAGAAAACTTGAATGATGATGATTGATTCGTCAATGTCAATTAGAAAAAGCACCAAACGTCGTCAAAACAGAGATAAACTGCATTTTTAGGCCCGGTGCACACATGCGATTTTTCAACGTGCGGCACCGAAGCCCAACAATGCACAAATAACCGTGAAATGACGCACGTACTCATTTCGCGCCATTTGCGATAAATATTCTATCGAAGAAAACGTGTTTATTTCGCTTATTTGATGTAAAAAAAAAGTATATTTTGAAACATAATAGACGTTAATGGATACAACTATTTATTAATTATTATTTAGATTCCATTTATTTATGAAAACAAGGTACTTCAGACCGGAGACGCGTGTGCGGCGAGCTGCTGCGCTGTGGGGAACTGCGGTACAAATTGCACGCAAGTTGGACACGCGGCGGCGGACGCATGTGTGCACTACTCCATTGGATCTAATGTACCTCAGACCGCACTTGCATTGTGGCAGCGGCGCTGCACGTTGAAAAACCGGATGTGTGCATCGGGCATTAGGTGGGCCGCAGGAGGTAGGTATTTTAATTAACATCGCACTGGAACAACACATCGGGCTATATGCGACGGTCCAGGATCAAACCCAAATGGAAAGTTTAGAGGACAACACGTAATTTTGAACCATGTTCAGGTGACGAGATCACACATTATCTGGCACCCCACTCTCCCAAGAGAGCCCCGCGTAGTCGAATACGGCCCTCTTTCTCAAATGCCCTCACGTTGGTGTATTGTGGAAGTTTGGAGAATGGGGTGTCGCTCAGGTGTTGCTTCGTCATCTGACAGTGGTTCGTAATCATGCGGAGTTGTCATCGCTTTTTGTTTTGTTTTTATTTGTTTCGGGCTTTATTCCGGACCAACGCTAATGGTCCGTTGTGGTTCTCCAGTGCGATGTTAATTCAAAACTGTATTTGATAGTAACCTCGATATGTATCGTGCGAGAGCATTTGGGTAGCAAAAATACAATTTTCACTTTGCGCTCGGTTTTTGCTCTTACACCAAAAATCCCTCTCATACAAAACATTCTAAAAAATTATTTTTCATCTGTTTATTACTAAATATAACTTTTGTAAGCAAATTAATTTGTTCAACCTATTGTGTTGAGTCCTTTATTAGTCAAATTACTATCATCAACCAGTTTCTCTGAAAGAAAAATTATTCCAAATTACCATTTTCACTTAACGGATAATAGATTTGCTCTGATCAGCTCAATGATAGTAATTGGATTTATCTATATTTTGTTTTCCTTTTGATGGTAGCTTTCAATACTATTATCTGAGAGAATAGAGACGTTAAACATTTTCTAATTTAAACTAAACCACATGCTGGAGCAATCAAGTATTTATACTATATAGAGGGCGCTTTCTCAAAGAACGAGGGCCACGTCAGCCCGGATGGAAGGGTAAAGGATTAGCAACCAGAGGTTTGCGAGATCTAATCCAACCAAAAACGTCAAATCTCGTTGGAGTTCGGAGAGTTGGGTGCTTGCTCAGGTGTTCAAAATTGCGTGGTATTGTCCTCGGATTCTTCCCTTGAAGATCGATCTCGGACTGTCGCCAATAGCCCGTTCTGTTGCTCTAATGATGCGTTAATTAATATACCTACTTAGCCGATCGCTCGGTTTGAGAATCTGTCTCGTGGTAGTAGGGTGTACCATATGGTACTAGCCGACCCTTTTCCCTAACACGTGGACGCTGGAATGTTTCGAAATGCAAAAACAACTTCAGACTTTGCACGTGCGGGTTTTCACAAAATACCGAAAGAGAGTATTTTCTCATCGGCGGTCCGGCGTTTCGTTTGATTCATTGACACAGCTGGAGTTTCCGTCGGTTCCCTAATCCCATGTCTGGGATGAAGATTTGCTGTGGGGAACTACAAGTCGGCATCACAGACGGTTTTCGCATCTGTGTGGGGGTGTTTCTGTTCTGGAGAGGACATAAACATCTCTAGAGGGCTCGGAATTCACCCCCCTCTCGTTGGCAGCTGCGGTTCTATGGAGCGAAGCGAACGTGGATTTTAGGAAAATTCGGATTCGAGATTCGACGAGAGACAGACGTCTCTGTTTGCCATTTTTTACTTTGGCTTCAGGCAGGATTCGGTTGTCGATGGCTGTGCCCTTAATTATCTTTTTAAATTTTCTTGTAAATATTTAATTTATGTAAATAAATAGTTTAATTTTAAACCAGCTGTCCGTCTAATTCTTACATGACGGAACAAGGGGGAAAAAGTGGAATAATGTGGGACACATTATTAATTGGTTAATGGGACCCGGCACCTAAATTTTTTTTTTTTTTTTTTTTTACTGACAACAGTTTTAGACAAAATTTTTGCAGTTTCTTATGCCAGAGAATAATATATAAAAATTTAAACTATCAGTTTTCTTCAAAATGTGCTCACAAATTTTTAATTAAAAAAAGTTGCAAATTTCAGAATTTTTAAAGTGTATCATCTTTTTAAATTATTATGATATAAGCTTGATTTTTTTTATAATATTCCATTTACTATAATCTAAATTTTAGGTATGGAATTGAAGATACATTGAATAGATCGTGAGATAAAAAATAAAATCTGAAATGTTGTGTAAACTATCACAAAAAAAGTCAATGTACTGCACATTTATATTTAAAAAAAATTATACTCATAATAACTAAAAATGCATGTCTGTATTTCATAATAAGATTCTATATATAATATTAAAAAAAATTTGAATTCAATTGATTGGAAATTAAAAAAACCTTTGCATTTTGAATTATAAGACATATACAAAAAATGAAGAAGGAGAAAAGGCAGTTTAAAGTTTTAAAATTAAGATTATTGCTATAAAATTATAAATAAAAATGATTCAAATTTTTACTCTATAGCTACATTCTACATATAAGTGAAGTTTAAAACTTCCCTGGACTATAAGTGATCCCTTCTGTTTTTTAAGAGCCAATTGCTTTGTGTTCTGATTGCTTTTTTCACTAATTTTCAAACGTGTTGAAATTTGGCACTTAACGGTTTTTTCGCTGATAGTTCTTTCGAGCATCAACTATCGGTTCATATACTAAGTATCAGATCATAACCTAATCCTAACAGCTATCTGAATATGTTGAATAGTTGAAAGTACCCCTGTATTACACTCGCAAACTGCTTCTGATGTGGCTTTTTCTATACGTTTTATTTTAACAAAATTCTCGTATGGACACTTGGACCAAATCATGCTGTATAGACTCTCATTTGTCATGGACCTTGGTACATCTTTCTAAAAGTTCATTAAAAGCAAGACGCTGGTATATTTAAGAACAATTATTAGATGTTTTGGCATCCCCATCCGAAAGTAAAGTTGTGTATCGGAATATACAACTTTCGTCTTATACTTTATATAACTTCATAGCTCTGTCGTTTACGTTTAGGTATAATTAATAATAACGTATAAACAGAAAAATAAACAGCATAATAACAAATATCAAACAGAAAACCATATCTAAAGCCTTCTTTTTTCTCAAATTACAGCGCGAAAACTTATGTATGTAAACAAAAAAAAGCCATGATATTAGTAACAGTTACAAAGAAATATTTCATCTTCTAAGCTATTTCATTTAATTAATAGAAAATAAATATAGAGGCTTTGCAGATGCACAAATGTGATTAGTTTTGGTTTCGAAACATTGTGATCGCACAGGTACACTCACAAAAATCTCTCTCTCTCTCTCTCTCTCTCTCCCCTCTCTCTCTCTCTTACACAACTTTAAAAAAAAAAAATACAAAAATCAGTCTAATTTTCGAGGACAACATTTTAAACAATAAAAGGCAACTTTTTAAGCACAAATTTTTTTTCTGTATTTTTATCATTTTTGTATATTTGTCTAGATAAAAAATAAAACTTGATCCTTAAAGCTTCATCAAAAACACTAGACATGGACCCGCTCCAGTCGTAATAAAATTTTTTATTCAATCGACTTTAACTTTTGTTTCATGAAACAAATGGTTCAAAAAATACTAATGTGATAAAAAAAAGTACACCAAATGCTGTCATAAAACAAAATGTATCAATTTGTTGGTCCCTATTTATACATCTCCTTCAAAGTAATCTCCTCCGACTTCAATGCACTTCTGACAAAGTTTTTTTTTTTTTTTTGCAATCCTCAAATCATGCCCTAGTCGTTTTTGTGAAACCCCTTCAGGGTTCGTATCAAATTTTCTTTTATTGCATCCATTGACTCCAAAAACGGAGACCACGAAGAAGGAGTTTCACCAGTGGAAATAAGAGGTCACACGGTGCTATATTAGGTGAATACGGAGCTTGTGGAGCAGTATGTATTGAATGCTTTGTCGAAAAATCACGAATAATAATGGCACTGTGAGAAGGCGGATTATCGTGATGCAAAACCCATGAGTTATCTCGCCAGAAATCAGGTCGTTTTCGACATGTCATTTCGAATTATATAGGAGCTTGTTTGGTACAGCTACACTCTACGTTTATGAGTGATGGCAACGGCTTGGCGATTTTTTTTTTTTGGCGCGCTTCTAGTAGCGAGTTACGATAAATTAAGCAACCCATCTTTCGTTGCGTTTGTTGTGGTTTTTATGGCAACCTCGGCAAACGGAAACTTTCAATTTTCATTTTGAATATTCTAGAAAGTTCTTCCAAAATCCGTTAAAGTCGTTTGATTTCATTGATTCGTTTGAAATTTTTTCTTTCCTCCCATTGGTTATTTTGTTTTTAAAAATTTCCTTTGATTGCATTGGTCCTTTTAAATCGTTTTCGGTGATACCATTGGTCCATTTATTTGTATTTTGACAGTTGTGGAATTTTTATTTTACTATAATAGTTTTCTTGAAAGGATTAAAAGTTTTTTTTTTTTTTTTTTTTTTTTTACCATTTTCGTATTCATTATTTTTTTAAGAAAGAATTCTGACGTTATCAGGTTGTATTATTTCTTGCTTTTGTTTTCTTTTGTAAATCTTTTTCTTTTTCAACATGCCCACTGTATTTAGTGTAATTGATAATTTTCACGGTATTCTTACCCAACATTTGTAGCTTAGTTTCTCTGCTGGTTCACAAATATGTTTTGATATGTGCTTAAACTTACTACTTTTTGCGAAAGTTTTAAAAATATATACTTTTTAAAACGTTCTGAAATGTATTTAAAAAGTGTGTTGTAAAAAGAAAAAAATTTGCGACAGAAAAAGAGTTAAGAAATAATTCTTTCTTGGCGACTTTAGAAATGCGCCAAAAAAATCGCCAAGGCCGTTGCCATCGCTCACAAACGTAGAGTGTAGCTGTTCCGCTTGTTTAATAATGTCTCTTATTATTAAACGACGATCACTAAGCACCAATTTTCTGACCTGATTGACATGTTGATCATCAGACGTAAGTGGATGGTCTACCAAATCGTGAATCAACTACGGATTCTTTACCTTCCTTTAAATTTTTTATACCATTCAAATGCTGTTGTTTTTGATAAACAGTTGTCTGTAAAAGCTTCTTGCAATACTTCAAATGTGTTTGTAGAAGAAATTCCCATGCGAAAACAAAATTTAATGCATGTACTTTGCTCAATTACATTCGACATTTTGGAAATTCAACGAAATAAAAATTACTCTCTTGTTAAAAACAAATTTATTTTCAGACGATGAAATTAAATAAATCCCTGATTGTTGCCACATGTTTATATAAGTCGTAAAAATATTTGACAAAAGTTTGCAGACGATATCTACTATATATACTGCTGTTTGTAAAAAATACGACACCATGAAGGAGTCATCAGAATTAAATGAAATTTAATACACAAACGTCTTGTATTAGTACAAATAAATGAATAAATTTTCAAAGCAAAAAAACTTTATTAAGTGTCTGAAATCAGTATTTGGTGTAGCCACCACGCGCTGCAATAAGTGCTGCTATACGACGTGGCATGGAGTGGAACAGATGTTAAATGTCTGCTTGTGGAAGAGAATTCCATAGTGTTTGTATGCGCACCCAAAGTTCGTCTTTTGAAGCTATAGGACGCGGATCACGAGCGAGACGCTGACCAACCAAATCCCACAATTGCTCAATAGGCGACATATCCGGCTGATAAGCAGGCCAAGAAAAAGTTGCATGTGTTGGGCTGAAAAGAGAACATTCCTAGCAACATGTGGGCGTAATTATCCTGTTGAAAGATAGCTCCAGGGATGACTTGAAGGATGTGAACGACTTCGGGCTCTAGCACTTCACGGACGTACCTGTTGCTATTCAGATTACCCTCAATTCGTAGCAGCTGAGATCGTCCATGATACGAAATCGCACCCCAGACCATAACTCCGGGTTTTCGGCCACTATGACGTTCGATAACGCACTCTCGAAGGTAGCGTTCACCGGCATAGCGTCCATGCGGCCTTCATGGTTCCACAAATTAAAGCGGGATTCCTCAGAAAAGACAACTTGTTGCCAATCAGCCCGCCAGGCTCTGTGCTCATGAGCCCATTGCAGACGCAGCCGTCGATGGTTTGGCGTGAGGGGGATCCTGTATAAAGGAATCCTTGCACGCAGTTCACGGTGCAGCAGACGTCGGCGAATTGACGAAGCCGACATTAGTACACCTGTAGCAGTAGACCAAAGTGATGCCAACTGCCTGGTAGAAGCTGTACGGTCATTCACCGCCATGTGGACCAGGTGTCTATCATCGCGCGCTGACGTCACCTTCCGTCGTCCACTCCCAGTTTTTCGAGTTGTCCGGTGCTCGTCGGTTCACAGCTTCCAAACTCGCATCACTGTGGAACTGTTCCGCTGCACACGAGCTGCTATTGCGCGATAGGTAAATCCTCCTTTACGAAGGCCAATGATTCTCTTCCGCTCAAACTCCGTAAGCTGTTGAAATTTCACTCTATTTCGTCGTGGAGGTTTACTTAGGTCTCACTAAACGTTCGACACTAAAAAATAACCATACACTATTTTCAACGTCCCGCTACAGCCCTCTATTTATACGCTTTTAGCATCAGTTCAGAGGGTGCTGCTCACATCACGCATGCGTGGTGGCTTTGAAACTTTACTACTTTGCATAACATCTTATAATTGACATTTGTTGCAAATTTCATTTCATTCGGATGATTCCGTCATGGTGTTGCATTTTTTACAAACAGCAGCAATTTTTTTCAGGTTTATTCGCTTTGCGATTAGCAATTGCGAGTCACGTGAAAGCGAGTCTTGTGGTTCGACGGGCTAATGAATTTGATAAACGCAGTTACGATAAATACAGTTATATTTTTTAATTAATTCATTCATAAAATTTGAGAGTACGAACTAGAGAGTTTGCAATGTTTTCAGGAGAACCGGCCAATTCGGTCACCGTTTCCATAGCAACTGTCGAATATGAAAATATTAAGTACTAATTTCAACAAACAACACGGGAGAAGCTAAAACATTTAAAATAATGATAAGATTTCTTCTGAATTATAACAATACTAGGGGGCCTGCCCCCTGCTCGCTAACGCTCGCCAACCCCCGGAGGATTGCTTCGCAATCCTTATTGGTTCGCTGCGCGAACCTATGCTCGCTTCGCTCGCCTCAATGAAGACATGTGTCCTAGCAGAAGGGATTGTTTACAAAATATGTTACCAAAAAATGTTTTTCAAATCTAAATTTGCTGTATTACAGAAAAAATATATACAGTATCTCTAAAATCAGAATTCAAATGAAAACTTTGTGCAAATTTTGACTCGAAATGTGAGCGTTGCTTTGGAAATTGAATACCCAGCATGTTTGTGTGTACATTTTCCCAGCACTCAAACGACCCACACTTTTTCATTGAGTTTGTTGCCGTGAAAGCGTCTTGTTGAACTATAATTGTTGGCCCTGAAAAGGACCGTTTTTTAAATGGCCCTGAAAAGATCCTCCGCTTTCTTTGATTTCTATTATAAACTAACTGCAACAGCTCATTAAAATTTCTTTTTTTTTTTCAATAAAATTTCATCCGATAACGCTATAAATTCAATCGATGCGCGAGACTTAGCGATAAACAAACAATCCTACAGTGTTGCCAAAACGCGAAAACAAATAACGTCTTTTTTGCGTGCCACGTAAGAGAATTATATATATAGATGTTATGCTAATATATTTCTTTTTTTATGTTGAAATGAGATGTTTTGTTCTTTACATTTTAAAAAACATTTTGCTTTTATTTACACTATATTTCCGTGTATGAGCCGATAATTTTTGGAACGTTTTCTAAAGCTAAAGTACTGGGGTAGGCTTATATACAGATCCGCAAGATATCTCGCAAAAAAAGTAGGCAATTTTCCGTTACTCGGGCGCATGCGATAAATATAACAATGGGAAGGGAACCCCCAATTAACGTCGTACTAGAGATCCGGGATCAATCCAGCAGCGATCCATATGGGGATGGTTTTTGAAGCAATCCCATCCCCCTTATTGTTGAAAAGTATAGATCGCAAAGCGAACTAAATATGATTGCGTAGAAATAATCGGGGTTTGACGAGCGATAGCGAGCAGAGGCGGAGCCCCTAGTGTATTTTAAAGGAAGCATTCGGATACTTTTGATCACAGTAGTAAATTCATCAAAAACTCTGTAAGTTTAGTGAATACTAGGGGGCCCGCCCCCTGCTCGCTAACGCTCGCCAACCCCCAGAGGATTGCTTCGCAATCCTCATTGGTTCGCTGCGCGAACCTATGCTCGCTTCACTCGCATCACTGAAGACATGTGTCCTAGCAGAAGGAATTGTTAACAAAATATGATATTCCAAAAAAATATTTTTCAAATCTAAATTTTATGCTGTTTTTCAGAAAAGATATATACAGTACCTCTGGAATCAGAATTCAAATGGAAACTTTGAGCAAATTTTGACTCGAAATGTGAGCGTTGATTTGGAAATTGAAAACCCAGCATGTTGGTTGTGTGTACATTTACCCAGCACTCGAGCCACCCACGCTTTTTCATTGAGTTTGTTGTCGAAAGTTGTAATGTAAGCGTCTTGTTGAACTATAATAGTTTGCCCCGAAACGGACCTTTTTTTTAAAATGACCCTGAAAATATCCTCCGTTTTCTTTGATTTCTATTATATACTACAACAGCTCGACTAAAATTCATTGTTTTTCAATAAAATTTCATCCGATAACGCTATAATTTCAATTGAAGCGCGAGGCTTTGGGATAAACAAAGAATCGTACAATGTTGCCAAAACGCGAAAACAAATAACGTCTTTTTTGCGTGCCACGTAAGAGAATTATATATATAGATCCTAACAGTCCCTCAACCATACCGCCATTGATCCAGTCATAAAGATTACGTCATCATGGCATTGATCCAGTCAACATATGAATCATATGACATTTTCTCCTTAACCTTGCTTTTAACCCTCCTGGTGGTTATCTCGACGAGGTATCTTGCCGTCACCAGAAATGACCAAATATCGATGGACATTTCGTGAAACCATTTGGAAGATAAAACGTCCTAAGTATTTAACGCAGGTCTCACTTCAAGTAGAAGTGTGTCATTGAATTGCCACGCGGGCAACCATGCTTAAGAATAGGTGGCTTCAAGGAAAGAAACATCCCAGTGGTCTCCCCGTAACCCTTATAAACTTGTTCCACGCTGCAGGGCAGACCGAGACCACATCCGTGATATATCGCCATTGTTACAACGCCGTGATCTCCACGTAGTTTCGGTCACCAAGAGTAATTAGCTAATTAGTCGGTACACTAATTATTTTCGTGTAATCGCTAAGGGGCACGCTTAGTTTACACAAATATTTTAATTACTACGTCGCCTTGGAAATGATTAAAGCAGCCACTGATCATGTATTGGTTTTTTTTTCCCTCTCTAATCCAGCCGTGATAAACGTGTGGAGAATTTCCCATTTAAATTCCAATATGTACGTTGATGCTCTTAAATTTTTGTTTTTTTGTGAGGATATTGTCAGCTTTCAGAGTAGCCGGTAATGCTCATTATCCACTGTTATTGGAATTACCTTAACGTTTATGGATGACGAATATACAGCGTGCGATTCTTCTAACAATGCAGCGTCTTTATTACAAAATGTTTGATAAGTGAGTTTAATGTAGTTGCTGTTTTGTCTTTATTTGGAGGGGGTTGGTGTACGTTAAACCTAAAACTACGACCGGTACTGCAGTTGCACCATGATCGGGCCAAGAAAGAATTGGCCGACCAACCGGTATAGTGGTTAAGGTGTTAGCCTCTAGATCGGAAGGTTCCTGGTTCGAATCCGGGTCCGGGCATGGGTGTTTGTAAACGTATGGTGTAGAGGCGGCTGGTGCACCTTAAATCTGTCGTGGCCGAAAGTCCTCACGTTGGGTTGGCGTGGAAGTTTGGAGAGTGGGGTGCCAGCTCAAGTGTTGCTTCGTCATCTGACCGTGGTTCAAAATTACGAGGTGTTGTCCTCGAATCTTTCCCTTAAGGGACTGATTCCGGACCGTCGTCAATAGCCCGTTGTGTTGCTCTAGTTCGACGTTAACTAAAATTACCATTACCAAGAAAGAATTGAGACAACTGCCGTACAGCAGTTGTAGCTTGAAAGTTATAAGTAAGGCAATTTTTTGCAACAAATGCAACTTTTTTTCACACGTTCTGCGCTGCATGTAAAGTACTACAACCAAAATTCCTCCTACATGGGGTGTATTATAAGTGAGTTATAACCGCAACATTGATGCAACTTTCTGCATAAATGCAACCAAATGCAACTTTTTAAATTTTAGCTTAAAATTAATTCATATGAAATTACTATTTCATTTTTTGCACTTTCAATCAACCCTTCGATTACGTGTTTCTTATCTTGCGAACGCCGAAGCATTGCGGATCAAACAAGTTCATGGAAAGAAGGTGTTCGTTCAAACAGACGAAAGTGAAATAAATCGCAAGAAGTACCTTAACACATTGGTTGGCACTCTTGATAATCCTGAGGAAACTTGCATAATCGACTGCAGAGTTTGTGTGGATGTTTCGATCATCAATATGTTGTTCACCTTGTAAAGACGTTTTAAAATCTCTGAATATTAAACGAAAGGATTTTGCGCTTCTGCTATCCGATACAGCACATTATATGACTGCAGCTGGCGCAGTTTTTCAATGTTAAAGAAATTACTGGCCAAAGATCGGCCATTCAACGATCTGCATTCAATGATGTATTTTTATACTGTTATACACCACTAAAATTGTAAATATATGTAATGTCAACACTGGAAGGGCACTGAATCTGGTATTTTGGAATGAGTCCACGTGTTGTCAACCACGATATTTATTAAAATAATAGAAGATGGTACACATTTACGTCCACAAAGGACTAATCGCCTGTAAATGTTCTGAAACAATACTAAAATTACAATGACATCCACAGAGGATATTACACCGTTGATTCAGGAAACTCGCTATTTAGTCCACAGAGGACACATATGAGCCACAGAGGTCTCAAAAGATTCGCATGAAAAAGTACGGAAGAGTGGTCACACAGGTCTCAACTCTCTCCGGTCACAGAAAAAACTGAAGGCCCTCCTCCGCGGGCAGGGATCAAGCCTTTTCCCCTTAGCGTTCTTGGTGATTCGTCTCCTCGATGAAATAGTCCCTTTCTCCTTTCGGTAGTAGGTGGGGAGGCGAAAGGATTCGGTTCCTACACTGGGGCATCCTGACGGTGTTCGCCCCGAACATCACTGCACTCATTTAGGCACGTACAATAAGACCTGAAAAAATAAAAAACAAACAAAAGTATCTATTTCACTTTTGAGAGAATTGCTGAAAATAAACATTTTTCTCTCATCACTCCACATTAGTTTCTCTTGCTCAAAGTTCTTTGAAGTTGATTTTAAAGTTAATTAGTTCATGGTTTCATGTGTTCTGCTGCAGTGGACGTGTTGGTAGGTCCTTTGTGACTGCCCACTTTCCTCACCTCGTAACGGTCGTGTGGTTTCCTGTTGATAATTTCGTATGGGCCCAGATATTTTGGTCGTAATTTGAGTCCTGCTCCAAATTGGGTCCTCTGAATCGCTACCAGGTCTCCTTCTGCATACTTTCTTGCAGGTTTCCGCTTCCGATTATACTGTTTTCGGTTTTCTTCTTGCATCCTTAGGATTTGTTCCTTAGCTTCTTCCCTAAGTCCTTCTCGGTTTCTTATGAACCATTCTTCATATTCTTGTTCCAACATTTCTCTGACCTTCCGATCTTCTTTGTTCTTCATTGATACTCCTGTTAGCAATTCAAATGGTGTGATTTTTGTACTTTTACTAGAGGTGCTGTTCAAAATTCTTTGAATTGAGTTGACATATTTAAACCACTTTTCTGGTTCGTTGATCGCTAATTTCGTCAGTACCGGTATCACAGTTTCAAATATTCGTTCTATTTGACCATTTCCTCGAGGTACTCCTGTGGTGATTTTGAAGTGTTCAATGCTTCTTTCGTCGCAGTAACCTTCGAATTCTTTGGATGTGAATGCGGTGCCTCGATCTGAAATTATTCTTGACGGATTTCCGAAAATGTGTGACTGCGATTCTAGCTTCTCTAACGCATCACGTGTAGAAGTTGATTTTACAGGATAGAGCCAAGTAACAACTTCAACTTCCTCCACAACAACTTCATACGTGCAGTGTCCAAATAGGGTATCTACAGCCGTAGTCATAAGGTTAAATGTGTCGTCGATCAAACGTCCTCACGTTAGCGTAGTGTAGAAGTTTGAAGAGTGGGGGTGCCGGTTCAGGTGGTGTTCTAGTCGTCTGACCGATTCGAAATTATGAGGCGCAGTCATGGGATCTTCCCCTATAGGATGGATCCCGAACCGTCGCCAATATCCCGTTGTGATGCTCCAGTGCAATGATGTTAATAAATTACATACCCACCTCCAATAAATCCTCTAAATATTAAGTTCTGCTACAAAATATTGTCAGCCGAAAGAGACTTATGTCTTTTTGAGTACATATTTCTCCCGAACAATCTTTTAGAAGACCAAGTTCCATCTCTACTATTATAAAATGAAGTGTTTATCTGTGTGTCTGGGGTCCTCATGCTGACGAATCTATGGCACTTACAATAATGAAATTTGGCACACAGGTAGTCCTAATTTTTTGCGTGTTTTGTGTCTAGTCCGAATTTTAAAATTTAATCTCGAACATTTTAAAATTAAGTTATTAGTTTTTCCACCTTTCGCCCTTCTTTCCAGAGTGTGACGTCAATAGCTTCCTTGATTGAAGAAAGGAGAGGATTTTGGGATTTTCGACCGCTGACGTCACAATAAAGAAAGGACAGATTCTGCGTTTTTCGTTCTAATGCTAGTGGAACCATTCCAAGTTTTCCGATCCTAAGGTGTTTTGATTCACGTTGTTGATTTAGTATAACTTTCTTGCTAGCGATTTCAACTTTGTCGCGGGTAAAGACTATTTGAGGTGTTGTATCTTCGCGATCGTTAAAGATAGAGGGAAAATTTCAACGGTTTTAAAATCTGCGGAAAATTTTACTCCAGATCGATACTTTAAATATGATTTTCTTTAAATAAATAATATTTCAAATGTTACCTGTTTAACTTTTCATGTCGGGTGGAGGTGGGATTAATTCTTAAAAATATTGTTTAATCTTTTTAATGTTTTCAGTATCAGTAAGATTTATTGTGTCCAGCCATATTTTTAAATTTTTATCTAAAATATTTTAGTTAATTTAGTGGCATTTATTACTAGCCCCTTCGAGGCCATCACATCGTTGCCTGTGGTGTTGATTTGCGAAGCAAACCAAATGGGAATGCGCAAAAATCACCGGGGGTCGACGAGCGATAAGCCACGTTTACACCGGAGTAGTAAATATTTTCTCCCCTTTTTGTGGCGAGTACGTTTTACGTTCCCCTATTCTCACCCCTCTTCGTCCCACTCCGGTGTAAACTCTTTCTTGACTTTATCGGCAACACCAAGGGGTGAGCACGCTTCTCACCCCTTTGGTGATCACCATTCATCACGCCGTTTTCATCGAATAGATCACTCACTGGCAAATTTGTGGGTAATGTAAGGTAATTTTTAGTTAACGTCGTACTAGAGCAACACAACGGGCTACTGACGACGGTCCGGGATTATTCCCTTAAGGAAAAGATCCGAGGACAACACCTCGCAATTTTGAACCGCGGTCAGATGACGAGGCAACACCTGAGATGGCACCCCACTCTCCAAATTTCCACACCAAACCAACGTGATGGCTTTCGACAGTTTTGCGGGAGATGTGGTCGAGGCAAGCGATGAGAGCAAAATGTCACAGAGAGCGAACAAAAGACGGCGTGAGTGACCACGGGGAGCCGAAGGGCAGAGGGGAGCATTTCCATCCCAAATTTCGTCTCGGAGAAATGTCCTAATGGAAAATAAATTGGAGTTGCAAACTCGCCAAATCGCCACCCAGGCACGATATCTTGACAATATAACTAATGCCGTTTCGCGGAATAGCTTCGATGTTTGGAGGGAGAGAAATCTGCAACTCTAGTGTAAACACGGCTTAGCGAGCGGTGGTCACACGTGATCCCATGAAAAAACTGTCACAGGCAACGCCAAACTGGAGAAGCAGTGGCTAGTTTCCTTATAAGCCTCCCACATACGGGGTAGTACGAAAATATGTGGCCAAATTGTTCACGTTGGTACAGGGGCTCAAAATACACATTTTTTTTTTGTCGGAGAAAGTGTACCCGAAAAGGGGGTAGAGGGCGTTGTTTTGATCGGTCGACAACATCATTTCTGTGGCATGATTCCCCACATGGATTTTCAAAATTATTGAATTAATCAAAGGGAAATTTTAAGAATATTTCAAAAATGAAGCAGTGCTGGTGGATTAGGGTGGAACCTGACCCAGATACCACAAGATGGTGTTTTCTGCGAATGGGCCGCGGTACGCCAAAAGTTGCCCCCACCTCTTCAAAAAACCCTGCCATATTGAACAAATCTAAAAAGATCAATTTGGCAAAAAGCCAATGTATTCTAAATGTTTTACGTATTTCAATTTTTTTTCAATATACGAGTATTTAAGACGACAGTTGGTTACAAATTTATTTGAAAAAAAAGTAGTTCGTATTATCGTTTGCACTCTAGTTACTGTTATATTTTCGTACAATTTCGTTTGATAAGAATGGCAACACTATGAGCGCGCGTTCATTCCAAAAAAGAATGTCTGATAAAGCAGCCGTGTAAATATTTCTATGTATGGAGTCAGATTAAATAAAGTGTATTTTTGTAGAGAACGATTGAACAATTTGATTCAAGGACAGTCTCGTAACACCAATCACTCTTGCATGAACAAGAATGGACATGTTTTATTTTGTCCTAGTTTGAATGACGAATTAAACTCGTCATCCGTAACTTAGGCAAAGCAAGTGCATGACGAGTCTCAGTCGTCAAATGTTCCCAAGAGGTTAATCCATCTATATTTGGATTGACCCGTAATCTGCTGATGGGAAAGGTACTAAGATGTTAGTCCGATTCGATTGAATGCAGATTGACTCGGACTGACCCGAGATTCTGCTGTTGTGAAGGGATTATTAACTTCACTCATAATTCCAACCTTGCATTTGAAATTGGCGTACACACGTGTTTTTGTTAGCAAATCTACCAACGCCAATTGATACTGTTTAACAGGATGAATGGTCATGCAGAATTGATATATTTAGTAATTGGCTGGATATTGGTATTTTTTATGACCGTCGCACTGGAGCAACACAACGGGCTATAGGCGACGCTTCGGTATCAACCCCCGGAGGAACAGATTCGAGGACAACACCACGTAATTTTGAATCACGGTCAGAGGACGAGATCACACGTGAGCTGGTACCCCGCACTCCAAACTTATACACCACTTCAATACGAGGACATTTGAGTCTACAACAGATTCAACGTGCACCAACCGCTTTTGTACACGACGGCTGGTTCGTTACTCCTCCAACCGGGCTACCGAGACCAAAGAATAGGCTGGAGGAAACGTGATTTGATCGCAAATACTGAACAGCCCGAATTTCCTGAAATCTATATATATACTCGTGGAAAATCTAGCCGAGATTGCCTTATGTAATGACCACGCCAACTAACTAAATGAGGAATTAGGTGATGGATATCCCATTCCGACAAACCGAGCAAATATGCAGACACGATAATGCAATGATTTATGGTCTTTCTGAAGGCAACGAATTATCATTTCTGCCGCAAAAGCACATTCAAGACGATTATCTGTCCCACTTTAACGGATTATCTACAAATGCGATCCATTTTTGTAATACGGCGTGTTGGAGTCGCGGATTACTTAACTGGAGGGTTTCGAGTTCGAAATTGTTGCAACCAAAGACCTAGAGGGCTGGTGCACGTTAAATCAAAAGGGACCTACAATGTCCTGATTTTGACGCGGTGTGGAAGTTTGGAGAGTGGGATGCCAGATGAGGAGTGACCTCGTGATCTGGCCGTGGTTCAAGATGACGAGGTGTTGTTCTTGGATTTTCCCTTCGGGATCAGATACAAACGTTTCCAATAGCTCGTTGTTTCACTTCAGTGCGATGTCAATTCAACTATCGACAATGCTCTGTGCAGGGGGCATATAGGATTAAATCAGTACCTACTGGAATGAATGGTGCTCTATTCGAATACCGAAGAAACACCCCAAACAAGTAGTTGGATTTTATGCAAATCCGCTGGCGTCCAGTTAATTCCGTTTTTCGTGGTATGACCTTTGGATGTTGTTCTAGGTCAATTGAACGCCGACGCCTACATGAACATTTTAGAAAATCAGGTTCTTCCAACGCTCTGGCAATTTTATGGAATGGACGAATGTTACTTCCAGGACGAAACCGGTATGTCATGTTGGAGCCTCTGTCAAGCAGTGGTATCGAGGATGTAAAACGTATATCTATGGATGTAAAATGTCATCCATGGCCTGCTCAAAGTCCCGAACTAAAACCCATAGCACAATTATGGGACGAGTTAGGGCTACTGCTGACGGACCATGGAACCATGTCCGAAATCTACAACTGAGCCGTCGACATTCTTGCAGCAGGAATAGACACGCATACCCATAACTGTGTATCAAAACCTTGTTGAAAGTATGCCAAGAAGGGTTGCAAGTGTCATTGCAGCACGTGGGGGGGGGGGACCATCCCCCTATGAAAGCACGTATTCTTTCCCTTATACCATCACATCTTTTTCTCCGGTCAATTTTTGTAGTTGCATGAACAGGCTTCCACAAAGATTTGTACCAAACAACACAAAATCAGTTTAACTGATAGTTTCCCGGTAGCCCGGTTTGAAGAGTACCGGAACAACGACCGGAATGTTGTGTGTTTGAAACTTGTTCTAACCAAAGACCGTCGTGGACATGGGAAGGGACTGATTCACGTTAAATCTGTCGGGGTCTAAAATGTCCTCACGTTGGCGTTGTGTGGAAATTTCGAGAGTTTGGCGCCTGTTCAGGTGTCACCTGGTCATCATCTAAGCATAATTCAAATTACGTGGTATTGACCTCTGATATTTCAATTCAGGTTTGATCCCGGACTGTCTTCAATAGCCCGATGTGTTGCTGCAGTGCGACGTTAATTGAAATACCTACCAACCAGGAAAGTTTCTGTCTGCACTATTCTAAAAAAAGCATTGTAATATCATCAAAATTGAATTAGTATGTAGTACGCCATTTTAATTTGACATAGGTAAAGATGACAGGCGCCCTCGAAACGAAATTGCTCTGTAATCTTTTCAAAATTGAATTATGGGGCTTACTTGCCGCAAAAGAACTGAAATATGGATTCATAAGGTTCGACATTTCACGTTGTGAATTAAACATAATCCATAATTCAAAAGTAGGTCTACTGTTCAGTAACTGAAAGAGCTATGCCAACGCTAGATTTCAACTGTATGTGGATTTAGCTTAGAATGTTGTACGATAATGTCATGAATACTGCGTGGTTAAAAAAATTCATCATACCTTTAATCTTAGATCCGAAGTGATATAAGGGCATTCGTCTGTGGCTTATGTACACACTATCGCTGCAATGTAATAACCCTGAAGGGGTTAAAATAAGCCTTGCATGATTAAAAATTTTCCCTTTTCTTTAAAATTTGACAAGACGTGTTTATTATTATTTTATAATGCATTCAGAAAATTTAAAACTAGAAGCCGTACACTATCGTGCTTGCATCGTAAAAAATAACTTAAATACATTGCTGGTGAAATTGAATTTCGGAATATTCTAAAAGAAAAATAAACGCTTCAACAGATAGGGAAAAATAATCAGGCCAGAGCTTCGATAGAAATTTATTAAAATATACACTGCCAAGTTTAGCGGTTTTCAATTTTCAGACCGGAATTTTCTGATAAAAAAAGAAACACGAAATCAAGTATGTTTCTCTTCAAATGTCATCCTGCTTCTGTTCAGTTTCTAAATCGAATAAAAACGAATGTGTTCGGAAGGAAATTTGTGGTACTTTTTTTACACTTGAGAAGATTGACTTTTTATTATTTTGTACATTTGATTGAAGAATGTTTGCGTTTGTTCTTATTTACACAGACAGAATATGGTTGTAATTCACATCTTATCTTTCTTTCGTTTGAACTTCTACCAATAGAATTATTTTAGTTTTGGTACACGAAATGGTGTCATCTATAGTTTTCAAATAAAGGTGATGTTTCGTCTTGATGGATTAAATTCATATTTTAACCCTTCTTTGCGTGATTTTTTCTTTATTGGTGAAATAAATCAAGGTGATATAATTCATGTTCAAAATTAAAGGGAAAATGGTTAAAAAATCTTAGTATATATTTATAGTATAAATTTAGCAAAAAACAATAGGATGGTATCATGTGGTATTTTTTAAATTAAACGCAAACGTTTTCAGAAATTGCTCTAAAAATAACAGAAACACATGTTACAAACCTTTCTTCCACTCATTTTCACTTTTTTAGCAATAGAAACTCAAATATAATAAAACAAAATTAAAAACGAAATCATACGTTTATTGCAACTACAACAAACAGCGGAATGACAACTTCAAGCTCGTTTGACTGATAGTGACACTTGCTTATTTTTGACAGCTATGTTTTTATTATGCAATGGACATTAAAATGGTATCCAGACACGATCCACTTAAAGTGAACTTGTTCTTTTATATAATTTTTGGGCATTCAATGTTATGATGGAAATTTCCACCAATATGCAAAGAAGGATTAACTAGAATTATCTGATATTACTCTGGTTGAATTTGTTAACTTTAGATTTAGAAAGTGATCATAATAATAAATTTTTTCTTTCGTAAAAAAAAAAAGCAAAATCATAAAAGTGCGAGTAAAATATTTTTTTATTCCCCTTTTCTATATTAAAAATATTTTGGCAACTTACTTTGGACGCCAATCCTACCGATGCATATCCATCCATGTAATATATTGTGTCATCCAGAAAGTTCTGCGCGTTTTTTAAGATAAATACCAACGAAGAAGTACAAAAGCATAAGAAAATTTTATTGCATCACATAAGCTACATTTTGTTCTATGACTTTTTACCATCTTTCTGGCAGCTGAAAAATTACTTTAAAAAAAATAATTAGGCTTATTTGTTAAGACGTTATCGAGGTGCTATTTGACAGGCTCCAAAGAATTGAATTCCAGGCCATTCAAAGAATTTTGAAGTGACCTGAAGAGGTGAGAATCTAAGGAGGCAAGGTTTGGTGAATATGGGGAGTGACACAAAACATCCTAGCCAGACTCAATAAGTCTTTGTTTGACATTCAGTAAAATGTGGGGCGAGTATTTTCATGCTGGAAGACAACACCTCGACGATTAGTCAGTTCTGGCCTCTTTGCTTCGATTTCTGCTTTTAATACTGCCATTTGAGAACAATATTTTTCCAAATTTATTGTCTGATTTTGTGGCAACAATTCATAATAAACAATTATTTTGTAGTCCCACCATGCAGAAAGCATTACTTTTTTGAGATGCAGTCCCATTCTCGATGTTACTTGGGGAGGTTCATTTAACTTTCACTCTTAAATTTAACAAACTAACTCCGAACTGTGGCTTTAGACAGCACTATGTCCATATACAGCACACATTTTACTAGCAGTTTGGCAAGCATTTTTTTCTTTCTTAAAATAAAAGAGTATAACATGAGGAAAATGAACTTTCTAGTTCTCCATTCTTAGCACTGCAATGAAATAAATATAATGCCACAACACATGCTATAATTATGCAGTGTAAGCAGAAAAGACAGAATTTAAACATCTGCTTCAATCAAGGTCACTTCTTATCAGCGGTAGCAAAATAATAATAACAAAGCTAGTTTCGATTTGAAAACGCGCAAAACTTTCCGAATCTATATATATAATTCTCTTACGTGGCACGCAAAAAAGACGTTATTTGTTATCGCGTTTTGGCAACATTGTACGATTCTTTGTTTATCACAAAGCCTCGCGCTTCAATTGAATTTATAGCGTCATCGGATGAAATTTTATTCAAAGAAAATGAATTTTAGTCGAGCTGTTGCAGTTAATAATAGAAATAAAAGAAAGCGGAGAATCTTTTAAAAAGGCGGAGAGCCATTTAAAAAAAAGGTCCTTTTCAGAGCCAACAATTATAGTTCAACAAGACGCTTGCACTACAACTTTTGACAACAAACTCAATGAAAATGCATGGGTGGCTCGAGTGCAGGAGTAAATGTACACACAAACATCATGCTGTGTATTCAATTTCCAAATCAGCGCTCACATTTCGAGTCAAAATTTGCTCAAAGTTTTCATTTGAATTCGGATTCCAGAGGTACTGTAAATATCTTTTCTGAAAAACAGCAAAAAATTTAGATTTGAAAAATATATTTTTGGAATATCATATTTTGTAAACAATCCAATCTGCTAGGACACATGTCTTCATTGATGCGAGCGAAGCGAGCATATGTTCGCGCAGCGAACCAATGAGGATTGCGAAGTAATCCTCCGAGGGTTGGCGAGCGTTAGCGAGCAGGGGGCAGGCCCCCTAGTAATCCAATATTTATCGTGTATCCAAACTTGTATGACAAAACAAAATATGAAAGATGACATTAGGAAACTACTAAAAAAGACTGACTGCCTTTTTGGCGATTTTCACTTAACTGCATTTTCTGAGTCACCCTTTCATGTTTTATAATACTTGTCTTAAGTTCGTTTCCTGCAATATTATCGCAATCCCATTCGTAAAAATAACGAACCTATGGCGGCGAATAATTTCGCACTCACTTTACCTAATTTTTTAACATGTGTCACACGTGCATCAGGCATGAGCCATTTTTGAATTCGCCATCTTCAATTGATGGATGCCATATTGGTTCGATAAGATATTCATCACTACGTTTTTCAAAAGTAAATGCATTTTTTTTGTTCCATTTTGTGTCATATGTAGTAATAAAAGAACTTGTTTTAGATTTGAATGTCTTCATAGAGACAAAACAAAGGTAGCCATTACCATTTATAAAACAATGTAAAGTTGATTTGGCAGCGGTCTTTCTTAAAATCACTGTTTTCAACAAATTAAAAAAACGTTAAAACCACGCCAAAGGCACTAATCTGTATTTTTGACGATTTTCACTTAACTGCATTTTTTACGTCATCATTTAAGCCAACCAGCCGTTCTAGTGGTTAAGGTGTTAGATTCTGAATAGGAAGGTTCCTGGTGCGAATACGGGTCAGTGCATGCTTGTTTGAGAGCGTAGGGTGTAGAGGCGGCTGGTGCACCTTAAATATGTCGTGGCCGAAAGTCCTCTCATTGGGTTGGTGTGGAAGTTTGGAGAGTGGGGTGCCACCTCAGGTGTTGCTTCGTCCTCTGATCGTGGTTCCAAATTACGTTGCGCTTTCCTATAATCTTTCACTTAGGTGATTGGTCCCGGATCGACGTTAATGGCTCGTTGTGTTGCTCTAGTACGACGCTAATTAAAAATTACCAATTACCAATTGAGTCATCATTTAATGCTTTGTACTATGGCAAAGCCACGAATCAACTTGATTCTTAGTGGAAATGCTTTGGGTTGGCATGGCAGTTCGGAGAGTGGGGTACCAGCTCAGGTGTTGCTTCATCATCTGACCGTAGTTCAAAATTACGAGGTGTTGTCCTCGAATCTTTCCATTAAGGGACTGATCCCCTAACCGTCGTCAATAGCCCGTTGTGTTGTAATTTAGTACGACGTTAACTAAAATTACCATCACCATTACCTTAGTGGAAATGCCGATCTTCATGATGTAGGAAGGTATTTTAATTAACGTCGCACTGATGCAACACAACGGGCTGTTGCCGACGGTTGGGGATCAAACCTACAGGGAAAGAGTAAATATTCAATGTATAATCAAGCACTCAATTTTTATCTATATACACTAGGGGGTTCCGCCCCGTGCTCGCTATCGCTCTTCAACCCCCGATGATCTCTACGCAATCATATACTGCTGTTTGTAAAAAAATGCAACCCCATGAAGGAGTCATCAGAATTAGATGAAATTTAATACACAAACGGCTTGTATTAGTACAAATAAATGAAAACATTTTCAACAAAAAAAAACAATATTAAGTGTCCGAAATCAGTATTTGGTGTAGCCACCACGCGCTGCAATAAGTGCTGCTATACGACGTGGCATGGAGTGAAACAAATGGTGAATGTCTGCTTGTGGAAGAGAATTCCATATTGTTTGTATGCGCATCCAAAGTTTGTCTTTTGAAGCTGTAGGACGCGGATCACGAGCGAAACGCCGACCAACCAAATCCCACATGTGCACAATGGGCGACATATCTGGCGAATAAGCAGGCCAAGGAAGAAGTTGCATGTGTTGGGTTGAAAAGAAGTCTCGAACATTCCTTGCAACATGTGGGCGTGCATTATCCTGTTGAAAGATTGCTCCAGGGATGTTTTTTAAAATGTCAAGAACAAAACATCTCATTTCAACATAAAAAAAATAAATATATTAGCATAACATATTGTTATAATTCAGAGGAAATCTCATCATAATTTTAAATTTTTTAGCTTCTCCGTGTTGTTTGTTGAAATTAGTACTTAATATTTTCATATTCGACTGTTGCTATGGAAACGGCGACCGAATTGGCCGGTTCTCCTGAAAACATTACAAACTCTCTAGTTCGTGCTCTCAAATTTTATGAATGAATTAATTAAAAAATATATATAACTGTGTTTATCGTCTGCGCGTGCTCCAAATTCATAAGCTCGTTGAACCACAAGACTCGCTATCACGTGACTCGCTATTACCAATCACAAAACGAATAAACCTGAAAAAGATTACATTTTTTTTATAATAGAAAGAAAGAAAAGATACCTTCATACATACTCTACATTTTGTGAAACTATGCTTGCGACACTATGAAAGAACTATAAGAAATAAATGAAATTTATTCCACGTATTACTTACTTGTAGTGTTTTAAATAAACAATAAAATTTACAGAGCAATGAAAAAAAAAACAATGCTGAAAATCCATATCTTGTGCAGCCGCCACGTGCAGCGATGAGAGCCTGTACACGTCGTGACATCGAATCATACAGATTCTGAATGTCATGCTGAGGAATGGCATTCCAGATGGCCTCTATCGGATGTGAAGGTTCAGCCGTACTCAAAAGCCCGACGAGAGGTACGAGCGAGTCGCCGACCGATGTAATCCCAGACATGCTCAATTGGTGACATATCGGAGGAGTGTGCAGACCATGGAAGAAGCAGAGCCTGTCGTGCACTGAAAAAGGCTTGTACATTCCGAGCAACATGTGGATAGGCGTTGTCTTGATGAAATACAGCTCCGGGAATGCAGGAGGGGCAGGACCTCAGGCTCCACAACTACCCTGATCTAACGTCCGCTGTTTACGGTCTCCACAATTTGGAGTAGGCGGGATCGCCCATGATATCCAATAGCGCCCCAGACCATAACACGAATCGTTCGTCCAGTATGACTCTGAATAAGACACTCCGGAAGAAAACGTTCACTTCTGTAGCATCTGACGAGTACGCGTCCGTCGTTATAGTCCAAATTGTAGCGGGACTCATCTGAAAAGACGACTTGTTACCAATCAGCACGCCATTGGCTGTGTTGGTGAGCCCATTGTAGCCAGAGCCGTAGGTGGTTCCGCGTCAATCCTGTTCAGAGGAATCCATGCACGTAGCCCATGGCACAACAGCCGGCGGCGAATCGTGGGGGCAGACAATGACACGCCTGTACACGCGCTCCAATGTTGTGCGAACGCACGAGAGGACGATGTACTGTCCGTCACCGCCATGCGGATGGGGTGTCTCGTGGTGATGTCGTATTGCGTGGCCCACTGCCGGGATTTCGAACTGTCCGGTCCTCCATGGTCCATCTCTTCCACACACGCATCAGTGTTCTGGCATTTCGCTTCGTGCGAGGGACGATTTCACGATGCGGAAGTTCACTCTCATGGAGGCCGATCATGCGACCCCGTTCAAACTCCGTTAGTTACTCTAACGGCACTCTGCGTATAGACTGTTTCTCGGCCCACACATGCGTGATCGCTTTGTAATTCTAATCATTTGCATTTCCTAATCTATTTTGCATTTCCTACAAGTTTCGTTTAATTTGCATGATTCCTTGTTGTGTTGATGTTGTGTTCCTTGACTTGTGTATATTCCTTCAATATTAATTCAAAACTGCACTTTAATCGTTAAAACTGCAGTTTAATTGTTGAATGTTCACAATAAAGAATCGTTCAAATTTCCTATGTCTGCTTCATTTATTACAAAATACAACATCCGGCATGAGTAGTATTCACATCATAGACATTTGTAGTATTCACAACAAAACTACGGTTTATGCCCTTGACACAATCTACCAATGTTTCACTAAACTCGGTATCGTTATACAAGAGAAGTGGATGAGAATTCCCTTGTGACTGTTCATGACCTGCATCTGTCCATCCGACGTTGCATACAAAGGGGGCCGGTGCACGTTAAATCTACCATGGCCTTAAATGTACTTACATCGGCGTGGTTCTGGAAGTTTGGAGAGTGCCAGTTCAGGCGTGGACTCGTCATCTGACCGTGGTTCAAATTTACGTGGTGTCATCCTCGGATCGTTCCCGTCGAGTTTGATCCCGGACTGTCGTCAATAGCCCGTTGAGTTGTTCCAGTACGACCTTAATTTAAGTACCTACCTATCAGCAATTCAGGCCTTGAGTGTACTAACTCCCTTCTAATAAAGATTTATATTCACTGTCGCTTGACAAGTGTTCGTATTATTTTGTCCGCCACCTGTATCACGTGAGAGCGTTTGGACAGCAAAAGTAGAACCAGCGCAGACCATCTGGTTACTTTACATTGAAAATCTCTCTCATAGTTGTAATGCGAAGTATTGAAGGAAAGTATTCTAGGAATGTGTGTTGCGTAACCCCTGTGGTGAGCAACGCCCACCTCATTTCTTGTAAAGCGCTCTATGGGATGTTATTTCTATCAGAACAATAGTAAGATAGTGTTAACCCTAAGGTTCGAAATCACTCTCCAGCTGTAGAATATTTCTGTGAACTGGTATGGAGAGAATAAAATAAAGCAATAACTTACAGGACTTACCCAATTTATTGATGCCACAACATATCGATTTAAAGTTGTAGTAATATCGGTTGCCTCGGAGTATGCATAGTGAATTTAACACCTGACAGCACAGCGTCCTTGAAATGAGATATAGTGTAAGGTGTTTCATAGAAGGCCCGGTGCACACATCCAGTTTTTCAACATGCGGTGCCACTGCGGCACCGAAGCCCAACTATGCACACATAACCGTGAAATGACGCACGAACTCATTTCGCGCCATTTGCGACAGATATTCTATCGCAGAAAACGTGTCTCTTGGTGAAAAAAAAAGTATATTTTTAAGCAAAATAGACGTTACTGGATACAACCATTTATTAATTATTAGTTGTATATTCCATTTGTTTATGAAAACAAGGTACTTCAGAACGTAGACTCATGTGCGGCGCCGTGGGGAACCGCGGTACAAATTGCACGCAAGTTGGACGTGCGTCGCCCCAGCGGCGCTGGAGGCATATGTGCACTGCTCCATTGGATCTAATCTATCTCAGACCGCACTTGCGTTGCGGCAACGGCGCCGCAAGTTGAAAAACCGGATGTGTACACCAGGCCTAAGGTAGCTGGTTAGACCGTCAAGTCTTTATTGGCTTGGACGACACAAAGACACAAGACAGGAACGTGCACCATTTGGACGGACAACCATTGCATTAAATTAAAAAAAAGACATTTTAAATTTAGTTGAATACAACGTCATCAGCTGTCCCATCCGCACTCGTTGTTCTTTCTCTCCTTTCGCAAAGGATTCTGGGCTCTCATGATGATGTAGGTCGTGACGTTACAACAGTTCCTAGGGTAGATAGATTCGTAGGAGTTTCAAGGCAGTAATAGGAAACGTCAAAGTCGGAGATGGTGTCCCTGGAGATTCCAGTCTGCTGGTAGTAATTCGGTGGGGATGGTGAGACTCTTGTTCTTGAAATGTTTAGGAGTCTTAGGCTTCCTAGGATCATGCACGGGTCCTATCGAGAAAGGGCTACTTGATTATTAGCATTTTATGAAAGCCGCTATAAATATCATAGAGGACGATAGGCTTGTCTTAGGCGATTCAATTAGCCTCGAAGAGTGAAGGAGTCTTAGGCATTGGTGCAGTACGCCTAGAAAATTGCCCTCCTTGCTTCGCCTTTTTCCGGATCCAAGTGCACTGGCAAAATCTACTCCAATCTCATTCCCCAGCAGCGAGTCTGCTCTCGGTATCGCCAACACCGCCAAGTTTGGCCTTGCTCGTACCGGTTTTTTATATGTTGTCAAGATGCGGTGTTCAGGATTATCCCGCCAAAGCGAGCGATTCCTCTGCGCTTGTAGTCCCTGCAATTCATATGGTTGCTCTCAGTCTAACAAGTTGAGTGTTGCGAGCAGGAACCAAACGAATTAAGTAGAGGAGGTGTTCGTTATGGAGATACCACTCATTCACTCTTTCTGAAGCAATCTGGCTTTGTACTTGTAAAATGCAAAACTGTGATACACAATATCACCCGCCCCCTGTCATGCGCTTGAATTAAAACCCTCATTGGGTTCATTTGCACCCACGGCAGTCAACCATCAAGCTCCTTCAAGGCCGTAAGCGTCGTCCATCGACGATCATCTTCTGTGTTCATTGATAAATAAATGTGTTTGTCCTTTTAAATAAAAGGACAGGGTAAGTTGTGTTTCTTACAAAATACATTCAATTCCCACCAATGTGTTAATATGATATTAATATTTAAATAAAAATCATTAACTTTCATCACCCTCTCCTGTTGTTTCAGCAAAGAGAGGGAAAAAAAATCACGCTAAAAGACGTAACCATCAAAGTGGTTCCGACAATGGTATCTCGTCGTCTACATCAAGATCTGATCAATTTTGCTGATGATGAGACACTGTCATCAAGATATTATCGAATTTTTATGACAACGAGGAAACTCGTCCATCAAGATTTGGTCAGTTTTGCTAATGAGACTAGGTCCCTCCTCGAGATCAACCACCGGCAGGATAAAAGCTCTAAGAAAATTATTTTAAAGACGTAATTGGTAATTTTTAAGTAACGTCGTACTAGAGCAACACAGCGGGCTATATTATTTAAACGGAATTAATTAAAGTCGCTTTGGAGTAACGAAATGGGCTATTGGCGATGTCTCGGGATTAATCTAGAAGGGAAAGGTTCGAGGTCACCACCATGTCATTTTAAAACACAGTTAAGTAAAGAGGTTAACTGAGCTGGCACCCAACTCTTCAAACTTCCACACCACGTCAACGGGATGACATTTGAGGGCACGGCAGATTTCACGTTCGCCAGCCTCCGTGTACACGACTGTCTTTGGCTTTAACGACGGTCTTTGGCGAGTTTCCAACTCACATGCTAATCTATTGCGCTTCTAACATCTGAAGCCCCGAAAATCATTAGGAGGGATAAAGTTCCTAGAAAAGTAAAAAGAAGAAACCCTGTGTTATGAAAATAAGAGGGTGACAATTTTTTATACGAAAAAAGACATGTTTCACATGAAGTAATTTCTATGTGAAACCATTAACATGCCGTTTTATTTTTTATGCATATGCATTACAATGATCCCTCATCAAAAAACGCAGCTTCTGAATATTCATCACATGGGACGACTGTCACCTTTTCGAAGTCGGAGAAACAAACGCTCGGTGAGCGGAAACGGCACCTGGGCAACTGTGTTGTGTTTCGGTATTTGGTCGTGATGGAAACGGCGACGCCACTTGGCGACGGCGGGAATCCCATGTCTGGCAACCCTTGCGAGATAACCTTATTGGCTCGGAGGAAAAGCAGACGAGAAAAGAGTTTTATTCGTCGGTGGGAACTGGATAGCAGCAGGATAGTTTATTTTCCGACTGCAGCGCATGGGAAGTGACATTAACGCAAAAGAATATACAGGCAAGTTGAGTAGTTTTTGTCCTTTTCCCCGATGTATTAATTTTAATTGCATGCTGATGGATTCCATATTCATGCAGTTTACAAAATTCCGATGGTTCAAATAGAACGAGTGCTTTCTTAACAGAACAGAATCATGCAATTGTTTAAAAAGTACATGTATTTTTATTAATGGAGTGGAATAAATTTGTTTCCAATAACTTGCATTTACGAAATTGGCACAATATTTGTGCATCATTTTTGTCAGAAAGGTGGAAGACAGAAATTTTGAATACAGAAATTGGATAAATCTCCCGATATTTAAATAGAATGAGTATCTTTTTCACAGAACAGAAGTGTGGAATTAGTTAAACTGAATGTTTTATTTTTATGGAATGTTATAAATTTGTTTCCAATCGCTTGTATTTTTTAATTACTGGCGCAATGTTTATGAACTATTTTTTATCAAATTGGTGGTAGAATCAAATTTTGTGCACGTAATTGAAAAAATCTTTTGATGTGTCCTAAATTAGGGCGCGATCTGTTTTATCCTGTTCACTCATTTATTAAAACATTTATACCACAAATATATAATAATTTCTGGAACCACAAATAAAAGAAAATTGTGGTATTATTTTTAGCATTGTTTTGTCAATGGAATTGAACAAATTTGTTTGCAATAACTTGCATTTTTAAGTAACTGGCGCAATGTTTGTGAACCCTTTGTATCAGAATAGTGGTAGATACAAATTTTGAACACAGAAATTGTAAAGATCTATCTTTCCAAAATTAGAGCTCTTAGTTTTTACCTATTTTCAACCACAAATGTAGAATTAATTTGAAAATTGAACACAAAAATTGGAATTATTTTGAAAATAGAACACAAAAATTAGAATTATTAGGAAAATGTATAGAATTTGCGATGCCGCTTAGGAAATCTAGCATTTCTTAATTTCTTGCTCAATACTTGTGTGGAATATTTTTTATAAGTATATATGTTCATATAAACAGGAAAAATCTGTCGATATTTCCAAAATTTTAGTTTTATTTAATTTTTATCCGTTATTTTATGTATACCATCTCCCCGAAAATCTACTGCTTAGATGATGATTCATTGGGTATTTGAAAAATAATTTTCTGGGATTAAACAAAGCAATCTGCAGTTACACTGGAATTTAGAAAACGCCACATTCGAAATAAAATGAAAATATCAAACGGAAATTGACTTGGAATTTTCGTTCATCGGTTTTTTAGGTATAAGGGAGTAAATTTGTGATGTTGTTTCTGAAATCGTTTGCGTTCTTTAATTCTTGACCCAATATTTGTGTGGAATATTTTTTAACAGAATGGAGTGGCAGACAGAAATTATGGTCACATAAATTGGAAAAATTTGTATAGTTCCAAAATACGTGTTTGGTTTTAGTTTTATCCATATTATTTTACATACCTACTTCACTTCGATTTTTCCTTGAGCCTACTCAAAGATGACTCATTAGAGCATTTGAAAAATTTGTTCTAGGAATGAACAATGCAATCTGTATTATCACTGGACTATAGCAAAATCTACATCCGAATTAAAATAGAAAACGTGGAACGAAAAAGCGGAAATTGACATACACACAAGTATTCAACCACAAAACATACTAAATTCAGCTTTACAGAATTAACTTCTGATAAGAACAAGATTTGTTTACTCATAGCATATTTCATTCGTGTAAAGTCTGAAATTTTAAATACATAATTCAAAGGCTAAAACACAGTAAACAGCTTGAACTTTTCAAATGTATTTGAAAGCATCGCATCACAAATTAAAACATTTTTTATTCTAAAACATCAGATTTTTCTAGATACTATCTATGTATTGAGAAGCAAATTACTTTTTTTTCGGATGTTTAAGTAGGTAGTTATAGGTTTATTACTTTACATCGTTATTATTTGTTTCCCTATTTAAAAAATAGGTACAGCTGTGATATACAGACTTTTTTTGTTTTGACATGTTTTTTTTGTCGCCAAGGAAGAATTTCTTGGAAAAACAGTTTTAGTCTTTGCGGATAAAAAAAAAATTAAAATTAACAAAAATATTTTTACGAAAAAAACTTATTATTTCGTCAAAATAATTATTATTTTATGAAAACATCTAGATTTTTTCTGAAATATTGTGACAGAATTTTGTCCAAGTTGAATGTAATTTACAAGTTAATTTAGTCTAATAGAACCACAGGGGCTAAAAAATGAATGTTATAAAATATCTCATTAGTTCTAGCAAAATAGAGTTACTTAGGCATGGCAAAATAAAAGAGATAATGATTTAGAAAAATTTATAAGAGACTAGCACAATTACCCGGCTTTGCTCGGGTTGAATTAATTATATGTTGATTGAAAAGTCATCGTGAATTATTTTTCATAAAAGAATGTTAGCATCACCGAAGTGTACGGAAATTTTTTTTTTTAATAACCATTTTAACTTCTCCATAGCTTCTGCTGAGAGTTTTTTTCTAATGTTACTACTACAGAAGTTGATTTTGAGTTTTGAAGTGACTACGAATATTCCCGTGCATTCATTTTTAGTAAAAATGGCAAATTTTTGGCGGATAGTCTTGTAGTTAGTTTTCCTAAGAATATGTTTTGCTTGTGGTAATCTTGAACCAAGAATGCGATATTTTCGAATGTCATCAATATGAGAGATTATAAATTAAATTGTTACGGCATTCGTGACTAATTTAGTTTCATACAAAAGCATTTTTGCTTGTAAATTCCATTCAGCCGTAGGTGGAATAACGGATCTTCTGTTATATATATAAAGCAGATTTGGCGTTTGTTTGTTCTCTATACAAATCTACACTGATTTATTGATATTATTCCATCCGACCACCGTGATATTATTCCAAGATATTGACCTATCCACACATTTGGTACACTTATATTTTTTACATATTAAACTGCGTTCTATTTGTCCAAAGGGGCTACAAATTTACGGCATTTGTGACTAATTTAGTTTGAAGCAAACGCACTTTTCTTGAAAATTCCATTCAGCGGCATGTGGAATAACGGAGTTTGTGCTAGAAATAAATGTCATCACTGTAAACAAATTCAACTCAATCTATTACCATATTTTAATAAATAGAAAGTTGATTGTACAGCGCTTTTAGAAAGAGAAAATAATTGCTTTCAACGAACGATTCACATGTATCTAGTTACATAAAAACAGCTTCAATAAGTAGAGTAAGCAACCTCGACATTCTGTCGCTTACGACAAACAATTTCAAATTTTCAAAATTACTAACTGTGATATTATTCCAAGATCAACAAAGTCTTGTTAAAAATTTCCTTTTCTCCAACAGACATTTAAATTTAAATCGAACACTTATGGAACTTTTTTAAATTCAGAGATTCGGTTTCTAAATGAAAAGCACGTACCTATTTAGAATGATAGATGTAGATACTTGACTATGGAGTACAGCTTTCAATAACACCCAGTAATCACGAAAAACAAATTTAATTTAATTGATTTTAATCGTCTTTCTATGAAAAGCTATATCAAAATTATGAAATACTAGCAAAATACCCGACCTTACTCGGTTTGAATTGGTTTACTCTAGATTGAAGAGATAATCAAAATATATAATGACTTAAGTTTTTTGTAGAATAAAAATTTATTTTAACACCTTTCGCCATCTTTATATTTTCTACAACTTACTTTGGACACAAATCCTACACATGCATATCCATTCATGTAATACATTTCACCTACATCGCACAATTGCTGTATGACAAAGCTACAAAATGACGAAAGGTGATACTAAGGTTACTACTATAAAAGACGATTTTGAGGGAGATTTGGAATTCCCTTTCTTAAGTTCTTTTCATCTTCAACTCAATTAATTAAAATTACGATTTACGGCGAGTGCTCTCGCACTCATAGTCAACAAAACAATATTTTTTTACTTATTCTTCATATAACGGCATTATTCTTTCAATAATGGCATAACTACACTTAAAATTTACTGAAAATTTATACTGACTTACCTAACATTTTTAAGTCTAATACTTTGTGGTGCTATTGCGTGTAATGAGAAGGAAAACACATGTATTAAAATAATAAATATTTAAAACAGGAAACAGCGAAATAAAACAAAATAAAAGATGTCGCAAAAAATTGTTCTAAAGATATTAATTTGTGATTCAATTTTATCTCTTGATCTCCGCACAGTTGCCACAACTTACAACTAAAAGTGTACAAAATTTAGAAATGTGAAATTAATTCAGAGCGAAAGAATCAGAAAAAATATCTTTGCTCGCGCGATCTTGTTCATTCTCGTTTCGTTGAAAAATATCGTCTGTCCCAAATATGCGGAAATCGTTTTCATTGCGCACAGAATAAAAATAAGACTCGAAATAAATGAAGTATCAAAGCTAAAATTTCAAAATAAAAATTTTTTTTTGAAAAATAATTGGTTTTCAGCATTACTGGTAAAGCAAATAAAAGTAATCGTAATACTCAAACTACATTCCAATTTTTCGAAAACTATCAAATTGTGGAAGATTTAAGTATACTTACTCAGGTGTTTTAGCATGAAACTCTTCTAAATATAACAATAAAAAAATGTTTAATATTGCATTCACTAAACTAATAGATAATGTATAAAATAAAATACGATGCAATCAAATATCTGGAATGCAATTCATGTGATGCGTACACAAACACACAAACACAAAATCGAACATAGAACAAAAAGACGGACAGACAGACTTTCGCAACCAATTCCACTCACTAAATCAAGATAAGTACTCACTGTATGCAAATTTCCATGAAAATATCTTAAACCGCGTGGACGTGTATAGGGCACAACATACAGACAGACAGACAGACACCAAACGAGAAAAAGGCGTATTCGGCATCAGAAGGGTCCAAAACGGATAGAAAACTTGAAATGGGTCGAAAATATTGAATGTACAAACACTCCATTCTTATTTATATAGATATTTGAACTACAACGTGTGACTACCCGTTTTAATTTAACGTAACCCATCATATTTTAAGGTTATTTAAAAACAATTACATGCCATTTTAAATTAAGATATTATATACTTTAAAAATACTTTGATTTGCATATTTTATTTAGACTTATGATACAGCTATCTTGCACACTATTACATATTCAACCAAAAAAATACATATACCACCAAGAAAATTTTACCCATGTCTAGGGATATTTTGTAGCAAATAAATAAACTATTGAAATTTAACTACTAAATATTTCTGCAAATTGGTAATATACCGGAACACATAGATACAAACAGAAACAAAATTCCAATCAATAAAAAAAATACAGAATTCTCAAAAAATATCTATTTTAACGTATTGAATTTTGACTTCCTGAATATATTCTGAAGTAGAGCAATTCGACAAAAAACGAACAATATTGTTAAAGACAATGATGATTTTTTCGCATAACGAACACATATTTATAATTCTAAGGAATCCTCAAATATAATCTCAACATCTCGCAATCAACTCAAATACCCAAACACATAATTCTAAATCAAATTTAAAAATTAAACATTAATTCTGACGTTGCCAACAACCGCAAAGCAAAATTCCGCTTTTATGATTAATGAGTTTTTCGTTTGCGCTTTCGTGTTACATTACCAAATGCCAGTTATATAAAATTATATGCTTTAAATATTCTTTCTTCATCAATAAAATATTTATAAATATTATTTTCATCATGGAAAGAAGATGAAAGTCAGTTCAAATATGAATAGTATAATTTAATTTGTTTAAAAAAAATTGTTTTTCGATCAACTCTGGTAAAGCAATTTGAGCTGCGTACAGCAATCGTTTTATACACAATGTTATTTCTACGGCGATTTCGAATTGCTTTTGGCTTAGGTCTTAGGTTAATTTTAGGCATTGTCCGAGTCAAATTTTTCAAAATCCTTTCTTAGTGCACCCTTACGGTATAAAAAGAATCACCCTGCAAAATTTCAGCTTCCTAGGATTTGTAGTTCTCGAGATACAGTGATGAGTGCGTTCAATATGTTCAGTAAGCAACTTCGACTTTCTGTCAGTTAAAACAAAAAATTTCAATATTTCAAAATTTCTAACTGTGATATTATTCCAATATCAACAAAATCTTGTTTAAAATTCCCTTTTTTTCTAACAGACATACAGTTTTAAATTGAACTCTTATGGTATTTTTTTAAATTCACAGAAATTCGCTTTTTAAATAGAAAGCACGTACCTATTTACACTCATGTACATAAATTTAGGATAATGCCAGCTCCGGCAAATAAAGGTTCAGAAACAAAACAAACGTGACTTATTCATAAAGCCCATTTATTGAAAAAAAAAAGTAATTCTGAAATACTGAAATTATTTGTCTTAAGTGACAGAAAGTCGAAGTTGCTTACTCTACTTAGTGAAGCTGTTCTTACCCAACTTACATACATATGAATCATTCGTTGAAAGCAGTGCTCTTTTTGTAATAGCGCTGTAAAATCAACCTTCTGTTTGTTAAAAAAATTGTAATCGATTGAGTTTGTCTAAATTGATTTATTTCTAACAGCTCCGTTATTCCACATGCCGCTGAATGGAATTTTAAGTAATAAGTGCGTTTGCATCAAATTAAATTCGTCACGAACGCCGTACATTTTTAGCCCCTTTGGACGAATAATATGTAGCCTATCATACCAACATGGTTCTAAAATATAAGTGTACCAAATGTGGTGTTGGTTTTTTCAAAAGGTGGTTTTGTAAAGAGAACAAACAAACGTCGACTCTGCTTTATATGTCTAACAGAAGTTCCGTTATTCCACCTGCCGCTGAATGGAATTTTCAAGAAAAATTGCGTCCGCTTGAACTAAATTAGCTGCGAATGCCGTAACAATTTAATTTGCCATCCTCTCATATTGATGATGAAATTCGAAAATTTCGCATACTAAGTGCAAGAATGGCACAAGTAAAACATATTCATAGGATAATGCAAGACTATCTGCCAAAAATTCGTTATTTTTACTGAAAATGAATGCACGGGAATATTCGTTATCACTCGAAATCAACTTTTGTAGTAGTCACATTAGAAAAAAAAACTTTCAGCAGATGTTCGACGAATATGAAATGGATTATATGAATGGATGTATATTTGCGTCCGAAATAAATTGTAGAAGCGATGAAGTTAAAATGTACACTTGCATGCTGCTACCATTCTTTTATGAAAAATAATTGATGATGACTTTTCAATCAACGTATTATTAATTCAACCCGGGCAAAGCCGGGTATTTCTGCTAGTCTTTACTAAAACGGTGTTGATTTTACCTGCCACAACTCAGAGCAAAAAGCACATAAAAAGGGTTGTCTCCCAAAATTCTATATCGAAGCTGTACCGAGATTTTTCATATTATTTATATTAAAATTTCAAAGACTTATTTTTTTTACAAGAATTACCGACAGGAATCAAGATGCTCTATTGGAAATTGATTGAAATTCTTGATGATTAATTTCATCAAGCTCTCACAATATATTTTCTTGGTAGACGTGGAGACTAGCATTTATATCCAGTATTCCCAATTGTAAGCGCGTGAAAGCACATTTTTATTGCATTCGTGTAATTGATACTAGCGTTGTATTTGTCTTAATTTAATATTTATTAAACATTCGCATATAATGGCAGTGAATATATTTTTAAATTATGCCCGTGCAAAATCTAATCACTATATAGAATGTGATCAAAAATAAATTTGGAAAAAATGGAGGAAAAGTTGAATTTACGTCGCATTGGAGCAAAGCGATGGGTTATTGGCGATGGTCCGGATCCATCCCCAAGGGAAAGATCCGAGGACAACACCCCGTCGTTTTAAACCATGGTCAGATGACGAGGCAAAGTACGAGCTGGCATCCCACTCTCCAAACTTTAAAGCCACGCCGACGTGAGAATATTTAAGTCCCTGACAAATTTAGCATGCACCAGCTCCCCTCTGGTTTAATCCAGTTTTAAACTCTCAACCTTCTGATTGCTAATTTTCACAAAGGTTTAAGGTTTTTAAATCAAATATGTGTGTAAATTAATACTTTCTACACGCCTAGTAATATTTAAAAGCAAATCAAAATAAAATTTATATTAAAACCTAACATTATATATAACAAAATGGTATCTATGCAATAGAAATTTAGACTTAAGAAATTAACCTGATTTTTCTCTAGTATTCCCTAAAAACAACTTTGTGCCTTCGTAAAGTGCGATGGATATTATATTTATTATGCTATGCAGAGAGAAACTAATGATAACGTTGAACGTATTTCTTTAACTATGCCCGTGCAAACTGTAACCATGAGATAGAATGTGATGAAAAATTAAATTGAGAGTATATTGGTGAAAGAGTGTAAAAGAGTTGATCCGTGTGTCTTTGTAGCTTTATACAGGGTGATTCAAAGTGAATCATCCTATTTCAAAATTGCATATTTTCAAAAATAAACGACACAGAAAGAATACAATGAAAAAATATGGAAGTTTTATATTGTGAAGAATGGCTGGGGAACAGCTACGCTCTACGTTTATGAGTGGTAGCAACGGTCTTGGCGATATCTTAGGGCACTTCTAAAGTCGCCAAGGAAAATAATTATTTCAAAAATCTTTTTCTTTCAAAAACATTTTTCTTTTCACAACGGAAAATGAAAGCTTGAAAACGTTTTGAAAATAATTTTTTTCTTTAATTAACAAAAATTAAATACATTACAAAACACAATTGTGTTCCAACAGAACTAAACTTCGAATGTTGGGTAAGAATATATATGTACCCTGAAACTTATCAATTACACTAAATACAGTGGGCATGTTGAAAAAGAAAGAGATTTATAAAAGAAAAAAAAGCAAGAAATAATACAACCTGATAACGTCAGAACTCTTGCGTAAAAAATAATCAAAACAAAAATAACAACAAAAAAAAAATAAAAAAATAAAAAAAAAACTCTTAATCCTATCGTGAAAACTAATGTAATAAAATAAAAATTCCACAACTGTCGAAATACAAATAAATGGACCAATGGTATCAAAGAAAAAGATTTAAAAGGACCAATGCAATCAAAGAATATTTTAAAATTAAAATAACCAATGGAAGAAAAGAAAAAATTTCAAACGAACCAATGAAATCGAACGACTTTAACGGATTTTGGAAAAACTTTCTAGAATATTCAAAATGAAAGTTTCCGTTTGCCGAGGTTGCCATGAAAACCACAACAACCGTAACGACAGATGGATTGCCTAAATTTATTGGAACTCGCTCCTAGAAGTGCGCCCCCCCCAAAAAAAAAATAATAATAAACGCCAAGCCGTTGCCACCATTCATAAACGTAGAGTGTAGCTGTACCATGAAAAAATTTGGAAGCTTTATATTGTGAAAAATAAATGGTACTCGTGTGTTCTTCGTGAAACTATTTCACGAAAGCTAATTTAGAAGCTTTTCAGTGGCAGAAGTTATAATGGCGTATGTGGTTTGGATATGTTGCAAATCTGGCTTTTCCCCCAGATAAAGGAAGATCTCTCCAACTTCGTTTTCCAACAAGATGGGGCACCATCCCACTATACTACAGAGGTCCGTTGTTTCCTTAACACGGAGCCACCTCGCAGTTGGATCGGTCGCAGTGGACCAGATGACTTGATAATGCACAGCTGGCCACCTAGGTCACCTGATATGATCCAATGCAGTGTCTTCCTTTGGGGGTTTGTAAAAGATAAAGTGTATATGCCACCATTACCCACAAATTGATGCGAACTTGAACAAAGGATTTCTGCTGCTGTACAATCAATTACCACTGACACTTTACAACGTGTTTGCCAAGAATTTAAATACCGTCTTGACATTATACGTGTAACTAAAGGAAGTTATATCGGATACTTGTAAAAAAATGGCCATATTTTCCCGTATTCATGTATTACTTATCATTCTGTGTCGTTTAGTTATGAAAATATAGCATTTTGAATTCGTTTGATTCATTTTGAAAAGCTCTGTATATCTCACATACCAAAAGAACATATTCCAATTGTGGAACACAAATTTATCTGAACTTAAGAGAACGGATTTCTGCTGCTGTACAATCAATTACCCCTGACACTGTACAACGTGTTTGGCAGGAATTTACATACGTCTTAAAATTATACGTGTAACTAAAGGAAGTTATATCGGATACTTGTAAAAAAATGGCCATATTTTCCCGTATTCATGTATTACTTATCATTCTGTGTCGTTTAGTTATGAAAATATAGCATTTTGAATTCGTTTGATTCATTTTGAAAAGCTCTGTATATCTCACATACCAAAAGAACATATTCCAATTGTGGAACACAAATTTATCTGAACTTAAGAGAACGGATTTCTGCTGCTGTACAATCAATTACCCCTGACACTGTACAACGTGTTTGGCAGGAATTTACATACGTCTTAAAATTATACGTGTAACTAAAGGAAGTTATATCGGATACTTGTAAAAAAATGGCCATATTTTCCCATATTCATGTATTACTTATCATTCTGTGTCGTTTAGTTATGAAAATATAGCATTTTGAATTCGTTTGATTCATTTTGAAAAGCTCTGTATATCTCACATACCAAAAGAACATATTCCAATTGTGGAACACAAATTTATCTGAACTTAAGAGAACGGATTTCTGCTGCTGTACAATCAATTACCCCTGACACTGTACAACGTGTTTGGCAGGAATTTACATACGTCTTAAAATTATACGTGTAACTAAAGGAAGTTATATCGGATACTTGTAAAAAAATGGCCATATTTTCCCGTATTCATGTATTACTTATCATTCTGTGTCGTTTAGTTATGAAAATATAGCATTTTGAATTCGTTTGATTCATTTTGAAAAGCTCTGTATATCTCACATACCAAAAGAACATATTCCAATTGTGGAACACAAATTTATCTGAACTTAAGAGAACGGATTTCTGCTGCTGTACAATCAATTACCCCTGACACTGTACAACGTGTTTGGCAGGAATTTACATACGTCTTAAAATTATACGTGTAACTAAAGGAAGTTATATCGGATACTTGTAAAAAAATGGCCATATTTTCCCATATTCATGTATTACTTATCATTCTGTGTCGTTTAGTTATGAAAATATAGCATTTTGAATTCGTTTGATTCATTTTGAAAAGCTCTGTATATCTCACATACCAAAAGAACATATTCCAATTGTGGAACACAAATTTATCTGAACTTAAGAGAACGGATTTCTGCTGCTGTACAATCAATTACCCCTGACACTGTACAACGTGTTTGGCAGGAATTTACATACGTCTTAAAATTATACGTGTAACTAAAGGAAGTTATATCGGATACTTGTAAAAAAATGGCCATATTTTCCCATATTCATGTATTACTTATCATTCTGTGTCGTTTAGTTATGAAAATATAGCATTTTGAATTCGTTTGATTCATTTTGAAAAGCTCTGTATATCTCACATACCAAAAGAACATATTCCAATTGTGGAACACAAATTTATCTGAACTTAAGAGAACGGATTTCTGCTGCTGTACAAACAATTACCCCTGACACTGTACAACGTGTTTGGCAGGAATTTACATACGTCTTAAAATTATACGTGTAACTAAAGGAAGTTATATCGGATACTTGTAAAAAAATGGCCATATTTTCCCGTATTCATGTATTACTTATCATTCTGTGTCGTTTAGTTATGAAAATATAGCATTTTGAATTCGTTTGATTCATTTTGAAAAGCTCTGTATATCTCACATACCAAAAGAACATATTCCAATTGTGGAACACAAATTTATCTGAACTTAAGAGAACGGATTTCTGCTGCTGTACAATCAATTACCCCTGACACTGTACAACGTGTTTGGCAGGAATTTACATACGTCTTAAAATTATGCGTGTAACTAAAGGAAGTTATATCGGATACTTGTAAAAAAATGGCCATATTTTCCCATATTCATGTATTACTTATCATTCTGTGTCGTTTAGTTATGAAAATATAGCATTTTGAATTCGTTTGATTCATTTTGAAAAGCTCTGTATATCTCACATACCAAAAGAACATATTCCAATTGTGGAACACAAATTTATCTGAACTTAAGAGAACGGATTTCTGCTGCTGTACAATCAATTACCCCTGACACTGTACAACGTGTTTGGCAGGAATTTACATACGTCTTAAAATTATGCGTGTAACTAAAGGAAGTTATATCGGATACTTGTAAAAAAATGGCCATATTTTCCCATATTCATGTATTACTTATCATTCTGTGTCGTTTATATATGAAAATATAGCATTTTGAATTCGTTTGATTCATTTTGAAAAGCTCTGTATATCTCACATACCAAAAGAACATATTCCAATTGTGGAACACAAATTTATCTGAACTTAAGAGAACGGATTTCTGCTGCTGTACAATCAATTACCCCTGACACTGTACAACGTGTTTGGCAGGAATTTACATACGTCTTAAAATTATGCGTGTAACTAAAGGAAGGTATATCGGATACTTGTAAAAAATGGCCATATTTTCCCATATTCATGTATTACTTATCATTCTGTGTCGTTTAGTTATGAAAATATAGCATTTTGAATTCGTTTGATTCATTTTGAAAAGCTCTGTATATCTCACATACCAAAAGAACATATTCCAATTGTGGAACACAAATTTATCTGAACTTAAGAGAACGGATTTCTGCTGCTGTACAATCAATTACCCCTGACACTGTACAACGTGTTTGGCAGGAATTTACATACGTCTTAAAATTATACGTGTAACTAAAGGAAGTTATATCGGATACTTGTAAAAAAATGGCCATATTTTCCCATATTCATGTATTACTGATCATTCTGTGTCGTTTATATATGAAAATATAGCATTTTGAAATAGGATGATTCATTTTGAATAACCCTGTGTGTGTGTGTGTGTGTGTGTATCGTACTTAGTTTTTCACTAAAGGGCTATATTTTTCTAAGTAATAGTAGTCTCCATGTGTGCAATCGAAAAGCTAATCTACAATTATTTCATGTAATCTTCCTGATACTTTGATCACCCGAAAAGTGACTTATGATAGTGGTGATCATCTGCAATGTGAATTAGGAGCGGACTCAGATCACAACGGTATCTCCTGACATTGAATGGTGGCAGAGGTTGTATACAATATCCCCGATATAAATGGTGGTAGCAGTCGGATGAAATACCCCCTACATTAAATGGTGGTAGAGGTTAGATGCAATATCCTCGACGTAAATGGTGTCAGTGGTGAGATTCAATATCCTCCACAATAATGGTGGCAGAGGTTAGATGCAATATGCCCTATATGAATGGTGGCAATGGTTGAACGGCAATATTTACTACATAAATGATGATAGCTGACATCCTCGAAATGTTCGCAATGGTTGGATGCAATACACCCTACAAAATGAAGGTAGCGATGGGATTGAATAACCCCTAAATAAATGTTGTCAGCGGTGGTTTCAACATCCCCGAGATAATTGATGGCAGCGTTTATATGCTATATACCCTAACCTTTAGACTATGGCCGGTACAGTAGTTGTACAATAATCACGCCAAGAAAGAATTTAGACAACGGTCAAGAACATTAGTACCTTGAAAGTAATAATAATCGCACCTAGAAAGAATTTAGACAGGGCAGTATATGAGTTGTACCTTGAAAGTTATAAAATTACGTCAAGAAAGAATCGCGCTTGTTATATCTACAGCTGTAGTCAAAAGGTTAATGCGTTATTTCGTTCATTCGCAGAGGGTACAGAACGATAATTTGTCACTCATTAGGATTCATGCTTTTTCCCACAGATCTTCAAAAAACCGAGCGATCGGAAGAAATAGCTTGAAGTGTCCAAATATTTGTCCTGACACAAATAAATTAAGGTTTTCACATAACATTCATCTGCCGTTTCATGAAATAAACGTAGCGCAACTTCATGCTATTTACTCCGATCACTCGGTTTGAAGATCTGTGGGAAAAGGCATGAATCCTAATGAGAGACAAATTATCGATCTATACCCTCTGCGAATGGGCGAAACGACTGGAGATCAAATCTAGGACTGCCTTAAATTCCTGACATAGAACTGAAAATACTGTAGATAGTTTTTTAAGCCATTTTTTTTTCACTTCAGAATTCCATTGCGCTGCTCATCGATTTATGGCCGGAGAAGAGCTCGTATGATAAAAAAATACAAACTTTTAAATAAAGCGAACTTGTTTGGGCTCGCGTATTTAAAAAAAAATTCAAAGTTCAAATGCATCATGAGTTTAAAAACCTATATTCCCTTTATAGTCTCTTTGCTATCGATTCAACGATAATCCTTAGCATTTTTTTTCACCAGGGGAACTTAAACATTAGAATACTATTACGATAATAGCCGCCATTTGGCTTCCAGCCCCTTCTTAAATGGCTCGAATGCCATTATCTCTTGGCTGAGTCAATAGGGGTTTCGAATTACCCCTGCTATAACTTTTAAATAGTATTTTCATTCTTCATTTAGCGAATCAATGAGGTTTTTTCCCTCCTGCGCGTGTATAGATTGTAGGTTATCTGTGAATTCACCATATTTTCCATACTGGGTTCATATTTAAAACAGAGGAAACTTATAAAAAGCGAATTGTGAGTCATTAAAATCTATGGCACATTAAATCTATGGCACAAAATAGATAACAGTCGGGATTTTTTTAAATAAAAATGTAAGGGGGGGGGGGGGTAGATCACGCAGCACCACTGACGAGCTTTAAATACAAACTAAATACATCAGATTTTATTTTAATTAAAAGCTAAACTATCAAAAGATATTAGATAGCAAAATTTATTTTTTGATTGTAATTAAACATTTTGCGAGCGCCTTTCTGAACGATTAACCTTTTGACTCTACGGCTATAGATATAACAATCGCAATTCTTTCTTGGCTTGATTTTATAACTTTAAAGGGACAACTAAATTGCTTGACCGTTGTCTAAATTCTTTCTTGGCGCGATCTCGGTAGAACTGCTGTGCCGGCCGTTGTCTATAAAGGTTAAGTTAATTTATGACGCAACCAATATTCAAGTGCATCGACCATCCAAATGAAACAGACGAAGTATGTGAGAACAGCTTCATTCTACTCCTCAACCGGAGGTAATTGGTAATTTTAGTTAGCGTCGTACTAGAGCAACACAACGGGCTATTGACGACGGTCCGGGATCAGTCCCTTAAGGAAAAGATCCGAGGACAACACCTCGTAATTTTGAACCACGGTCAGATGACGAAGCAACACCTGAGCTGGCACCCCACTCTCCAAACTTCCACGCCAACCCAACGTGAGGACTCCTCAACCGGAGGATTGCGAGTTCAAATTCGACCAAAGACCGTCGGGTACAAAAGGGGCTGGTACACGTTAAATCTGTCGTGGCTTCAAATGTCTTCCCGTCAGCGTGGTGGTGTAAAAGTTTGGAGAGTGAGGTGCCTGCTCAGGTGTGACCTCTTCATCTGACCGTGGTTCAAAATGACGAGATGTTGTCCTCGGATCGTTACCATCGGGTTTGATCTCGGATCATCATCAATAGCCCGTTGTGTTGCTCCAGTGGAACGCCAATTAAAATTACCTACCTACCTCCATGCTATTTATTGCCGTCCTTTGGATTGCAGATCTGTCACGAGGTTGTTTGAAAAGGCAAGAATCCTTGCTTGGATGTATGTGTGTGAATATCTCAGAAGCCTCATACATCCTTGGACACTTCATAGGAATTTAGTAACAGAGTATGATCACACTCAAACTATATCAATCGAGTGCTATAACTGTTTTCAAGCGAGATAAAACATCAGATACTTTATAAAAATTATTAAGACAGGCGTCTCTGAAGACAAAATTTGGATGGTTAGACTAAAAAACACGGAATCCCATCGCTAATAGGCAATAAGTACCATCGCCAAATCACGATTATTTTAGGATAAGGCAACCCGTTGTCGGTTTGCTACATTCACTTCGTGGTTGCCGGGTTGGAAGAGCAACGGATAAGCAATCGGAGGATTGCGAGTTCAAATCCAACCATAGAACGTCGTGTAGAAAGGGAGCTGGTGCATGTTAAATCTGTCGTCAGCATGGTGTGGAAGTTTAGAGAGTGGGGTGCGGCGGCTCAGGCGTGACTACGTCATCTGACCGTGGTTCAAAGTTATGAGGCGTTATCCTCGGATATTTCCCTTCGGGTTTGATCCCAGATCGTAGCCTATAGGCCATTGTGTTGCTCCAGTGCGACGTTAATTATATACTTACCTACAATATGATACCTACCAGAACAGGACATTTGGACGGTTATGCTCAAGAACACGGAACCATCGTCAATCGGCACTAACCATCGCTAAATGGTAATGGTAATTTTAGTTAACGTCGTACTAGAGCAACAAAACGGGCTATTGACGACGGTCCGGAATCAGTCCCTTAAGGGAAAGATTCGAGGACAACACCTCGTCATTTTGAACCACGGTCAGATGACGAAGCAACACCTGAGCTGGCACCCCACTCTCCAAACTTCCAAGCCAACCCAACGTGAGGACTTTCGGCCTCGACAGATTTAAGGTGCACCAGCCGCCTCTACACCATACGTTTACAAACATGCATGCCCTGACTCGGATTCGAACCAGGAACCTTCCGACATCGCTAAATGATGATTGTGTTTAGAATATGGTTGCCCATCGCAGGTTTAATACATTGCAAGTTTACAAGATGAAAACGCACAATATGATGGTCTACCAAAACAGTTTTTGACTAAACTACACTCTTCAATTTGGAAAGGAGCCGTGTTCATTATCAGTTTCGACATACTCCCTTGTTGACTATTACGACAGTATTATCCATTCATACATATTGTATAAATATCATAAATACATATTGTATTTCAAGAAAACATCATTCATCTACAGTCCCCACGCCGACTTGATATTATTTACTACTAAATGCGCCTTTGGATATATTTTTTCTTATAATAGGATTTGGCTTCTACACTTCGCTTCTTAGTTGTTGGGCTTCTGAATATCCGGATTACGTTTCACAGTGATATATTTTTTCAAAACTTTTATACGTAAAAAATCTTATTCTTAAAAATAACAAACAAGACGAAGTATCGAGAATCGATATGGATTAGGTGTATGGAACTAGGAATTTCTAACTGGGAATTCTTGAAATAAAATAGAGTTGATAAGAATAAATGTTATAGCTTTCATTGTAAAGTTATTTTGAGCAATTAATTTACGAGAAATATTTGGAGCTATGATTGCTTTCTCTATAGCACATTTTGCTTAGAATTGAAATATACAGTTTATAAAACTGTATTTTATTTGTTTTATATTTCTATGAGTTTACTTTGGTCGGATGGACCATGAAATTTGCGCTTTAAAAAAATATTTTCTGTGACTTTCCAGACATTATGTGTGTTTTGAAGTATTTTACTATGCATAAACAATTATTAAATAGTTAGTTTGTGGCCTTTTTGAAGTTAAGATCTCATTAAGAATTTCTTTCATAGTATGATTTGAATATATCAGTGTACAGGCCATACTAATATATAGTTCTATATAAAATGGAATGCACAAAAACAGATCCCTTGTAAAATCAATAACACTGTATTAAGTTCCTCATGTGAAAGAACTATTGAAAATTTCCATTAAACTGTGGTCTTACGTCATGATTAACGATAAAACCACATTCTATCTCCCATCGCGTGCATTTTTATAAATCACTAGCTGAATAATCTCGATAATCTGAATAATCTGAGTTGCTCGGGTTTCAAATATGACCTCGACAATTCCATGTGTTAACACAAATACACAAACCCTGTAGAACGTGTTTCCTTGTCTATGTTCTATTATTGCAGGGAAAAAAACCTTTAGATTTTAAAATTGCGGTTTCGAGGGGCACAATTAGGGCTACCTGTGTGCTAATTTTTATGCTACAGATTATTGGTTTGAAGACAGGAAAGAAATAGCCTTTGTTTTTTACAGTGTTCTGAAGTATAAGTGTACCAAATTTGGTGTGGATACGTCAAACGGTGGAGATTTGTATAGAGAACCCGCCCCATATATATATATATATATATATATATAACCATTATAAAATTTACATAATTGGTGGTAGTGATTACGATCCCATGAGAGGACCTAGGGAAAGCCTAAATAACAGATGGAAGGGAGAATGACGACCCACATAGGACGAAGGGAAAGCCTACATAATAGGTGGTAGGTAAAACAAATTAAGACGATAGATTCAACGTGCGCTAACCTCTACATACACGACGGTATTGAGTTGTATGGAGTTTCGAACTCGCATTCACTCAGTTCATAATCCGACCCTCAACGAAATGAGCAACCGAGGATTTTCAATTTTTTAAACTTCATTAAGAACAAAGATAATGGAAGATGTTGTCCTGAAATTAAGAAGTGTCGGTAAGGTAAGGTAATTTTGAATTAATGTCGTACTAGAGCAACAAATACAACGGGCTATTGACGACGGTCCGGGATCAATAACCTTGGGGAAAGATTTGAGGACAACGCCACGTAATTTTGAACCACGATCAGATGACGAGGCAACACCTGAGATGGCACCCTACTCTCCAAAGAAGAAGTGTCGGAAAAAGTAGAGGTGAAAAGGATTAAGATGACACTGTTCGCAGAAGAAGTGACGGTCAAAAAACGATTAATCACGACAACGCCTCTCAGTCGATTTATTCAATGTAGGTAGGGGGCCAAAGCCCGGTTTAAAGACTAACGTATAAGCAACCGGAGGCTTGCGAGTTCGAATTAACCTAAAACCGTCGTGTACAAAGGGTAATGGTGCACGTTAAAATTGTCGTGACTCGCGTTGGCGTGGTGTGGAAGTTCGGAGAGTGGGGTGCGAGCTCTCGTCGTCCGACCTTGTTTCAAAACTACAAACTGCCCTCGGATCTTTCCCTTTTGCCCCGGATGTCATCAAAAGCTTGTTCCAGAACGACGTTAAGTAGAATGCCTACCTGCGTCAATGTAGGTAGGCATTTAACTAACGCAGCACTGAAGGGATACAACGGGCTATTGACAATGGTATGGGATCGACCCCAAAAAGAGAAAAATCCAAGGAGAACACCATGCAATGTTAAACCTCGGGTCAGATGACGAGGTTAACACCTGTGCCGGCACCTCACTCTCCAAACTTTCGCATAACGCCAACGTGAGGACATTTGAGGCCACGACCAATTTAACATGCACCAACCTCCTCCGTTCACGACGGTCTTTGGTTGGATTCGAACTCGCAATCCTCCAGTTTCTAATCCGTTACTTTCCATCCAGGCAATCGCGATCCCATCGACTTACACTTTTATATATATATACACACACACTCATTGCCATCAAAAATTGCGCACCAAGAAATAATTGTAGGATCGTAACGAAACGTGTCATGAAGGTACATGTCAGCCAGATATGCAAATGATTAGAAATGCAGCGTGATTGCACATTGCGTAATGCCAATCTGGTATCGCGGCGCCCATCCACCAAATGCTCGACAATGCTCGGCCACACACAGCAAGGATGTCACAAGACTGCCTCCGCCACATTACCACCCTTCCCTGGCCTGCTCGATCCCCAGATTTGTCACCAATCGAGCTTATCTGGGATAATTTGGGACGGCAAGTTGGACACCCTACGAGTTTGGTCGAACTAGAGGCGCGTATACAGCAACAGTGGAACGAGATGTCTCTGGACATCATACGGAACTTGTATGCCTCAATGCCCGCTCGTATCGCATCGTGCATTCGCCCTAGAGGGGATCCAACAGAGTACTAAAACTTCCGTTCATTTGTACTTTTTTCTGCAATAAAAATGATCCTTTTTCTTTGATTTTCGAATCACTTACTTATATCAAAGTAGTACTTACATGCGTAAAATTTTGTTTCATTTTGACGACTTTTTCTTGGTGCGCAAATTTGTATGGCAATGAGTGTATATATATATATATATATATATATATATATATATATATATATTCGATATTCGAAGACTTGTGTTAATTCCTTTCAAAGTTCTTACATACAAGCAACTGTTTCTTTTCGTTACTAAAAAAGCAACAAATGGGAAATCGTCTACAATCCTCAGTACGTTACAAGAAACCCTGCAATGTTTAATCGGATTACGTCGCTGTTTCGGATGAAAAAAAAAAGATATCTTAATGACTGGTCGAGAAAGAGACTTCTAGAAAACTGTTTTAATTATGTCAAAGGAAACATGCGGATGAAAGTGCTGCTGTGGTGGGAAGAGAAGAAAGTCTCGTTTTCTGTTGGATAAAAAGAAAGGGAAGTTATAGCTTTCGAGGGCGAAGAGCGCCTGCAAGATTCCCCAGGGAGTTTATTTCTTTTCTGCGCGTGTAAAAATTTAAAGCTCACTTTTGCTCTCATAATAAAATAAATCTTCCGTAAAGTGTAGTGGAAACAAATCATTGTTGGAGGAGGTGTGCTAAACTGAAAAGTGGATTGCCTTTCTTTTGTTTCTTGATACTGGATATTTGCTGGAAAACAATTTAACCCTTTGAGAGCCATGAGATTTCTGAGATTAGTGTTCCACCACATCACATATAATGACAAATAACAATCGACCTTCTTATGCAAATCAAGTGCCACCGTAACCCGGTTGGCAAAGTAACGGTAATGGTAATGGTAATTTTAGTTAACGTCCTACTAGAGCAACACAACGGGCTATTGACGACGGTCCGGGATCAATCCCTTAAGGGAAAGATCCGAAGGTAAAGTAACGGATTAGCAACCCGAAACTCGATCCAACCATAGACAGTAGTGTACGCGAGGGATGGTGCATGTTAAATCTGTCGTGGCTTCGAATGTCCTCACATTGATATGGAAGTTTAGAGAGTCGGGTGACAGATAAGATGTTGACTTCGTTCTTCTGAGTATGGTTCAAAACAACGAGGTGTTGAACTCGGATTGTTTCCACTTCGGGACTAATCGATATAGTTAGTTAGCCCCATGAGTTAAGGATAGCCAGTAATGTTACTCCAGTAGTGACATTAGTTAACTACCTGAAACTTCTTATCTAACCTTTTACACTACCTGTCGTCGTAAATGTTTAACAATATTTGATTTCCATGTCCTTAAAGTACTTGCAGACGTTAAACATAAACTACCCTCGATCGTAATTTTGTATATAATGATAGAAGAGCGATTGGAAGGAAGGTAATCAACTTACGCTCACTGGAGCAACGCAACGGGCTACTGGCGACGGCTTGAGATGCATCCGAATGGAAAGGTTCCGAGTCATTTCCAACCATGCTCAGATGATGAGATCAACTCCTCAGCGGGGTTCACCACCTTCCAAATTTAAACATCAATTTATAGCAGTGGCCATTTGAGGCCATAAAAGATTTAACCTCCACCAGCCCCCACCTACACGCCGGTGTTTGGTTTATCCTAACCACCATCACTTTTGTTCAGGAATTTTCCTGAAATCATGTATTGATTACTCAACTGATTTAAATGCAACTGTTGTGTCATGGACCTTAATATGATATAGACGGAACATATGCTCGCATCTTTGTTTTTTCTTCCAGTTTCTCGATTTGAAGATGTGTCACATAGAGATGCGACATTGATGTCGATGTTTTATAAAAAAACATTGATGTATTTACCATCGATGTATTGGAGCCGATGTTTTTTTTTAACGTCGTTTTTTATTTTGGTATTTTTTAATTTACGTCGTACCAGGGCAACACAACGGACTATTGACGACGGTCCGGCATCAGTCCCTTGAGGGAAAGATCAAAGGATAACACCTCGTAATTTTGAACCACGGTCAGATGACGTGACAACACCTGAGCTGGCACCCCACTCTCCAAACGTCCACACCAACCCTACGTGAGGACTTTCAGCCACGACAGATTTAAAGTACACCAGCAGCCTCTACACCATACGCTTACAAACATCCATGCCCGGACCCGGATTCGAACCAGGAAGTTTCCGATCTAGAGACCAACACCTTAACCACTATACCGGATGGTCGGCCAGTTCTAGTTCCGATACGGATAAGAAAGGATGGTAGGTGTGGATATGTATGTGTGTGTATATATTCTCTATACAAATCTACACCGTTTCTCAAATCCACACCAAATTTGGTACACTTTAGAACACTGTGTAAATACTTTAGAACACACTGCGGAAAACATAGGCCATTTCTTTCCTGTCTTCAGACCAATCTGTAGTCATGAAAATTGGCACACATGTAGTCCTAAAAGTCCCCTCGAAGCCATAATTTTAAGATCAAAAGTTTGTTTTCCTGCAATAAATGGACATGTACAAGGAAACACGTTCTACAGGATTTGTGTATTTGAGTTAATACAAGGAAATGTCGCGTTCATATTTAGCTGTCGCGGTAGGAAACACGTTCTACAGGGTTTGTGTATTTCAGTTAACACAGGGAAATGTTGCGGTCATATTTGAAACCCGAGCAAAACAGGATTATTCAGCTAGTCAGGTATAAAAATCTCAGATTCTGTTCCTGTAGCATTACACTTCTTTAGAAAATGTAAATAATCTTAATATAGAACCCGCATCGTCAAATACATTTTGTTAATTAACTCTCCTGGTGGTGTCTCAATACCTTGTCATTGGCAAAACTGACTAGATCTCGTTGGATACAACTTTTTATATATAAAAAAAATAACTGACACGATCTTGATCTCGTTACCATAGAGTCGAAATATCGAAGAGGAAAATCTACTCACGAATTTTGTTTCTCACGAAGAAACTAAATCTTTACGCAAAAAAAAATACAGAATGGACACAGACATTTCATTAGCCTTAAGACCTCTACATTCCGCTCCCAAAGAAAACGAAAAAATAAACATAAGGAAAATTTTGACTGCATGTGTTTCACGGACTACATACAATAGTCTAACCTATTATTTTTTTATAATTTTTTGGTTGTCTAAACGAAGTATCTCGTCATTAACAAAACTGTCCAGATCTTGACGGACGAGATTTCTCGTCATTGAGCATAATCTTACTAGATGATGATTTAGACATCACAAACAGATTGACAATATCTCGATGACGTGACAACTCGTCAGAAGCAGAATTCACCACATCTTGATGGTTGATGTTGAAGGAGTTAACAGAAATATACCACTTGCCAAAATGGTGACCCGGACGTCATGTGAACACACACTTAATTACTTTGAAATTGTGTCAAATCGCCATTTTGCGTCAAACATGCTATGTCATTTTATTACAAGACGTAAAAAAAAAAAATATGTCGCCGCCACATAAACGTTGACTTCCTATTTCGTCTTTTCGTTTTAAAAACTATTTCGTGAGGGAAAAAATCCATGCGAGTGAATCGAAATTATGGCTCAAATCTAACGAAATACAATCGGAAATCGAAAGTTCTAAAATCCTTGTATCGAAATTTTTGAAGAGATGAGTGTATTCCCTCGGATCGTTAACCTCAATTCGAATTTTTTTTATATTTTTAATAAGTCCATTTTCTGCTTCATTCCTCGTGCTTTTGAAGTGCAGCTTCTAACGACAAAGAAAGGCTGCCCAATCAATGGCGAATTCAACTTTAAGAAAAAGATTTCTGCTTTCTGAGATGGAAAATCAAATTTTTATAGCCTTTTCATTCGTTTTAAACATATTATATGTATTTATTGGCGCAAGACAAAAATCGTCGTAACTTTGATACAATAAACTTGAGGCCGACCAACCGGTCTGAAGGTTAAGGTGTTAGATAGGAAGGTCCCTGGCTCGAATCCGGGTCCGGGCATGGATGTTTGTAAGCGTATGGTGTAGAGTCGGCTGGTGTAACTTAAATCTGTCGTGGCCGAAAGTCATCACGTTGGGTTGGTGTGGAAGTTTGGAGACTAGGTGCCAGCTCAGGTGTTGTCTTGTCATCTGAACGTGGTTCAAAATTACGTGGTGTTGACCTAGGATCTTTCCCCCAGGGGATTAATCCCGGACCGTCGTCAATAGTCCGTTGTGTTGCTCTAGTATGACGTTAAAAATAACCAATTACCAATAAGCTTGATTTCTCTCTTGAGAGTGAAGCAGGACAACGGTATCCCGGATGGCAAAGTAACGGATTAGCAAGCGGAGGGTTGCGAGTTTGAATCCAACCAACGACCGTCGTGTATAAAGGGGTCTGGTGAACGTTTAATCTGGCCTGGCCTCAAATGTCCACACGTTGACGTGGTGTGGAAATTTGAAGATCGAAGTGCAGATCAGGTGTTGGGATGTCATTTGACGTGGTTCAAAATTACGTGGTGTTGTCAACTTATCTCTTCCTTGAGGATGAATTCCGGACCATCGCCAATAGCCCGTTGTGATTGCTCCAGTTGGACGTTGATTAAAACACCTACCTACCTGTTAAGAGTAGCCCAGTTTGTAGAATCCGTGGATTAGCAACCGGAGAGTTGCGAATTCTGAATTCGATCCAACCAAAGACCGTCGAAAACAGGGTGGTGCACGTTAGATCTGTCGCGTAACCTCAAACGTCCTTACTTCAGCGTAATATGAAAGTTTTGAGATTTGGGGGGCAGCTCAGGTGCGAAACGACAATGTGTGGTCCTTGGATCTTTCCCTTGGATAATAATCTCAGACCGTCACCAATAGCCCGTTACGTTGTTCCAGTGCGATGTAAATTCCACCTTCTGAGGTGCGTTATTCGTTTAGTCTTGTCTACATGACCCCAAGCTGATTTGACTTTGAACAATAGAATATAGTCTGAAATAGAATTTTCCTTTTAACAATAGAATTTGCATTTTAACAATAGAATATATATTTAAACATTAGAATTGTCCTTTGAACGATAGAATCGGCCTTTGAACAATATAATTTGCCTGAAATAGAATTTGCCATTGAACAACAGAATTCGCCTTTGAACAATAGAAAATATCTTTGAACAATAGAATTTGCCTCTGAACAATATAATCTGCCTTTGAACAATAGAATTTGCCTTTGAATAATAGAATATTCCTTGAAGAAATCGATGTGGTTATTTATTTATCAAATTTTTGTGCGGAGAAAGCAATACTACCACACTATTCTGTAGTTAGACATTTAATTAACGTCACACTAGAGCAACACAACTGGAAATTGTTTACTATCCAGGATCAAACCTCGAGGGAGAGCACTGAGGACAACACCTAGCAATTATGAACAACGGTCAGATGACGAGGTCAACATCTGAGCTACCAATGTGACACATATCTTCAAGCATCTTTATGTAAAATAGAATAAGTTCCGTTTCTATGCAAACAGACAAAATCTTTATGTCTGGACAGATATTCGCGGTTGACATTTATCCTGTTGGTGTCACAACGGCCCATTGGCTACGGTTCGTGATGAATATCGATGGGAATGATCTGAGGACTACACGTCATCATTTCGAACCACGATCAGACGACTTCTGATCTGGCACTCCCACTCTCCAAACTTCCACAGCACACTAGAACGAGAAATTTGAAACGATTGTAGATACAACAGATACCACATATACATCGATCTTCTATTGGATCGAGTTTCGAACTCGCAACCCTCCGGATGCCCTAAAGCTTAGGTTTCCTAAGAAAGCGTAGCCGTGATCTAGCAGCCGTGATGTATCGGTGGTTGACGTTACTAAAACGTTGTTTATACCAACACATGGTGTTGGTTTCCTAGAGAGCGTTGTTTGTGAGCGTAACGAAAATTTTCGGAGCCACCATTTCCATGACTGTTGTTATAGCGGTCTCAAACAGTTGGAGAATGTTTTTTCTCTTGAAGCGGCCAGATTTCATTTCGTGCTCGAAACGATTCGAGCGAAGAGGAGCAATATAAATAAAAAAATTGGACTGCCATTGAATAATTCGTTTTTGTAGAATCGGATCGTTTAAACACAGAATAAAAATTTCAACGGATTCGAAAACTGCGGAAAATTTGATACCCGATCGATACCTTAAAGGTGATTTTCTTTAAATAACTAATTAATTATTTAATAAATAATTAAATAATCAAATGGTAAATAATTGAATAATAAAACTGTTTTTGATATCGATTTGGCGTAGAAATTTACGCTGATTTGAAATCTGTTGAAATTTTCACTCTACCTTCAACGATCTCGAAGTTAGAAACTTTGAACTAGAGAATAACAAACCACTTTGTTTTGTTCCACGAATAAAATAAACCACGAAAGCCGTCTGTGTTGCCCCTTCTCCAACGTATTCTGTCCGTCTATGTTGACACCTCTGGATTCTTGTTTAGACGGCCGTCTAGTTATGCCCTCGGCATCATGACGTATCACGGCTGTTAGATAACGGCTCCACTTTTTTAGAAAACCGAAGCTTAATACACTACTCCACCAACCAGACTACCGCATTCTATCGATTCTTCTAAACAAACTACCAACCTATAGTATGAAGTTTACGGTCTTCAATATCTCGACTGAAATTTCGCCATGATTGATATCTCAGTCCATTCTGTTCTTCCCTATTTGCTTGAAGGTAATTTAAATAAATAAAATGTGACTTGCATGAGAAAAGAGATACTCCTAGTGTGTATGCAAAATAGAGACAATTGATCTAGTACCCGTGTTTGTAAGCTTACTCTCGGTAGCTTGCTTTGTGTACTTACAAGAAGAGTGTTTACCGAGTATTTGAATACATATAGTCCCGTTGCTATGGTGAAAGAGATCGACGTTATAGTGACAGTACTTGCTCCGAGTGATATTAATTTAGTTCCCAGCTTGATTTCCCAACCCAGGAGGCTGAGATACAGAGATATACATAGCGTAGGCTATATTAGTAACACCTACCCTATTAATGTTGAGGGGGCAATGGTAACTTTCTCAATATGTCCAGGATCCTGTGATCGAAACTGGCAATAACCTATCCCTTAGGCCGCTTTCGTCTGGTGAGTAGAAACGAACATTCATCATCTGATTGGTCCATTGATTGATCATCAGATAGTAGTAGACTTAGACGATTTCACCCCTTTTCTAGCCTCTTCATAGACACCTACATTTACACACCAACCCCTTCATATGGACGACTTAATATTACAGTGGTGTAAGTAACTTTTTCGAAAAAAAAAAAAAATACACAGAAATCAGATATAATATAACCAAATTCAACTAAATTTAGCTAGACTTCGACGATTTCACTACTTTAGTATAGTGATGCGACATCGACAGCAAAACATCGATGTTTTGAAACATGTTAGAAATTAAAACATCGATGTTGTTAATACATCGCCCCAAAAACATCGATGTTTTTAAAATTCAGTGTATTTAAAACTTTTTTCCCCATTTCTTAAAACTGGTTTAGCAACTAGTGAAGCGACATCGTCTCCAATACATCAATATTTTTTAAAAAACATCAATGTTTTGAAAACATCGATGTCGCATCCCTGCTTTTCAGATCCTTCACCCTTGGCCACTTTGGTATGAAAGTATGTTCAATTTGCTGATTATAAAAATTATGCTACTTGGTTATTTGTAAAATTTTTATAACGATACTTTTTTCATTTAAAAATAAAACATCGACAGGTATAAACATCGATGTTATAAAAAACATCGACTCCAATACATCGATGGTAAAAACATCGACATCGATGTCGCATCCCTACTTCAGTAATCCTACATAGACACTAACATATACGCACCAAACTTTCATCGTTACATCGCCGAACGAGACGATAAGGTGCCAAATCGGCCAATCCCGCCAATTCTTTACAGAACAGTCACGTGACAACTAAGAATGTGTTGGTCACAGTTTGAGAAGCTTCTCAATAGCAATTCTCAGTCTACTAATATTTCACGTCTGTGATTGAACTGTATGCATACTGAAACGCATTGCCACGGGTTATTTTCCAATACAAAAAATGCACCACCCACCTTTAGAATCGTCGGCGATTTTAAAATCTTTGACGAATGTAGAAGAAACGTACCATAAACCCGAAATTTTTCTTTTGCCGGATCATAAAACTTCCAACTGTCTTTCCCCGGAACTTTCTGCACCAGATTGCACAAGGGGTGGATGGGGAAAGTCGAAGGGAATCGTCTGGGGGTTGGGGAGAACAAATGGGTCTCGTGATCCAAGTCGTGAGAACCGGAAAGAATGTCACGAGATGAGTTGTGTTTGTCCTGCGTCTTTCCCTCTGTTTGAACTGAGAACAGAAATGCAATAACGTAAGTATAATCAAACTCTTATCGAAACTTAAACTTAGGAGAGCTGAGAGCAGTGAGTGTGTGGGTTAAGAGGGAAGAGCAGACGTTCGGACGTAATGAGCACGAAAGTTTTGGTTGCTTGTGAGTCGCGTTTATTTGTGTCGTGTTCTTTGTTAGGGCATCGAAAATGACACGCAGTGATCGAATTGAGTTTATCTTGAATTTGGGTCCTTCGCAAGTAAATTATACCAACGGAAGCTTCTTCACTGCCATACGCATAGCAGCATTGACGTTGAAGCTACTGGAACATTGAAACGATTTACTCATTTTCGACATCACCATGGTAACATTAACTCTCTTAACGTCACGAGATTTCCTAGTATAGTGTAGTTTTACTTGTACCCCACAACACACCAAATGACAAAATAAACACATCTTTTTTGGGAAATAATCAGTGGATTCTTTCAACCTATTGGTTCGTTAAGAATAGAAGCCTTTGTGGTGATTCTATTGGTCCTTTCCTTAGAATATAATCTTTATGAAGATTCTATTGGTCATTTTTTTAGAATAGAATCCTTTATGAAGATTCTATTGGTTCTTTCCGAAGAACAGAATCCCGTGGTAACACTTTATTGGTATTTTTCTTGTGATAGAAACAATTGTAAAGATTATAGTGGTACTTTTCTTATAACAGAATCTCTTAGAAAGAGCATCTCCTTAGCTCATTTCCTTAGACTAGAATCCTTTTCTACAGATTTCCTTAGAGTGGAATCCTCTTTTACAGATTTCCTTAGACTAGAATCCTCTTTTACAGATTTCATTTGACTAGAATACTCTTTTACAGATTTCCTTAGAAGCGATACCTTTTAAAAGATTTCCTTAGATGAGAATCCTTTTAAAAGATTTCCTTAAAAGAGAATCCTTTGGAAAGATTATATTGCTCATATCCTTAGAATATAATTCTTTGGAAATATTATATTGCTCATTTCCTTAAAAGAGAACCATTTAGAAATATTTTATTGATCATATTCTTAGTAGAGAATACTTTCAAAATATTTTATTGTTAATTTTCTTTGAAAAGAAACCTTTGGAATGATTCTATTGGTACTTTCCTAAGAGTAGAATTCCATGAAAACCCTGTATTAGTCTTTTTCTTGAAGTAGAATCAATTGAAAATATTATATTAATCTTATTATAATAGAATCAAGTGGAAACATTTAAATAAACTTTAGAGCTTTTGTTCTATGGGGTTGGTTTGTCGTTATACAGTCAGTTTATACTACACTATAGCTAATGCGGTTGCATTGGTTGGGATTTATGACGATTGTTCCATATGCGCTAAGCATTTACAAGATGCGCCAAGCATAACAAACAACGTCAAGTAATGGACCTACACATACTAGGAAATTTTTCACTTATACAGAAGAGATAAATACACCCAGGAGGGTATCGATGGTTGGTTCGTTTGGGTTTTATGGTGTCCGGGACATATTTGGCCAAACACAATACAGCTCATTTCCAGCAGGAAAGTATTCAACTTGCGCCGCCTACAACTAACAGATTTATAGCGCAGTGCGCAATACCACTGAGTCACATGATCTGATACGAGAAAAAAATAACAAAACCGAGACCTACAGCTTAAAGTGCATTCCAAACCACAACAAAATTCCACAACTTGAAGGCCAAGGTTGCGCAGTTGTATGAATAACGGATTGACAACCGGAGGGTAGTGAGTTCGATACTTGGTTCAACCCCAAATCGTCGTGAACACAGGGGGCTGGTACAAGTTAATTCTGCCGTGACCTCAAGTGTCTTCACACTGGCATGGTAGGGAAATATGGAGAGTGGGGAACCAGCTCAGGTGTTGCTCTCGTCATCAAAATTACGTGGTTTTGACCTCGGTTACTTTCCCTTCGGGATTGATCCCGGACCGTCGCCATTAGCCCGTTGTGGAGTTCCAGTGCGACGATAATTAACTACCTACCTACCAGGCCTTGACCGGGATTAGAACCCAGAGACTTATGATACAAGGCCATAGTTTCTTCTACGGGAATTTCAATAGAGTTTGAATATTGTTTTTTTACCCAAAGCATCCCATGCATTGCTCTGACAAAAATTCCGTGTCACAATTCACGAAACATCGCATTGACGTACGTGCCTTTAAGCTAAGAAAACGAAACCACGTCCTCTATTTTTTTCGGACATCCTGTACAAGAATCTAAACACGAACATCACGTAACACACACAAGGTTGCTTACAAGAAAAACAACTAAACTCCAGGGAAACTGAGTATCTTCGAGAAACATTCGTTCCCTAGAGATGAGGCTAATTCTATTTTGAATAAAATACGATAAAGTGCAATTCAATTGACTTCATATACTCCGCCAAAACCCAATATAGGTATTCCCTGTTCTCTGGTGTTTTTTTTTATTGTGTTTTCTTTAGCCGATTGTTTTCATCGAATTAAGTCTTGTTTTTGTATGCAACGTATCCTTTCGATCCCGCTTGCTGAATATTTAAATCCAGGCTGAACGCGGCAAGGTGTTATCGGCGATGCATTTCGGGTCAAAGGTTTGTTTTGCAGTTTTTATACTCTAAACGGAACCTCATGAATTATTTGACATTCTTTCGTGGGAGTTGAGTAGAAGAGACAAGTGCTGACTTTGGCTTGAAGAGGGAAATCTGTTTCGGAAAACGGTTACATTTTAACATTCTTTTTAACGGTTACATTTCACTACTCCGTTTTATGCAGAGAAGAAAATATCGTCTGCTTAGATCGAAGTTCATTAGCTGCCATTTTAACGAAATTTTTTTTTTTTTCGACACTAAATGATTATGTTCAGGGTGATGAGAAATGATTGGTAAAATATTTTATTCGGTTTGAAAGCAAATATACCATGGAAACCACAGAAGTTTTATCTATGCATCAAAATATGTCTATAATTTTTAATTTTGACCTACAATCTAAGTTGGTCGTTAAGCGGCTTATCTGTAAAATTGAACTTTTTGTCAGTAAATGAGTTTCTCGATATATTTTACCAAACGATATATTTTGAAAAGTAAAAATAGTTATTTATATTTTATCAGACAATAGTTATTCATTTAAAGTATAATATTAATGTGTTTTTAACAGATTTTTATCGTTTTAATTCATGTATTTATCTTTTTTGATTTTCGTTTGCTGTATGAAAAGGAAAGGAGATAACATCAATGAATGATGAATAAATGAATAGAATCCATCGATGAATAGATGTTCCAAAAATATTTAGTAGGAAAATATTCTTGGAATTTGATAATTATTTGTTTTTCTCAAACGAATGAAAATGTGTCATACACTATCGTGATATCATGTTTTTGATGAATCTTCTTTTACTACATAATTTACCAACCTCAAAAATCATTTATTGTTTTGACGAAAGAAGGAAACAACGACGATAGTACAGTGAATTTCATTCGTCTTTATGTTTCCTACTTTTCCATCGACGAACTGCTTCAGCATATAATCAATACCGCACTTAATAAAACAGTTAATTTAAATACGTATCTACCGAATCGGCGAGTTTTCAATGTTTGGCATATTTTTTCTTTTGCGGTTTCCAAACTTGGAATATATTAATTTGCATACACTCCTAAAGACAAGTGCATATTACATTTACACAGCTCTTTTTGAATTACCTAAACCTTTAGAAGAATTAATACGAACAAAGAAAATATAATAAAAATACCAGAAATGTTAACCCTAACGGCAAGAACAAGACAAAACGAAAATAAATTATTCCACTCAACATATTTAAATTCGAGTTATGCAATAATTCCTGTCTTTTTCCCTCTCACACGAGCTATCGCCTATCCCAAATGTCGAAACCACTCTTTCGAAGATACTTTCATTATTGAACCAAAATTAGCATTATGTATTTTCCGTTCTGAACCCGTTTTTTCGAAACGCCATGAGTTTTGAAGAGCCAATATCTCCTTTTGAGAAGCGAGTTCGTTTCAGTTTGCATTAATTGGGATTGGGAATGTAAAAAATTAAAAGGATGGCGTTTATCTTCATATTGAGATGGCTCTGAATTGTTTGAGACCGACTTGCAAAGTGAGAGTTAATTATAGCGTGTTTATTCAGTGATCTCTTAGTGAGCTTCAATTAACTGGGGGAGCTCAGAGTTGAGCAACAAAATTGCGTTTATCAGAGAAAACGGTTTTTTCCCTCCTGAATATGAATTCGCGCGCGCGTCTATATATGAGCTGTAAATTTTTTAGTGGCAGCGACTGTATGTTTTATGCAATGTCAATAAATCTCTTAATATTCAAGGAGTCGCGGAGGCTTGGATGTAATGAATTAGAAACCTGTGGTCTGCGACTTCGAAACTAGGTCCAGTAAAAGTCCGTATTGCACATGGGATTCTGGTGCACATTAAATCTGTAGTGGCCTCGAATGTCCTCACGTTGTCGTGATGTGGAAGTTTGGAAAGTGGTTTACCCCCTCAAGTGTTGACCTCGCCATCTGATTATGAATCGAAAAGAAGAGGTTCGTGATCTTTCCTTTTGGGAATAATCTCGTACCGTCAGTAGTCCGCTATTGCTCCAGTGCGACTTTAATTCAACTACCTAATTGCATACTATCCGAAAGCCGATTTCGTTGATCGCGATTCGGTGGTATTATTTATTTTTTTAGGTTAAGGTGTATCTGTAACGATCTCCCGACCGTTGATTACTTACACAGATAGGTTATAAGGCAACTTTTTGCAACAAATGCAACTTTTCTTTCACACGTTCTACGCTGCATGTAAAGTACTAAAACCAAAATTTCTCCTACATGGGGTGTATTGTGAGTTATAACCGCAACATAAATGCAACTTTCTGGAGTAGTTTCTCAATGTTAAAGAAATTACTGGCCAAGGATAGGCCATTCAACGTTCTTCTGTATTTAAGAATGCATTATAATACTGCTGTACACGACTAAAATTGTCGGAACAGCTACAGTCTACGTTTATGAGCGGTGGCAACGACATTGGCGATTTTTTTTTGGCGATCTTCTAAAGTCGCCAAAGTAAGCTTGAATACATTTGTGAACGAGCAGAAAAACTAAGCTGCGAATGTTGGGTACGAATACCCTAAAACTTATCAATTACACTAAATACAGTAGGCTGTTTGAAAAGAAAAAGATTTTTAAAAGAAAAAAAAAAGCAAGAAATAATACAACCTGATACATTAGAACGGTTCCGAGAAAAAAAATTACGAAACAAGAATATTCCACAAATGCGAAAAACAATACATGTCAAAACTCTGCAGTGAAAAAAATTATTATGAAATAAAAATTCCACAACTGTAGAAATACAAATAAATGAACAAATGGTATCACAGAAAAAAATATAAAAGGACCAATGCTATCAAAGGATATTTTAAAATCCGTATAACCAATGGGAGTAAAGAAAAAATTTCAAACGAACCAATGAAATCGAACGACTTTAACAAATTTTGAAAGAACTTTCTAGAATATTCAAAATGAATATTGAAAGTTTGCCGAGGTTGCCATGAAAACCACAACAACCGTGGGTTGCCTTAATTTATCGTAACTTGCTTCTAGAAGTTCGCCAAAAAAAAATCGCCAAGCCGTTGCCATCACTCATAAACCTAGAGTGTAACTGTACCAAATTGTCAATATATTTTGAATTTTTTCATTTTTTACGAATAATTTATTTTAGAATTTAGTGTATTAAAAATAAATGCATCTTTACTTCCATAAATGCAACTTCAGGGAATGATAAATGCAACTTTTCCCATTTTTACTGCAACAAAAATGTTTCCTAGTTATAAGAACAGTTGTTCTTGTGTTCTGGTTGCTACTGTTCTAGTAGACCATCGATGTCTACAGCGAATCTGCTATATTCGTGTTCTTTTTCATAACAGCACCCAGTATTACATATTCTTAATCGTATCAGAACACGGGCACTGTCATACATTGATGTTCGTCTACTAGAACAGTATCAAACAGAACACAAGAACAACTGTTCTTATAACCTATCTGTGTTCGTAATCACATGTCGAGAGATCGTTACAGTATCTTTATTTGTTTCTTTGCAGAAAAGTATTCAATTACGCAGAAAAGTGTGAATGTATAACATAAAAAATGCAAGATAAAAGACATAACTAAATTCCATTATATAATAGATAATTTTGCCGTACAATGATCAATTTGTCGTTAACTAATTATATTATGAATACCATCTGTTACACTAGGAACCTAATTAACGTCTCACTGGAGTAACAGAACGAGCAACTGCCGACGGATCGGGATCAATCACGAAGGGAATAATCCAATGACAACGTGTCGTCATTTTGAACCACTTTCAGATGACGATTTCAGCACCTTAGCTGGTATCCCACTCCCCAAATTTCAACGCCCCAGCAACGAGAGAAATTTTTTAAGTCACGACAGATATAAAGTGCACCAGCCACCTTGTACACGACGGTCTTTGACTGAACCGAGTTATGAACTCTCAAACCTCCGGTTGCGAATGCGGTGCTCTTAAACTGGGCTACCGCGGCCACATCATCTGCTATGATTTATATTTTATTTGTTTATTTGTGGGATCATGAAAAATGCATTTAACATTCCAATAATCTGCAAAATGCATTTAGTTTAATAATCATCTGCTAAATGTATTTGGTATTAAATATTCTACTGAGTTAATCGTTTTGTACATATTCCCGCGTGTTCCATCTTGAACATTCCATCCGGAAAATTCCATCTAGAATATTCCACGTAGAACATCTCATGTAAAACAAAATTTCAATTATTAATAAAAGCCACTTCTGATTACAACAGTCTATATATGTAATAAACAGAAGTGTTCTAAGGAATGAAAGAATATTGTATTTTTCTCATTTCCTGCGTATGTTTTTAAATTCCATAATATATATTATATTTTGCCTGGATAACAATGTTCACGTCTTATTACAAAACCATGCATAATTTCATAATTTGTAGTTACTCCATTAATATGTAGTGTCGCCACTGAGCTCGTTAAGTTAGCGTTAACGATTAACTAACGTTGATGATCGCCAAGTGCAAATCTCTTCTATAAATGTTAATATAACATTGATTTCTATAACCAATATACTATTCATCAGTCTACCGGTAAATATTAATGAATCAGATCGGTGCTTTGACCTGTTCTACAGTGCAATGTAGAAATGGGTCGTTACACCTATAAATGTTAAAATAACAATGTTAATACAAATTATCTCTTATGAACTGTTATCGAAAATATAAATAGTTATCGATAGATGTTATTAAGACAACAATAAAACAATATAAATGATTCAAAATTAAAAAAAAAATTGTAAATTGTAAAAATATTTTATCAATTAACCTGTGTCAAATTCCAATAGTTAACAATTGTTAAATTTATTCACTAATTGTTAGCTATTAACTGTTAAAGACAGTGTTAATAGCATATTTTAATATGTACTATCGCAACAACCGTTAAATATGCTATTGTGAACTAACAGTTTTCCGCATCTCTAGTAAAGTGTTCTTCAACCTCATGCTTAACATTCTGATTGAAAAATAACCATAGTATTGTTGGAATATCCTGCACCCTTTTATCTCCGTGCGGTCTACTAAATGGTGAGCTTTTGTGTTTCGAATCGTGTTCTCGCTTTCGTTGTTTTCTTAGAGCACAAAACTGTAATTTTACAATAACATAGTCAATAGTTATTGCTAATTCGCGATAAATGTTATTATCAGCAGTCAATGTCAACAGTTTTGTAAGCAATTAGAAACTAACAATAAACTACAACGGAAAAATGAACTGTTAAATTTTAACACTAACGGCTGATTTTAACAGTTGTTAATTGTTTGAATCATTTACGTTATTTTTTAAATTTAATAATTTAACCTTTTTATATTTTAAAATTTTAATAATTAATGAACATATTTAACAGTTTAAATCTATTCATTTATAACATATATCAACAACTGAAACCCACTGGCCAAATTGCTTCGAACTTCACTAGCGAATTAATCGCTATTAAAGAGGCTCTTACCCATTGTCGCTCTCATTATCTAAACGACTCAATTAAAGAAATTGTTATCTTCTCAGACTCAAAATCAGCACTCGAAGCCATACATAATGGTAAAACAACAATAACGCAAGAAATTAATACTCTTCTCCATTTACTAAATATACCTTGCACTCTCCAGTGGATCCCAACTCATGTTGGAATTGAGGGGAACGAATGTGCAGATGCCCTTGCAAAGGAAGCACGCGACAAAGATCAACCTCGAGTAGTCACCTTTGCAGATGCGAATGCCGTCGCCAGGCGAAGGATCTACAACCAGCATTTTAGCAAGGCAACAATCCCCGATCTAAACTGCCCAAGAAACCTCTCCTCTACAATAGCTAGGCTACGTACTGGACATTTCAAAGGCATGAAGATTTCACGAACTAATATAAAATCCTATCCCATCTGCAGGTACTGTCCCCAATCGTAACTAACTCCAGATCATGTTTACGATTGCCAGGCCATTATCGGTTCCCTCTTTCAACTTGGAACACCCCCAATCGAAATCCTCCATAGCCATCGAGCTCCAGAACTTGCAGATCTTGTCACCAAGGCTTTTGGAGGACTCTAAACTTTTGCACTAGTACTGTATGCATAGACACGACAACAACAACAACAACAACTGAAAATATTTTCAACAATTGTGAACTGTTACTTTGAATAAACAGAATGATTTAAACTGCTTTCTTAACACAACAGTTCTGGAACCACGTCCAGGTCACCAATTTATCAAGACGTGTGAATAACAGTACAGCTTTGTCTACCTAAAGAAAAGTGCATGGTAAAGATAGGTTACACTTCTTTCTGAATAATATTGTACTAATTTTTGTGTTGCGGTGGATGATAAGTACATCTCAATATGTTGTTGTTGTTGCACATCCCCCTGGTGTAGGAAAGCCTACACCAGGTCCAGAAGGCCCCGTCGTGCCAGATCCCCATATACTTGCAAAAAGTCCTGATCAACCAACAGCTGCTTATACGAAGCGCCAAGACAGAGAAGAAGGTGATCAGGACTGGCAGGTAGGGAACAGGAACAAGGAGGGAAAATTCTCTCCCCGTTCTGAAATTTGATACTTTTAAGATGGCCACTTCGAAATCTGGCCATGGCCGATTGAAAAGGCCGAGGGCCACAGCATGTCTCAATATTCCTCTTCAGAATAACATCCGGGTCACGGTAGAGATGGGTTACACTATTATATACGATTATGTTGTTAGTTTTTGTAGCGAGTTCAATCACACTGTCGTATCAAAATAGCATCTTATCAATTCAAATTCTCCACAAATCTCTGTAAAATAATAGAATGGTTAGATTGCTTTCATTATTCGATTGTATTGTTGATTAATTTTAATAGTAGTGGCTAAACTAGCCACAAGACACTGGTCCCTGTAATATCCATCCCACAATTCAAAGAAATGCGGACTTTAACTTTTTTAAGATCCGCGTCCCTACAACAATTCGGAATTCGTTAAAAGGCAGGTAGGTATTTCAATAAACGTCGCACTGAAGCAACGAAACGGGTTATTGACAGCGGTCTGAGGTCAAAACCGAAGGGAAAAATCCAAGGACAAAACCACATCATTTTGAATCTCGGTCAGATGATGAGGTCACACCTGGCACCCCACTCTCTAAGCTTCCACACCACGAAGACGAGAGGACATTTGAGGACCCGGCAGATTAAACGTGCACTCACCCCCATTTGTACACGACTGAATTTTGTTGGATTTGAACTCGCAACCTTGCTCTTTCAACCGGATTTCCATGGGTCCCAATTCGTTAAAAACCAAGAACGGTTTAAGAAAGCATCACTTGTATAAGGGTCTGAAATAATTCACACACCACGAAATTTCAAAGCGAACATTTTTTATTGCATACTTTCCCACAAAATTTACGAGGAAAGCTTTTAGCCTATCATCCGGAGGAAGAAAAAAAAAACCTCCAGTAGATAAAGCCGAGCTCTTTTATTTTTACTCCAACTTACAATTACGTGACGCCCTTAAAAGAAAGGGGAGGAATTCCCTTTGGGGAATAATTATCTTTACCGTCGAAGAACAGAGACATATGAAAGCGAGAAGAGAGCCGTTTCTTTCCGCAATGTTCCTCATAACACGAGTATGCCACGATACCTTGAAGGATAAGTTCTCTTTAGGGTACTTCCGTCTGTGGGGTGGAAAGGAGTGTGCCTATTTTATGATTTTTTTTCGCGTCACGTTCTTTTCCCACCATTCATATTTACTCTCTTTTACCTAAGAAAGTAACTTCTTCAAGTGGAATTGAGATAACAAAGATCATCCTAATCTTAATATGCGTATTATTTTTGTGCATAGGTTCGAGTTCGTTTTTGTAAACCCTCTGAGGGAAGCACACACATATATCCGTTATCGGTATTACAACCAGTTTTGATTTGATCCTGTAGTATCCAGTAGAATCTGCATTACGACTCTTTCAACAAATCGCTGTAGCTATTAACCCTTCCAGCAGGGAGTCGCTGTAGATCATTTGGATCGGTAGGTATTTAATTAACGTCGCACTGGAGAAGCACATCGGGCTATAGGCGACGGTCCGGGATCAATCCTCAAAGGGAAAGGAATACACCACGTAATTTTGAACCACGGTCAGATGACGAGGCAATACCAGAGCTGGCACTCCACTCTCAAAACTTCCACATCACACCAACCTGAAGATACTTGAAGCCCACAGCAGATTTAACGTGCACCAGTCCCCTTTGCAGACGACGTGTTTAGTTGAATTCGAACTGTAACGTAGTGGGCCGAGTGGTGTGCCTTTCTTTTTCTTCCTTCTCTCTCTCAACCCTCCACAAAGTAATACTTTCAAGCAAACTCCTCACTAATTCTTCGTCATATTCGGGGCTTTTCAAAATGATAGCTCTTAGTGTCATCATCGTCATGTCCCCCGTAACTTGCTCTCCCAATTCAGAAACAAGGGTATATAAATCAACTTTTTTACCTTTAATAAAAAAGCCATTTTTTAAAAAACAGAATAGTCCTTATTCTATATTTTACTTAATCACTAATGCAATAAGTATATGTAATGCAATAAGTATATAAGTACACAACAAACAGTATATTCAAAATACTTCACAATCACAGCATAATTATGTGTTGACAAACAAGAGAAGTAAACATTTAAATCCCTTCACAAGGAAATGCACTATGCTAAAAACCAAAACATAGTCACAACTCAAAGTTATAGAAAAGGTCCTCACCCCTTTTGGTGACGTAGAAATCTCCAGGATTGCTGTTTTCAGATCTCCGCGATCTCAGCTTTACTGTTCCACAGGAATCGTAATTATCAGCCATGTAGTTGACGCACAAATCAATTAGCACACGACCTCACGTTGCCGCTCATTGAAAAAAAAACAGTGAACCAGTGTTCACTAAATCACCAACGCAACTCTACCGGAGAGTGCACACAGGTAATAACCTCCTGTTAACAGGGAAACGGCCTATGTTGACCACAATTTCCCTCTTCGAAAATACTAAATGATTGCGAAGCACAAATCTGCCGTGAGGTATCCCGATTGCAGCTTCAATGCCAATCTCTGGCACAATTTGATAACCATCAAAATAGCTTGCACAAAAAGTATCGCACCAGTGTACGCCACCGCTGGCTCCAATTTAACTAGGCTGTAACGTAGTGGGTCGAGTGGTGTGCCTTTCTACAAAATGAAACAGCCTAGTTTTAAAATAACTTGTATTTTATTTTGCAATTAATTATTTACACTTTTGTACACTAGAGATTTGCATCCCTATGACATGGGTGGTGCGAAACAAGCGCAAGACAGCCGCGACCTCATCAACGAGCACCGCAAAACCAAAAAAACATCAGCTTCCCTCGAGTTCTCCGACGTATCTGCCTTTGTCGGCAGACCCCTCATTCCGACAGCCACAAATCACTGGCACCCCAAAACAAACGAGACAGCTGTACGTCAGCAGGGCTCGGGCATATGTTTTAGGAATTTGGAATCAAAGGTCAGTGGCGGTGGCGGCGGCGTCACCGAACTCCCTGCCATCCGGTGCATTGAAATTTTTGAGTCCAAACTAAATGCTGTCATTGATAATGATGAAACTCTTGCACAACTTAGTAAGCAGCCGGTCCGTGTTCCAATCTTATGCATGTAAATTTTAAAAAGACTTTATTCCTTATTAAATGGCGTCTTTATATTTCCTCTAGTTTTAACGACGCATCCATTGCCGAACCTTAACTTAAACACACGGAGTGCAGTTTCTCGTCAAATTCTCTGAATTGCCATTTTATAAATCACCAAGTGGTTTTTGGAAACTAATGATGGCTCGAAATGCTTTCTTTTTTGCAGACAGCTCGTCAATTTATTTCCTGCAACGGTCATTGCCAGTAATGCGTGCTCTTATCAAATACGTGATTGAACGAAATGTTTTTTATACTGCCTCTCCAACGCCGTTCCTTAAATGCATCTTGTTTAGCGAATTCAAGTGTGCGTGTACAAACGCTCTTTACGTCGACAATAAAGCTTTCTTGAAAGCCCCCCACACGTTCTGCTGAGATTTTGAAATGCACATAAGAAACGTGCTGATCTGATAACAATGTTTGTTTAAAGGGACGTCTTGTACTAAAAGTCGGAATGTTATTTTTTCGACTTAGTCGGTGAATTAGTGTTTTCGTTTTGAATTCAGAACGTATCAGTAGGTAGATGGTAGAATTTGCGTCGCACTGACAATTTCTGAAGAGGCACGATTCTTGGCACACATGCCTCCGGCGCCGCACGTCCAACTTGCGTGCAATTTGTGCAGTTCCCCACGGCACCGCAGCTCGCCGTACACGCTTCTCCGATTTCAAGTACCTTGTTTTCATAAATAAATGTAATATAAATAATTATTAATAAATGGTTGTATTCAGTAAAACGTCTATTTTGTGTTTCAAAATATACTTTTTTTACACCATGTAAGCGAAATAAACACGTTTTCTTCGATAGAATATTTATCACAAATGGCGCGTAATGAGTACTTGCGTCATTTCACGGCTATGTGTGCATAGTTGGACTTTGGTGCCGCAGCGGCGTCGCACGTTGAAAAACCGGATGCGTGCACCGGGCCAATTACTCCTTCCAGGTGCAACTTTTTTTTGTCATAGTGTATCTTTAAATACCTTGCCTTCGGTACAATGTAAATGTAATTAGTGAATCTGACATTGTAGAGGGTCATTTTACGTTCACCAAAAAAACTTATTTCCACTCAGAGTTCAGATATCATGATTTCATATGCAAGAACATTACATGCTCAAGAGCATGCCACTTCTCATAACATGGAATTGGATACTTCTGTACTAATTGGATTGCTCTTTTCCTGACACAGTGAGACATGAATATTTGTATCACGTCATCAAAAAGTTTAATGCACCGTACCATTAACTATATTACAGGAATAATTCTCGGAACTCCAACTAAAGCTAATGGGAATTCTCGGCACGATTTTTGGAAGCAATATCAATTTGAATAATTTATAAGATTCAGTCTCAAAGGGAATCGAATTTTAACTCCAGTGCCCTCCAACTTCCTCTACTACCGTGGGAATGGATCAAACCAAAACGTTTCTTATGATGGTTGAGCTTCAAAGGAGACTGGACGCAAATTCTCATATAAGATTACTAGTCTGATATATTTGAACAATTGTAGGTAGGTGTTTTAACTGGCGTCGCACTGGAGCAACACATTGGGCTATTGGCGACGGTCAGGGATCAAACCGAAGGGAAAGATTCGAAGACAACACCACGTAATATTTTAACTACGGTCAAATGACGTGGTCACACCTGAGCTGTCACCGCACTCTCAAAACTTCCACACAATGCCAACGTTCGGACATTTGTGGCCACGACAGATTTAAAATATACCATCCCCCACGTACACGTCGGTTTTTGATTGGATCGAGTTTAGAACTCGTAGCCCTTGAACTCTTCCAACCGGGGACCGCTTCCCTATGTATCTATGGATTAGTTTTATCTCAACATCGAGTAAAGAAAATACCATGCAATTTTTCCAAAAACTTTTCAAAGGCCTCTCCAGAGTTCCCACCTCACTTTTTCAAAGCCCCGAGATGTGTTCCTTCCTTTTCGAATCTTCCAGCTAGAAAAAAAAGCATTCCTCTCCCTACCCCATACAAGAAAAAAAAACGAAATCTATCACGTAGTTCACCTGTTCGCTATCGTCTCGCCGTGTTTTATCCCTTTGTCAAGCCAAGTTTAAAAAATACAATTCTTCATCGCGAAAAGAAGAAGAAAAAAAAGAAAAAGAGAGCGGAAAATGAAGGTAGAAAGAACCCCTCCTGCTGAATTCCATTTCCAAGAGCGAATCCGTCCCGTACTGTAAATTGGTGAGACAGAGCAAGAAGAACGTAAGAACTGGAGAGAGAGAAGCATGAAAACAACTCCTCTCTTCTCAACTGAATTTTAAAGATGAAAAATGAAAGGGGACACTTATCATACCCGAAGGGGGATGCCGCCGCCATTATTTATTTTGGTCCGAGGAATCGAATATAAAACAAAAGGAGACAAGACTGTTTTTTTCTTATTGTTATTCCAAGCGAAAATATTTGGGTTCCATCATTGAGAGCCTTTGTCATTTTTTATTTCGATTTCGTTGACCACTGGCAAATCTAATTGCGGTTCATTTAATAACATGAAATGTTTCGATGGTTTTAACCTCTAGCTTCGCGAGATGACCGTGATTCTTCCCCACAATACACTGAAAGACTTAATAACTATATCTATGGGTTGAAAGAATTCATTGGTTCTTTTAATCTTTAAGAAATACTATTATGCCGTTCCTTTTCCCCTTAGAATTAAATCGATTTGATTTTATCTCTTTGTAGAAATTCTATTTATTTTGTTCCCTTGAAAGATAATCATTTGCAAGTATTCAATTGTTCCATTGCTTGGAATCTGATTCTTTGGAAAGATTCTATTGTTGATTTACTTTGAAAGGAATCCTTTGGAAAAACTTTCAAGGTACAACTGCTGCACCTGCCGTAGTCTAAATTCCTTCTTGGTGCGATTCATTCAACTTTCAAGGTACAACTGCTGCACCTGCCGTAGTCTAAATTCCTTCTTGGTGCGATTCATTCAACTTTCAAGGTACAACTGCTGAACCTGCCGTAGTCTAAATTCCTTCTTGGTGCGATTCATTCAACTTTCAAGGTACAACTGCTGCACCTGCCGTAGTCTAAATTACTTCTTGGTGCGGTTCGTACAACTTTCAAGGTACGACTGCTGCACCTGCCGTAGTCTAAATTACTTCTTGGTGCGATTCATTCAACTTTCAAGGTACAACTGCTGCACCTGCCGTAGTCTAAATTCCTTCTTGGTGCGATTCATTCAACTTTCAAGGTACAACTGCTGCACCTGCCGTAGTCTAAATTACTTCTTGGTGCGGTTCGTACAACTTTCAAGGTTCAACTGCTGCACCTGCCGTAGTCTAAATTCCTTCTTGGTGCGATTCATTCAACTTTCAAGGTACAACTGCTACACCTGCCGTAGTCTAAATTCCTTCTTGGTGCGATTCATTCAACTTTCAAGGTACAGCTGCTGCACCTGCCGTAGTCTAAATTACTTCTTGGTGCGGTTCGTACAACTTTCAAGGTACAACTGCTGCACCTGCCGTAGTCTAAATTCCTTCTTGGTGCGATTCATTCAACTTTCAAGGTTCAACTGTTGCACCTGCCGTAGTCTAAATTCCTTCTTGGTGCGATTCATTCAACTTTCAAGGTACAGCTGCTGCACCTGCCGTAGTCTAAATTACTTCTTGGTGCGGTTCGTACAACTTTCAAGGTACAACTGCTGCACCTGCCGTAGTCTAAATTCCTTCTTGGTGCGATTCATTCAACTTTCAAGGTACAACTGCTGTACCTACCGTAGTCTAAATTCTTTCTTGGCACGATAGAGGTACAACTGCTGTGCCGGCCGTAATCTAAAGGTGAAATTGTGAAACGGATCCTTGGTCTTACCTTAGAGATGTTTAACCACCAAGTGGTTTTGACGAGATGCCTCGACCATCAACATCGGAGCAATTCTGAAATCTGTATCTCGCAATTCAAGACATCGCCCATTTTCTCAATAATAACAAGATTAAAATCTGGTAAGTTTTCTTCTAATTCCGCGGTATCTCGCCTGTCAAAGTGAATGGTTTTGCTGATGATTAGATATCTTCTAGAGGAACTAGGAGGGTTTGTAATCTCCACTAGTATTATAAATATTTTATAATTACAAACACAAATATATACAACTTAAATTATCCATACACATAATTAAAAACTATTGCATTTGTTTGTTACTTTAAAGGAATATTTTTAGGACAAAAAACAATACCATGCGTTTTTTTTACAAACTCATTTCACTCGCCTGGTAAAAATACAAAAGTTTTTCTCATTTCCATTCCGTTACGATTAGCCTAGTTTTCAGTTTCCCGATGTTTTTGCCGAACATCCTCCTAACACTTCATATTTAATCTGTTTTTATATTTTATTAACTCAACCGAATTTTTCCTACAGTTCCACTGTTTTTAGCGGAGAGACCGAAAGCCATAAATATTCATCGACACTAAAAAACTCTCTTTCAAAATGAAAAATATATTTTCGTCATAGCTTCGGTGAGAAAATTCCACTGAATAAAATTTCCATAAACACTCGTGTATAGAAAAATGTTCCTTTTATATACACACACAATCGATGAAAACCAAGAAAAGAATTGATGGCGAAATAGACTATGGATTCTCGGTTTCTTCCAAACGGAATGCAGATGCGCTTTTTTAAGTTCTCGAGAAACGCTTTCGTTCTTTCGCGTGCTTTAAATACGCATTAAAAGTTTCCCACCCATTGTGCGTGGGAGGCAATCTATACGAGCCCTATCAAGCAACATGTTAGCCAACGGAACCGCCGAAAAATACGAAGCGGTTATAAAGAAAAGAAAAGAGTTCGTTTTGTTCGCGTTTTACGAATAAAATGAATAAATAAAGCGCGTTTACGAATCTTCTGTAGGTGCTGCATCTCGAGAGATTAGAAAGAAAAAAAGTTTTTGTATTAGCTATATCGATATACGGAAAAATCCGTTCGAATCTTCCGAGGGGAGTTTTTTCGTTCGATTTAGAATGATCGATGAGGAGGGAGAGAACATAATTCATCGCTTCTCGTGCCCGCGAACTGGTGGGTTTATGGGTTTTGAAATCAATGAGAAATGAGGCCTTAAGGGTAGTGTTTGGATGATAAGTTTTATTTAAAATTTTCCCCTGATTTGGTGGATGTAGAGATTTAAGATAATGTTCACTTCTTGAAGGTTGCCTGACCACTTTTTGTATGAAATTTTAATGAGATAATCGTCGATAGTTTAGGCGTCCGTGACAAATTTTCCGGTCTGTCTTCGTTTTATTGAAGGGAAATTTTCTCGAAGGGCCGTATCTAGTCTGCGGCCTAATGAAAATATTTGTAGGCCTGACGGTAAACCTGGCTTGCCTGTATCTGGTCTGGGGGCCGGTTAAATTTGTTTAACCGTGGGACCTTGTTAACCTTAATGACCGTGAGGACCCGACGGACAATATTTGTAGAGCCATATCTGGTCTGCGGGCTGGGTGAATATATCAGCATATGGCCTGCAATCCGGTTAAAACCTGATCTGATGCCTGTCTTCGGTCCTGTTCAGAGGACCCTGCGTGCCCGACGGAAAATATTTGTAGGGTAATATCTGACCGGCGGAATGAGTCAACCTGTCCTAAGGTCCGCATATGGCCTGCAGTCCGGTTAAAACCTGTCCTGATTAAAACTTGTTGTCCTTATTAAAACCTGTCCTGATGCCTGTATTCGGTCCTGTTCAGAGGACCATGCGGGCCGACGGAAAATATTTGTAGGGCCATATCTGGCATGCGGGCTGAGTGAACCTGTCCTAAGGTCCGCATATGGCCTGCAGTGTGGTTAAAACCTGTCCTGATGCCTCTATCGTGTCTTCGGTCCGATTAAATCTGTTTGGATTCCCATATCTGCACTTGGGGGCCTTTTAAGTCTGTTCAGAGGGACGTATCTGATCTGCGGGCCTGATGAAAAATATTTATAGGGTCGTATCTGGTCTTACGTCTTGTAATGCTGTTCAGATTGTAGTATCTGGTCTTTAGTAAACCATTTGTAGCAAAACAAATCACTGCAACTTGTGTGTCTTGGGTGTACGGTCCTTTATCTTTATGTTCACAGTTTTTGTGGACTCCTGAACCGAATGGCACACACAGCTTATCCTTTTCTTCATCTTGCACCATCAAAACCAAATCAACCAACCTTCTGAACCAAAACGACATCTATTTCCCAAACATTGGGATGATGCAAAAGTTCGTCCCTTTTTTTCAAACTAGAATGGAAGAAGAATGATTTTGTTTACTAAAAATTACAATGAATCAACATATTATGTTCCGCTCTGTTCGGCGACTTTTATCCATCCCTCCGGTAGCTGCATTATCCCCGCTCATGGAAGATCTGAGCTTTCTTGCTGAAGAACTGATACAGTTGACCTAAACTTTCTGAAGCACTTACGTGATTCAAAATTACGAGGTATTGTCCTTGGATCTCTCCCTTAGGGCAGTGGTCCCCATCCCCCGGGCCACAGACCGGTACCGGTCCGTGGATCAAATGGTACCGGGCCGCCCAAGGAACATTAAATTATTTCCATTTTTTTTACTGTGGCGTATTTCTCTCGGGTTTGTGCGGTTCTTATCTATGAAATGTCCACTCAAATTAGGAGGCGGTACATCAGAACTTGAAATTTGTTCTGTTACTAGAGCTTCAATTACGATTTCTGAATTATGTACGTCTCTATTTTCCAATTGTGACAAATGTGACAGCTGTTTTCAAGTTGACAGACAAAGTAGCTGAATTTAAAGCCAAACTGAAGTTGTGGGGACGGCGCGTGAACAGAGCCTTTTGGACATCAAATGGTACCAGATCAAATGGTGTTCAGTCTTTAGCGGATAATTTAGGCAAGACTGAGCCTAAACATTCATTCTCCCAGTTGGTGTACGATCACCTGTCTTTGCTTTTAAAAAAGTTCGAGCGCTACTTCCCGACCACAAAAGACCCACGAACTAGTAAGGCATGGATCCGCGACCCATTTGTCAACAAATCAGGCGAATCTAGCATGTCTGTGCAAGAAGATCAACTGCTGGAGATTGCAAATGAAGGCGACCTTAAAACTACGTTCTCTGTCGGTGTTCAACTCTGTGAGTCGGTGTTCAACTCTTGCTGACAACTCTGTCGGTGTTCTGGATTAAAGTCATGGCGGAATAACCTGAGAGTGCCACCACAGCACTTAAATCCCTATTGCCATTTCCGACAATCTATCTGTGTGAAGCGGGGTTTTCTGCAGTGACAGCAACCAAAACAAAACAACGGAATAAACTGGACATAAGCAACACACTTCGGGTGTCATTGTCTCCTATTACCCCCAGATGAAACAATCTCTTTGCAAAGAAACAAGTTCTGGGTTCTCATTGATTTAGCGTTCTAGTGAGTTAAAATTTTAAATCACTTTATATTCATTTTTTGGTATAACTATATTTTATTTTAAAGGCATGTTTAAATGCAATTAAATTAAAATTATTAAATAAAAACAATCAACGTCCCCCTTTCAGCGGGCCACGTTAAAATTATCAAACGTTGATCCGGTCCGTGGCTATAAAAAGGTTGGGGAGCACTGCCTTAGGGGATTGATTCCAGACCGTTGTCAATAGCAAGTTGTGTTGACCTAGTACGACGTTCATTAAAATTTACCGCTACAGCTACAGTCTACGTTGATAGCGGTGGCAATGACTTCGGCGATTATTTTGGCGCACTTCTAGTAGCGAGTTACGGTAGATTAAGGCAACCCATCTGTATTTACGTTTATTGTATCATGGCAACTTCGGCAAACGGAAACTCTAAATTTTCATTATGATTATTCTAGAATATTCTTTTAAAATCCTTCAAAGTCGTTTGATTTCATTGATTCGTTTGAAATCTTTTCTTTGATTCCATAGGTTATTTTAATTTTAAAATATCCTTTGATTACATTGATCCATTTTAATTTTTATCTTTCATTGGTTCTTTTAATGGTTTTTCTCCAGTTGTAGAATTTTATTTTATTATAATTGTTTTCACGCTAGAGTTCTGACATTTATTAGGTTTACGCCATTTGTGAAATCTTTTATTATTAATAATTTTTCCCGGAACAGTTCTGACGTATCAGGTTGTATTATTCCTTGCTTTTTTTTTCTTTTAAAAGTCTCTTTATTTTACAACATACCCACTGTATTTAGTGTAATAGATAAAAATTTCAGGGTATTCTTACCCAATATTTGTAACTTAGTTTTTCAGCTGGTTCACAAATGTGTTTAAACTCTTTACTTTTGTGAAAGTTTTAAAAAAATATTCAAGTATCAAATCATCAATAATTTTCAAATGTGTTTTCAGGCTTCCATTTTCCGTTGCAAAAAGAAAATGATTTTTGAAAAAATTATTTCCTTGGATACTTTAGAAGTGCGCCAAAAAATACCAAGGCCGTTGTCACCACTATAAACGTAGACTATAGCTGTACCGATTTACCAAATTATTATCTGAAGCACTTTCGACAAGTGAAATCGTCAGACGAATCAAAGAATCAGACGAAGAAAGACGTCAAAGAATCGTCAACGACCCTACATAACACAGCTCTGTCTCTGCGAATCTTTTTTGCCTTTTCCGAAAACAAAAGGCATAATAGGTCGAAAATGCTCCTTGTTTTAAGCATTTTTTAATGCTTAACAGAATTTAAACAACACAACTCAATAACACCAATTTTCCCCAGGTACCCGCTGAAATTTCTTCCGTCAAGTATCAAAACTTTACACGTGTGAAGTCTACTTCAACCTGCATTACTTTTTAAATTCCTATTGCATTTACTAGTACAGGTAACCCTCGTGTATAGCATGGTGGATTGGTGCAGTGCTATAGAGAATCCGTGTTATACGAAACTTACAAGTCCCATAAATTTTGATATTGCGTACTGTGCTATATGAGAATCGTTTTATAGAATACTCGTGCTATGTAAAAACCGTGTTAAGGTATCCAGACACGTTCGAGATCCTTCTTTTTAAAATGTGGTAAATAAATATTTTAATGATATTTTTATGCTTGGTGTTATTAAACACTTGCATTGGGATATAAATATTTTAAATACTAGGGGTCTCCGCCCCCTGCTCGCTTACGCTCGCCAACCCCCGGGGATTGCGTTCTTTGTACTTTCTCGATAAAACGTCTGAGAACAGAGGGAAAAAAGCGAGCCTTTTTCCTCGCCAAATAAAAAGAAATCGTTTTTATGGCAATTGTTGCTACGATAAATTTGATATCTGGCAAACCCGATAGTCAAAAATACAACCCTCCGCGAATACAATGCTCCGCGAATTTGCTCCGCGAAATAAAAAATACGAAATTTGTGTCACCAACTTTTGATTGCATCGAATTTATTTATGAACCAATTTTAAAAATAATGGTACCGTAAGAAAGAGTACAGTCTGAGGTATACTGCGCTATTTTCAAAATAAAAAACTAATAGTAATACGATATAGATATGACAGTTTTAGTTAACGGTAGTAACAAAAAGTAGCGAAAATATCCAAAGATTCCGAATTTTGTATGACAAACTTTTGATCGCATCCAATTTAATTATTAACCGATATCAAAAATAATAGTACCGTAAGAAAGAGTACATTCTGAGGTATACTGCTATATTTTAAAAATTAAAAAATAATAGTAATAAAATATAGATACGGCAGTTTAAAAAAAAGTAACACAAATGTCCTGATTTTTCCCGAATTTCAAAAAAATATTATCAAGAACCAAATTTAAATTAAAAAAAAAAACTCGACGAGCTGCAAAAATTTACGTTGAGAGGTACTCTTTAAAAAAAACTCACGGCTGAAGACTGAAAATTTGTATGTGTTTTGCTCACTCGCGGAAGAAATTTCGCTTCTTCAATTTTAACACTTAATAAACCCTAAACTAATAGCCGCATCGGAAAAAAATCATAATAATTGTCCAGGGAATACGATGAAGAACAAACCATGTCAATTTTGTTTTTTTCCGATCAGTACTTTCTCGGGAAACCGTCTAAGAATCGAGCTAAACAGCACAGTTTTCAATTCTGCGGCGGCGGCGGCGGTAACATTTTTTTAATATAGAGAGATATATTAATATTTTTGTAAAAATGATAACTATGTATGAAATTTTAAAGATGTTTGTCAAAAACTTCAAATGTACTACATGAAAATATATTCAACCCATTTGAAAAAATGCTGGTACCAAAATAAACTATATGCATTTTTTCGAGGGATTGAACCAGAATCAAAAAGATATTTAAATAAACAAAAATTTTACAAGCGATCGGAAAATGAATGTAAGATTTTTGACAGAGTTTTACTGTCCCATTTCTTAAATAAATGGCCAAAATTTAAAAAATTTTCAACTCAGCATAATTATTCTAGTTTATTCTCTAGATGACGTAACAAAGAACACGTTCGCAGAATTTTACGCGAATCCATCAATAACTTTTTGCGTTATAACATTTAAAGTTTGAAAATAATGTATAAATATTAATTTAGAGTAAAAATAGTTTGAAGTGTATCGTTTGCTCTCTTTTGCTTTTACTGTTTGTGTAAACAATTTTATTCTTCACTTCTTAAAAACATTCACAATATTTCCAAAAGAAAAACAATTTAAATATTTGAGAAAACTTTAAAAAAATTTTATTTGCTGATAAAAGTAAGTTTTTTAAATTTAAATTTTGACAGATTTTTTTAACGGCCATTTCCGTTATTTTCCATACCTACTTCCAGTTTTTTCCGGCTTGATTAAAATCTAAATATATCTGCAACTAATTACTTCAGTGAAAAAATCAAATATACTCTGGAAAGTCAAATAAATACTCTATCAAACAAGATTAAAATCGTTTTAATTTTGACTTTTTGGTCAAAAATGACATTTTTAAACTGTTCGGATACCTTAACCAAAACTCAGAGGTCCTAATGCGTACCATGTTATATGGAAACCAAAACCATGTTATATGGAATACAAAACAATTATACAGAAGTGAACATGCGGCGTTTTTAGAAAAATTTTCTTTATTCAACTTTTAATAACAAATATAAAAATTAAATTCATTTAAATTATGTACATAGATCCATGAAAAATTTACATTTAAAATTATAGAAAATTTGTATGGCTCTTTTTTAACTGTCGTAATTGGAATCGAAATAGGTTGCGTGTCTTGAGCTTTTTGTTCCTTGGACGGCTGGAACTCTTATATTTCATATATAATACATTTATTTTTATAACATAGCTTGATATTTCTTCATTATTGATTGCTCTAATTGAAAATTTTGAATAGGATGTGCTTGTGTTCTTTTGTGGCTCCTTTAAAACTTCTCGATATGGAGCAACACAACTTTGAAGGTTTCGTTGAAATTTTCCACTGCGCAAGAATGAAGGATCTCTCTCTTTCAAATGAAGTTCGAACTTTTGCGCCAAATCTAATCCTGCAGTCACATCATTAATGGTAAAATCCAGAATCGATTAGAAATCACTGACTTCGTCATTTGTAATATGGAGAACCTAAACGTGTTTACACTACTTTACAAAAATGGACTGGACTCGTGGTATGGCCTGGGACCTTTACATGCTGTTCCTGGTCAATTGAACGCCGACGCCTACATGAACATTTTGGACAATCAGATTCTTCCTACACTCTGGCGATTTTATAGAATAGACGAATGCTACTCCAGAACAACGCTCCATGTCATGTTGCAGCCTCTGTCATGCAGTGGTATCGAGATATGGTTGTAAAACGTCTTCCCTGGCCTGCTCAGAGTCCCGACCTATACCCCATAGAACATTTGTAGGACGAGTTAGAGCGACGCTTACGGACCAGGGAACCACGGCCGAAATCTACAGCTGAGCTGGCGACATTCTTGCAGCAGGAATGGACACAAATCCCCATAGCTGTGTATACAAACCTTGCTGAAAGTATGCCCAGAAGGGTTGCTAGTGTCATTGCAGCACGTGGGGTACCACCCCCCTATTAAAGCATGTATTATTTCCCTTATACCATCACATCTTGCTGTCCAGTCCATAATTGTAAGGTAGTGTATGATCGATGCCGCAAATTTGGTACCGTGTTATAGAAGTACCGTGCTATACGAGGGTTACCTGTACAATCATTTATAGATTTTCACCTAGGTTTTAGGTGTAGAGCCCAAAATGGGACGATTTTGCATCTACCCAATAACTAATAAGTTTTACAGCCAGGATAGCGTAAAACTGACTACTCGTATATAAGTACAAAAAAAAAATTTGTGTATTCAGTAAAGAAAGTTTAGTATCAGCATTAAGGTCTCTGCAATAACATTTTTTCGCTCTCACGTAATTAGCGGTAATTGCATCCAGCAAAATTTTTTTTATCCAGCGAAATGAGTCTCTGTCGTCACCTGTTGTCTTTATCTGCAGCCTCTGCAAATAAATCACCCCAGAACCATTCCCCGATGTTATTTTCTCTGTGATACAATGGCGGCTAAATATAGGTTAATGTCTAATAGCATTTTTTGCGTATTTTTATCCGAAGACAATGCACAGATCCGAGACTTTTTTTTTATTCGTATTTGCCGCATCTGCTCAAGGTTTGTGCGGAAATGCGGAAGTTAGAAACACTCTTTGCCAAAGAAGTTTTGGGTGCCATCAAGGTTATTAGACTAGTTTGGTTTTCCGAAAAGCAGATATTCAGAAAGACAAATACTTGTAAACCAGCGTGACTAAAATGCTTTAGAAATCCTTTTTAGTGTGTGAATTTCGGTTGCTGGAATCACTCTTCGTAAAATTCTTTTCCGAAATTCATGACATAGGTGCCAACCAACCAGTCTCACGGTTAAGGTAATTGGTAATTTTAGTTACTTAATTTTTACGTCGTACTAGAGCATCACAACGGGCTATTGACGGCGGTCCGGGATCAGTCCCTCTGATGGTTAAGTTGTTAGCCTCTAGATAGGAAGGTTCCTGGTTCAAATCCGATTCAGTACACGGATATTTGTAAGCGTACGGTGTAGAGGCGGCTGGTGCACCTTAAAACTGTTGTGGCCAAAAATCCTCACTTTATGTTGATGTGGAAGTTAGGAGACGGGTGCCAGTTTAAGTGTTGCCTCGTCATCTGACAAAATGAAGTGGTATTGTCTTCGGTAATTTGGTAATTTAAGTTAACGTCGTACTAGAGCAACACAACGGGCTATTGACGACGGTCCGGGATCAGGCCCTTAAGGCAAAGATCCGAGGACAACACTTCGTAATTTTGAACCACGGTCAGATGACGAAGCAACACCTGAGCTGGCACCCCACTCTCCAAACTTCCACGCCAACCCAACGTGAGGACTTTCGGCCACGACAGATTTAAGGTGCACCAGCCGCCTCTACACCATACGTTTACAAACATCCATGCCCGGACCCGAATTCTAACCAGGAACCTTCCGATCTAGAGGCTAACACCTTAACCACTATACCGGTTGGTCGGCGGTATTGTCTTCGGATCTTTCCTTTAGAAGATGGATCCCGGACCGACGTCAATAGCCCGTTGTGTTGCTACATTAAAAATTACACAATTACGAATGATAAGCTAGGTAGGTAGTTAATTAACGTCGTATTGGCGAAACACAACGGGTGATTGGTGATTGTCTGGGATTCAACTCGAAGGGATCGATCCGAGAACATTACCTTGTAATTTTCCACAACACGCCAGCGTGAGTACATTTGAGGTCACGACAGATTCAACATGGCTGGACCTACTTTCGACTAGGCTCTAATAACCTGAGAAAAAAAGCTGATCCATTTTAGAACGTATAAAAAGCCTCAAAATTATGACTCGTGTATTCATTTCATTAGAGGCTACATCTCAAATTTCAAAGTCTCGTTTTCCCTCTTCACTTGGAGACCAACCGGTATAGTGGTTAAGGTGTTAGCCTCTAGATCGGAAAGTCCCTGGTTCGAATCCGGGTCCGGGCATGGATGTTTGTAAACGTATGGTGTAGAGGCGGCTGGTGCACCTTAAATCTGTCGTGGCCGAAAGTCCTCACGTTGGGTTGGCGTGGAAGTTTGGAGAGTGGAGTGCCTACTCAGGTTTTGCCTCGTCATCTGACGGTGGTTCAAAATGACGTGGTGTTGTCCTCCGATCTTTCCCTTAGGTAATGGTAATGGTAATTTTAGTTAACGTTGTACTAAAGCAACACAACGGGTTATTGACGACGGTCCGGGATCAGTCCCTTAAGGGAAAGATCCGAGGACAACACTTCGTAATTCTGAACCACGGTCAGCTGACGAAGCAACACCTGACCTGGTACCCCAAACTTCCACACCAACCCAACGTGAGGAGTTTCGGTAATGGTAATGGTAAAAGGTAAATTTTAATTAACGTCGTACTAGAGCAACACAAAGTTTTATTAACGACGCTCCGGGATCAGTCCCTTAAGGGAAAGATCCATGGACAACACCTCGTAATTTTGAACCACGATCAGCTGACGAAGCAACACCTGACCTGGTACCCCACTCTCCAAACTTCCACACCAACCCAACGTGAGGACTTTCGGTAATGGTAATGGTAAAAGATAAATTTTAATTAACGTCGTACTAGAGCAACACAAAGGTCTATTAACGACGCTCCGGGATCAGTCACTTAAGGGAAAGATCCATAGACAACACCTCGTAATTTTGAACCACGATCAGCTGGCGAAGCAACACCTGAGCTGGTACCCCACTCTCCAAACTTCCACACCAACCCAACGTGAGGACTTTCGGTAATGGTAATGGTAAAAGGTAAATTTTAATTAACGTCGTACTAGAGCAACACAAAGGTCTATTAACGAGGCTCCGGGATAAGTCCCTTAAGGGAAAGATCCATGGACAACACCTCGTAATTTTGAACCACGGTCAGATGACGAAGAAATACCTGAGCGGGCACCCCACTCTCCAAACTTCCACGCCAACCCAACGTGAGGACTTTCGGCCACGACAGATTTAAGTGCACCAGCCGCCTCTACACCATACGCTTACAAACATCCATGCCCGGACCCGGATTCGAACCAGGAACCTTCCAATCTAGAGGCTAACACCTTAACCACTATACCGGTTGGTCCACTGCTCTAGTAAGACGTTAATTAAAAATTACCAAAATTACCATTTACTTGACCTTGTTTGGTGGTGCTTGTCCTAAAATGTCCCTCGCCTCACAAAACCCGAACCAACGATCTACCAATCCATGTGTTCCAAAGATTCAAAGGAACAGAACTGGCAAGGGGTGTACAGGGCGTCGCGTGATACCGAGTTGGCCCATCCGCGGTCCAATCCGAAATCCGAGAGTGCCTAACTACACCCACACAAAACTCCTTAAACACCCTGTCAAATGATTCCGGAGTTCGTGAAATATTACCGCAAAACAATAATTAACTTCTGATAAATGCCCGACCCCAGATGCTGCATCAAATCCCCCTCCGGGAGCGTCTTAATTAACCAGCGATCCCGAAAGTTTAATTTACCCCATTTGTACGGGGCAAAAATGAATATTCCGCCCCGTGCTAATAGCGGGCATCGGTCTTAGCCCGGGCAAACGTGCCCCATTGCTTAGCGATTAACGCAAACCGCATTTTCCTGACTTTAGGGTCCGGACGCGAGTGCGAGCTATTGATTTATGCCTCTAATAGCTGTCTCTCTCTTTTCCCGAGCCCTTCATTGCTCGTTCATAATTATGGGAGGGCTATTTCGATTCCGAATGAATTAAATGGAATATGCTCGGGGGGTGGGGGGTGTTTATTAAATCGCTTGTAGGGTGGGGGTTGTTTTGATGCAGCGCGAGGGGGGTGCTTTTTGATGTGTGTTCTGATTGCTTATTTTAATGGGATGGGGGTTTGGATTTCATTACCGTTGATCAAATTTGAAATGAAATTCATCGTTTGAGAGGTTTACACGCGTGTATCCGTTCTACAACCTGTAGTCTTTCCTGTTTGACTTAAAACCAGTTTTGACCTTTTTGACCAAGTCTTTCATGCGATACTTTTTGACCTTCTTCACCCATTTGGTCTTTCTTGTATGACTTTTACCATTATCGACTTTCTTAACAAATAGTATTTCCTGTATAAATTATAACCAATTTCGATCTTCTTGACCACTTGTCTTTCCTGTATGACTTAAAACCAGTTTTGACATTTTTGACCAAGTCTTTCATGTGTGACATTTTGACCTTCTTCACCCGTTAGGTCTTTCTTGTATGACTTTTACCACTATCGACCTTCTTAACAAATAGTATTTAATGTATAAACTACAACCAATTTCGATCGTCTTGACCACTAGTATTTAATGTATAAACTATAACCAATTTCGATCTTCTTGACCACTAGTCTTTCCTGTTTGACTTATAACAAGTTTTGAACTTCTTGACCAATAAAATCTTACCTGTATTACTTACAACCACTTCCCACCGTCTTTCACGTATGAATTTTGACCTTCTTGACACACAAAGTCTTTCCTGTATGACTTACAACCACTTTCGACCTTCTTGACAGCAGTCTTTCATGTTTGACTTTTTTGACCTTCTTGACATGAACCAGTTTTTACCTTCTTGATCAATAGTCTCTACTGTGTGATTCATAGCCAGTTTTAACTCTCTTGACCAGTATTCTTTCCTGTATGACGTAAAACCAGTTTTGACCTTCTTAGCCAATAGTCCCTCCTTGTATAACTTATAACCAGTTTTAACTTTCTTGATCCATAAAGTCTTTCCTGTATGACTTTTTGACCTTCTTGACCCATAAGTCTTTCCAGTATGACTTTTACCAATTTCGACCTTCTCAACAATTGTCTTTCCTGTATGACTTACAACCAATGTCGACTGTCTTGACTATAGTCGTTCCTGTTAGACTGAACCGATTTAGACTATCCAGTATTCATATTTTATTGGATTCCTTCAATGTGGTTATTTAGTCATTACTTGTAGTAAAAACAACAATGCACAGCTCGGGTATCTTCATACCCTCAGAGGGTTAAAAAAAGATGCAAAATTGAAGAATAAATCCCGTAACTGTCGATTTTATGTTACTTATATCCGTTTTTGACATTCACCAGTAAGAGCATAACGTTAATTTCTGTGCCACGTTCGTTAATGAAATAATATCGATGTTACATATTTACCACCATATCGTTCTAATCCACCTAAACAGTGCCCTATTTCAAACGTAGCAGTCCATAACTCTTGAACGTGGAATTGTTCCAGCTCCAATCCAGAGCGTCATATTACCCAAGAAACTTTTAACCCTGAAAGTGGATCGACAAAATCTCATCCATAGATGCGACAAATTTTGCTCATCAAGACATTGACGTTTCTTTTGTGATGACGAAATCAAGATCTAGTCAGGTTTTTTTTTTTTCTTCTTAGAACGAAATATCTCATCCATCGAACCCAGATTAGGTTTGCAAACGATAAGACACCTCGCACTGACTACCAACAGAAGGGTTGAAATGAAAGAACGTTATAACAACGGGCTACATAGTCAATGTGTTATGCAGTAAAAACAACCCAACACTACTCGATAATCTCCATATGCTCAGAGAGGAAAAGCAAAGAGGTAAAATTGAAGAAAGAATCCCATAACGGTCCATTTTATCCGTTGTTTCCATATATATTCATATACAAACTCCCTTCACTGTAATAATGGACACTACCCTACAGTAATGGACAGGACGCCAACGGATTTGCATTATGATGTGTTACTTGTTTGGGGGTGTTTTTCATGCTATGGCCTGGGACATTAACATGTGGTCCCTGGTCAACTAAACGCAGACGCCTACATAAACAGTTTCGACAATCAGGTTCTTCCTACGTTCTGGCAATTTCATGGAATGGACGAATGCTACTTCCAGGACGACAACGCTCCGTGTCCACGTTGCAGCGTGTGTCCAGCAGTGGTATCGAGATATGGATGTAAAATGTCTTCCCTGGCCTGCTCAGAGTCGCTAACTAACCCCCACAGAACATTTGAGGGAAGCGTTAGAGCGACGCTTACGGACCAGGGAACCACATCCGAAATCTACAGCTGAGCTGGCGACATTCTTGGAGTAGGAATAGACACACATACCCATAGCTGTGTATTAAAACTTTGTTGAAAGTATGCCCAGAAGGGTTGGTAGAGTAATTGCAGCACGTGGGGAACATCGCCCTATTGAAGCGAAGCATGTATTACTTCTCTTATACCATCACATCTTGCTGTACGGCCCACCTTTATTTTAGGGTAGTATATATATATATATATATATATATATATATATATATATATATATATATATATATATATATATATATATATATATTATATATATATATAAACACTTCTCGTTCAAATCCACCTAGACCGTGTGCTTCCCCGCACCTATGCGATACCTGCTAATTTTCCTCTTCCTCGTTCAAACAAAGCTCCATTTAAAACGCAGCAGGCCGTTACTCCGGAACGTGTAATTGTTCCGGCTCCCGAATTAAGGAAATCCCGAGCGTCATATTACCCACGTAACTTTTAATATGGCCTACCCTAGATAAACCCCGGGATGTCTATTAGCTCGGTGGGATGGCCGAGATAAACAGAATAGAAGGGGTGCTTTCGGCCATGCACGGCCATCGGAATTCGGAATGGCAATTAAGGGAACGGGAAAGGGTGTGAGGAGCCGAATGGAGACCGGCCAGGGCGATACGGATGGTGTCCGGTTTGCTTGTCCGGTCTCTACCGGATTACACCGGAACGTGGGTGCTTTCCTTGTACTGAACACGATATGTTGGAGATAATCGCAATTTGCCCGTGCCGTGGTGTTAGATCTTTAGTTGAAGAGGTTTCTGAATCAAATGATTTTATCTCACCCCTCCACGATCGTCACTACAGTTCTAGCAACCTTCGATTGTAGGGGGTGCTGGTTCGATTCCTGGGTGTATTTCTCTTTTCTTTGTCATAAAAATTTCGATTGTGTGTCTGTCTGCAACTGGAAATTATATGTCTTGTACTTGACGCATAATGGCCAACTATGGCCGTTGCACCATAAAACCCTAAACACCAATCAATCATAATCGTCAGGGGGATGTATGTACAGTTTTATGGACCCCAAGTACACGAGTGATCCTTTCCTTTCCTATGGGGGTTAGTACATGGCTGTTTGTAAACCTATGGTGTAGAGGCCGGCTGGTGTACTTTAAATCTGTCGTGACCGAAAGTCCTCACGTTGGGTTGGTGTGAAGTTTGGAGAGTGGGGTACCAGATCAGGTACTGCCTCGTCATCTGACCGTGGTTCAAATTTACGTGTTGATGTCTATGGATCTTTCCCTTAAGGGACTGATCCCGGAGCGTCGTTAATAGACCTTTGTGTTGCTCTAGTACGACGTTAATTAAAATTTACCAAAAATTTAACTTTCACCATGGGGTTTACAGAGGCCGCGGTGCAGCTCCGTTGGAAGAGAAACGGAATAACAAACTGAGGATTGCGAGTTCGAATTCCAACCAAAGACCGTCGTTTGCAGAGGGGGTGTGTTTCGTTAAGGCCCGGTGCACGCATCCGATTTTTTCAACGTAAGGCGCCGCTGCGGCACCGAAGCCCAACTATACACACATAACCGTGAAATGACGTAAGTACTCTTTTCGCGTCATTTGCGATCAATATTCTATCGAAGCAAACGTGTTTATTTCGTTTACTTGGTGTAAAAAAAGTATATTTTGAAACAAAACAGACGTTACTGGATACAACCATTTATTAATTATTATTTATATTCCATTCGTTTATGAAAACAAGGTACTTCGGAACGGAGACTCATGTGCGGCGCCGTGGGGAACTGCGGTACAAATTGCACACAAGTTGGACGTTCGTCGCAGCAGCAGCGCCGGAGGCATGTGTGCACTTCTACATTGTATCTAATGTATCTCAAACAACACTTGCGTTGTGGCAACGGCGCCTTACGTTGAAAAACCGGATGCGTACACCGGGCCTAGATCTGTCGTGCCCTCAAATGTCCTCACGTTGGTATGGTGTGGAAGTTTGGAGAGTGGGGTGCCAGCTCAGGTGTTGCCTCGTCATCTGACCGTGGTTCAAACTTACGTGTTGTTGTCCTCGGATCTTTCCCATTGGGGATTGATCCCGGAGCGTCGTTAATAGCCCGTTGTGATACTCTAGTACGGCGTTAATAAAAATTTACCAAAAATATACCTTCCATTGAGTTTACAGGGGCCGCGGTATCGCACAGTTGGATGAGAAACGGATTAACAAACGGAGGATTGTGAGTTAGAATCCAACCCAATGCCGTCGTTTAGGCCTGTGGACGTTAAATCTGTCGTGCCCTCGAATCTCGACATGTTGGTGTGGTGTGGAAGTTTGGAGAGTGTGTTCGAGCTGATGTGTGACCCCCGACATCTGATCGTGTTTCAAGAGTGCGTGGTGTTGTCCTCGCATATTTCCCTTGGGATATTGAACCCCGAAGGTCATCAGTTGACCGGGTTGTGTTGCTCCAAAACGACATTAATTAAAATATCTACCTCTATCCATGAGACAAATAAAGTATTTTATTTTTCATTTGACAAGTTTCCTCACAATTGTATTCAATCCCAAAAATACGGAGACTTTAAATAGAAATCATTTATTAAAACCCAGATCAATTTTTCATACCATTTTCCTGTATGGATCATTATTTAGGCTCCACAATGAAGAGACGTCCACTCGGCTTGTTGAAAACTTAATTTCTCTGGAGCATTTAAGAATGGAATGGGCACACAACAAAAAAGTGTTCTATTTTGATCGTCTAATCTAATCTCAAGATTAATGGAACACCGCCTTCGAATGTCCTCAAAGTTGCCGTAATGTTGTGCTGTCGTGAAAAAATATTATCAAATTAAAGGTCGTAACAAATGAAGTGACTTCATCCCATTAACTTTCAAATATCTCTTGGGTTGTCAGATCGTCCTAAGCGCGTGTGCGTGCGAAGCTGCAATCACTTTTGGGCTTTGAGCTTTTGTGCTTTTTGTCTTGTCCTGCTAGGGATATGATAGAAATGGAAAGACAAGGATATGTTCAGAGTGACTCCAGAGATGCGATTTATGTTGTAGGATGATGTAGCGTAACCTCTGATGTCCAACACGCATTTGTGCTTTATGTGTTCGTCAATGTGAAGCTCAAGAAATTTCAAACTCACTTGGGGGTTGCCGTGGCGAAGTGGGTTTGACCTCTGAACTATCAACTTGCGAGTCGTTGATGACGCAGGAATTGGGTTTCGGTCTTCGGTGTCAGTAAAACGTTTCTTGCGTGTCTGTTCATTTACTTGAGGTAGGTAGTAGGGATGCAACATCGATGTTGATGTTTTCAAAACATCGATGTCGATGTTTTATAAAAAAAACATCGATCTATTAGGGTCGATGTTTTTGCAACATCGATGTTTATACTTGTCGATGTTTTATTTTTAAATAAAAAATGTACCGTTATAAAAATTAAAAAAATGACCAAATAGCATAACTTTTATAATTAGCAAATTGAACTTACTTTTAGACCAAAGTGACCAAGGATGAAGGATCTGAAAAGTAGGGATGCGACATCGATATAGATGTTTTCTAAACATTGATGTTTTAGAAAAAAACATCGATGTATTGGAGCCGATGTCGCATCACTAGTTGCTAAAGCAGTTTTAAGAAATGGGGAAACAAATTTAAATACACTGAATTTTAAAAACATCGATGGTTTGTGGGCGATGTATTATCAAAATCAATGTTTTAATTTTGAACATCGATGTTTCAAAATATCGATGTTTTGATATCGATGTCGCATCCCTAGTAGGTAGTTGTTTACTTAACGTCGCACTGGAGCAACACGATGACAGTTGCCAAGGGTTCGGGATCAAACCTGAAGGGAAAGATACGAGGACAACACCACGTAATTTTAAACCGCGGTCAGATGATAAGGCATCACCTTAGCTGGCATTACACTCTCCAACGTGAGTGAATTTGAGCCAACGACAGATTTAACGTGCGCCAGCCACCTCTATACGCGACGGTTCTGGTTGGATTCGAACTTGCAACCCTCCAGTTAATCGTGTCGTCCTCGTAATCCCTTTCACCCTCGAATTACCCGGGTCGATTGATTTGGTCATGTAAACGGCACTATTATGTCAAGTAATTCTGAAAAGAAAGTATGTAGATGAGAAAGTAGAGACAGGTGGCTTGACCATACTGGGATCGCGACCCCTTTATTCATCTGACGGTAAATCCCAATGGGAAAAGAATAGATCGCTTGGGGACCTCGGGATCGTGAAGCCCGTACGCACCGACAGATGTACCCCTGAGAGGATGAAGTGAGATTTCATTCGATGTCCTTATTTTTCTCCCAAAAGGTCATACGGCTCTAATAAAACAACCACTTTCGGTCCCTCTTCATAAGCAAAATGTTTCGCCAAACTGGAAGTGCGCGTGCGGACATTACATTGAAATATCGTATATTCCCAGACAAGATGCATTGTTATGGGTTGTTACGGATGGCTGGTAGGGACGGATTTTGTAGAGCCCTGAGGACATGCACCCTGGGGACGCTTCTAACTTACTTCTGGAATTGAATGTCCGAGAATTCGACGAGGAGTGATGTACAGTCGTTAACGATTCTCCACCTGCCCCGAAGCTTACGTTGTACACCCCGTAGCATCTATAGAACTGCAGGGTTGAAGTCTAGTGTTGCTCAGCGGTGTTTGAGCTCGGTTATTCGCTTTGTAAGAGCGCTGTGCCGGGCTTATACATTAAATTTTATTAAGCACCACGCTTTGAGAGTTTACGATGTGTATTTCAGGATGGACTTTCGCGAAAAGATTTTGTTTGGTTTACGAGGCTTTTGACACTCAGGAATGTAATGGACAAATACGTTATGAAAGAACATTACTGAAAGAATAAAATATCCGCATGACCTTCTGGGTAAAGATCAGGGTCTGTCTATGATTCAGTAGGTTAGCTCACTGCATTAGCTACCTGAGAGTTATAGTCGGCGAAGGTTCATTTCCTCCCTCTGTGTATTTTTCTCTCTATCGTGTCAGTAAGACCTTTACTGTGTATGTCCATTATTTGACATAATCTCTCTTGTGTTTAGTACAACTATGATAACTGTGTTCCATCAAACCCCGAACCTACCTGCACTACCCTACAATAATGGACTGGACGCCAGTGGATTTGCATAAAATCCGACTACTTCTTTGGGGGTGTTTTGCGTGGTATGGCCTGGGACCTTTGCATGTTGTTCATCGTCAATTGAACGCCGACGCTTGCATGAACATTGTGGACAATCAGTTTCTTCATACGTTCTGGCAATTTTATGGAATGGACGAATGTTACTTCCAGGAATACAACACTCCGTGTTATGTTGCAGCCTCTGTCAAGCAGTGGTATCGAGATGTGGATGTAAAACGTCTTCCCTGGCCTGCTCAGAGTCCTGACCTAAACCCCATAGAACATTTGTGGGGCGAGTTAGAGTGAAGCTTACAGACCAGGGAACTGCATCTGAAATCTACATCTGAGTTGGCAACATTCTTGCAGCTAGAATAGACACAAATACCCATAGCTGTGGATCAAAACCTTGTTGAAAGTATGCCTAGAAGGGTTGCTAGTGTAATCAGTGGTCTCGAGATGTGGATGTAAAACGTCTTCCCTGGCCTGCTCAGTGTCCCGACCTAAACCCCATAGAAAATTTGTGGGACGCGTTAGAACGACGCTTACGGACCAGGGAACACGTCCACAATCTACAGCTGAGCTGGCGACATTCTTGCAGCAGGAACGGACACAAATACCCATAGTTGTGTATCAAAACCTTGTTGAAAGTATGCCCAGAAGGGTTGCTGGTGTCATTGCAGCACGTGGGGGACCACCCCCCCCTATGAAAGCATGTATTCTTTCCCGTATATCATCACATGTTCTTGTCCGGTCCATTATTGTTGGATAGTGTACGTAGGTATGTATTTTAATTAAAGTTACACTCGATCAATACAATGGGTTAATGGCGACAGTCCTAAAATCGACCCCAGAAGATAATGATCAGATGACAACACTCGTAATTTTTAAACCACGGTCAGATGACGAAGCAACACCTGAGCTAGCACTATCCAAACTTCCACACCAACCCAACGTGAGGACTTTAGGCCACGATAGATTTAAGATGTACCAGCCACCTCTACTCCATACGCTCACAAATATCCATGCCCAGACCCAGATTCGAATTAAGAACCTTCCTATCTAGAGGTTAACACCTTAACCACTATACCGGTTGGTCGGCACTCCCTTAGAGGATTAATCCCTGACCATTACATAATATAATAAAGTTTTATCTCTCCCTCTCTCTCTCTCTCTATATATATATATATATATATATATATATATATATATATATATATATATATATATAGTCAATGTTAAAGAATCGACTTAACTGTTAACAAAGTGGTCCGTGCAATCACAAGGGATTGCAAATTCCCAATTTAGTTAACACGTATTTTTATATCGGTTAGCTCTTCGCTCATTTGTAACATACTAAATTAATTAAAGCATATATTTCAACAGCTAGCTAGCAGAATTAAAAAAAGAGATTTTCACTACTAATCCTCTTCAAGTGTTCGCTAAAAGGAAAAACGTGTATTAATATATTTAAGGAGACAACTTAAGGAAAAAATGTGTCTAGCATTATAAAAAAAAAAACTCCCGGCCAAAATCGAATAAAAGAAAGTAAATACGCGAAAGAAACCCTTGGAATAAATACGAATTGAACAAAATATTCTTTTGACTGAAATACATTTAAATAGTGTCGACTTTTCCAATATTTTTTTTTCTCGGCGAATGGGTTTATTCACGTTTATTCGTATTCAGTCTTGTAAAATTTAATTTCAATTTTGTGCAAATGAGCTTTTTGTGTGATGTTCTTTTTTACAATTTTGGATTAAAAAGAAAAATAACAGATAGGTAGGTATTTCACTTAACGTCACACCGAAGCAAAACAACGGGCTATTGACGTCGCTCTTATGGAAATATCCGAGGACAACACCCCGTAATTTTGAACCATGATCAGATGACGAGACAACACATGAGATGGCACCTCACTCCCCCCAAACTTCCATAACACGACATTTAAGGCCACGACAAATTTAACGTGCACCAGCCCTCTTAGTACACGACGGTGCGTTGTCGGATTTGAACGCGCAAATCTCAGGTTTCTAACCCGTTATTCTTCCAACCGGGTCACCGTGGCCCAGAAAAATAACAGACATGTTCGTTGTTATGCATTCTAAGGAATGCTGGGGTAGTGTCGAATGCTGAATTCCATGAAAGTAATACAAAAACAAGAACAAAACCTCTAGTATTAAATTGGTTAATCCTCATCGTTCCTATTGTGGAGCCCAATGAGATAGGTATTTAATAAACAAAGCTTGGGTAATGGTAATGGTAATTTTAGTTAATGTCGTACTAGAGCAACACAACGGGCTATTGACGACGGTCCGGGTAATTGGTAATTTTTTTTTTTAGTTAACGTCGTACTAGAGCAACACAACGGGCTATTGACGACGGTCCGGGATCAGTCCCTTAAGGGAAAGATCCGAGGACAACACCTCGTAATTTTGAACCACGGTCAGATGACGAAGCAACACCTGAGCTGGCACCCCACTCTCCAAACTTCCACACCAACCCAACGTGAGGACTTTCGGCCACGACAGATTTAAGGTGCACCAGTCGCCTCTACACCATACGCTTACGAACATCCATGCCCGGACCCGGATTCGAACCAGGAACCTTCCGATCTAGAGGCTAACACCTTAACCACTATACCGGTTGGTCGGCGACGACGGTCCGGGATCAGTCCCTTAAGGGAAAGGTAATGGTAATTTTAGTTAACGTCGTACTGGAGCAACACAACGTGCTATTGACGACGGTCCGGGATCAATTCCTTAAGGCAGTGTTTTCCAAAGTGTGGTACGCCAACCCCCAGGGGTACGGGAAGAGTTTGGTGGGGGTACGCGTTGCACCGGAGTTTGGTGAGGATATGCACTGCACTGTGCTTAGCTGCGCCTTACGTTCTCATGAGTCAAGACAGTCTTGTGAGGCGTGAGATGGTCCGGAGTGACACGGCGGAAATATACCACACTTCGTTACAGAAACAACTTACTTCGTTAACCTTCCGTCGGGCGCAACCGATCTGACAGGCACAGCTTTGACATGAACATCAATGTTTTCTTAATGATAGATTCGAGTTGAGATATTGTTTACATGACTGGAAATGGCTTTGTAAACTAGCATACTTAGCAGATATATTATGTTTTAAATTGCCTCAACTTTTTTATCGTTACTGGGCAAAGAAATTTCATTGATTCACGTTCAAGATAAAGCGAACGCTGCCATCGCAAAACTAAAAGTTATGGCAAAAGAGAGTTGGTAATGGAGTAGAATCGTTTTCTTCATGAGTTTATAAAAAGTTCGACTCCTAAAATTGATGCTGATACACTGAAATGCATAACACAGCATTTGGAGAGTTTGCAAGTGGGCTTGAAAAACTATTTCCTAGATGTATATAACCAAAAATATTGAATGGATAAGATATCCGTTTAATATTAACATAACATCCATGCCAGAAGATTTATCGTATGCGGAAGAAGAGCAATAGTTGGAATTGGCTTCAGACGGATTCTTGAAAAATAAACATAAGGATAGTACTTTAACATCATTCTGGTTACAAATGCAACCTGTGTACCGGTTTTAACAGAAAAAGTTCTAAATACATCTTGCCTTTTCCAACTTCATATTTATGTGAAGTTGCTTTTTCAGCATGTGTGGACATTAAGTCGAAAAAAAGGAACAGACTATTGGACGTGGAATCACATCTCAGATTAAAATTAACAACCAGGGAACCAAATTATGACGATCTGTTATCTCAGCACAAACAATTTCATCCTTCTCATTGATCCACATATAAACGTTATTTATATTATAACTTTTATTTATATTTTATTATGAATAATTTTATTTATCTTTTCTTATTAATTGTGTATGTCACAAAAAAAAAGAAAAAAAAAAACCCCCATTCAATTGTTATTAAAATACATCTATTTTTTCGACGAGGGGTACTCAGCGTTACGAAAATTATAGAAGGGGTACACATATGTCAAAAGTTTGGGAAACACTGCCTTAAGGGAAAGATCAGAGGACAAAACCTCGTAATTTTGAACCACGATCAGATGACGAAACATCGTTTGAGAGCAACACATCGGGCTATTGGTGACGGTCCGGGAACAATGCGTCAAGGTTAATGGTAATGGTAATTTGAGTTAACGTCGTTCTAGAGCAACACAGCGGGCTATTGACGACGGTCCGGGATCAGTCCCTTCAGGAAGAGATCCGAGGACAACACCTCGTAATTTTGAACCACGATCAGATGACGAAGCAACACCTGTTATTAAGTTGTTAACCTCTAGATCGGAAGGTTCGTGGTTCGAATCCGAGTCCGGGCATTGATGTTTGTAAGCGTATGGTGTAGACGCGGCTGGTGCACCTTAAATCTGTCGTGGCCGACAGTCCTAAAGTTGGGTAGGTGTGGAAGTTTGGAGAGTGGGGCGCCAGCTCAGGGCTTGCCTCGTCTTCTGACAGAGGTTCAAAATTACGTGGTGGTGTCCTCGGATCCCTCCCTTAGAGCTAATTTGGTAATTTTGTTGATTTTGTAATTAACGTCTTACTAGGGCAATACAACGGGCTGTAGACGACGGTCCGGGATCAATCCCTGAAGGGAAAGATCCGAGGACAACACCTCGTAATTTTGAACCACGGTGAGATGACGAAGCAACACCTGAGCTGGCACCCCACTCTCCAAACTTCCACACCAACCCAACGTGAGGACTTTCGGCCACGACAGATTTAAGGTTAACCAGGTTACTCTAAACATCCATGCATTGACTCGGATTCGAACCAGGCAATGGTAATCGGCCACGATGGATTTAAGATGCACCAGCCACCTCTACACCATACGCTTACAAATATCCATGCCCAGACCCAGATTCGAATTAAGAACCTTCCTATCTAGAGGTTAAAACCTTAACCACTATACCGGTTGGTCGGCACTCCCTTAGAAGATTGATCCCTGACCGCCGTTATTATACCCGATGTGTTGCTTTAGTACGACGGTAAGTAAATTACCATTACCATTACCAATCCAACCGAGCTACCGCGGGTCCCTAAGATAATAACAAAATAAAGACCGCATACTATGCATAGAATCAAAACTTCTTATTCTAACAATTCCCAATAAATTTTCACACAAACACATTAATTTAAATATGAAATCGAGTGTGTACTGATAGAAGCTATTTTTATCTCGCTATATTTAAACTCAATCTACACCCAAACGAAGCCCAGAAAAGACGGTTTCCTCTCAGAGTCGGTAGCAAGCGACACATACCGTCATCCGAAGCAGAGGTAACCGTAGGGAAAAATTTACATATTCCCCGTCCCACCTCTCTCTCTTTGAAACTCCGCCGGAGCGACAAGAGGGGCAGACACAAAGGAAGGAAGCTTAATGACATAGTTTGCTCACAAAGATTTTAGATAAGTAAATTGGTTTCAGACTTCGGCGCATCTTATCGGAATGAACTAAAGGCGCTGGAGGGTTGAAATAAAATTCCTTTCCTTCCTTTGAGTTAGCGTCCTGGAAAAGGAGTGTGCAGGGTTTCCCGTCTGATTTGATTAGTTGGAGCAATGCTTTTTAATCATTCGTCTATCGGAATGGGAAGCGAATGATCATTGAAGTTGGAGACAGGACTCGAATCGTCTTTTACTAACAGATCGGCTATTTTAAAATTTTTACAAACATGAAGGAAAGAATAAAGGGCATTTAATATGCCAAAAATGCATTTAATATGCCATACAGACGAGAAAGCCTGCACTCCTTATCCGCGAACTCAAAGGAGAGGACGTAAATTCAACTATTTACCTACCAAATATGCATTTAAATCTCCCTCAATATTCACTTGCCGACCAACCGGTATAGTGGTTAAGGCGTTAGCCTCCAGTTTCAAAGGTTCCTGGTTCGAATCCGGGTCTGGGCATGGATGTTTGTAAGCGCATGGTGTAGAAGCGGCTGGTGCATCTTAAAATCTGTCGTGGCTGAAAATCCTCACCTTGAGTAGGTGTAGAAGTTTTGAAAGTGGGGCTCCAGATCAGGTGTTGCCCCGTTATATGACAGTGGTTCAAAATTACGAGGTGTTGTCCTCGGATCTTCCCCTTAAGGGATTGATTCCGGACCGTCGTCAATAGCCCGTTGTGTTGCTCTAGTTCGACGTTAACTAAAATTACCATTACCAAGAAAGAATAGAGTACGACGTTAAAATCTCGATATGAAGAGTGTATGACATCGATAATGAGATAATGGTAATTTTAGTTAACGTCATACTAGAGCAACACAACGGGCTAGTGACGACGGTCCGGGATCAGTCCCTTAAGGGAAAGATCCGAGGACAACACCTCGTAATTTTGAACCACGGTCAGATGACGAAGCAACACCTGAGCTGGCACCCCACTCTCCAAACTTCCACGCCAACCCAACGTGAGGACTTTCGGCCACGACCGATTTAAGGTGCACCAGCCGCCTCTACACCATACGTTTACAAACATCCATGCCCGAACCCGGATTCGAACCACGAACCTTCCGATCTAGAGGCTAACACCTTAACCACTATACCGGTTGGTCGGCTCGATAATGAGAAGAATTTTCTTAGAGGAAATTTTTCTTCGACAAGAAAACGCGTGGCGCAAAGCGACGCGAAAAGAAACAGTCAGCGTTTTCACCGCTTGCGTCGGCACCTCTAATTGGTCTGTGCTATGGTTTTACGCCTTGTGCATCCTATTCAACTACGGTTGGTAGGTAGGCATCTATTAACATCGCTCTGGTAATTGGTAATTGGTAATTTTAGTTAACGTCGTACTAGAGCAACACAACGAGCTATTGACGACGGTCCGGGATCAGTCCCTTAAGAACATCGCTCTGGTGTAACACAACCGGTTGTGGTTCGGCCAAAGTTTCAGTTAGGTTGTTAATCAACATAGCACTGGAGGTAATTTGGTAATTGTTTTGGTAATTTTTTAATTAACGTCGCGTATTAGAGCAACACTACGGGTTACTAAAGACGGTTCGGGTAATGGTAATGGTAATTTTAGTTAACGTCGTACTAGAGCAACACAAAGGGCTACTGACGGTCCGGAATCAGTCCCTTAAGGTAAAGATCCGAGGACAACACCAAGTTTGGAGAGTGGGGTGCCAGCTCAGGTGTTGCTTCGTCATCTGACCGTGGTTCAAAATTACGAGGTGTTGTCCTCGGATCATTCCCTTATGGGACTGATCCCGGACCGTAGTCAATAGCCCGTTGTGTTGCTCTAGTACGACGTTAACTAAAATTACCAATTACCGAGGAAAACACCTCGTAATTTTGAACCACGGTCAGATGACGATGCAAAATTGGAGCTGGTACCCCACTCTCCAAACTTCCACACCAACCCAACGTGAGAAATTTCGGCCACAACAGATTTAAGTTGCACCAGCCGCCACTACACCATACGCTTACAAACATCCATGCCCCGAACCGGATTAGATCCAGGAACCTTCCGATCTAGAGGTTAACACCTTAACCACTATACCGGTTGGTCGGTTCGCACTGGAGGAAACAGTGGGTCATTGGAGATGGTCCGGGATCATATCCGAGGAAACCACCATGTCATTTTGAACCACAGTCAGATGACGAGGTGACGCACGAACTAGCAAACCACTCTTCAAGGTTCCACACCACGCCAACGTGAGGTCCTTTGAGCCCACGACAGATTTTACGTGCACCAGTCCCTTTTGTACGCGACAGTCTTTGGTTGGATTCGAACTCTTAACCCTTCATTTGATAAACCGTTACCCTTTCATCAGGGGCTCCCGCGGACTTTGTAACGTATTAAGCAACCGAAGGGTTGAGAGCTCGAAACTCGGTTCAATCAAACACCGTCGTGTCACGTGGCTGGTGCACCTTAAATATGCAATGGCTCTAATTGTCCTTATGTTGGCATAGCGTGGGATTTTGGAGTGTGGGGTGCCATCTCAGGTGTTGACTCTTCACTTCGTGGTTCAAAATTACGTGGTGTTGGTCTTTCCCTTGGAGGATTGATCCCGGCCCGTCGTCAATTGCCCGTTGTGTTGCTCCAGTACGACATTAATTAAAATACTTACCTACCAAAACTGCGACGAAGTATATTGTTATGCCATCGAACTCCTAAAATCCATCATGTGTTCATATGGATAGCGTAAGTAAAATCTTCACTTTTCGTTTAGTGTTCGTTTGTACTAGAAATTCATATCGCACGATTTGACCTAAAAATATTTGGTTGATGTGCGATGTATAGCACCGAACGATGTATAGCACCGAAAAACTTTTCCGGGGCATCTTCCAGTCGCTCTGTTCTATGAATTGTAGTCTCTTTCATCTATCATCTTCACGTTTCTGATGGATGACGGTCAGGTAATGGTCCTTGTTGACAGTTTAGTCCCTGAGGAGCTTCCTCGGCATGAACTACGCCCTGGTTTTCGAAAAAAACAATTAACATGATCATCAGGATTCTTTTTCCGTGTCTTCTTTGGTCTTGAAGACATTATCTAGTGAAATGGCGGTGACCGCTTCAAGGCTGTGAGGTCAGGAACTGTAACTAAATAGTAACGAATGGGAGGCCACGGTAGTCTGGTTGGAAGAGTAGCGGATGATAACCGAAGATTGTCGTATTTGTGAGAGCTGGTGCACGTTATATATGATGTGGTCAAAATTGTTCTCACGCACGGATTCGAACCAGGAACCTTCCGAGGCTAACACCTTAACCACTATACCGGTTGGTCGGCCGAAGCTAAATGGAAAGTTAAGATAAAAATACTTCTGTTCTATAGTACCAACCCCTACCTAACACAAGTTCTGACTCCATTCATATTAAATCTAGATCGGAAGGTTCCTGGTTTGAATCCGGGTCCGGGCGTGGATGTTTGTAAGCGTATGGTGTAGAGGCGGCTGGTGCACCTTATATCTGTCGTGGCCGAAAGTCATCACGTTGGGTTGGTGTGGAAGTTTGGAGAGTGGGGTGCCAGCTCAGGTGTTGCTTCGTCATCTTACCGTGGTTCAAAATGACGAGGTGTTGTCTTCGGATCTTTCCCTTAAGGGACTGATCCAGGACCGTAGTCAATAGCCCGTTGTGTTGCTCTAGTACGACGTTAACAAAAATTACCAAATTACCATTCATATTAAAAACTCCATCTGGTCTCTAGTAGAGATAGGCGAGATTTGTATCGATACTTTCATCTCACTCGCGATGCCCGACTTTGGCTGCAAAGACCGTCGTATACTTTTTGGTAATGGTAATGGTAATGGTAATTTTAGTTAACGTCGTACTAGAGCAACACAACGGGCTATTGACGACGGTCCGGGATCAGTCCCTTGAGGGAAAGATCCGAGGACAACACCTCGTAATTTTGAACCACCGTATACTTTTTGGTATTTAGTATTTTTAATTAACGTCGTACTAGATCAACTCAGTGTTCTATTGACAACGATCCGGGATCAATCCTAAAGGGAAAGAACTCCGGACAACACCGCGAATTTTGAAGCACGGACAGATGACGAGGCAATGCCTGAGCTGGCACTCCACTCTACAAACGCCCACCCAAACCAAAACGCGAAAACTTACGGCCACGATTGATTTAAGGTGCACCGGCCACCTCTACAACGTACAGTTACAAATTTCCATTCACAGACCCGGATTCGAGCCAGGAAACCTCCGGTCTAGATCCTAACACCTTAACCAGCAGACCGGTTGCTCGGCATGTCATCACTAGCAGAAAACTGACCAGATTTTGATGGACGATATATCTCGTCAATAGAATGAAACTGACTAGATCTTATTGGACGATATATCTCGTCAATAGAATGAAACTGACTAGATCTTATTGGACGATATATCTCGACAATAGAATAAAACTGACCAGACCTTGTTGGACGATATATCTCGTCAATAGAATAAAACTGACTAGATCTTGATGGACGATATGTCTCGTCAATAGAATGAAACTGACTAGATCTTGATGGACGATATATCTCGTCAATAGAATAAAACTGACCTGACCTTGTTGGACGATATATCTCGTCAATAGAATAAAACTGACCAGACCTTGTTGGACGATATATCTCGACAATAGAATAAAACTGACCAGACCTTGTTGGACGATATATCTCGTCAATAGAATAAAACTGACCAGACCTTGTTGGACGATATATCTCGTCAATAGAATAAAACTGACCAGATCTTGATTTCGTCTTGAAAAAAACCCTGCAGTACTTTTTTTACGAGATATCTAGGTACTAACACGATTGATCAGATCTATATACACGATATATTACTCATCGAATACCACTTGCAGGGTTGACGTGCCCCGACGTTCGCGAAAATCTTGGGTTGGATCGAGTTTCAAACTCAACCCTCGGGTTACTAATGTCCGACTCTACCCATTGGCTACCGTGGTACGCTATTCATATTGTTGTTTAGTTTCAAGCCCATTAATTTTTTGGGACCCAAAATTTTTTAATTTTGTCAAGCTGGTGTCAAACACAGGACAAACAAGACGAGGAGGAAGTGGTTGTTTGTTTTCGAAATTTATAGCAACATTATTTTTAGTAACAACACAAAAAGGAAGAAAAAGCAAAAAGCAGAAGGGTAGAAGATCGTAAAAGTGAAATTCAAACGGAATCTCATTCTAAATCCGCGCCTGTAACCCAATCTTTATCAAATGGTTATTTAAGCTACCATTAGATCCAAACTTTCGCATCACGAGTACGACTAAGGTGCGCACCGTCTCCCCCACGGAGCATGCGCAATGGGTGTCAAGGGGGTCCCGCGTCGGTCAAGAGGAAGCGCACGGAGGACCGAAGATTTTCATAAGGGTAAATGGTTTTCCGTAGAATCCTCCTTCACGACCGGCTGGCAAGGCCCCAATCAATAGATGGCCCTTTTCCAAGTTGGCACCCGGCCCTCAGTCTGCCCCCCGTTCCCCCACCCCCTTACCGGTTCTGTTCTGTAATTCTTTTTTTATATATCATTTTCATGCATGCGAATGTTTTATGCGAGTCCGCAGCTGTGGTAGTGCGCTACCAATTATGGATTGAAGGGGCTTTCTGCGCACCCCCCCCCCCTTATATATAATAGTTGGGGAAATTCTTTGGAACTTTCCCCGTTCTTTCGATGGAAGGGGTTGGAGATGAGGAGAGTTTCGCTGAAAATTGTTTTGTTGGTGGATAATATCAACGGGTTTAGGAATGTTTGGTTGATAGATAGTTCAGACAAACAACTCATTAAATAGAATTAAATTTACAGTACTTGGAATTGTTCAGGAATCAAAGGGGTAGAGTTCGAAGCTAAATGGAAAGTTAAGAAAAAAAAGAACTACACAATTCCATGGTTTCAACAGCTAGTACAAGCACAAGTTCTGACTCTAGTAGAGATGGACGCTGGCCGTCCAACCGGCAGGGTGGTTAAGGTGTTAACCTCTAGATTGGAAGGTTCCATGTTCGAATCCGGGTACGGGCATGGATGTTTGTAAGCGTATGGTGTAGAGGCGGCTTGTGCACCTAAAATCTGTCGTGGCCCAAAGTCCTATGTTGGGTTCGTGTGGGGTGCGAGCTCAGGTGTTGTCTCGTCATCTGACCGTGGTTCAAAATGAAGTGGTGTTGTCCTCGAATCTTTCCCTATAGGGGCAGAAACACAACGGGATATTGAAGAAAGGTGCAGTATCAAGCCCCTCCCCCCCCCCCACCAAGGGAGGAGTCCGAGGACAACACCACGTAATTTTGAACCACGGTCAGATAACGAGGCAACACCTGAGCTGGAACAACACTTTCCAAACTTCCACACCACGATAATCTTAGGATATTTGAGGCCACGATGGATTTAACGTGCACCAGGCCCCTTTGTTACTCTTCCGATCAGGCCACCGTGCTAAAAGTCCTCACATTGGCTTGGTGTTGAAGTTTATAGAGTGTTGTACCCAGCTCAGGTGTTGCCTCGTCACCGTGGTTCAATGTTAAGTGGTGGTGTCCTTGGAATTATTCCTTAAGGGATTGATCCCGTACTGTCGTCAATAGCCGATTGTGTTGCTCTAGTACGTCATTAATTAAAAGTACCATTACCATTGCCTGGTTTGAATCCGGATCAATGCATGGATGTTTGTAAGCGTATGGTGTAGAGTAACCTGGTGCACCTGTCGTGGTCGAAAGTTCTCAAGTTGGGTTGTTGTGGAAGTTCAGAGAGTGGTGTGCCAACTCAGGTGTTGCCTCGTCATCTGACCGTGGTTCAAAACGAAGTGGTGTTGTCCTCGGATCTTTCCCTAAGGGGATCTTTCCCTAGGGGGATTGATCCCGTACCGTCGTCAATAGCCCGTTGTGTTGCTCAATTGCTAATTACAAAATTACCTTACCATCCCGGAAAACCCGTCATTTCCGCCACGAAAAAGTGGCACTCGTCAAAGAGGATTCGCATTAATTTATGCGTACGATCGTGTAGAAACCACCCTGCTCGAATGATCAACATCTCTTCGCATTCCCCGCTCCACGTACGCGGCCGGCGAGCATCCGAACACGGCGGCAGAAGAGACGGCGGAAAGAAAAACGAGAAAATTTCCCTCGTGAACCGCGATTACGTCACTTTGACGTCATCGGAATAGAGGTCCTGGATGCGCCTCTTTGCGCACTCGGCGGCTGGCGAAGTAGGGGGCCCCCTCTGGCACCCGTCCAAGAAAGAGAGCCCTCGGAGGCCGGGCACGCGGCGAGGATGCTGCATTATTGAGCAGTGGGGGAAAAAATGCACTTTCCGGGTGGACTAGGGCTCTTCTGGAGAGCGAGCGAGTAGTGAACCTAGACACCCATTTGAGAATTTCAGAGGTTCATTAACACGAGACCACCTTGCAGCCCTCTCACAGATAATACACACTTCAGCTGGAATATCCTTTTACCCACTGAGTTGTGTGGAGAAAAAAATATTGAACACTTGACCTAGTTCTGTGAGTACGAGAATCGCAAGATTATTTCCGATTTGAGAATGGGAGGTTGATTAATATACAACCACCTTCCAGCCTCTTCTCAGATAGTGCACACTTTGACTGGAATATCCTTTTACCCACTGATATGTGGAAAACAAATTATTGAACACTTGACCTAGTTCTGATAGTACGGCAATTGCAAGGTTATTTCCGATTTAAGAATGCGAGGTTAATTAATATACAACCACCTTCCAGCCTCTTCTCAGATAGTGCACACTTTGACTGGAATATCCTTTTACCCACTGATATGTGGAAAACAAATTATTGAACACTTGACCTAGTTCTGAGAGTACGGCAATTGCAAGATTATTTCTGATTTAAGAATGCGGGTTGATTAATATACAACCACCTTCCAGCCCCTTCTCAGATAGTGCACACTTTGACTGGAATATGCTTTTACCCACTGATATGTGGAAAAAAAATTATTGAACACTTGACCTAGTTTTGAGAGTACAATTCCAAGATTATTTCCCATTTAAGAATGCGGGGTTGATTAACATCCAACCACCTTCCAGCCCCCTTTTAGATAGTGCACACTTTAACTGGATTTTTCTTTTACCCACTAAGTTGTGGGAAATATTACTGAACACTTGACCTAGTTCTGAGAGTACGGCAATTGCAAGAGTATTTCCGATTTGAGAAGGAGGGGTTTTTTAACACACAACCACCTTGCAGTCCTCTCGTGCGGTGCAAACTTTAATTCAAATTTCCTTTTCCTCACTGGGTTTTAGAAAAATAATTATTGAACATTTGACCCAGTTCTGCCTTAGAGTACAGTTGTGAAAGATGATCTGGGATGCAAGACTTTGACGTGACCATGCGTTGATTTACAGATGACCACCTCGCAAGAATCTCGGATAACGCAGACACTGTTGCTGGAATGTCATCCAATTTCCTTAAACTCCCTGAATTTTTGAAGAAAAAAAAACTAAACATTTGACCCTTAGTTCTGTCTGAGAGAATGATAACTCTAAGGGTATTTGGTATTTAACAGACCTGCTGTTTTACACGTGGTCACCTTGAAATCATCTCAGATGTTGCAAACTATACTAGAATTTCTTTTCAATCTCTGAATTTTTTAAATAAAATTATTGAGCCCTTGATTTAGTTCTGAGAGTACAATTTCAAAATACTATTTACTGTTAATAGCCATATGTTGATTAACACACAACCACCTTGCAGTCCTCTTAGATGGTTCGCCGACCAACCGGTATAGTGGTTAAGGTGTTAGCCTATAGATCGGAAGGTTCCTGGTTCGAATCCGGGTCCGGGCATGGATGTTTGTAATCGTATGGTGTAGAGGCGGCTGGTGCACCTTAAATCTGTCTTGGCCGAAAGTCCTCACGTTGGGTTGGCGTGGAAGTTTGGAGAGTGGGGTGCCAGCTCAGGTGTTGCTTCGTCATCTGACCGTGGTTCTAAATTACGAAGTGTTGTCCTCGGATCTTTCCCTTAAGGGACTGATCCCGGACCGTTGTCAATAGCCCGTTGTGTTGCTCTAGTACGACGTTAACTAAAATTACCAATTCTTAGATGGTTCAAACTTTAAGTGAAATTTAATTTCAATCACTGTGAAATTTTGAAAAAAAATATTGACAACTTGACTTAGTTATGAGAGAATATGTATAAAAACTATTTGCTATTTAAGCGTTGTTTTGATTTACACACGACCACCTTCCAGTTTCTCTCTGGTATAATGAAACTTTAACTCCAACTTCATCCATCAATTTCCTTATCGTCACTTGAATTTTGAAAAAACCTAGTTCTGTCTGAGAGAATGATAATTGTAAGACTACTTGCTATTTAAGAGTCATGTTGATGTACACATGAATCCACCTTGCAGTTCTCAGATAATTCAAACATCAAATGGAACTAAATCCTACGGTTTCCCTTTTTCATGCACCCCTATGAATTTTTGAAACACAAAAATCATAATGTACTTTATCTAGTTCTCTCCAAGAGCAAAACGATTGTAAAGCACTATTTACGTTATAAGAGCCATAGTTAGAATATCACATAGACACCTTGCGGTCCTCGGATTATCCAAACACTAACTGAGATTCAATCAAGATTTATTTTCCTTCAATATGCTTGGCTTCTAGATAGGAAGGTTCTTGGTTCGAATCCAGGTCAGTGCAAGGATGTTTTTAAGCGTATGATGTAGAAGCGGCTAGTGCACCTTAAATCTGTCAAGAAAAGAACTTCACAATTCCATGGTTCCAACAGCTAGTACAAGCACAAGTTCTGACACTAGTAGAGAAGGGAGCTGGGTGTATCGATACTTTCATCTCTCTCGATGTTGGACATCTTCGTTTACGTTTTGGCCGTCCAACCGGCATGGTGGTTAAGGTGTTAACCTCTAGATCGGAAGGTTCCTGGTTCGAATCCGAGTCCGGACATGGATGTTTGTAAGCGTATGATGTAGAAGCGGCTAGTGCACCTTAAATCTGTCGTGGCCGTAAATCCTCACGTTGGGTTTTTGTTTAGGCGGAAGTTTGGAGAGTGGGGTGCCAGCTGAGGCACCACGAACTTAGAGTCAATCAGCTCCCGCGAACACGACTTTAGTTGTATCGAGTTTCGAACTCAAACCCCTGTAGTTACTCTTCCAACCGAGCTACCGTGACTCTCGTTGCAGTTGGAGGTTTGGCGTATCATCTTTCCTTGGAACTTCTCTGAAAACGAGATTGTTTTGAATTGGTAAAAAATATAGATCCTCCCGAGTTTACCTGTACCTAGGGCACAAGCCAAAAACTCGGAATAGTATCGTTTTCTCATTATTGGTATCCGCTTTGTGATGCCTGAAGCCAGATAAGGAAGTAAAAAGTCGATGAATGTACAAGCGCGATTGACGATTCGGGCAACTCTGTGAAAAATGAACACCTAATGTCCGATATTAGTGCTCGGAGGAGGAAATAGCTTCTCGGTGACTAACAGGGAACGAAACGTTGTTGCAGTTTATGTGTAAGGCTCGCTGTTTATATTTCGTGCATCACAAGAACATAAAGGTATTATATTCACTACACTACAATAATGGAGCGGACAGCAAGATATTATGGTATAAGGGAATGATTACATGCTTTAATAGGGGGAGTGTCACCACGAGCTGCAATGGCACTAGCAACACGTCTGGGAATACTTTCAACAAGGTTTTGATACACAGCTATGGGTATTTGTGTCCGTTCCTGCTGCAAGAATGTCGCCAGCTCAGCTGTAGATTGTGGACGTGTTCCCTGGTCCGTAAGCGTCGTTCTAACGCGTCCCACAAATGTTCTATGGGGTTTAGGTCGGGACACTGAGCAGGCCAGGGTAGACGTTTTACATACATATCTTGATACCACTGCTAGACAGAGGCTGAAACGCTACATGGAGCGTTGTCGTCCTGGAAGTAACATTCGTCTATTACAGTATGACGTTATTTGAAATATCTTCCTACCTTGTGTTTGTGGTACTTTGTTATTGTTATGGCGTAGTGCGATCGAAATTAGGATATTGTAATATCATTAACCAGGTTGGGTAAGGTAAGGTAAGGTAATTTAAATTGACGTCGTACTAGAACAAGACAACGGGCTATTGACGAAAATCCGGGATTAATCCCCGAAGGTAAAGATTCGAGGACAACGCCACGTATTTTTAAACCACGGTTAGATGACGAGGCAACACCTGAGCTGAAACCCCATTCTCCAAACTTCTACACTAACCCAACGTGAGGAATTTCAGCCACAACATATTTAAGGTGCATCAGCCGCATTTATAACAAACCGCTTACAAATATCCATGCACTGACCCGGATTCAAACCCGGAACCGTCCGTCCTATAGAAGCCACCTTAACAACCAGACCGGTTGGTCGGCTAACCCAGTTGGGAAAGTAGCGAATTAGCAAACGGAGGGTTGTAAATTCGAGACTTAATCCAACCAAAGATCGTCGTGTATGTGGGGGGTCGATGCTTGTTAAATCAGTCATGGCCTTAGATGTCCTCCGGTATGCTGGAAGCGGAAATGGCGTGGAAGTTTGGAGTGTGGTGAATTACATTTCTATGGAATGATTGGTATGGAAAAAAGGTGAAATCGTCAAACTCTTCTAGGTGACTCAGGTGCGATTCCCGTCATGGGCATTTCTCCCAGGATTTATTTCTCTCTTCTGTGTCACGGCCGACCAACCGGTATAGTGGTTAAGGTGGACTCTGGATCGGAAGGTTCCTGGTTCGAATCCGGGTCCGGGCATGGAATCCATGTGTATAAGCGTATGGTGTAGAGGCGGCTGGTGCACCTTAAATCTGTCGTGGCCGAAAGTCCTCACGTTGGGTTGGCGTGGAAGTTTGGAGAGTGGGGTGCCAGCTCAGATGTTGCTTCGTCATCTGACCGTGGTTCAAAATTACGAGGTGTTGTCCTCGGATCATTACCCTTAAGGGACTGATCCCGGACCGTCGTCAATAGCCCGTTGTGTTGCTCTAGTACGACGTTAACTGAAAAATTACCAATTACTCTTCTGTGTCACTAAATTCTCATGTGTGTATGTCTATTATTATGGCATTGCATGTCTTGTGTCTGTCCAAATAGGACCCTTTGTTGAGTCTGATAATATTGGTCGGTCGTTTGGCTTCAACGAAACCTCCAGCATGAAGGTGCGTACGGGAAAATGAGGTTTTAGTCTCGTATATTTTATTTGTGCTGTTGGTATACACTCTACAACAACAAAAAAATCGACGCACCAAGAAGGAGTTGGGTGGATAAAAATGGGTGGATGTGAAGAATAGACATATAAAAACAAACGATTAATATTTCAGAACAATTGAATGATTTATTTCAAAATTCGACCGTTACAAAGGGAGGAGGTCAAAAAGGCGTTGGTCCAAGTCTGGCCAGGATGCAAGCTGTCACCCGGCGTGGCATAGACTGAAACAGTTCCCGGATGGTGTTCTGCAGAATTTCTTACCAAATTGTCTGTCGGGCTAAAGGGTCAACATTCCGGGATGGTTGCAATCGCCTTCCCATAACGTCCCAAATGAGTTCTATGGGTAATGATAAGGATAATTTTTAATTAACGTCGTACTAGAGCAACAAAACGGGCTTTGTGTTCAATGGGAGAGAGATCAGGAGACCTAGCTGCCCAAGGAAGTGTCGGGAATGCTTGAAGACAATTCATAGCAACACGTCTTGTGAGCGGTCGGGAATTATTTTGTTGAAACGTAAGTCCGGGATGTCGGAAAAAGGAACGGTAACACAATCGGTCGTAGAATGTGGTCTACGTACCGTTGTGCTGTAAGTGTGCCATAAATGACCACCAAAGGGGTCCGGCTATCAGAGGAGATTGCACCCTAGACTATAATGCCCTGTCGTGGGCATGTGTGGAGTGCAATTGTGCGGGCAGGATCTCCACACTCCACTGGACGTCTTTTTACAAGTCAGGGGTTGGACGCAGTTGGAAACGGGACTCGTCACTAAAGACTATACGTCCCCAATCAGCGCCGTTTTAAGTGAATCGAGGCCGACGGCACCACTAATTCTGCGCCTTCTTTGTGCGTCGTTTTTTTGTTATGGAGTATATAAGTAGATTTGCGTATAAATCCCGGTGCACACATCCGGTTTTTCAACGTGCGGCGCCGCTGCGGCAACGCAAATGCGGTCTGAGATACATTAGATCCAATGGAGTAGTGAATACCGCCAGCTCCGCTGGGGCGACGCACGTCCATCTTGCGTGCAATTTGTACCGCAGTTCCCCACGGTCGCCGCACACGCGTCTCCGTTCTGAAGTACTTTGTTTTCATAAACAAACGGAACATAAATAATAATTAATAAATGGTTGTTTCCAGTAACGTCTCTTTTGTTTCAAAATATATTTTTTGTACACCAAGCGAAATAAACACGGTTTCTTCGATGGAATATTTATCCCAAATGGCTCGAAATGAGTACTTGCGTCATTTCACGGTTATGTGTGCATAGTTTGGCTTCAGTGCCGCACGTTGAAAAACCGGTGTACACCGGTCCTTAAACTTCACTTCTTTCTGTAAAACGGATGAACTGTGCTGCCGTGAGAAGCTGATGTTGTGCTCTAAATCCCAAAACAACCAACCAACCAATCCGTTATTGAGTTCACTTAAAGTCATCAGTCTCAAAGATTAGAAAACATCGCATTTATTTTACTTTGCAAAGCTTCAACACCAATACTTCCAACACTATGATAGCCGACCAACCGGTATAGTGGTTAAGGTGTTAGCCTCTAGATCGGAAGGTTCCTGGGTCCGAGTCCAAGCATGGGTGTTTGTAAGCGTATGGTGCAGAGGCGGCTGGTGCTTCTTAAATATGGCCGACCAACCGGTATAGTGGTTAAGGTGTTAGCCTCTAGATCGGAAGGTTCCTGGTTCGAATCCGGGTCCGGGCATGGATGTTTGTAAGCGTATGGTGTAGAGGCGGCTGGTGCACCTTAAATCTGTCGTGGCCGAAAGTCCTCACGTTGGGTTGGCGTGGAAGTTTGGAGAGTGGGGGTGCCAGCTCAGGTGTTGCTTCGTCATCTGACCGTGGTTCAAAATTACGAAGTGTTGTCCTCGGATCTTTCCCTTAAGGGACTGATCCCGGACCGTCGTCAATAGCCCGTTGTGTTGCTCTAGTACGACGTTAACTAAAATTACCATTACCATTACCATTACGCTTCTTAAATATGTCGTGGCCGAAAGTCCTGACGTTGGGTTGGTGTGGAAGTTTGGAGAGTGGGGTGCCAGCTCGGGTGTTGCTTCGTCATCTGACCGTGGTTCAAAATTACGAGGTGTTGTCCTCGGATCTTTCCCTTAAGGGATTGATCCCGGACCGTCGTCAATAGCCCGTTGTGTTGCTCTAGTACGACGTTGACAAAATTACCATTACCATCCAACATTATTTTAAATTATCGCCATATCCTCCTTTCAACGACCGATACCAACAACATCCACCGCCTCTACTTCCAACACTATTTCAAATTCTCCCCGCAACGGTCCTCCTTTTAATGACCGATTCCCAACAACATCTCTGCTCTCCTCCCTTTTCAACATACGTCCACACTCCAATCCATTTACACACACAGAGCGAGAGGAAAGCTCCACTCTCCAAAGCAGCTAAAATTTTCAAAACTCTTTACCCATCTCGCTAACAACCGACGACTCCTCTGGATTATTACACACACACGCTGACCGGGAGATAATTCACTTAGGAAGCGGAATCCGGGGGAGCTTTAAATAAAGAACAAAGATCGCAAATGAGCACCGAAGTGCCGTCACAGTGCACGAGGAAACACCAAACCCCCGCATAAATGAGGCTTATTTCGGAAAATATATTTATAGACCTTCCGGAATAGGGAAGGTCTTGGAGAGGGTGATGTGCTGTCTACCATGTCACTGGTCTAGGATTTATTGAACGTCTACCCATCGATCATTGCGCAGCTATTTATCATGTGTGTGCGTGTGAAAATTACTCGACGAGAAAGAGGAAATCAGTGCTCGTGGGCTAGTGTGACACTTTTGGTGAGAGCGCGGTGGTGTTTTTTTTTTTTTTCGTGTGTTGTTGTGAAAAAAAACTGTAATTTGGATGAGGGGATTTGCGTGGCTTGTGCCGAGGTGGTGGAATGATTATTCAGGGATAGCCTATCGGTCATATTTTAGCTCTGAAAGTGGGTAGTTGGTATTTTTACTTAACGTCATACTGGAGCAACACTACGACCTATTGAAGCCGGTCAGGGATCAAACCCCCAAGGGAAAGATCCGAGGACAACAACCGAACAACCGGTATAGTGGTTAAGGTGTTAGCCTCTAGATCGGAAGGTTCCTGATACGGATGTTTGTAAGCGTTTGGTGTAGAGGCAGGTGGTGCACCTTAAAATATGTCTTGGCGTTGGTTTGGTGTGGAAGTGTGGTGAGTAGGGTACCAGCTCAGGTGTTGCCTCGTCATCTCACCGTGTATCAAAATTACGAGGTGTTTTCCTCGGATCTTTCGCATAAGGTATTGAACCTGAGCCGTCGTCAATAGAACGCTATGTTGCTCTAGCACGACGTTAATTACCAAATTATCAAATTACCGAGGACAACACCACGTAATGTCGTCTGAAAGTGGATAATTGGTAATTATTAGTTAACTTCGTACTAGAGCAAAACAACGGGCTGTAGACGACGGTACGGGATCAATCCCTTAAGGAAAAGATCAGAGGACAACACCTCGTAATTTTGAACAACGGTCAAATGTAGAAGCAGCTCCTGAGCTGGCACCCCCTACTCTCCAAACTTCCACACCAACCCAACGTGAGGACTTTCATCCACGACAGATTTAAGATGCACCAACCGCTTCTACACCATACGCTTACAAATATCCATTCCCGTACCCGGATTCGAACCAGGAACCTTCCGATCTAGAGGTAATGGTAATGGTAATTTTAGTTAACGTCGTACTAGAGCAACACAACGGGCTATTGACGACGGTCCGGGACCAGTCCCTTGAGGGAAAGATCCGAGGACAACACCTCGTAATTTTGAACCACGGTCAGATGAAGAAGCAACACCTGAGCTGGCACCCCACTCTCCAAACTTCCACGCAACCCAACGTGAGGACTTTCGGCCACGACAGATTTAAGGTGCACCAGCCGCCTCTACACCATACGCTTACAAACATCCATGCCCGGACCCGGATTCGAACCAGGAACCTTACGATCTAGAGGCTAACACCTTAACCACTATACCGGTTGGTCGGCGTTTGAAAGTGGGAAGTGAGTGCTTATATCCTGTATTAAAGTGTCGTCGTCTAACCGGGGTTCAAAGTTATTAGGTGTTGTCCTCGAATATTCCTTTTCGGGATCCGTCCGAATAGCCCGCTGTGCTGCTCCAGTAAGACGTAAATTGACTACCTACCTATATGAAGACGAATCTTCGACGAAACAATCGACACACTTAGCTGGTAATTTGGTAATTTTTTTAGTTAACGTCGTACTAGAGCAACACAATGGGCTATTGACGACGGTCCGGGATCAGTCTCTTAAGAGAAAGATCCGAGGACAACACCTCGTAATTTTGAACCACGGTCAGAACACACACTTAGCTGGCTTAATCTTATTAATTTTTTGACTAAGGCTTTAGATATAACAAGCGCGATTCTTAACATTTTCAAAGTACAAATTTTTTTTTGGAAATTGTTTTTTCATCCTTTGCTACCCAAAAACCTCAACACAATATTAAAACCTTTTAATTATCAAACTAAATTCACTATTTTTTATTAATTATGAAATTAATATTCATAAAAAATTATGAATAAAAATAACGACAAATTTTGACACAATGTGATTCAACTGTTACTGAAACATCGGAATTTCAAATTCCAGCTCATTACGTGCATGATTAGTAGCACAGTGCGACTGTTTGCAAAATTCGATGATTATTATCGTTATTGCGGATTGTTCACAAATCGAAAAAATATATTTCTGCCAACAGATCCTGGGATTCATTCAGAATGGATTGTGACTTTGTCACCATCTTAATGGAGCCAAAGCACGTGCAACATGTCACTGAGATCGACGGCCATAAAACTTCTTTATTAATATTTATAATATGATTTAACTCCGAACATTTACACGCTAATTTAATAGTTTTTATGAATTTTCTCGGTTAATTTTACCCCGTTTTACATAATTGTTTCATCAAATCCGCCTGAAATTTTGTGTAGAATCCAAATTTCTGGCCGACCAACCGGTATAGTGGTTAAGGTGTTAGCCTCTAGATCGGGAGGTTCCTGGTTCGAATCCGGGTCCGGATGTTTGTAAGCGTATGGTGTAGGGGCGGCTGGTGCGCCTTAAATCTGTCGTGGCCGAAAGTCCTCACGTTGGGTTGGCGTGGAAGTTTGGAGAGTGGGGTGCCAGCTCAGGTGTTGCTTCGTCATCTGACCGTGGTTCAAAATTACGAGGTGTTGTCCTCGGATCTTTCCCTTAAGGGACTGATCCCGGACCGTCGTCAATAGCCCGTTGTGTTGCTCTAGTACTACGTTAACTAAAATTACCATTACCATTACCAAATTTCTGATAAAAGATGGGGGTTCGCATTGAAATTATCGGAGAAAACACCCAATTTCATATGAAGACGGTTTGTTCTGCGATGTAAATTGTGCAATTGCGATCGGGTGAGTCGTTTTTTTTTTTTGACGGGTGTACCTTGAACGCACCAAGAAGGAATTTATACTACGATCAGTATAACAGTTGAACCCTGACGGTTATAAAAATCGCGCAAAGAAAGAATTTAGACTACGCCCGGTATATCGGTTATATCTTGAAAGTTATAAGAATCACGCGAAGAATAGTGTCAGTTATATCTATAATCGTAATCAAAAGATTAAGCGTGGTACCCGGATTTCGAAAGATAAAATATATTCTACGTTTAAATTCGGGCAGTATCGTGATAAAACTATATATCTCGTCATTAGCAAAATCGGTCAAACGAAAATATGAAACGGTCCACTCAGGTTTTATTAATCTTTAAGCGTTGGCAGGGTTTTAAAACCAAATTCGCCCAAAAGTTTCAACATCATCACACTACCTTGGTAATGGTAATTTTAGTTAACCTCGTACTAGAGCAACACAACGGGCTATTGACGACGGTCCGTGATCAGTCCCTTAAGGGAAAGATCCGAGGACAACACCTCGTAATTTGGAACCACGGTCAGATGACGAAGCAACACCTGAGCTGGCACCCCACTCTCCAAACTTCCACGCCAACCCAACGTGAGGACTTTCAGCCACGACAGATTTAAGGTGCACCAGCCGCCTCTACACCATACGTTTACAAACATCCATGCCCTGACCCGGATTCGAACCAGGAACCTTCCAATCTAGAGGCTAACACCTTAACCACTATACCGGTCGGTCGGCCACACTACCTTGATCTTTTTAATTGAGTAAAAATGTCGTTTCCCATCATACAACAGTTGGGTTGGCGTGGAAGTTTGGAGAGTGGGGTGCCAGTTCAGGTGTTGCTTCGTCATATGACCGTGGTTCAAAATTACGAGGTGTTGTCCTCGGATCTTTCCCTCAAGGGACTGATCCCGTACCGTCGTCAATAGCCCGTTGTGTTGCTCTAGTACGACGTTAACTAAAATTACCATTACCATTACCCATCATACAAGTTGGAAAAACAACAATCTCGACCAAATTTATACGAAAATCTATAAAAGTGTTCATGTTTTTTTGTTAAGACATAATGACGACTTATATCCTAAATTTATAACTAATAGCCATTTATATAAGTAGTTGAATGAACGTTGAACTAGCGGAACACAAAGGGCTATTGGTGACTGTATGGGATCAAATCATAGGGGAATCCAAAGACACCTAATCATTTGGAACCACAGTCCGAGGACGAGGTCAACTCCTGGGGTAGCACCCAACTCTCCTACCTGCCACACCATGCCAACGTGAGGACAATTTAGATCACGATAGATTAACGTGCACCCTACATACACGACAATGATTAGTTGGATGGAGTGTTGATCTCGCACCCTTCGTTTTTTTTTTATCCGCGACTGTACCAACTGCGCAACAGTGGCCCAAATGCTGTCTCAAGTCTATTATCGGATCCGATTAGACAAACAACACTCGACAAAATTTATGAGAAAAGCTATGTCAATTTTTGTGTTATCTTGTTAAGATACAATGACAGATACAGTATAAGATACAATATTCCTTATGTTATGCTGGAAAATATTCCATACCATTACCACATTCCTTTTCGAGGGCATAGCTGATGTGTCCCAGAAGCCCCCAATGAGCCAGCAAATTCAATTCGGGTTATTTGTTTACTGAAGATTAGGCATAGAATTGTTTTATGTCCCCTGTCAAAGCTACGCGGGAGCAGACTTGATTAACTTAACGACTTCTGCATTTTTCTAGACTTGGTGCTTCCCAGAATACTGTAATTCGTTTACGACACCGTGACCCCAAGTTTCTGTAAAAATACATTTGATTAAAACAGTACTTTGAGAACCCAATGTCTGGGAACCCTTGTAAAAAGCAGTGCTGAATCCTTCACGTGATATTCTTCATGTTAGCTTTATTTAATTCGGCGCTGTATTGTGTGTCATACCCTCTTCTATTCCTTCTTACTTTATTGGATCTTTCAACAAACTTCGGAAGAATTCGTTTATTCTAATTTTTAAATAGTTTTGCAAAGTTTGTCTACTTTTATCTATTTAAACCCGCCTGGTTGATCTTCGAGTCGAATACTGCCTTTTAGTGGACAGCTTTTGGTGCAAAAACTTGTATCAAACTATCATGAGTTCTAGGCAAATGACAATTTGTTTTTCCTTCTAAGATATTGGATACATTCTCTTTGGAGTTGTAAGTGGTTTTTGTGTGTTTCGTAATTTGCAAAATTGACCCAATCTTGGGCAAGATATCTCGTTGAAGATTGGTGTTACTTGGAAGGCTAAGAAGCCCCCAGTTTTTGACGTATTTGATCGTTGAGATTTTTAACCCTACTGGTTTTTTGTCTCGACGAGATATCTCGTCATTAGTAAACGAATCGGATCTTGATGTCAAAATATCTTGTCATTGGAAAAAATGACTACATCTTGATGGACAAAATATCCTGCCATTGGAAAAGAAACTGACCAGATTTTGATTAACAAAATATCGTGCCATTGGAAAAAGGTTATCAGATTTTGATGGACAAACAATCCTACCATTGGAAACAATACTGATCAAATTTTGATGGACAATATATCCTTCCATTGGAAAAAATGATTAGATCTTGATGAACAAAATATCTGGCCATTGGAAAAAAGCTGACCAGATCATAAAAGTGAAAATATCTTGCCATTGGAAGAAATACCTGACTAGACCTTTATGGACTAACTATCTTAACATTGGTAAAAGCTGACTAAATTTTGATGGTCAAAATATCTTAACATTGGTAAAAGCTGACTAAATTTTGGTGGTCAAAATATCTTAACATTGGTAAAAGCTGACTAAATTTTGGTGGTCAAAATATCTTAACATTGGTAAAAGCTGACTAAATTTTGATGGTCAAAATATCTTAACATTGGTAAAAGCTGACTAAATTTTGGTGGTCAAAATATCTTGCCATTGTAAAAAACCTGTCTAGATCTTGATGGAGAAACTATCTTGACATTGGGAAAAACTGACTACATTTTGATAGAGGAGATATCTTCCCATTGGAAAAAACCGACTAGATCTTGATGGACAAAATATCTTGTCATTGGAAAAAGTGACTAGATCTTGATGGAAAAAATATCCTGCCATTGAAAAAGAAACTGACCAGATTTTGATGAAAAAAATATATTGCCATTGGAAAAAAGCTAACCATATTTTCATGGACAAAATAACCTACCATTGGAATCAAAACTGACCAGATTTTGATGAAAAAAATATATTGCCATTGGAAAAAAGCTAACCATATTTTCATGGACAAAATAACCTACCATTGGAAACAATACTGATCAAATTTTGATGGACAATATATCCTTCCATTGGAAAAAATGACTAGATCTTGATGAACAAAATGTCTGGCCATTGGAAAAAAAGCTGACCAGATCTTAAAGGAGAAAATATCTTGCCATTGGAAAAAATACCTGACTAGACCTTGATGGACTAATTATCTTAACACTGGTAAAAGCTGACTAAATCTTGATGGTCAACATATCTTGCCATTGAAAAAAAACTGTCTATATCTTGATGGTCAAAATAGCTTGCCATTGAAAAAAACCTATCTAGATCTTGATGGACAAACTATCTTGATATTGGGAAAAACTGACTAGATTTTGATAGAGGCGATATCTTCCCATTGGAAAAAACTGACTAGGTCTCAAGAGTGGAGGTATCTCACTATTATAAAAACTAACCCTATCTGGATCTAGTCAACCTAACTTTATTTTTTTTATTTCCAATGGCAAGTTGTATTTGTATGGCAATCATTATACAGATTGCACATACAAATACAACACAATGCAGAATTTACCGAAGTCATTGTAGCCTTATACAAGGCCAGAAGTGATGGTCACTTGTGAAGGGGCACCCAGTGGGTGGACCATCATTGTCCCTAACAAAGGACAGCACAATTTACATCCATGCCCTTACCCGGATTCGAACCAGGAACCTTCCGATCCAGAGGCCAACACCTTGACCACTAGACCGGTTGGTCGGCGTCAACCTAACTAAAACGGCAAGATCTCGATGACTATTATCTCATCATTATACAAAATTAGTCAGATCTTGATGAATGAAATAGCTCGTCGAAACCACTTGGTTAAGGATGGTTAAGAACAATTCAGAATTCATTCTTTGGAATTGGTGCTGAAATCGTATTCGAAACAAAAAGCCGTTACGTCACGTCCAACCCGAAAACAGTGCCGCCATCTACATGTAGCCAGATAGAAAACTTCTCTCATTCCTATGGAAGCTGTTATGCATACACGATACGCATCAACGTTCAGCCGTCATCAGTCTCGAATACAAAGGAGCGAGTCAACGTCCCCGGTGTCGTTCCCGTAAAGCAGCATTGTTTCTCAGACTGCAGCGGAGAGATAACTTCTTCTGTCGTCCAGATAGAGCTGTTTTATTCTCTCCGATGCCATAAAACATCTGCGGCAATTGGATTTATTGCCGAATAAAAAGTGCGTAAAAAACGGGAAGATTTTTACTCGGGGCCCTGCGAACCGTGTCGCAGTTTGTGAAGATTACCTCTTAAATTTACTCCCAGTCAACAACGGGTAAACAGTGATAAATCCCGAGTGCGGAGGGGAACAGTGGAAAGACGAACAACTGCGTTTGGCCGTGCGATAAGGTACGTAAAATGTGCTGTTCATATTTATGGGGAAGCATTGCTGCTTTGATGGGGTGCATAAAAAAGGACATCGATTTTTCTTTTTGTGAGTGTTTGTTTCAAATGACGGTGTTTGGTTTCTTTAGTTCGGTGCTTAGGTTTTGAAACCATGCAATTAAAACTCATGTTTCGCCCTGAGTAGTTCACGTGCATTTAACCTGTAGTCTTTACAAACCGGTATTGAATTCATCGACCAATAGACTAATTCCGAAGGTTCCTGTTCCATGGAAGCGAACAAGAAAATATTCCCAAAGGAGTCTGTTTACGTGGAAATGAGTAGTATAATTCTTCCACAGGAATCTATTCTAAAAAATAAAAAATAAAACAGAATACTTCCAAAGGATTATATTCTAGAAAAGGAACAATAGAATCTTTCCAAAGGATTATATTCCAAGGAGAGGAACAATGAGATCTGAAGAATTCTAGTACAAGGAAATGAGTAGCAAATTTTTCCACAGGAATCTATTCTAAGGAAACGAACAACAGAATTGTTTAGGATTTTATTCTAAGAAAATGAGTAATATAAATATTTCTGAAAGATTATATTCCAAGGAAAGTAACAATAGAATCTTCATAAATTATTATATTTCAAGGAAATCAGTAATAGAAACATTTCCAAATAATTATATTCTAAGTAAGCGAACAAAAGTATGTTTCCATCAGATTATATTCCAAGGAGATAAACAATAGAATCTTTCTAAAGGATCGTATTCAAAGTAAGGGGCTAATAGACAATACCTAAATGAGTGTTAGAATCCACAAAGTTTTCTAGGAAGACATATCTTCCCCTCTATCACTTCTTGGTGGATCGATGCGGCGATATCTCCCACTGCGACTTGGGTTATCACAGAGACTGTCACCTTGTTACGAACGAAAGTCTTGAAGGACTATAAGCTGGTATTGGAGGGAAAATATATTGGCGTTGATTTCTAACATTAACTGTGTTTTGATATTCTATTAGAAAACATGTCAAATTACGCATAAAGTTACAGAAGATAATACACAAACACTAACGCCCTCTATATGTAGTTTCTGAAAAAACCTGTCATAGATATCCTCCTCAATGTTCCTCGTTGTTTACGCAATGTTTCGCTTTTAATGTGAATGGCGTTGACAAATCAGCTATGATATATCAAATGCAGAATTAATTCAATGGACTTTTAAACAATCCAAGTGATGCCGCGTTTGGATAACATTCAGGAAACACGTATCTCACAGCAGAAACATAACTGTCATGTAATGGCTCGACAGAAAATGGCGCTCATGCATAGTACAGAGGCTGTTCACACATTTTTTAGACAATGTATATTGTATTCACAAAACTAAATTACATAAAATTCTTGTGTTTCAAATGTTCTATTTGATAGCCCTTATTCTAAACTATCTTTCGACACCGTTATTTCCAGGATAATAATGCCTTTTGAAGTGTCAGAAGAGGTATTCTATCCCATTCCTCCTGAACAGCTTTCCAGAGTCCTGTAAGGGTTGTGGGACGACGTTTGGATAATTGCAGATTTTAAAAGTCCGAAAGCACAAAAATCCATAGGTGATACATCGGAGAATTTAGTAGGGATATCAGTGAAGGGTATGGCCTTGATACAGGTTTTTTGTTCCATTTCTTTTAGGAAATTTACAGTAGATTTTGATGTGTGACTGCTAGCTTTGTCTTGATGGAGTTCTACAGATTGATGGCACTGTGTGGGTAAAGCGATGGTATTTCATTCAGAAAAATTGGCGATAAAATATGTTCCTTATAGTATTTGGAGTTAATCTTGACATTTTTTCCCACTCTCTTTATTTTTAACTTGACATTATATGAAAAACCAGCAACAATCATGAATCCCTTAGAAAAACTTTCTTTCGATTCTGTGAACCATGTACTTAAATTTTTTTCTCCCCTTTTATGATAATAAATGGCTCTTTTTTTGCTGCAATCATTTAAATATACCCATGATTCATCTATTGTGACAATTTTTTTCCATTTTTCTTTGGATAAGTGTTTCTCATATAGAATTCGGCAGCGTGTCCTGCGTTCAGCGATATGCTTTGGAGAAAGATGATGCAAATTGCGTTTTTTCGCTTTCTTAAGATTTAAATCAACGTTTATCATTTTGTATACAGTGGACACCGAACATTTTAATGATTTTGCAACTCTCCTTTGACTAGGGGGGGGGGATTTTCTTTTAACATTAAACAACGTACCTTTGCAATAGTCGAAGATGTCCGTTTCTTCCTTGGATACTTGTTTGGAATTTTTGTCCCACTTGAGGCTCCAATTTGACGTTTTTTTCCTTTCTTGTTGACGATATTACCAATCGACGCTTTAGATATCACAAAACCATGACTCTCACATCGTTTTTGGATAACGGAATATGAATATTTCTCTTCGGAAAGAGCATAAATAGAGTCTTCGAACTACTGCTTCGTTAAAAACGCCATTTTGAATAAAACAAAACCTCTCAAGCCGCAGACGATAATTTTGACTTTTAAAAACACAGTACAACTGCAATTATTTCTTTTGCAGCAAACAATTTTTTATTACCGCTAACCAAAATTGTCTAAAAAATATGCGAACAGCCTCTGTATATTACAAATGACTGCTCCATGAAATCTAGCTCTGATTGTTCCCCACGAATTATCTTCTGTCGGAGAGAATTAACGTCAAATGTTTGCAAAATGGCGATAAATCGAATTGGAAGACAAAATTATTAACCGAAGGATTTTTCGCCTCTGTAATTCACTATGTTTATACTGAAAAGTTATAAGAAATTCTATTATCTCCTCATTTTTCTGCATGTTCTATACTATTTTTAAACTCTGGTTCTTAATCTTGGTGTAAAGTGTAATTAAGTGAACGTGGAAAAAATATTACAGGGATTTTAAGAACTTTCCAATTTTTTAGCTGTAAATGTTGTCATTATTTAATTAAAATACTAAATTTCTAAAATATTTAGTCAGCATGACTTACTCTTGAAAAAACAGTTTTTTTGAGTGGTAACAAACTCATAAAGTGAGAGGGATTTTAAGTTTTAAAATACCAGACAGTCTGCGAATATTTTACTTCCGCTATCCAAATACGGTCTCTTAATAGACATAGGGGTTGCCTTAAAATGTAGTTTATCGTCGCTTTGGCAAAGTTTAAAGTTAAGTCGTGTCGCTTGTGACCACTCTCTATAATTTACGAATTCAGAATTTATTCTTTGGAATTTTTATTGGCGATGGTGCTGAAATCATATTTAAAAAAAAAACAAGCAATGTCAGGTTTAGAATACGTAATGGAAAAATGTATCACTACAAAAAATATCAGGGCTATCTATATTTAGCTTGACATAAAATGCGTCACAGATGGAATAAAAACATCATTTTACAGAATATTCCAAACGGTTGCACATTATATTTTCATTTAAAAACAATTTAAATTTTTTAGATTTTAACGTCAAGAAACATTTTGGGGGCTTTATTTTGGAAGGAACTTTTTAATAAAGAGATTTTTTTGTCAAATGATTTTTAATTAAAAATCCAAAGTTTATACAAAAAGTAAAGAATGTGACAAGCATGATTTTGTTCACAGGCAAGAAATTATGAGCAATCTGTTTTAATCTTTAGTTTCTGAAAAGAAGCGGGTTGAATTCTATTTACTTGCTTATAAAATTAGGAATTTGCAGGAATTGTTTTTCTTTACATGCCTACTTGTGTAAATTTTCTTTTCGCTGAACCAATGGAAAAAAAATAAGATGAATCTGATAATTTTGATAATCGAACTTTTCCAATTTTTGTGTCTGTGTGTGTGTGTGTGTGTGTGTGTGTTTTTAACATACAAGTTCTTTAAAAACTTTTAAATAAACTTAAATAATTTTTTCATTCAAAACATGGAGTTTTATTTCAATTAGATATAACTGTGAAATCCAACAATTTTACAATTCTTAATCCGTTTGTTACAAAACATTCAATCCAATATCTTGTTAAAAAGGTAATTTTTACGGTAAGTAAATTTTCCAATTGAAGAGTAAGTCAAAAGGTATATGAGAGGTATTTTTAGCGTAAGCAAGCCACTAAAAGCAAATATTCTATTTCCGGTTGCTCAAAGCAAAGTATTCTACCACCAAATACTCTATCATCATCTACATGTAGCTTTACATAAAAAGCATCTCATAATACATTTAGTGCCGAGGTAGCTTTGTTGGAAGAGCAACGGATTACCAACTGGAGGATTACGAGTTCGAATCCAAACAAATAACGAAGTGTGCAAAGAGGGGTAGTGCACGTTAAATCTGTAGTGACCTCAAATGTCCTCACGTTAGCGTGAGGTGGAAGTATTCAGAATTGAGTACTACCTCATGTGTGACCTCGCCATCTGACTGTGGCTCGCAATTACGTGGTGCTGTTCTCGAATCTTTCCCTTCTGGTTGATCCCGGACCGTCGTCAATAGCTCGTTATGTTACTCCAGTGTGATGTGAACTAAAATACCTACCTAGTTGTAAAAATACATTTTGGACATATTATTAAACCACATAATAAAATAAATATGTATAATTATTCAAATATTGCTGCGGTTTTACAAGAGAAAAATCACTCATTTTCTCCACTGAAAACCAATTAATCCAAATTTAACAACAATATTCAGTTTAAAGCATATCGTCGTCGTATAGATTTATGTTAACACAAATCAATAAGACATATCAATACAATAATGGACCGGACGCCAGCGGATTTGCATAAAACCCGACTGCTTGTTTGGGGGTGTTTTTCGTGGTGTTGCCTGGGACCTTTGCATGTTGTTAATGGTCAATTTGTTTGGACAATCAGGTTATTCCTACGCTCTGGCAATTTTATGGAATAGACGAATGTCACTTCCAGAACTACTACGCTCCCTGTCATGTTGCACCCTCTGTCAAGCAGTGGTATCAAGATATGGATGAAAAACGTCTTCCCTGGCCTGCTCAGAGTCCAGACCTAAACCCCATAGAACATTTATGGGACGCGTTAGAGCGACGCTTGCGGACCATTGAACCACGTCCGAAATCTACAGCTGAGATGGCGACATTCTTGCAGCAGAAATGAACACGCATACCCATAGCTGTGTATCAAAACCTTATTGAAAGTATACCTAGAAGGGTTGCTAGTGTAATTGCAGCACTTCGGGGACCATCTTTCTATTAAAACATGTATTATTTTCCTTATACCATTACATCTTGCTGTCCGGTCCATTATTTTAGTGTAGTGCATGATTTCAGGGTATCGCTTTTTAGAATTTCCTACCTTACCGTAAAGTAGAAGTTTACGCCGGACAAGTTTATTACACTTGAGCTTTTCATTTACGGTGTGATGTGGACGTGGGTGCCAACTTAGATGTTTACCTCTTCATCTGCCCGTGGTGCAAAGTAACTTGGTGTTGTCATCGGATATTTTCCTTGAGGATCGATCCTGGACTGTCGCCCAAAAACCCGTCGTGTTGCTCCAGTGCGACATTACATTACCTACTTATCTAAACATTTAATTATAACCCTTACACAGTACTCGTGAAACATAATGTGAATTCAAGGTTTTAAAATGAAAGGTTTTAAAAGCCGTTGAAAGATTAAAAAAAAACATGGTTAATTTTCTATATAAATAATAAATTATTTTACATTTTAATCTCACATTTAATTTAGCAGCATGAATGATCCCATTACAGGGCTTTCTTTTTACGTTGCTCTATTTCGCCATTTAAGATCACCACGCTCTTAAGAACTATAGTTTAAAAGAAAAACGCATTCCAGTTTTTTCTCGCTCCAAACAATCTAGTAATTATCACTTTTTACCGGGTTTCTCTTTCCCTCCCCCCCCCATTTTTCTAGAATACAAGTGCCCTAAAACATATTTGATATCCCGTTATCAAAATTAAAGTGAGGATAAACCTTATGCTTAATTCTTTGCTTTTAAAGAGGTGATTTCCGAACGGTTTAATTGCTTTTATATCCCATCTCATAAATCTTTTTGATTGGTCTGGAAATATTTGCAATTTCTTTGCGTTGTTTAAAAGATGTTTTGTACGGTGCAAGAAAGTATGAATGACCTGGAAAGTATTTTATTTTGTTTTTTAGGGCGGTTATCGGGCTAACTGCTGTTTGGATCATTCGCTTTGAGTTGAATGGATAAGGTTGGCTTCAAAGTAATTGGTCTCGGAGCATTCTAATTAGATTTTATTTTAAATAGCTATCTGAGAAATAGCTGTTCTCGTTTGGTTCCACAAAAACCCGTACTCGTGAAAGACAAATGATAGTTTTATTAACGTCGAACTGAAGAAAACTACGGGCTATTTTCGACGGTTCGGGATCAATCCCAAATCCTAGGACACTACTTCAATTCGAAAGACGGTTAGATGACGAGGTCAACATCTGAGCTGGTAGAGACAAGGGACTAGCGTAACATAAGAGTTTTGTCAAATAGGTTCATCTCTCGCCTTTGGGCCTTATACGGCCCTCAAAACAGGTTCAACTGTCCCGCACGCAATAGTCCCCCCAAACCCTCGGATAGAATCAACGAACCTGCAGACCGTATACCATCGTCCGGGTTGGTAAAAACCAGCCCGCAGACTAGACACTGCCCTTGAAATATTTTTTTTAGGTCTGCAAATCAGACGCAACAGTACGAATAGGTTTAATCGGACCGCAGATTCTATATAGCCCTTCGCGAATATTTTTTGTCAGGCCCGTCGGCAAAATGCAGTCCTCCGAATAGAATTACCTGGGCCTCCGATAAGAAACTAGATATTCCTAGATGACATTCATCAATCTTTATGAACAAGAATGGAGTGTTTGTTTGTACGTTGAATATTTAAGACCCATTTCAAGTTTTCTATCCGTTTTGACCCTTCTGATGCCAAATCCGTCTCTTGCGCATTTGGTGTCTGTCTGTATTGTACGTGCCCTATACACGTCCACTCGGTTTAATATATTTTCATGGAAATTTGCATTCAGTGAGTAATTATATTAATTTAGTGCAGAGTGAAATTGGTAGCGAAAGTGTGTCTGTCAGTCTTTCTGTTCTATGTTCGATTTCGTGTTTGTGTGTTTGTGCAGGCATCACATGAATTTTATTCCAGATATTTGATTGCAATGTCTTTAATGTTATACATTATCTATAAGTTTAGTGAATGCGATATTAAACTTTTCTTTATTGTTATATTTAGATTAGTTTCATGCTATAAAACATCTGAGTAAGTATACTTAAATCAACCATAATTTGGTAGTTTTGGAAAAACTGGAATGTACATTGATAATTACAATTATTTGGATTGCTTTACCGGTACTACTGCTAAAAAAGCAATTATTTTTTCAAAAAAATTTTTTAATGGAATTTTAGCTGATATTTCATATACTTCGAGTCTTATTTTTGTTCTTTGCGCAATATAAACCATTTCCGAATATTTGGGACAGACGATATTTTCAACTAACGGGAATGAAACGGAAACTCGTAAATAATAAAAATATCCTTTGTGGAAATTATTTTTAATTAGTTTGTTGTTTGTAATTATTTGTCCCTTGTCTTAAATATAATCCTAGTTCTAGTTTTCAAATCTTTTCAAACACTAAATGAAAGTTATTCTAATTCCATGTCAAATTACTCACATATTTGAAAGTTATTTCTACATATTAATTCTTACTATCTGAATAAAAATGACATGAGAGAATTCTTAATGTTCCCTAACTGTACGTTTTTGCATGTAAACTTTCCCAATGTATTTCGGCACACTTCTGCATATAATTACACAGAAACATTCAATTTTATGTAATTTAATGTAATATATAAAATATTTACTAACTATTTTATAAAAATTATACACATTTAAAATTTTGTTATTACATTTCTATTTTTGGTAATTTGGTAATTTTGGTTAACGTCGTACTAGAGCAACACAACAGTCTTTTAACGACGGTCCGGGATCAGCCCCATAAGGGAAAGACCCGCCGATAACACCTCGTAATTTCGAACCACGGTCAGAGGACGAAGCAACACCAGACATGGCACCCCATTCTCCAAACTTCCACACCAACCCAACGTGAGGACTTTCGGCCACAGCAGATTTAAGGTGCACCAGCCGCCTATACACCATACGCTTACAAACATCCATGCCCGGTCGCGGATTCGAACCACGAACCTTCTGATCTAGAGGCTAACACCTTAACCACTATACCGGTTTGTCGGCTATTTTTGTTTGCATTATACAATATAATGTAATGTAATTTGGATAGTTGTACATTTTCTATGTTAATAGCATTTAAACAATTCATAAGTGTGAAAATTCTTCATTAAAAGGGAAATCAATATACACTGCTGGCCACCAAGAAAGACAAGAGATATCACAACAAAATTTATTTTGTAGATAACATGTTGACCAAATATCAAATGATTAAATTTATAGACTTCTGTGAAGTGTTGTTCCTGCCAAAATCAGTAGCCAGAAGATCCGCCATTGTTGGAGATCACCGCTGCCACACGCCTCGGCATTGATTCAAAGATACTTTGGATGTGTTCTTGGGGTACAGCTGACCAAGCAGCTTCCACACGTTGCCAAGTTGATCTGGTGTGGCAGCTGGGGATGAAATCTGGGACAATCGTTGAGCAACCATGGACCACATGTTTTCTGTCGGCGAAAGATCCGGAGAGCGAGCTGGCCAGGGAAGCAATTCAATCTGGCGATTGACGAAGAACCCTTGTACAATGCATGCCACGTGTGGTCGCGTATTATCCTGTTGAAATATGGCTGTGGGCAAACCCTGAAGGTAAGGATGGACAACTGGCTCCAACACCTTGGAGATGTAACGCTGGCTGTTTAAAGTACCGGCAATGCGTACTAGAGGAGTGCGAGAGTGATATCCAATACCGCCCCATACCATAATACGCGGTGCAGGACCAGTGTGGCGGTGCATAACGCAGCTGTTCAGCATCCTCTCTCCACTGTGTCTCCAGACTCGAATCCGACCATCGTGGTGTTGCAGACAGAAGCGTGACTCGTCAGTAAAGACAATTTTATTCCATTCTGCCGTCCACATCCTTCTTTCATCGCACCATTGGTGGCGGAGACGTCTGTGGTTCTGCTTCAAGGGTAGACGAAGCAATGGACGTCTTGCGGACAGACCACTCTGCTGTAAACGGCGTCGAATGGTACGCGCAGACACTGGATGATGCGTTACAGACTGAATGTGCTGTGCTATGGTTCGTGATGTGGCTGAGCGATCCGTCACTGCCATACGCACAATATGCCTGTCATCACGTGAAGTGGTGCACTGAGGTGGATGCGATCGAACACGTTGGTCCGTCGTACCCTCCTGCATCCAACGTTCACATATTCGTATTACAGTTGTTTGGTTTCGTCCAACACGACTACCGATTTCCCTGAAAGATAATCCACAATCTCGGTAGGCCACTATCCTTCCTCTGTCGAACTCGGATACTTGATCAAAAGATGATCGTTGTTTTCTGCGTGGCATAATTAAACGGTTTTTTGAAAAAACCACAAGAAAAACACAATTGCCGTACTTGAAATCGTCAAAATCTCCAAGCCTTAAATAGCGCTTTGAAGTAGCACCACAGGCGCGCGTGATGTGCGTCTGCGCTGAAATTCTAATCATTTGCATATCTCACCTCCGCTAATGCATGTTGTAAATTTCATATTATTTGCATGCTTCTTTCAGGGTGTTGCAGTTACGGTGGCCAACAGTGTAGATATATTCTTTTACCCAGAGTACCAACACCGTGAATTAAAAACTTCCGAACCATCCACTATTTCGTGCAGATTAGAATGAAAAATAAATGGTTCCTTGTATTTATACGAATGCAACCTTATTTCGTGGAATAAAAAAAATGCATTTCGCGCTCTGAAAGCGCAAGCTCGTGTGTGATTCCCGTTTATTTCATTTTCAAATAAAACCCTTTTATTAAAAAGTGAACATAATTAAAAAAAAAGGTTTTAATCTTAGGTAATTTAAAGTTTCGACGGCATAACGCGTTTCTCAATTCGAGCATCTGAAGCTCGAGAAATGGCAAGCGATAAATTCGAGAAATTTATCTTTCGCCAACGCCATTTTTAATTACGATCTGCCTTCAGAGCCGCGTTTGTCAACTCGAAAGGAACTCATCACCATAAACTATAATTTTCCTGCTCTCAAGCGTAGAAACTTTTTGGAGGAGTAATTGTCGAATTACCTTTGTTATTCACGATCTTATTAAACTATTCGGAATAAGTTTGGGTTCATTTGCTTGAGGAATTCTTAAGTTTCCCGGCCTTTTGGAGAATAGCGGAGGAATTTATATTTCCGTTTCGTAAACTAAGGAAGATATTAGACACGGCTATCCATGATATGTAATGGTGAGGGAATAAGTGTTTTGTAAACTGAATCGTGCAATCGTAATGGTAATAGAAGTATTGTTTGATTTTTATATAATTTTGATATTCAGCGCTAAAACAAATTTATTTTTGAAATAAGGTACGTTTTCTGCATCACTCAATTAGGAATGGTGCTCACATACGGTTTTTCAACGTGCGGCGCCACTGCCGCAACGCAAGTGCGGTCTGAGATACATTAGATCCAATGGAGTAGTGCACACTAGGGATGCGACATCGATGTTCAAAATTAAAACATCGATGTTGATAATACATCGACCCAAAAACATTGATGTTTTTAAACATCGATGTTTTTAAAATTCAGTGTATTTAAACTTTTTCTCCCATTTCTTAAAACTGGTTTATCAACTTGTGATGCTACATCGACAGCAAAACATCGATGTTCAAAATTAAAACATCGATGTTGATAATATATATCGCCCCCAAACCATCGATGTTTTTAAAATTCAGTATATTTAAACTTTTTTCCCCATTTCTTAAAACTGGTTTTGCAACTATTGATGCGACATAGACAGTAAAACATCGATGTTCAAAATTAAAACATCGATATTAATGTTGATAATACATCACCCCCAAACCATCGATGTTTTTAAAATTCAGTGTATTTATGTTTGTTTCCCCATCTATTAAAACTGGTTTAGCAACTAGTGATGCAACATCGTCTCCAATACATCGATGTTTTTTTCTAAAACATCAATGTTTAGAAAACATCGATGTCGCATCCCTACTTTTCAGACCCTTCATCCTTGGTCACTTTGGTCTAAATGTATGTTCAATTTGCTGATTATGAAAATTATGCTACTTGGTTATTTTTTAAATTTTTTTAACGGTACTTTTTTCATTTAAAAATAAAACATCGACAACGTAAAAACATCGACAAGTATAAACATCGATGTTACCAAAACATCAACCCCAATACATCGATGTTACCAAAACATCAACCCCAATACATCGATGTTAAATACATCGATGTTTTTTTAAAAAACATCGACATCGATGTCGTATCCCTAATGCACACATGCCTCCGGCGCCGCTGAGGCGACGCACGTCCAACTTGCGTGTAATTTGTACCGCAGTTCCCCACTACGCCGCACATGAGTCTCCGTTTTGGAGTACCTTGTTTTCATAAACGAATGGAATATAAATAATAATTAATAAAATGGTTGTATCCAATAACGTCTATTTTGATTCAAAATATACTTTTTTTACACCAAGTAAGCGAAATAAACATGTTTTCTTCGATAGAATATTTATCGCAATTGGCGCGAAATGAGTTCGTGCGTCATTTCACTGTTATGTGTGCATAGTTGCGCATTGGTGCCGCAACGGCGCCGTACGTTGAAAAATCGGATGTGTGCACCGTGCCTTAATATTATAGTATATCGTTTTCAGACGGTTCCAAGAACACCATAAAACAAATATTTATCATCTTTTAACGAACTTTTTTTTCTCTGTTACGTCGGTAGGTATTTTAATTGACGTCATACTGGTGTAACCTAACGGACTATTGGTGATGGTATGGGAACAAACCCGACGGGAAAGAGGACAAGACCACGTAATTTTGAACCACGGTGAGATAATGAGGTCACGCCTGAGCTGATACTCCACGCCAACGTGAGGACATCTAAATCCACTGTAGATTTAACGTGCACCAACACCCCTTGTACAGATGGTCTTTGGTTGGATTTAAACTCGTAACTCTCCAGTTGTTGATCGTTACTCTTTCCATCCGGACAATCGCGGCCTTCCCGTCAATATGTCATTAACTGAAATAAATTAATTTGTTTCTAAATTAAAAAGTATTCCGTTAGTGTGTTGAGTCTTAGTTCCTCAGAAATTGTAAATTTGTTTGCATAGCTTTATATTACGTTACGTACCAAAACAAATTGAAGTGAAGAAGTAGTTATAGGTATGAGGGTCTTTCAGAGAAAACCAAAGAACCAGACAACAGGCGAAGAATTTACTTCCGCTACTCATGTTCCCGCTTAATACACATCGGGTTTACTCTAAAATCTAGTTTATCCCCGTTTAGGCTACGTTTGGAGTTTAATCTGATTGATGTTGACCAATCAACTATCATGTATGTTGTTTGTTGGCGAAGTATTGAAATCGTATTCTAACAAACGAAGCCGAGTAACGTTACGTTAGTGTAATACACCTATAGAAACCACGTCCCGTCTAAGATGCACTACGCTCTACACTGCAAAAATTATCCGTTGTTTTTACGGACTTTTCCCGTATATTTGACGGTTTAAAGCTGTTTTGTTGACAAAACGGTTTTTTACCGTTTTTCACTCTAGCCAATACGGTTTAAAACCGTCAGTTCAAATTCGAGTTCTCGTCATTACGGTATTGCTTTGCGTACGATAACTTTCCCTTTTCTTAAATCATTTTAAGATTATTTTCTACACTTGCTCTTATTTTTCAACAATTATTTTATGGTTTTGAACATCATGTAAATAAAAGTGCGATTCGACTTTTATTTAAGCTTTTCGTTATTCATCAGTTGGCAACCAGGTCGTATGTTGTTTTGGAGCCATTTTTGATCGACGAGTGCTCAAATAGTTTCAACTCTAATTATCAGGTGAGCTTTTACTTACTTTTCATGCTCCTTCTGTTAATTTTTAGAAATTAGATTCTTACCGTAATGTCTGTGTTTAAATGTGAACTCTGTAATTTCAAAACAAAATTAATCAAACCCTATGTTGTCCTTTGGAGTTTGCATCGAAATGTTCACGGAGTAACATTCCCTTATGGTGCTCAATCTTGCCATCTCTGTTTTAAAAACTACAGGTTGTCCTAAAAGTTCCCGTACTCCAACTTTAAAAATAATTATTGCCCGTGTTTTTTTTTAATTATTGAATTTTATCGGCTCTTTAATTTTTATCGTTTCATTTTCTTTGCACTCAAGTTGTTCGATAATAAAGTTCCACGTCATTTTGTTCTTCATTGCAAGATGAATTTCACGCATTCAGAGAATTGCGCTGTTTTAAACTTATTTTGAATGCAAATAATTTTAGCGACATAAATATCCAAGTGATGCAATACCGAGTAAATATGGATCATTTTGAAATTAAATAGAAATTTGACAGTCAAAACTTATTGAAAAATAAAATTAAAGTTTTAGAATTTATTTTATGTATTTATGTCATGTTTGGGCAATGAAGTTGTGCAACTGAAACAGGTCAAGACAATATTTTAAGCAAATTAAAGCCAATTTTTTATTTCCTTAAAACGTGGAGGTGACGAGATGTTTCAGATTCATCTAACACAATGTAAATAGTCTTCAGGTATTTAATCAAAAATGTACTATTCATGAGTATTCATTGTCAGTTGTTTTAAAATGGCCATAACCTCATCTTGAACTGTTGCTTCACATTCTTCATAGGAAACAAATTTGTTTTTAGTGTCATGTCATCTCGACATGAAGCGGATCTGGTAAGAAGCTTCAAAACATTCAATGACATTTGCCACATAATAGCAATAGAGAATTTCAGTCATGAGGATACTTAAATTATCTCCCAACTCAATGGCATATTTTTAAGGAAAAATTAAAAGATTTTATCAGCGTACATAATCAGACCCAAAGTTACAAGTGTTCAAACATTGTAAATCAAATAAAGCTGTTAGGCTTTATTCTACAGGTTCAAATCAGAACCAATTGGCAAGTTAAATCGGTACTGGTTAGAGAAAAAACAATTGGACTGCTTATTTGTTTACCCAAGATTGTTCTTACTTTAATAAATAACCATTTATAATCACTATTTTACCATATCATTGTACAAATTCCTGATAAGAAATATTTGCTCACCTCCATGGAGGTGAAATTTCAATGGTTGGACCACATTTATGCCTAACCTAAAACAATCCCAGCCATGTGCTTTGATTTCCAGATTGTTTTGTACATTTTCTAACTATATGTTGTTGAAAAAAGTTCAGCAATAAATGAAAATATATTAAGTTAAAAAAATGCCATGGCAGTGACATTGTTAAAAGAACTCAAAAATTTTCTGAGTGCAAATATAAGAAACAGACAAAATCATACTTGCTATTGAGTCAAAGGTATCTTACAGTAAAGATGGCTCATTAGAGCTTCTTTTAATTACACTTTCAGACATGTACTGCCTTCTAGTAGACTTTTTTAAAGGTTATTTACTTTTTATGCAGAGCTGACAAAAATAGTAGGGACAAAATAATTTACTGATTTTTCAACATTAAATTTAATGAAAAATAGAATAATTTCTGGTGCAATGAAATGAAAACTGTTAACAATGAAACTATTAATATTAAATACAGCTATTAAATAAAGGAATTTTTATACTTTTTAAGTTTCAACTATATTTCTTAACCTAGAAACAGGGTTAAGAACAGCCACGGAGGTGATATTTTCCATGTTTAATTCCCTTTTTTTAAGTATAAATATGCAAATATTTATTCACTTGAAGATATCTGATGAAAATATACCTCAATTAAGATCTATTACTATTGTATAAAAATCAATTGACACATGAAATTCATAATAAAAAAAAATAATACATGTGACTCAAATTTCCACTTAATTTCAGAATGACCCAGATACAGTATATCAACTTAATCAACAATTTTTTGGAATATTAGAAGTGCATGAACAAGACTCTTGGTTCCAACAAGACGTTGTAACCTGCCATACAAGTTATGACACCACGGGCATGCTTCAAGATTTTTTTGGCGATCGACTCATCTCAAGAAACCATTGGCTACCTCGTTCCGTCATCTACACATTCCTGACTTTTTTTCTGTGGGGATATTTAAAGAACAAAGTTTATGAAGATAATCACCAAACAATAGGTGATCTGAAAAGTGCCATTACTCAAAAGATACAAGAAGTCATTCCCACCATTTTGAAAGGTGTTTCTAAAAATATGTGTAAACTACTTCAGCTTTGCCTCCCAAGAAAATTGCAGAAATTTTAAACATTTACTATAAATGTAAGTCCAAATTTTTTTCGTTTATAATTGCTTTTCACCATTAACATAAAAATATTTGTTTTAAAGTTTGTTGATTTTGTATAGTAAATTCACGAATCGTCAGTACAGGAACTTTTAGGACACCCTGTACAATTCATGTTTTTCAAGATCATAAATTTGTCAAAGAAATGTGAAGAATTGAAGGCACAATTGTAAATTGCAGTTTAAGTACATGCGAGAACATTACTTTAACTGATTTGTCGCAGTTAATTTCTCACATGACATTTATTAAAAAAAAGGGTTGGGTGCTATAGTGTTTGATTGTATTTTTTAAATTAGCTTTAACCCTTAACTGCTGTGTTACAAACCGTCTCGTGACTAGTGTGGAGGTGTCTCTCAGACCTCGCTCACTAAAGTGTGTATAAAGTTAATTAATATATATTAATGAAAGATTCTTTAGATAATTATTATTTATACATTTTAAATTTAGATAATTCAATTCTTAACATGAATATATTTTATATTACTATACTAGTAAAGTAGATTCCATGTCTCTTCAGGCTCAGCTTTCTGAACTAATTTTGCAGGACATTTCAACCCTGGAAACTAAAACTATGTTGTGGTTTGGTGTTCTAATGGCACGATTGGGTCCCCCCCCCCTCCCAGCATCCCATTTGAAGTTTTTTTTCCGTAGAAATATTCTTGTGAAGACGCACTTGAAATGTCTTCATCTGCATAAATTTCCGAATCCGTTTCATGTTTGCTTTCAATAGTATCCGAAATTTCACTGTCCCAGTACTCTATTTCAGACCAATTATCAACAATATCCTGAACTTCTTTTTGTGCTAGATACAGAGGTAGTTTCTTAGTAAAGTTTGTTACCATTTTAGACTCAGCTGAAATTCCATACTCAAACAGACTATTTCATTCAGCAAGAACACTAACGCAAATGCTGTGAAGGGTCTAAGAGACCGTGGGGGAAATGCAAATAGTGTGAAATACGAAATAGTTGGGACATCCAAACCAGTGTTGGAATGTGGCTTCTCTTGGACGTAGTAGGAAGGTACTGAATAGGACATTGACCAATATTCACTTTGAGAGGTGGAAACAACCTGTCACTCGGGGTCTGTGAGACCCATGACAGCAGTTAAAGGTTAAATAAACTTGTTAAACTTTGAATAAAGCAAAATCACTAAAGAATTTTTCTCTGTCCTATTTGTATTTTACAGGTGTTTTCTAAGGATGAATCCTGATAAAGGATCCAAAGCCTCCAAAAAAAGAAATCCATGAATCAAAAAGTTTTGACCTTATAAAATAAACTTATGGACTTTGAATGGTGTTGAACATTTCATTGAATAGATATGAAAATATTAGGTATCTTGATTCTGTTAATTGCATCAAAGTTATTCTATTGTAATCGTGGTTTGATTTTTAAAAATTACAATCAATGAACCCTGATTATATTTGTATTTCTGTTTATTGTATATTTTTACCTGCTCATTTTGTATTACTTAAATTATATGCAACAAACAAATGTACCTCACAAAACATTATGTAATTATCGTGTTCAGCACAGCACAGTGTATAATGTAACCATATTTAAAGGTGTTTTGCTATTTAATAAAAGTTATCAAGGTTTCTTAAATGAAAAGCTCCAGAGTTCTATATTTTGAAAATTTATCACTGTTGACATTATAAGAAGACAACAATATTTATTTTTTCATTTATACAGACTTTTTTCTACATGCTTATATAGTTTGTTACTTAATAAGTATCCTCAACATGCATATTGAAAAATGATTTACTTTAATTTTTATTATTCTGTATGATTGAATAATATTCTAGCATAATTTAGTTAGATTATTTATTTAAATGTTTGAACATTATTGAAATAACAAAAGTAATAAATATTATACAGTGAAACCTGTCTATAACCATTCTGTAGGGACCTAAATAAAATATTGTTATAGACAGTATCGTTACACACAGATTTCACTGTATATTGACAGTATTATGAATAAAAGGTACTGTGTACGGCACAGTATTTTTCTTTAATTTATTTGCTCTGCAATAGTTCTATACTATTTTAAAAGATGACTTTATCATTTTATCCACACTTCGAAACTAAATTTCAGAGAAAACCCATTATTTTGTGCGCAAAACTGTTTCAACTGTATAGCTGATATTTACATTTTTACACAATTTGTAAACCTTATAGTATTTAGTGTAATTGCATTATTTTGTGGTAAAACCATATTCACTGCATAATTGCAGCATATTTTTTATGGTAACTGGTTGTAACTTCAATTCCATATGGTTTTGTAAACAGTTATAAACTAAAAACTACAGTAAACTTGTTCTTGACTAGTTAAAAATAGTTCTGATTGCGAAATTATACTGTATTTTTTATGGTAACTGGTTGTAACTTTCACCGATTAAATACTTTTATGTAAACAAGTGAAAACTGAAACATACAGAGAAAACTAGATCTCATGGTAAAAAACAGTTGCGACTACAAATTTACTTCATAACTTTTACGGAAAAAATGTGATATATGGCAAAATACCGTTGTGAATACGGTTTTACTTAGTAACTTTTACGGGGGAAACTTGGTCTTATATGGGGAAAACCGTCGAGAATACGGTTTTACTTCGTAACTTTTACGGGGGAAACTTGATCTCATATGGGGAAAACCGTCGAGAATACGGTTTTACTTCGTAACTTTTACGGGGAAAACTGGATCTCTTATGGGAAAAAACCGTTGTGAATACGGTTTTAATTCGTAACTTTTACGGGAAAAACTTGTTCTCGTATGGTAAAAAACCGTTATTTCTACGGATTAACTTCGTAATTTTTACGGTTAAGCACAACCAACCCAGCTGCCAGTTTAAAACCGTAAATTTTACGGGATTTTTTTTACAGTGTACATTTGGATTGGCAGAAAATCCTTCTCACTGAATTTTATTTGAAAGGTGCAGCATTTTATCTTAAAACTAGCAAAATACCCGACCTTACTCGGTTTGAATTGGTTTACTCTAGATTGAAGAGATAATCAAAATATATAATGACTTACGTTTTTTGTAGAATAAAAATTTATTTTAACACCTTTCGCCATCTTTATATTTTCTACAATTTACTTTGGACACAAATCCTACACATGCATATCCATTCATGTTATACATTTCACATACATCGCACAATTGCTGTATGACAAAGCTACAAAATGACGAAAGGTGATACTAAGGTTACTACTATAAAAGACGATTTTGAGGGAGACTTGGAATTCCCTTTCTTAAGTTCTTTTCATGTTCAACTCAATTAATTAAAATTACGATTTACGGCGAGTGCTCTCGCACTCATAGTCAACAAAACAATATTTTTTTACTTGTGGCACTCTTGCCTCCGGTATGCGACATTGTGAAATTTTGCAATCTTTTCCTGTCATTATTACAACGAATTTTTTAATGTTGGAAAAAGTTCTAGTTTGGATTTTTAAACATTATTACTCTTTCAATAACGGCATTATTCTTTAAATAACGGCATTATTCTTTAAATAACTGCATTATTCTTCAAATAACGGCATTATTCTTTCAATAATGGCATAACTACACTTAAAATTTACTGAAAATTTATACTGACTTACCTAACATTTTTAAGTCTAATACTTTGTGGTGCTGTTGCGTGTGATGAGAAGGAAAACACATGTATTAAAATAATAAATATTTATAACAGGAAACAAAACAAAATAAAAGATGTCGCAAAAAATTGTTCTAAAGATATTAATTTGTGATTCAATTTTATCTCTTGATCTCGCACAGTTGCCACAACTTACAACTAAAAGTGTACAAAATTTAGAAATGTGAAATTAATTCAGAGCGAAAGAATCAGAAAAAATATCTCTGCTCGCGCGATCTTGTTCATTCTCGTTTCGTTGAAAAATATCGTCTGTCCCAAATATTCGGAAATCGTTTTCATTGCGCAAAGAATAAAAATAAGACTCGAAATAAATGAAGTATCAGAGCTAAAATTTCACCATAAAAAATTTTTTTTGAAAAATAATTGGTTTTCAGCATTACTGGTAAAGCAAATAAAAGTAATCGTAATACTCAAACTACATTCCAATTTTTCGAAGACTATCAAATTGTGGATGAATTAAGTATACTTACTCAGGTGTTTTAGCATAAAACTCTTCTAAATATAACAATAAAAACATGTTTAATATTGCATTCACTAAACTAATAAATAATGTATTAAATAAAACACATTGTAATCAAATATCTGGCATACCATTCATGTGATGTCTACACAAACACACAAACACAAAATCGAGCATAGAACAGAAAGACGGACAGACAGACTTTCGCAACCAATGCCACTCACTAAATGAAGATAAGTACTCACTGTATGCAAATTTCCATGAAAATATCTTAAACCGCGTGGACGTGTATAGGGCACAACATACAGACAGACAGACACCAAACGAGAAAAGGGCGGATTCGGCATCAGAAGGGTCCAAAACGGATAGAAAACTTGAAATGGGTCGAAAATATTGAATGTACAAACAAACACTCCATTCTTATTTATATAGATACTCCAGCATGAACTTTTCTTACTGCTTTATATACTGTAGGATTTTTCCTAAATTAACCAAACGAAGAAAGACAGACACTGAAAATGTCTACACAATTTCTCGTTGCTTTCGTAAGGAATTCGAAAATTCATCTTTTAACAGACAACGGATAAAATGTCGAACTCTTTCAAAACATACATTTATTTTATGAGTTCAAATGAGTCGAAATTAAAGATCTAAGCATCTCGAAATCGCTAGATTTTTTTACATTTGTTTTACCTTCCAAATTTGTTCATATTTTCTCAATTTTGAAAACCAGGTATCGTAATAACTCGATATTTCTTCTCTTAAGAAGCATCTAAAGAAAATATAGCTCTTTAGTGTATAATAACAGAAATTAATATTACTTCTTTCTTTGAAACAATTTTATGCGAGGAGAAATCAGTATTTATCCTTAGTATAAACAGTTCCATATTACCCTGGGTGTAAAATAAGCATTACACCACTGCAAAGAGTTTCATGCTTCATTGCATCATAACTATAACAGAACATCTCAACTTCGAATTTTTTCTTCTAAAATGGAGTGACATCATCATTTAAGATAATAACCGCGCAAGTAATGATTTTCCTTCAAAACATTTTGTACCTCAAAACATATGTACCTATGCCTGCATACACCTATGCCTGCTATTTTACACACCAATGTCAACTCCATAAGGCAACAACTTTTTTATTTTTTAATTCTCCGGTATCATTTTAATTTAAATGTTTGTGGAATATCATATTGCAATTGTAACAGTTTACTGTTGATAATCGCAGAGACTTCTTCGTATAGAATTTAATTGCAATTATACTGTTTATTGTGAAAATTTGAATGTTTAATCTGCCATTTAAGAGTAAGAACATTTATGCAAGTGTTTATGATTATTTAATTTTTATTATTTTGTTTATAATTATTAAATTATTATTTAAAGATATATTTGTGTTATTTATTTCAAGCCGAAATTACACTACCTGCATCCAGATTAAAAGTGGGTCAGTTAACTCATGTTTCGATAAGAATAGATAACAATAAAAGGTCGATAAATTTAGCGTTTAAAGCTGAAAAGCTACTGCTAACAACGATCCATTCACCTACCTAAACGATAGAAAACTGAAATCTCTTATAGTCGTACTTTAGGTAAAATTTAAAAAATTAGAAAATATTTTAGATTTAAAATTTCAAAAGGTTTCGAATGTCATTAGTTTCCATAGCAACGTATTGCACATCTATATAAATAAGAATGGAGTGTTTGTTTGTACATTCAATATTTTCGACCCATTTCAAGTTTTCTATCCGTTTTGGACCCTTCTGATGCCGAATCCGCCTTTTTCTCGTTTGGTGTCTGTCTGTCTGTCTGTATGTATGTTGTGCCCTATACACGTCCACGCGGTTTAAGATATTTTCATGAAAATTTGCATACAGTGAGTACTTATCTTCATTTAGTGAGTGGCATTGGTTGCGAAAGTCTGTCTGTCCGTCTTTCTGTTCTATGCTCGATTTTGTGTTTGTGTGTTTGTGTAGACATCACATGAATTGTATTCCAGATATTTGATTTTATTGTATTTAATTTTATACATTATCTTATTAGTTTAGTGAATGCAATATTAAACATTTCTTTATTGTTATATATTTAGTTGAGTTTCATACTAAAACACCTGAGTAAGTATACTTAAATCAACCATAATTTGGTAGTTTTGGAAAAATTGGAATGTCTATTGAATATTACGATTACTTCGATTGCTTTACCAGTACTGCTGAAAAAGTAATTATTCTTCAAAAAATTATTATTTTTTTATGGAATTTCATCTCTGATACTTCATTTATTTCGAGTCTTATTTTTATTCTTTGCGCAATGAAAACGATTTCCGAATATTTGGGACAGACGATATTTTTCAATGAAACGAGAATAAACAAGATCGCGCGAGCAGTGATATTTTTTCAGGTTCTTTCGCTCTGAATTAATTTCACATTTCTAAATTTTGTGCACTTTTAGTTGTAAGTTGTGGCAACTGTGCGAGATCAAGAGATAAAATTGAATCACAAATTAATATCTTTAGAACAATTTTTTGCGACATCTTTTATTTTGTTTTACTTTGCTGTTTCCTGTTTTTAATATTTATTATTTTAATAAATGTGTTTCCTTCTCATCACACGCAACAGCACCACAAAGTATTAGACTTTAAAATGTTAGGTAAGTCAGTATAAATTTTCAGTAAATTTTAAGTGTAGTTATGCCATTATTGAAAGAACAATTCCGTTATTTAAAGAATAATGCCGTTATTTAAAGAATAATGCCGTTATTGAAAGAATAATAATGTTTTTTAATCCAAACTGGAACTTTTTCCAACATTAAAAAATTCGTTGTAATAATGCCAGGAGAAGATTGCAAAATTTCACAATGTCGCATACCGGAGGCAAGAGTGCCACAAGTAAAAAAATATTGTTTCGTTGACTATGAGTGCGAGAGCACTCGCCTTAAATCGTAATTTTAATTAATTGAGTTGAACATGAAAAGAACTTAAGAAAGGGAATTCCAAATCTTCCTATAAATCGTCTTTTATAGTAGTAACCTTAGTATCACCTTTCGTCATTTTGTAGCTTTGTCATACAGCAATTGTGCGATGTAAGTGAAATGTATTACATGAATGGATATGCATGTGTAGGATTTGTGTCCAAAGTAAGTTGTAGAAAATATAAAGATGGCGAAAGATGTTAAAATAAATTTTTATTCTACAAAAATTTAAGTCATTATATATTTTGATTATCTCTTCAATCTAGAGTAAACCAATTCAAACCGAGTAAGGTCGGGTATTTTGCTAGTAATTTCATAAGATTCTTGGTACAACTTAGGGAAGAACAAACTAAGCATTTATTTGTGGAATATGGAAATCTTTGTACGATGTGATATACTTAGTTCCATTGTTGTTTGACAAAGCTATGTAAAATAATGCTATTTTTTATCTGTCAAATTATATTTTCAATGTTTGGTAATTTCATCCCTTTTTACGCACTCAATACGCACTATTTATACGCTGAAAAAAGGATGCATTCGATTTCATCAAACTTTTTAGAACCAAATGTGTTTGTTTTATCGTTGTTATTCAGCAGGGTTTCTTTCCTTTATCTTAATATAAGATAGTTTGTTATGTAATTATCTTAATGTAATTGTTTCCTTTATCTTAATGTCCTTTATCTAACGTAATTTGGATGACAATTCGTATTTTATGGTTATTTTCAGTGTAGGTTGTTTGACGTTTCGACGACTAACGCTGACTATAGAAATCATGAATATATGTTCAATAATAATGAACATTTTAAATTTTGGTTAGATTTCCGCATTTTTGCTTCTCAACAATTACACTGTTGCTGCAAAGTAAACATTTTTACAGATCTTTAACTATACGGAACTCATCTTCAACTTACTTTGTTGACTACAATATATACTTAGAGACCTTCCCTAGCTTCAGCTAATCCGTTGTGGGTTTAAATAACTCGGTACGGAGGGGTCTGCTTCCACTCGAAGAAGAAGTTGACTACAATATACGAACATCAGTTAAAACAATTGCGTGAAAGGTATAACAGTTATGCATGCATGTAGTTTTGAATATATTTTTAAGCTATTTGAGGAACATCTAATGATCTGTTCGGGGCCATGTTTAACCCCCAGTTTCAAGAAAACCCGTACGTGTATCCTTAATAACAATATGTGTAATATAAATAGGTTGTAGTGAATAGATTGATTTCGGGTTAACTTCTAACTAGTTTTAAACTTATTGACTAATAAAATGTTTCCCAGGGAATTTCGAGGAAAGGACCAATATAATCTTTCAAAATGATTCTAAGAAATAAACAGTTGAATCTTCCCAACAATTTATAATTCTTAGTAAAGGATCAATGGAACATTTCCAAAGGATTCCATTCTAAGAAAAGGAAAAATAGAATATTTTCATACGATATTCTGAGGAAACTACCAAGAGAAACCATATCCAATCCCAAATTACTATATTCTGAGTAAAAGACCAATGGAATATTTCCAAAGAATTATATTATAAAGAGAAAATGAATAGAATCCTTCCTGAGTATTATATTCTAAGGAAGGAACCAATATAATTCTTTCCAAGGATTTTATTTTAAGACAAGTACGAATAGAATATTTCAAAATGATTATATGCTGAAGAAAAGACCAATAGTATATTTCCAAGGGATTATATTCTGCGAAAACCAATAGAATCCTGCCAAATGAATCTATTCTAAGAAAAGAAGTAATAGAATCTTTCCAAACGATTCTGTGCTGAGAAGAAGATCAATGGAATATTTCTGTAATTAACTCTATTCTGATAAAAACCAATAGAATCCTTCCAAAGGAATCTATTCTAAGGAAAGAAGTAATATATACTTCCAAAGGAATCTATTCTAAAGAAAGCAGCAACAGAATCCTTCCAAAGGAATCTATTCTAAAGAAAGAAGCAATAGAATCCTTCCAAAGGAATCTATTCTAAAGAAAGCAGCAACAGAATCCTTCCAAAGGAATCTATTCTAAAGAAAGAAGCAATAGAATCCTTCCAAAGGAATCTATTCTAAAGAAAGAAGCAATAGAATCCTTCCAAACGATTATATTCAAAGAAGCATACCAAAAGAATCTATCTAAAGGTTGATAGAATCGAAGGATGTGTGCTTATTTAATCATTAAATAAGGGAGTAAAAGCAAAACTCGGAAATCTCGTGACGCTAAGAGGATTAAAAATTCGTCGAAAAAAGAGGAAAATAAGATGTTAGTGCTCCTGCGTTCTATCAACATACTCTCACAGCTTTCACGATGCTTTGATAGTCATTAATCACTTAAGCTGTCATCTTCCGAAATTATTCCCATGCTTTACGATTAAGTTAAAAGTTTGAAGTTCAAGCGCTCCGGGTGGTTTGATCGCAATATTTCAAGCAAATTGAATTCTCTGAAAACATAAAAATGTGTATATTCATTCACCCTCACGAGTTTTCTGAGGAGTGAAGTATTGCTTTTCCTTCAACATCCCATATGATTGAATAAACAAATCTATTGGTTTAAGAAATCCGTGGATTATTTTCAAGCGTTACAAAAAATTATTTGGGTTCTTTTCTTTGGAGAGATTTGGTTGCCCTGTTCCTTAGAATAGAATCCATCGGTAATACGCCATTGCTTCTTTCCATATAATAGAATCCATCGGTAATACGCCATTGCTTCTTTCCATAGAATAGAATCCATCATAAATACTCCATTGCTTCTTTCCATAGAATAGAATCCATCAGAAATATACTCCATTGCTTCTTTCCATAGAATAGAATCCTATTGGTCCATTCTGTAGAATAGAATCATTTGGAAATATTCTATTGCTAACTTCCTAAGAATATAATCCAAGGAGAGATAGTACTGGTCAACAAAGCCAAATCTAGCCCTGTGTGGTATCGTCGCCACAAAACGGTTGTGTGAAAAGAGTATGAATCGTACACAAGGGGAAGGAAACCAAGAGCTAAGCTATTTAAGTTCTTATTATTCCAAGAACATTAAGAATATATACAATCTTAACGTCATAACATTAACATACTCACATATATCAAAGTATGTATATCTTAGGTCAGCACGGGCAACCAACCTCACTCGCTGCTTCTCGCTCTCTATCTATGCCCATCTCTAACCGTCGTTTATTTAACGTGCTTTGCCGCAGTCTAAAAATAACCCAACGGTAAAAGTTACTAACCAATCAGAGATCATCTGAACGAACACCGCCTGCAAAAGGCACTCTATTTTCCCGTGTTCTTCTCAAGTCGTAAGGCGCGCAAAGAAAGAACAGCAGCTGACACCAAAATATAGCCAATTAGAAAACATTCGGCATTCTGAAATTCCAAGGACACAATCAAGTAGGTACCTACCCTGCAAATGACCCTTCCTGAAGGTCAAGCACAGTAAAGTTTCTCACGATGTCCCGCCTGCATAAGAGGACTGCAAGTTAAATCTGTTGATGCTTCAAGTTAATGGTACGGAAGTTTGAAGAGTGGGATGCCAGTTGAGGTGTTGCCTCGTCATCTGACCACGGCTCAAAATTACGTGGTATTGTCATAGGTTTATGTTTTTTTTTAATGAACATCGTGCTGGAGCTACACAATGAGCTATTAGAGACGGTCCGTAATCGCTACAAACGGGAAAGAATCGAGGACAATAACACTTAATATTGAACCACAGTCAGATGACGAGGCAACACCTGATCTGGCACCTCACTAGTATTGTCATAAGATCTTTTCCTTTGAGATTGATCCCTAACCGTCTCCAATAGCCCATTGTGTTGCTCTGTCAATTAACTAACTTCCTACCCATCATATCAGACTCAGTTGGTGCCCTTGCTGTCAAAGGCGGCAGAGGAATGCAGACCCCCATTTGCAGATTTGCTAATGGACACTTAAAGTGTCTTGCTTTATTCTAGGAGAAAATAGTATCCTGTCTGCTCCAAATGCAACTCTACGAAATCCTGTCCTGAACATCTTTTAAGATGCCTGGGGCTTGCCAAGGAGGATGTCTATAGCAACTAGGGATGTGACGTCGATGTTTTCAAAACATCAATGTTTTTAAAAAAAACATCGATATATTTAACATCGATGTATTGGGGTCGATGTTTTTGTAACATCGATGTTTATACTTGTCGATGCTTTTACGTTGTCGATGTTTTATTTTTAAATGAAAAAAGTACCGTTATAAAAATTTTAAAAATAACCAAGTAGCATAATTTTCATAATCAGCAAATTGAACATACTTTTAGACCAAAGTGACCAAGAATGAAGGGTCTGAAAAGTAGAGATGCGACATCGATGTCGATGTTTTCTAAACATTGATGTTTTAGAAAAAAAAACGTCGATTTATTGTAATCGCTGTCGCATCACTAGTTGCTAAACCAGTTTTAAGAAACGGGGGAAAAAAGTTTAAATACACTGAATTTTAAAAACATCGATGGTTTGGGGGCGATGTATTATCAACATCGTTGTTTAAATTTTGAACATCGATGTTTTGCTATCGATGTCGCTTCCCTAATGGCAACCCTTTGCTTGTTTTTGACTTCGTCGTGATTTTTGGTCTCTTGGATCTGGTCTAGCCGCAGGCTATACCGGATGTAATAGCCGATAAACCGGTATGGTGGTTAAGGTGTTAGCTTCTGGATCGGAAGGTTACTGGTTTGAATCTGGGTCATGGCATAGATGTTTGAAGCGTATGGTGTAGAGGCGGCTGATGCACCTTAAATCTGTCGTGGCCGAAAGACCTCTCGTTGGGTTAGTATGGAAGTTTGGAGAGAGGGGTGATAGCTCAGGTGTTGCCTCGTCATCTGACCGTGGGTCAAAAGTACGTGCTGTTGTCCTTGGATCTTTCCCTTAAAGGATGGATCCCGGATTGTCGTCAAGAGTTCGTAGTGTTGCTCTACACGACATTAGTTAAATTTTAACTTTGTATTTCTTTGAATTAGAAATTGTCATCTGAACGTGTTTTAAGCGACGAAGTGTTGTCTCCGAATATTTCCATTCGGCACTGATCCCGGACAGTCGCCAATAACTCATTGTGTTGCTCTCTAGCGAGGTTAATTCAATTACCTACTTACCTCTGTCAATTTTTGATTTCAGATTGTAGCCAATAGCCCTTTGTCTTGTTACAGTGACGTTCGTGGCCGAAAGTCCTCACGTTGGGTTGGTATCAGGGTTGGCAAGTTGGGCCCACCAACAAAAACCCACTGGGTTTTTGTTATGAAGTGGGTTTTTGTAAATAATCTGACATATATCTATCCAAACCTGCGTGGCATTTATTTGTTCGGATTAGAGAGAGTGTACTGTATACAAAAAAAAATTAAATCATAATATCAATTGAACTTGTAACAAAAACAGTTGATAAGAACCAAAAAAATTTACATGAAAATATAATATACTATTACAAAAGACTATAAGTAACGTGAAACATAACATTCCTTCAGAATAACAACATTTTAGAATGAGCTTTTTATTCTAACAAAATGAATATCTAACGGTTACAAATTGAAGGTTAGTTGTTAAAAAAAGGGGGGGGATGCTCATTTTTGAATAATTTCAATCACCTGACTGTGTGATCCTCCTCCCCAATCAACCAGTTTCCACATGAATGATGACTGTTTTTCCTGTGACTTACACAGAGGTATTTAAAGAATTTTATAGGACATCATTAAAAATGGACGTCCACATTAAAATTATAAAATGGGGTATACTTCAGATTGAATAAAAAAGTGGGTCTACAACCTCTCCCCCCCCCCTCAAAGATGTACCAAGGGGGAGGTCCAGACTCCCCCTTCAGCTACATTTCACCCATAGACTCTACAACATTTTACTTAATTAAAATTAATTTCATATTATGGACCCCCCCCACTTAACAAAATCCTAAATACATGCTTGCCCCCCCCACATGACTACATCACTAGTTCCAACATCAAGCATAAAAAGATCAAGTTGGAACGATATTCTACAGTTATTTATAAATAAAAGAACACCCCACAAAAACCCAGAAATCCCCCACAAAAACCCAGAAATCCCCACAAAAATCCACCCTGGCTGGGTTTTTCTAGAAAAACCCGGGTTTTTGCCAACCCTGGTTGGTATGGAAGTTTGGAGAGTGGGATGCCAACTCAAGTGTTGCCTCGTCATCTGACAGTGGTTCAAAATTGCATGGCGATACACTGGATGGCTTAGGCTGGGACGGTGGTAACTAGTTGAATACCGAGTGGAGTAAGTCACACCGTTTGTACCTTGTCAGGGAGATATAATGTTCCGCCCGACCCGATCTGTTACATAAATATCAAATAATATCTTGTAACATACGAGTAACATCGACTCCCAAATACAAATCTGGTTTTAATACCCGGCTCACTAAGACGGAAAATATACCCTTTCTACACATACCCATATAAATCAATTGTGGAGATATTGCACCTTTCCTCCCACTTGCCTTCCTCTCCCTTGTTCCCTTACGTTCTGACCCGACGTAAAATGGGGAAACGTGGCCCCGGGAAGTAACCTATAGCCTCAAGAGAAAAAATATTAAGATCAGATATAAAAAGTTGACCGACTTTCCTTTCGTTTCACACTAGATCGATTTGCGTATTTTTAGAACGAGTATCGCGCCCAGTGGAAATATTTTTATCTTCATAAAAGAAAATGTTTGGAGGGCGGCGTTTTGAAAAGTTTCTCTCTTTTTTTTCTCCCAGGGAAATAGTTAACGGGAAAAGCGTTTGGATGCTTAGTTTTTCTTCTGTTGGGGAGTGTGATAATAAATGTCGATATGTTTTTGTGTTTTGATAGTTTTGCCGTTATTTATCTAACTCGGTTATGCTTGGAGAGTTCGGGAGGTTTTTTGAAGAAGGGTTTGAGAATTTTCGTAATTTATTTAACTTGTTTCACGTTTTTACTCCGTACGTTTAGTTGCTTAGAAATATCTGGTAAGTTTTCTTAAATCACTTACTTTTTATGTCCGCTTTAACCTGGGTGCTTTTTACCCCGCATTAGATTATTACGAAAAATAATTTATCACTTTGGGAAATTAGAAGAATTAAGGTAAAGAATTAAGGTAATCGGTAATTATTAGTTAATGTCGTACTAGAGCAACACAACGGGCTATTGACGACGGTCCGGGATCAATCCCTTAAGGGAAAGATTCGAGGTTAACACCTCGTAATTTTGAACCACGAAACATGATTGTAATTGGTAATTTTAGTTAACGTCGTACTAGAGCAACACAACAGGCTATTGACGACGGTCCAGGATCAGTCCCTTAAGGGAAAGATCCGAGGACAACACCTCGTAATTTTGAACCGCGGTCAGATGACGAAGCAACACCTGAGCTGGCACCCCACTCTCCAAACTTCCACGCCAACCCAACGTGGGGTAGTTTTGTCTGTTTTGAGAGGGATTAAAGAATGCCTGATACTTGATTTGCATTGCTGGTGTGATGGAGATTAGAATGTAAGAATTGGATGGAATGATTTGTTTTTAACTTGCTTCAAGTGTGTCGCATTTTATGTTATACGTTTATTGGCTCGAATAAGAACTTTTTACACGACAATCAGTTTTCCTATTGCATCTCGAGTTTTTTTTAAATATATTACGTGCATTTTGTCATCAATGTTCTAATCTAGTACACGGAGCATGCGCGTGGAGTCGGAGTCGAAGTCGCGAGATCTCAAAAGTGTAGGTCGCATGAGTTTCGGAATCGAGTTGGGTCGATTGTCCATTGAAGTGGATCTATTTTTTTAATCACCGTCTAACGTATTAACCTTTAGGCTGCGGTAGATAGACAATTGTTGCCACTAAAATTTCCTTTACACCAGCAGCATGGTATAGATATGTGTACGGTGGATGTTATCCCCTTTTTAAGTGACCGCTGGCTTCGATCACCATTTACGAGCTGTTAGCCACTGACCTTCTCGAGGGTTCCTTCTTTTGTTCGGTTCCCTACACTGTCGACCGTGAGGCGTGAAAGCTTTGGGGGAAAGGCAGAAGGTCGCTCCTGTGATATCTATCTCACGCCAAACAATACGCCACACAATACTATGAAAGGAAAGCGTCAGTCGTAATTGCCACTCAAAGCTCTGTCGCTAAAGTTAGGTAATTAGGTAAGGGGGCCGGACATGCAGGCGAAAGTCCTGTTCTGTGAGACGATTAACAAAAATCTAAGCGCCGCAACGTAAAGGTTAACATTTTAATAACTAACCCTATAGTAGGATTTGTGATTTCTTGCAATACCACGGGATTGATATTCAAACTGTGTGCAATACCACATGATAGATCTTCAAACCGAACGATAGGGAGAAATAATGCGAAGCTGGACGCACAGTTTATTTATTAAAAGGTCGATGGATTTTTTCCTAATGAGAAAAATAGGCTATCAATTTGTTTTGATGGTCATTTCGAGGAAAAACAGTTTTATATCCTTTGGGTAGATTTTATTTCAATTTATAAAAATCCTGTAAGAAACAATTACGGTAGCATCCTCAATGCAGCACTGTTTCAATGAAAAAAGACCACTTACAACTACCATCACGTTCCTGTACTTTTCAATGCAAGTTGTATCATTGCTCGTTTTATGCCGTCATAGAAGTCTTATACATTTGCAAGTATATTACTTTTATGTGTGCAATTTTACACAAATCCGAGAGTATATAATCCGATTTACAGTTGTCGCATTAGGGAGGAAAGAGATTTTATTTAGTCTATCAAATCCCATGTTTATATATATTTTATTAAAAACAATATAAAATCTCACTTCACCAACAGGGAAATTTTATTTTATGCTTGGAAATAAAACGACTCGAAAAACGGTTACTTCACTTTTATCATTAGGGCTTTGAGAACGGATAAAAGTTATTTTGGGAAATGGGTGTGAATTACGCTCACTGAAACATCATTACTGGCTGTCTTAGCTGGCCAAGTTGTGCCAAACACAGGACATATCGCACCCCGTCAAGAAAAGTGACACAAGCCAAAAAATATTTTGATGTCATACAGGGTGCATTATGAAAGTAATGCGCATTTTCTGGGAAAAATAGATTTATTGATCCAATTGGTACAAATGGTTAACATTCCTCAAAATAGTCCCCTTGTGCATCAATACACTTGCGGAGACGATTCTGCCACGCCCCTGGAAGGCACCCTGGAACTCTTCGACTGGAATGCCTCTCAGGAACCTTGTAACATGATGTTGGATGTTCTCCATCGACTCCCAGTGCTATCCCTTCAGCTCTCTCTTCTGTCGGGGGAACAAAAAAAGTCACACGGAGCCAAGTCAGGGCTGTAAGCAGGATGGGGGCACCAAGGGGGGTCTTGCTCTGGGACAGGTTGTTGGTGACTACGAAGGCCATGTGGCTGGGGGCATTGTCGTGGCTTGAAGACGTCTTTGATGTCAGGCCTGACGCGCGCGACTCGGCGATTCAGTCTCTTGAGCACCTCCAGGTAAAAAGCTGCGTTGACAAATTGTCCTTGCGGTACAAACTCAAAATGGACCATTCCTCGGATGTCAACGAAGACAATCAGCATTGTTTTGATGCGAGACTTGCTCATGCGCGCTTTTTTGGGGTTTGGGAGAAGATTGTGTGTGCCTCCTTAATGGCCTCTTAAACCATTTGATAAGTTTTCGTTCCATTCTTCCCAAGCCGCACACAAAACTTTATCGCGTACCGCTGTGCCAGCGAACACTCCATCGCGCCGTGACACAGTCGAAAAAAAGACTTTGCGTGAATACACGTCCTACCTCTCCTACTGCTCGGAGCGAACTTAGACCGGGCGCGTTGGGAAGGACAGATCCCCTACAACATTTTTCGACCAAACCGAGCGCGCTGCGATGGATAGTCGCGTCACAATAAAATCATGCGCATTACTTTCATAATGCACCCTGTATCGTTGAAAAATATATATGAGTTGCCCCAGCGTGTTATATTTCTATTCTATAGAATATAATAGAAGTTACCACCATAAATACTTACCTAAAATTTAAAAGAAGCTTACGCTATTTCAATATACGTTTATAGTATCCTTTACGATGATGTTTCTGAAATTCTGCAATTTTGAGTTATGTGACTTTTTTTTACCGGGGTGCGATACAATGCATAAGACGAAACAAACCTACACACACAAGGAACATTTTACTGACTTAGTGATGGATTCCGGTTCAATCCGCAAGAGAAAGATTCGAGGACAACACTCCGTCATTTGGAAGCACGGTCAGATGTAGAGGTCAATAATCCACTCTTCGAACTTCCACACCACGCCACCGGGGAGGACATATAAATCCACGACAGATTTAACGTGTGCCAACTTCCACGTTAACAACCGTTTTTGATTGGATCGGATCGAACTAGCAACCAGACAGTTTGTAAATCTCTACTCTACCAACAGGGCTAACACGGCCACATTATTCTTTCAAGGACCATCTCCATAGTTCACCACTTCCACAGAAAGCAACCTAAGCCCGCGATCTCGACACATGTTTCCGACGTGTCCAACGACACTTCTCCATCTTTAGAGATTAAAAAACAAAACGCGGGATGAGACCCCACTTATCTTTTGCTCCTCCCGCTTTATGGATATTCTCCCCTTCCCATCCCTCTCCTTTGGTCAAGAGCCAAGTCTCCTCGCTCCTCTGTGACGTCATCCCGATGTCCCCAAGACTGCAGTGATGGTTAGGGCATTTGTTAACCTATTTTCGTTCCTGTTCATCGTCTTGGGCCTGGATTGTTTTTTTGTTTTTTTCTGGAATGTTCACGAAATTTACCGCATAGAAAATTTTAAAGTTATAATCTCTATATATGAAACTCAAATACCACTCACTCGCTCATCACAGTATCACAAGAACTTCAAGTCCTAGGAAGCTGAAATTTCGCAGTATGATTCTTAAAAAACCGCAAGGAGGAGAAAGCCGCTAAGAAAGGAATTTGAAAAATTCGACTTCTTAAGGCCCGATGCACACGTCCGGTTTTTCAACGTGCGCCGCCGTTGTGGCATCGATGCTCAGCTATACACACATAACCGTGAAATGGCGTAATTACTCATTTCGCGCCATTTGCGATCCATATTCTATCGAAGAAAACGCGTTTATTTCGCCTACTTGGTGTAAAAAAAAGTATATTTTGAAACAAAAGAGACGTTACTGGATACAACGATTCATTAATTATTATTTATATTCCATTTGTTTATGAAAACAAAGTACTTCAGAACGGAGAAGCGTGTGCGGCGAGCTGCGGCGCCGTGGGGAAACTGCGGTACAAATTGCACGCAAGTTGGACGTGCTGCGCCGGAGGCATGTGTGCACTACTCCACTGGATCTAATGTATCTCAGGCCGTACTTGCCTTGACGCAGCGGCGCCGCACGTTGAAAAACCGGATGTGTGTGTAACGGGCCTTAGATGCCTAAAATTGACCTAAGGCCTAAGCCAGAAGCAATTCGAAATCACCTTAGAAATAACAGTGAGAATAAAACGATAAATGTATGCAGCTCAGATTGCTTTAGCAGTGTGGATCGAAAAAACAACTTTGTTTTAGTAAATTAAATTATACTATTCCTGTTTAAACTGACTTTTCATTTCTTCCGTGATGAAAATATTATTTATAAATATTTTATTGATGAAAAAAGAATATTTAAAGCATTTAATTTAACATAACTTATATTTTGTAATGGAACATGAAAGCCCAAAAGAAAAACGAATTGATCATAAAAGCGTAATTTTGATTTTCGTTATCTGGCAACGTCAGAATTAATGTTTCACTTTTTAATTCGATTTAGAATTCTTTGTTTGGGTATTTGAGTTGACAGCGAGATGTTACAGTCATATTTGAGGATTCCTATATATAAGTATTATAAATATGTGTTCTTTTTATTATAAATCATTATTGTCTTTGTCAATATTGTCCAAGTCTTTTGTCGAACTGTTCTATTTCAGAATAAATTCTGGAAGTTGATATTAACCACGTTAAAATAGATTTTTTTTTTCAGAATTCTTTGTTTTTTTCATGGATTGGAATTTTGTTTCTGTTTGCATTTATGTTCTCCGGAAAATTACCTATTGCAGAAATATTATTCAGGAGTTAGATTTTAATGATTTATTTAATTCCTGCAAAATATTACTAGACATGGGTAATTCCTTGGTAGTACAGTATATATATTTCGACCAAATTTCTTTAAATCTCTGGTTTAATACGTAATAGTGTGTAGATTGCTGTATCATAAAATAAATAAAATATGCACATCAAAATATTTTTAAAGCGTGTAATTTCTTATTTTAAAATAAGCACATTTTTAAAAATAACTTTAAAATAAGACGGGTTACGTTGAATTGAAACTGGTAGTTAGTTATACGTTCTATGACTACCCGTTGCAGTACAATTACATTTCAAAATTTTGATATATAGCTTTTCATTGTAAAACGATTAAAATCAACTAAATTTTATTTATTTTTCGTGTTTCATGGGTGTTATTGAAATCTGAACTTCGTAGTCAAGTAACTACATCTATCATTCAAAATAGGTACGTGCTTTCCATTTAGAAACAAAATTTCTGAATTTAAAAAAGTACCATAAGAATTCAATTTAAAACTGCATGTCTGTTGGAAAAAATGGAATTTTAAACAAGATTTTGTTGGTATTGGAATAAGTCACAGTAATTTTCAAATATTGAATTTTTTTGTCTTAGTCACAGAAGGTCATAGTTACTATACTTATTGAAGCTGTTCTTACCCAACTTAGATGCATGTGAATACTTCGTTGAATAAAATGCTTTTCTTTTTGTACAAGTGCTGTAAAATCAACTTTCTGTTTATTAGAAAATTGTTATCGATTGAGTTTAATTTGTCCACACTGATGACATTTATTTCTATCACAAGCTCCGTTTCAGGAAAAAGTGCGTTTGCTTCAAACTAAATTAGTCACGAATATCGATAAATATTAGACCCCTTGGACAAATAGAACGCTGGGTAATATGTAGCCTATCATACCCACAGGGTTCTAAAATATAAGTGTACCAAATGTGATGTGTATTGGTCAAAAGGTGGATTTGTATAGAGAAGATACAATTGTCTCTCAACACTACTTTATATACCTAACAGAAGTTCCGTTATTCCACCTACCGCGCAATGGAATTTTCTAGAAAAATTGTGTCTGCTTCAAACCAAATTAGTCAAATTTAGTTTACTATCCTCTCATATAGATGGTGAATTCAAAAATATCGCATACTAGGTACACGAATGGCACAAGTAGAACATTTTTATAGGAAAACTAAGTGCAAGACTTTCCACCAAAAATTTGCTACTTTTATTGAAAATGAATGCACGGGAATATTCAGAGTCACTCCAAAACTCAAAATCAACTTTTGCAGTAGTCACATTAGAAAAAAAACTTTCAGCAGAAGTGCGAGGAATATGAAATGGATTATATGGATGGATAACCTATGTATATGTATATTTGCATCCGAAATAAATTGTAGAAACGATGGAGAAGTTAAGATTGTTTTTAAATTTTTTTTCCGTACACAAAAATGATGGTAACATTTTTTTATGAAAAATAATTCATGATGATTTTATTACCAACATATTATTAATTCAACACGAGCAAATCCGGGTATTTCTGCTAGTTTAATATATTTGTTTAATAGTGTGTAGATATATGCGAAGTTTTATCTTTGGAAAGGTTTCATAGAATTCATAAAACTCTATAGCAATGTGATCTATAGAATTATGGTTGTTTTTTTAAATGTCAAATTCTATGGAATTAGGGTTGTTTTTTCATATAGTTCTATACCGTAAACTCTGTAGAAAGTGTATAAAATTTTGTAAAAAATGTCTGTTGAGAATTCTTTAGAATCTCATTCTATTTGTTTCACGCCTACCTTTTTTTTATAGAACTTTCTCTATAGAAATACATTTCTATGGCGAAATATACATTTCTATATTTCTATAGAGAATTTTACTTATAGAATCAGACCTCGTTTTCTCAATAGAATTCTGCAGAACTTTTTTCTATAGAAACAAAATATTATTTCTCTAAAGAAATCTTTATGGATTTGTATAGAATTTTTTATATATACCCATTTCTATTCTATTCTATACAAATAACAAAATATCGTTTCCCTATAGAATTATACAGAATTTTTATTCTATCGAAATGAACTATCATTTCTCTATAGAATTCCATAAAGTGCTATAGAATCTTTCCCTATAGAATGTCATAATGATTCGATACACTTATCGTTCTTATATTCGATTCCGTAGTGTAACCAGTAGTCATGACGATTTATTGGTGAATATGACTGCTATTCAGTGAATGTTGACTGGTTTATGTCAGAATTTTATGTTTATGTATGTCATATGCCTTTATATTTATGCATGTCATATTCATGTATGTCACATGCCTTTATATTTATGCATGTCATATTCATGTATGTCATATTTATGTATGTCATATTTATGTTTGGCATACTTATACATGGCCTATTTATGTATGGCTATTTGATGTCTGACATATTTATGCATGTCATATTCATGTATGTCACATGCCTTTATATTTATGCATGTCATATTCATGTATGCCATATTAATATATGTCATAATGACATAAATCAGTCATAGGCGTAGTAGGAGTGATGTAGAAAGTCGTTCATAGTATGGCATTTTGTCAGTATTCATTCAGATTATTGGTGAAAGTGCGACCAATTTTTCTCCAGTAAATGTTAACACGTATGTAGAGCCCATCTCCATACCATCACTGGATATAACTACCTGCGCACGGAACACTGTAACTTTATTTTTCTGACTCAGTTCGACTTGAGACAGTGTGTGCTTCAACGCGAAGGTGGAGCGCCTTTTGTTTTCCAACTTATGCATGTTCTAGCGTGTAGACTACACCTCACGATCTGTATCTCTGTATAGACACTACCCTACAATAATGGACCGTACAGCAAGATATGATGGTATAAGGGAAATAATACATGCTTTAATAAGAGGATGATCGCCCACGTGCTGCAATTACACTGGCAACACTTCTGGGCAGACTGAACAAGGTTTTGATACACAGGTATGGGTATTTGTGACCATTCCTGCTGCAAGAATGTCGCTAGCTCAGCTGTAGATTTCGGACGTTGTTCCCTGGTCCTTAAGCGTCGCTCTAACGCGTCACACAAATGTTCTATGGAGCTTAGGTCGGGACTCTGAGCAGGCAAGGGAAGACGTTTTTCATCCGTATCTTGATACCCCTGCTTGACAGAGGCTGCAACATGACATGGAACGTCGTCGTCCTGGAAGTAACATTCGCCCATTCCATACAATTGCCAGAGCGTAGGAAGAGCCTGATTGTCCAAATTGTTCATGTAGGCGTCGGCGTTCAATCGACCGGGAACAACATGCAAAGGTCCGAGGCCATGCCACCGAAAACACCTCCAAACAAGTAGTCGGATTTTATGCAAATCCGCTGGCGTCCGGTTCATTATTGTAGGGTAGTGTTACATATTCGTAGATTAATTAAATGTTGTGTTAGTCCTCATCTTCATGCGTCCTCCAACTTCAAACTTTCACACCATAATCACCGTACTACAAGTATATGTCATAAAATAACAGAAGTTGAAGTCATAGTGGTGAAGGAAGTCTGTTATAGTATGGCGTAGCCCGTAACGAAGATTACAGATGAAAGAGTAACTGTTCTTCAGTAATTGTTAACAGGTATATGTGTCATAATAAAAGAAGTCAGTCACATGCTTAGAAGAAGTTTGATAGGCAGTACTTAATAGCATGGAGATTATTGGTGAAATAGTGACTGCTTCAGTGAAAGTAAGATATACGTGTCACATTAACATAAATCTAAGTCACAGTAGTTGAGGGGAGTGTTGTAGACAATCGTTTATAGTATGGGCATAGCTAGTAGTCATGGAGATTATAGGTGAGTGTGTGACTCGGTAAGTGTTAGCCAGTATAAATGTCACAATAGCAGAAACCCAAGTTGGTTGCATGATATAGCTAGTCTTTTATTGTATGACATAGCCAATAGTCGTGAAGTTTATTGGTCAAAGCGTGACTGTTCTTCAGTAAATGTTGATGGGTATGTCACAATAACAGGGATTGAAGGGGTGAAATATCAAGGAGGTAATGGCATCGTGGTCAGAGGTCAAGTAACAAACCATTTCACCGTATGGATAATATTGGATAAAATCATCTCTATTGCATTAAATTATATTTAATACATAATTGTGGCTAAAAAAAACAATGAACTCTATTCCATATATGCTGAAGAAAGTAATTGTATAAGGACGAAAAAAATCTCGCTAAATATTGACAGGTGATACTGGAGTGACTCTTTTAAAACTGGAAGTTAATACAGTAAACGATCATCGCAAACCGAAATCAGCAAACTGGATTTCAAATTGGTTACTATTTCAAAGTAAAAACTATCTGTTGTACAAGGAAGGTTGAAACAAATTGCTGCAAGCAAGAACATTAATCCTTTTGGCTAAACGAATACTTAGAGACACAATAATTCATCTAGTCGCTTGGGAACATTTAAAATTCCAAAGGATTTGTAAATTCATATATGACAATTAAATCGTCAACTCCAATTAGATTAAACTCGAAACGTCACCAGTGATAAACCACATAGTAAAGTTACCCCAATATGTTATTGTGCGATAGCATTAGGGTTTTAAATTGGTAGTAAAATATCCATTCTCCGTCTGGTTTCTTTGTTTACACTAAAAATCCCTCTCAGTTAGTACAGCACCTATAAGAAGGCATACCTTGGGTCAGTCGATTTTGGAAAAGGTTGGAAGAGCGTCTGAAAGCATTCTACGTAGGAGCGTGCTGATACAGAAGAATGTAGACCATGTAGAAGCATAGAGGTCATGTAGAAGCACAGATGGTGGTGGTCGAGGATAGGATGGTTTACCCTCATAAGCAACGAATTATCATTGCTATTGCTTTTGGCACTGAAGGATTAGCCAGAAATCTACGATAGAGATGCCAATTGGGGAAGGAATGGGTTTATGTTACTACCAGTCCCCTAATTTAATTAATAGACTCGTTGGAAACCAATATCAGCTGCCTTCTATCCCGGGAACTGCCATTGTAATAGACTCGTCTTCAATGCCACGTGACAGCTCGCAGGAGCCTGCCTGCACCTGCACTGTCATAAATGGCTTTCTTAATTACTTGATTAACATGAACCAGCGTTTTGTTTAACAGGTTATTGAGATCGAATCCGGGTGATCGTAATGTGTCAAAATCCCCTTAATTTCACAACTTTCTCTCAAAAGTGTGCGATGAAGGAAGCCGATTCGTAAATACATGTGGAAATGGTAATTTTAGTTAACGCCGTACTTTAGCAACACAACGGGTTATTGACGACGGTCCGGGATCAGTCCCTTAAGGGAAAGATCCGAGGACAACACCTCGTAATTTTGAACAACGGTCAGAGTAAATACACGTGGAGGAACGTGGAAGTTCGACGTCGGAGGACAATACCTCTTATTTTTGAATTACGCTCAGATTACGAGGTCACGCCTAAGCTGGTATCCCACTCTCCAAACTTCCACACCAAGCCAAAGTGAGGACATTTGAGGCTACGACAGACCTAAAATGCACCAGTCCCAACTTTCAACTTTTTCGACTCGTGTTTCGAGAGCCGCAGTGTCCTGGTTCGAAGAGTAACAAGCAATCACAGGGTTGCGAGTTCATGTCCAACCAAAGATCATTGTGTAGAAAGGGGGCTATTGCACATTAAATCTCTCGTGAACACAAATGTCCTCACGTTGGTGTGGTGTGACAGTTTTGAGAGTGAGGGGCCAGTTCAGCTGTTAACCTGGTCATCTGACCGTAGTTCGAAATCACGAGATGTTGTCCTCGGATCTTTTCCTCCAGGATTGATTCTAGACCATTGCCAACACTCCTTTGTGTTGCTCCAGTGCGACGTTTATTCAACAACCCCGCATGCATCTGTCGTGTTGCAGTGCGGCGACTGACCAATTATGAACCTCTTCTGTCTTTTTTTCACATTTGAAAATAACAATTTTACATTCACGATCAATTTAACCCTTCTTTGCATAATGGTGGGAATTTCCATCATAACATTGAATGCCCAAAAATCATATGAAAGAACAAGTTCACTTTAAGTGGATCGTGTCTGGATACCTTTTTAATGTCCATTGCATAAAAAATACATAGCTGTCAAAAATAAGCAAGTGTCACTATCAGTAAAACGAGCTTGAAGTTGTCATTCCGCTGTTTGTTGTAGTTGCAATAAACGTATGATTTCGTTTTTAATTTTGTTTTATTACATTTGAGTTTCTATTGCTATAAAAGTGAAAATGAGTGGAAGAAAGGTTTGTAACATGTGTTTCTGTTATTTTTAGAGCAATTTCTGAAAAAGTTTGCGTTTAATTTAAAAAATACCACATGATACCATCATATCGTTTTTTGCTAAATTTATACTATAAATATATACTAAGATTTTTTTAACCATTTTTCCTTTAATTTTGAACATGAATTATATCACCTTGATTTATTTCACCAATAAAGAAAAAATCATGTAAACAAGGGTTAAATATCTACGGCAATCATACGCCATCCACACTGTTAAACACCTGCCGGGGGTAGAAGCCAGTGAATTTTAATTCATCTATCCCCTTTCGGGCGAAGCAGACTCTACTTCTCCCAACTGAACGCGAACCTGCTACGAAAGACACTTTGGCCCCTTAAAATAGACCTTCCTACAGGAAACGTCTTTGACTAACAGCTCACTTCAAGAGTTTTCGCGAGTTAACCGATTAAGATTGATGCTCGTGAGACGATGGAAGGAAAAGAAGAGCCGGATGACTTTTTAAGTCTGGTGATGATTCATGAGCGATCTTTCTGCAGCTTCAAGCCGCGGTGATGTATGCGTCTGTAGCAGCGTTTATGATTACATTTACTCCACCACTTCGGAGCTAAATTTATCGCTCAAGAACCCTCCCTTTCATTGAATCGATATAACATTTTAGGTAGGTAGATAAAATAACGTCGCAATGATCCAAAGCAACGGGCTATTTGCGACGGCCCAGGTAGATGGATAGGAATTTAATTAACGTCAGATGACGAAGCAACACCTGAGTTTTCACACCACTCTCCAAACTTCCACACCAACACAACGTGAGGACTTTCAGTCGCGACAAATTTAAGGTACACTCTACATCATACGTTTACAAACATCCATGCCCGGACCCGGATTTGAACCAGGAACCTTCCGATCTAGAGGGTAACACCTTAACCACCAGACCGGTTGGTCGGCGCCTAGGTACATGCATAGGTAATGGTAATGGTAATTTTAGTTAACGTCTCACTAAAGTAACACAACGGGCTATTGACGACGGTCCGGGATCAGTCCCTTAAGGGAAAGATCTGAGGACAACACTTCGTAATTTGGAACCTCGGTCAGATGACGAAGCAGCACTTGAGCTGGCACCCCACTCTCCAAACTTCCACACCAACCCAACGTGCAGGCTTTCGGCCACGACAGATTTAAGGTGCACCAGTCGCCTCTACACTATACCACTATACGCTTACACTATCCATGCCCGGGCCTGGATTCGAACCAGGAACCTTCCGATCCAGAGGCTGACACCATAACCACTATGCCGGTTGGTCGACGCGGCAGTCCAAGTAAATGGATAGTAATTTAAGTAACGTCGCCATGGAGAAACACGACGGGCTATTGGCGACTGTTCGAGATCAATCCCAAAGGGAGATCCGAGGACACCGCCATCGTTTTTTACAACGATCATATGAAGAAGCCAATACCTGAGCTGACACCACACTCTCTAAACTTCCACACCACGCTAAAGCGAGGACATTTGAAGCCGCGACGGATTTAATGCACACCAGCCTCCATGGTTATATCAAGTCTCCAGTTGAAAATCCGCCACTCTACCAACTGGGCTACCCACTGAGCCATCAGATCCGCGAGTCCTCGAATTTCTCCAACTGCGGAGAAAGGAACGAAACTTCAGACAAAGCGACTGCGGCTGAAGCCCGACTGAATGGTACCGCCCCTGTAATTGTAGCCCTCCAGAACGAAATTCTCCAGCCCCATTCTGTTGCTATGCAGCACTTGAGCCAAACTTTGTACTTTAATCGATTGCTGTAGCTTTTAAACCGCTCTCTCATGAAAACAAATGGAGATTTGTTGATCGTAATTTCAGGCGGAGGACGGTCCTGGAAGAATTTTTAAGATCGTTAAGACTTGGAACGTCTCGTAATTTTGGAAGAGGGATTTCTTTTATGTGGGCCGCTCAGGGCTTACATCAGCGACACTCTGCTTCTATCTTGGAAACTCCTGTGCAGAACCGTAAAGGTATCAACAATTATTATTTGTGATGTGTAGTTTCTTTGAAGTTTTATGACTCCAGTGATTATTCCCCGTAAAATGAACATAAACCTGGCCGCAGCTTCTACTTCATCCATCGAACTTCTAAAGAAATAAGCGGACCATCCGGTATAGTGGTTAAGGTGTTAGCCTCTAGATCGGAAGGTACCTGGTTCGAATCCGGGTCTGGGCATGGATGTTTGTATGCGTAGAGTGTAGAGGCGGCTGGTGCACCTTAAATCTCATGTGGCCGAGAAAGTCCTCACGTTGGATTGGTGTGGAAGTTTGGAGAGTGGGGTGCCAGCTCAGGTGCTTCTTCGTCATCTGACCGTGGTTCAAAATTACGAGGTGCTGTCCTCGGATCTTTCCCTTAAGGGACTGATCCCGGACCGTCGTCAATAGCCCGTTGTGTTGCTCTAGTACGACGTTAACTAAAGTTAACCATTACCAAAAGAAAACAACCACAGCGTTTCATTTTTTACAAGTATGGTAGATATTTCAATTAACGTTACACTGGAGCAACACAACGAGCTATTGACAACGGTCCGGGAACAACCCCCTAAGGAAGGATCCGAGGACAACATCACGTAACTTTGAACCACGTTGAGATGAAGACTCGACGGTCCAGAATGAAACCCGAAGGGAAAGATCGGAAGACTCCGCGTCATTTTAACCACGTTCTTATGAAAACACACCTGAACTCGCACCTCACTCTCAAAACTCCCGCACCACGCAAACGTGAGAGCATTTGACGATACGACAGTTTTAACATGCACCAGCCCAACTTTGTACTCGAAGGTCTTTGATTGGATTCGAACTCGCGACCCTTCGGTTGCTAAAGCGGACCATTTACAACTACACGATGCAGTGATCACCGCGTAAGGCCCGGTGCACACACACTGTTTTTCCACGTGCGGCACTGTTGCGGCAAGGCAACTGCCGTCTAAGATACATTAGATCCAATAGAGTGGTGCACACATACATCCGGCACCCCTGCGGCGACGCACGTCCAACTTGCGCGCAATTTGTACCGCAGTTCCCAAGGCGAAGTAGCTCACCGAAAGTCGCCGCACACGCTTCTCCGGTCTCAAGTACCTTGTTTTCATAAATAAATGAAAATAAATAATAGTTAACAAATAGTTGTACGCAGTAAAACTATTTTGTTTCACAAAATATATTTTTTGTACACCAAGCAAGCGAAATAAAGACGTTTTCTTCTATAGATATCCATCGCAAATGGCACGAAATTAATATTTGCGTCATTTCACGGTTGTGCGCATAGTTAGGTCCGGTGCACACATGCGGTTTTTCAACGTGCGGCGCCGCTGCCGCAACGCAAGAGCGGTCTGAGATACATTAGATCCAATGGAGTAGTGCACAAATACCTCCGGCGCCACTGCGGCGACGCATGTCCAACGTGCGTGCAATTTGTACCGCAGTTGTCTACTTCGACGCACAGGCGTATCCGTTCTTAAGTACCTTGTTGTCATAAATAAATGGAATATAAATAATAATTAATAAATGGTTGTATTCAGTAAGGTCTATTTTGTTTCAAAAGATACTTTTTTACACCAAGTAAGCGAAATAAGCACGTTTTCTTCGATAGAATATTTATCGCAAATGGCGCGAAATGAGTACTTGCTCACTTCCCGGTTTTGTGTGCATAGTTGGGCCTCGGTGCCGCAGCGGCGCCGCACATTAAAAAATCGGATGTGGGCACCGGGCCTAAGATTGGATCGTGAGGTACAAGCAAGCAGCCAGTAAAGAATAATTACATGTTTAGAAAACTGCGGAAAACGTCGAAAGAAATGGAAGTCTGTATCTGGATCTAATAAAGCCAAATTACGTTTCGTCGCATAGAGGCACGAATACAAAACCAACACAAACAAACAAACAAAATCTAAATTCCTTTTCGACAAGTGCTCGTAAAAAAGCTTCATAAATCTCTCCCCCCGACCTAGAGTAGAATTCTAAAAATACCCCAGATCCGGTCTGCCCCGAGAATGCCGCACCAAAGAGTATTCAAACGTCTAAATAAAAAATACTACTAATAATAAAGATTCCTAATAAAAAATGACCCATATTTCCCTGACGTAGGCAATCAATGTGTCACGTGGTGGGACGAGCGCTCGTAATTGCGATTTCTGGCGGCACGCGAGTGGACCGTAACCATGGCGACGCCATATAAACTGTCCCGTTCCCCCCTGGTCTCGTGTTACAGTTCTGTTTTTGAGGCGGTCTTAATGCTGTCTGTCGCTTTTTATTAATTGAATTCATTTCTGCGGGATCGGGTTTACTTTCGCGTTTACCCTTTTTGTTTGGGCTGGTTTTGTGTCGCGGGGGGGGGGGGTAGAAATATAAACACGCGCACGCGAATTGAATTTGCTGGAAGCTGGTTGAAGTGTCGAGTTCTTTTGTCGATTTCTAAACGGATGGGGTTGTACATACGGTTGTCAGATGACTAATATCAAAAAAGAGAACATCTGATAAAATTATTTTGAAGAAAAAAAAGAACACGAAAAGTAAAAATCAACAGAAGTTTCTTTAGTACTTCCCGAATGAGTGTTCGATCATTTGAAAAGCTTGCGGGACAAATTACTGAGAAAATTATATCTCAAAATACTTGGATACGACTATACCTCCTATACAATTCTATATCCAAGCCGACCAACCGGTATAGTGGTTAATGTGTTATCGTCTAGATCGCAAGGTTCCTGGTTCGAATCTGGGTCCGGGCATGGATGTTTTTAAGTATATTGTGTAGAGGCGGCTGGTGCACCTTAAATCTGTCGTGGCCGAAAGTCCTCACGCTGAGTTGGCGTGGAATTTTGAAGAGTGGGGTGCCAGCTCAGGCGTTGCTTCGTCATCTGACCGTGGTTCAAAATTACGAGGTGTTGTCCCCGGATCTTTCCCTTAAGCGACTGATCCCGGACCGTCGTCAATAGCCCGTTGTGTTGCTCTAGTACGACGTTAGCTAAGATTACCATTACCATCTATGTCCAAATGTTCCGCCTGGTTAGAATTTCGATTAATAAATAAACTGCAACCAATATTATATTATTTCAACTTTATCACATAAACAAACACGAAAAATTATAATTTAACAATGAGTAGAACTAATACACATGCTACTGACAAACAACACATGTAAATAATACACCAACACATAATTATAATTCACCCAATACACTGTGCAGCAATCATAGTTGAGTTATCGACTTCAATTTAATGCTAAAAGGTTAGCAACCGTATTAATGTTAGGTTAGCAACGCGATTTCCTTCCAAACTAAAAAAGGCTGCGAAAATCTCTCGTCCGTCTTACTATTCATTCTGATATAATAAGAACAGTATTTCTTACTATTCATGAGAACAATATTTCTAACTATTCATTCTGATATAATAAGAACAGTATTTCTTACTATTCATTTTGATACAATAAGATTAAAAATTATAACTATTCATTCTGATATAATAAGCACAGTATTTCTTACTATTCATTTTGATACAATAAGAACAATATTTCTAACTATTTATTCTGATATAATAAGAACAGTATTTCTTCTTATTCATGAGAACAATATTTCTAACTCTTCATTCTGATATAATAAGAACAGTATTTCTTACTATTCATTTTGATATAATAAGATTAAAAGTTCTACCTATTCATTTTGATATAATAAGCACAGTATTTCTTACTATTCATTTTGATACAATAAGAACAATATTTCTAACTATTCATTCTGATATAACAAGAACAGTATTTCTTCTTATTCATGAGAACAATATTTCTAACTATTCATTCTGATATAATAAGAACAGTATTTCTTCTTATTCATGAGAACAATATTTCTAACTATTCATTCTGATATAATAAGAACAGTATTTCTTACTATTAATTCTGGTATAATAAGAACAGTATTTCTTACTATTCATTTTGATGTAATAAGAACAATATTTCTATCTATTCATTCTGATATAATAAGAACAGTATTCCTTACTGTTAATTCTGGTATAATAAGAACAGTATTTCTTACTATTAATTCTGGTATAATAAGAACAGTATTTCTTACTATTCATTTTGATGTAATAAGAACAATATTTCTATCTATTCATTCTGATATAATAAGAACAGTATTCCTTACTGTTAATTCTGGTATAATAAGAACAGTATTTCTTACAATTCATTTTGATGTAATAAGAACAATATTTCTATCTATTCATTCTGATATAATAAGAACAGTATTCCTTACTGTTAATTCTGGTATAATAAGAACAGTATTTCTTACAATTCATTTTGATGTAATAAGAACAATATTTCTATCTATTCATTCTGATATAATAAGAACAGTATTTCTTACTATTAATTCTGGTATAATAAGAACAGTATTTCTTACTATTCATTTTGATGTAATAAGAACAATATTTCTATCTATTCATTCTGATATAATAAGAACAGTATTCCTTACTGTTAATTCTGGTATAATAAGAACAGTATTTCTTACAATTCATTTTGATGTAATAAGAACAATATTTCTAATTATTCATTTTGATATAATAAGAACAGTATTTCTTACTATTCATTCTGATATAATAAGAACAGTATTTCTTACTATTCATTCTGTTATAGTAAAAACAATATTTCTAACTATTCATTCTGATATAAAAAGAACAATAGTTCTTATTCTTATATTATTCTAACACGAATCTATTTGATCTCTTAATGAGACGTTTTAACATGGAGCTCAATATACACGGTTGACTTTTCCTATTATACGTTGATGCGTCTTAATAATACGTACGATTTTCGTACAATGTACTAGATCTAGTAGGTATTTGAATGGTTTACATAATGATATAGTAGGCAATGTGAATATATTAGCGCGCGTAATTTTTAAAATTCGAAATATATTTTTTAACACAATACGAAATAATCAACAAAGAGAACAAAAAGTCAACAACTGAAAAAAAAGGACTAAAAAAGAGAGTGAAAAAAAGATCCGAGCGGAAAAAGGACATATTCTCTTCAAAAGTGATGTTCTAGCAACCTTAATTGTACATGCCCTGTTTCTACGTTAATTTTCGGTTGGCCTGGTTGCATATTACCAACCTTTACCTGGAATAATAGACATGGGGAAATTTTAAGCCCGCTGATTCGTTGCTATCTCTCTCCGATATCTATGACGTCACTCACCCATAGTGCGCACTCCGCATGTGTGAAAAGTATCACTATTTACTTGCAATGTTTGCGGGGAAAAAAAGTTGAAACTGCTTCGACCGATAATAGAATACTAATAAAAAAAGAAAGCGAATAGCTTTTAGATGGTAAAACCAAGCGACAGTTCAACGGTTTGTGCCATGTACTCGTAATTTGATCGTAAATGTTGTGTGTTTAGTTTTAATTCCAGTATAGATTCTACACGCATAATTAAAAAATAATCCATTTTCGAACTTTAAAGGACACTTGGATCCGTGAACAGAATAGAAAGCGTAAACAGGGGAGTTTTTCGTTATTACTGGGGATCTGTTGTATAGATTCCTTATTTATGTTGCAGAGGTTTTTCCACCGGCTTTCAGTCCAAGTAGAAACTAGGGATGCAACATCGAGGTCGATGTTTTCAGAACATCGATGTTTTAAAAAAAACATCGATGTTTTTTACATCGATGTTTATTTTTCACGATGTTTTACGTTGTCGATGTTTTATTTTTAAATGAAAAAAGTATCGTTATAAAAATTTTTAAATTAACAAAGTAGCATAATTTTTATAATCAGCAAATTGAACATACTTATAGACCAAAGTGGCCAAGAGTGAAGGGCCTAAAAAGTAGGGATGCGACATCGATATTTTCAAAACATTGATGTCTTATAAAAACGTTGATGTATTCGAGCCGATGTCGCATCACTAGTTAAAACTAGCTAAACCATGGAAAGAAATGGGGAAAAAAGTTTAAATACACTGAATTTTAAAAACATCGATGTTTTTGGGTCGATGTATTATCAACATCGATGTTTTAATTTTGAACATCGATGTTTTGCTGTCGATGTCGCATCCGTAGTAGAAACTACCGAGTAATGAGTAATGAAAAGAGTCCACGTGAAGCATCGCCATTAATGATGATGTCACGTAGTGACGTCATAGTCGACAGTTTGAAACCAACGAATCAGCGGGTTTAAAATTTCCCCATGTCTTCTATTCCAGGTAAAGGTTGTTAATATGCGGCCCGGTTGAAAGAGCAACAGGTTAGCAGTAGGAGGGTGGAGTCCAAAACTCAGTTCAACCCTCGGGCGCGTTCAATCTGCCGTGGCCTCAAACTACCTAACGATGGCGTGGTGTGGAAGTTTGGAGAGTGGGGTACCAGCTCAGGTGTTAGCATCTTCATCTAACCGTGGGATCAGTCCCATAAGGACAATTTTTTAAAGGGCAAGGAGTTAAACCTCGACCTAATGGATGAAACAACGCAAAACAATGGACATGTTAAGAGTAAAAACCACACGGAAAATTAGATTTGGAAGTAATATGTGTTGCATTGTATTAAAAAGGTTTTTTTTCTTTCCAAAAAATTGTTCCTATTTATATATCTGCTATTTTACTATTCCAAACGCAAAATTCGCGTTAGGGATTAAGGATTATTAAGGGGGGTTAAGAATTTTTTGACAAAAAACCCCAAATAATTCGAAATTTGGAATGACCGAGGTCCGGAGGATTCCGGATTTGGGACTTTGTACTGTAGTTTAAAAAATCGTTTTTGTCACCAAGGCTGACAAAAGTTGTTTGGGGCAAAAGTTGTCTGTAAGATTGTTCGAATTCTCTCAAGCAGTTGAGATCCACCCCCAAAACAATCCCGATGCATTCTCTCCGAAACTAAAGAGCACCCTCTGCCTCTAATCCCCCCCCCCGACTAATCTCGTGTACCGAAGAATCCGGTGTTGTCCGCGTCTCGCTGCTACCTCCCCGAACCGACAGCAACGGTCGTAATCGCATGATAAATTACGCAACGCACCCCCTCCGACTGGCTTACATAATGCATTAAAAGCTTAGGCCGAGTAACCAAGAGGAACCTAATACTGCGAAGAGGCGCCGAGAGAAATAAATATTTGAAGGCGTATCCTCCTAGATAGGAATTGGATTAGCTCGCTTTAAGCCTAAATGGGATTTTTGACGCTTCTTCGGGGGTGGGGGTAATTTACGGAGACTAAAACAGATGCGATGCTGATGTATACGTCATTAGGTTTGGGACATGCACCGACATGTTTATTCCCTTGTAAGGTGCGGAGGGATTGGCGGTGGAACAAATACTCCGAGGGTTTGGAATTGGCATTGCTATTATAAGATCGTTAGGACTTGGCTGGAAATAAGTCTCGCCGTCTTGGAGATCTCGTGGAATAGCATTGGTGATTTTGTGTTGGGTAGTGCTGCAGTGCTTGAGTTGTTTTAACTGTGTAAAGGGAGAGCTTATGAGGATGTCGGGAGTGCCATAGGTGACTGAAGCGATTAAATCATATTCAATCTTGCCGACCCTCCAAACGACTTTTGTGACTGTTTTTCAGCCTTGGCGACTCAAACGACTTTTGTAACTATTCCTTAATCTTCGTGATTCAAACGACTTTTGTAACTACTTTTCAATCTTATAGACACCCCAAACGACTGTTGTAACTATTTTTAAGCCTTGGCGATTCCAACAACTTTTGTGACTACATTTCAACCGTGGCGACAAAAACGACTTTTGTAACTATTTTCAACCTTGGCGACTCAAACGACTTTTGCAACTATTTTTCAACTTTGGTTACTCAAACTACTTTTGTAACTATTTTTCAACCTTGGCGATTCTATTTTTCAACCTTGGCGATTCTATTTTTCAACCATAGAGACTCAAACAACTTTTTAACTTTTTTCAACCTAGGTGACTCAAACGACTTTTGAGAATATTTTTCACGCTCGGCAACTAAAGCGACTTTTGTGACTATATTTCAACCTTGACGACTCTATTTTTTACCATGGCGACTCAAACAACTTTCTTGACTATATTTCAACCGTTGCGACAAAACGACTTTTGTAACTATTTTTCAACCTTGGAGACTCAAACGACTTTTGCAACTATTTTTCAACTTTGGTTACTCAAACGACTTTTGTAACATTTTTTCAACCTTGGCGACTCTATTTTTCAAACATAGAGACTCAAACAACTTTTTAACTTTTTTCAACCTAGGTGACTCAAACGACTTTTGAGAATATTTTTCACGCTCGGCAACTAAAGCGACTTTTGTGACTATATTTCAACCTTGACGACTCTATTTTTTACCATGGCGACTCAAACAACTTTCTTGACTATATTTCAACCGTTGCGACAAAAACGACTTTTGTAACTATTTTTCAACTTTGGCGACTCAAACGACTTTTGTAACTATTTTTCAACCTTTGGCGGCCAAGAAAAATTTTGTAGCTATTTTTCAACCTTGGCGGCTAAGAAGAATTGTGTAACTGTTTTCAACTCTGGAGACTATGAATATCTTTTTAAGCAAAATCGTCACAAGAGCTCCTAATTTCAAAATTTTTGCGCCTCTTTTCTAAAAATTCACCAAAGGTCAGCAAAAATTAACTGAGCTGAAGGAAAAAAGATTTTTTTTTTGATTTTTCATTAGATCGGGGGATTTAAAAAGGAAGGACATTTTCGAAGTTTTGATCAACCATGACAGAAAGCCGTCTGATTCTGTGCTTACTTTATTGTTTGGAAACTTTATTAAAAAATTTTAAACACTCTAACCTCCCAGCTTACCCACGGGGTGTGTCGCTACATGACAGGTGGTTGGTAGGAGATTTGTCAGGTCCCATAAGGTTTACAAAGTTCAAAGTTATTAGCTCTGTTTGACGGTGGATGAAAATGATGATTGGATCTATTCCGAAAAGTTGCCGAAGCGATTGGAAGAGTAACTCATTAGTAGAGACCGGATTCTTTTGCAATAGCATATTTGGTTTAACACCACATACGAGTCAGGAGATCAATTTTCTATCCGAATCATGCTGCAAAGATACTGTAGGTGAAATTTTAGAATGCATATTTTTGCATATTCGAGGGGTTACTGCAAAAAAATATTTCAAATGTTATAGCACTTTTTTGCAATGAAATATAGAGCATCTCAGAACGAGACACTGCATTTATTTTTAGCAGAATAGAATTTGAAAATGGTACTGCGCACACACAAAAATGAATTATAGGAATAAACCAAATGATCACATCGCCGGCTGAGCAATTATAATTACGTAACACAGGAAATATGAAAATGAAAAGAAAAAACACATTGCAGAACAACCCGATCAACCATTGGATTATCATAAATATGCATAATCACGAGCACATAGACTAAACAAGCAATAAACTATGTAGTGTGCGAAAACAACTAAGTTACTTTCGGAGGAAGAATTTTTTAAAAATGAAGAAAATTAGCACATGGGGATAAGTTTTCAGGCTCGAAAGCTAAACAGACCGCAAAGACATGAAGTTATTCTATGAATATAAAAAGGAAATGATGTAAAACCGCAAAACAGCACAATCCATTCATTTTTAATTTAATTCAGTTGTGCTTGGCCAGCTGCAATGAAACATGCCTAACATTTCACAATATTTTTCGTTCAAAGTCAATGTAAAAGCAATAAATGTGCACCTGTATTTGAAACTTGATGTCTATAGTTGACTTTATCATTTTGTTCCTTTCCTATAGTGCTACTTCAAATATAGTCTTTTTCATTTTGAATTTTAATTTGTAGTGCATAAAAATGCATATTTTGACATGCTTTAACTGCATATTTTGACATGCTTTACTGCATATTTTGACATGCTTTACTGCATATTTTGACATGCTTTACTGCATATTTTGACATGCTTTACTGCATATTTCGTCATTTTGTACTGCATATTTTAGCATTTTTAACTGCATATTTTATGGCATATTTTGGCAGTTTTTACTGCATAAAAATCCGGTCTCTACTGATTAGCAACTCGAGGGTTGCGAGCTACAATCCAACGAAAGGCCGTCATGTACGAGAGGAGCTTGTGCATGTTAAATCTGTCGTAGCCTCGAATTTACTCACGTTGGCGTGGTTTAGAAGTTTGGAGAGTGGGAAAGCTCAGGTGTTATCTCGTCATCTAACCGTGGTTCAAATGAACGTGGTGTTAGCCTTTTACCTATTCCTTGAGGGATTGATCCCAGATCATCGTCAATAGCCCGTTGTGTTGTTCTAGTATGACGTTAACTAAAATTACCATTACTATTACCAAAAAAATTGTCGGAAAATGGAAAAAGTGAGAAAAAAAAACGGCTGGTTAGCAAAACGTCCAAATTTTTCACAATTCCGGAATTGGGACAGTTCCGGATTTTCGACGTCCGGATTTAGGACTTTGTACTGTATTTTCAACCTTGGTGACACTAACGGCTTTTATGACGATCAGAACAGCTATTTTGTGTTAATCTCTAGATCGGAATGTTCCTTTTTCGAATCCGGGTCAGTGCATGGATGTTTGTAAGCATGTGGTGTAGAGGCGGCTAGTGCACCTTAAATCTGTCAAGAAAAGAACTTCACAATTCCATGGTTCCAACAGCTAGTACAAGCACATGTTCTGACTCTAGTAGAGAAGGGCGCTGGGTGTATCGATACTTTCATCTTTCTCGATGTTCGACATCTTCGTTTACGTTTTGGCCGTCCAACCGGCAGGGTGGTTAAGGTGTTAACCTCTAGATCGGAAGGTTCCTGGTTCGAATCCGGGTCAGTGCATGGATGTTTGTAAGCGTATGATGTAGAAGCGGCTAGTGCACCTTAAATCTGTCAAGAAAAGAACTTCACAATTCCATGGTTCCAACAACTAGTACAAGCACAAGTTCTGACTCTAGTAGAGAAGGGCGCTGGGTGTATCGATGCTTTCATCTTTCTCGATGTTCGACATCTTCGTTTACGTTTTGGCCGTCCAACCGGCAGGGTGGTTAAGGTGTTAACCTCTAGATCGGAAGGTTCCTGGTTCCCTTAAATCTGTCGAGGCCGAAAGTCCTCACGTTGGGCTGGTGTGGAAGTTTAGAGAAGTGGGGTGCCAGCTCAGGTGTTGCCTCGTCATCAGACCGTGACTCCAAATATGTGGTGTTGTCCTTCCCCAAAGGAGATTGATCCCGGACCGTCGTCAATAACCCGTTGTGTTACTCTAGTACGACGGTAACTTAAATTGCATTGCCAGCCAATTTAGCGCATAAGTGGAATTTCACAGAACAGTTTTCTGGCTAAGCTTTCCCTTCCGAGACCCCAAGTACAGTGAAAAATGAAAAATTATACAACAATTAAAGTAACATTTTACGTCTAAAGTGTAAATTTTGAGGTAGACCTAATGGGAACGTCGACAAATTGGTTCTTTAGTCCTTTTAAAGGCCCTTTTCATCTATATGTAGATTGATTGTAAACTACTTGTCGTGTGTGTAAACTCACGACGACGTTGATAACTTTTTACCATCTATGCCGGTTAAAGTTAAATTAGATATTCAATTATTTTCACCAAAAATCGCTCACTCAAAAATTGAATATTAAATCATGAAATAAATGAAAGGTAACGAAAGCAAGCGATAATTTGTGTGTTAAAATTGAAAACGCAAATGATATTTATACAGTATACGATAGTACTCTTACATAATTTTCTTATATTTGGCAAAATCAGTAACATGTTTAACTTCTCAGTTCCATTAAGAAATTTTAATTTAAATATTTATTTGAGTTTCGAGTCCATTAATTGGCTTATTATTTAGAATATTTTGAGCTATAAATATTCATGAACAATGAAACTAATCAAAGGTATGTCTCAATGAACCCTAATTGCTTACTACTACGCAAATGATAATATATTGAGCTCTTAGGCCCGGTACACACATCCGGTATTTCAACGTGGGCGCCGCTGCGACGACACACGTACAACCTGCTTTCAATTTGTACCGCAGTTCCCCACGGCGCCGCAGCTCGCCGCACATGCGTCTCTGTTCTGTAGTACCTTATTTTCATGAATAAATGAAACATAAATAATAGTTAATAAATGGAAGTATCCAGAACGTCTATTTTGTTTCAAAATATACTTTGTTTTACACCAAGTAAGCGAAAGAAACTCGTTTTCTTCGATAGAATATTTATCGCAAATGGCGCGAAATGAGTACTTGGCATTTCACGGTTACGTGTGCATAGTTGGGCTTCGGTGCCGCAGCGGCGCCGCACGTTGAAAACCGGATGTGTACTCCGGGCCTTAAATAGCAATAAGTGATTTCTAGATCCTGTTATTTTCATACCTCAACGTGTTATTGCCTAGTATTCTCGGCTAACAAACGAAACTCACTAAATCAAAACGCTTAGCTATAAGAAAGGTAATAAGGGGAAAATTGTATTTCCTAAGCTTTGCACTCGTGGTGTGTTTTTTATGACACTTGAATTTAACCATCAAGCAAATAAAAAATTTAGTGAACACACACACACCTTACCAGTCCATATGTCACCGAATGATAGTGTAGTAAAGATAGCAAAAACTCATATCTTTTTTGTGTTTTTCACTTGAAGCAATGCGTAACATATTAGAACGCGAGCCGGTTAGAAGAACACTTGGTGGGTTACGGGTTCGAACTAGGGATGCGAGATCGATAGCAAAACATCGATGTTCAAAATTAAACATCGATGTTGATAATACATCGCCCCCAAACCATCGATGTTTTTAAAATTCAATGTATTTAAACTTTTTTCCCCATTTCTTAAAACTGGTTTACCAACTATTGATGCGACATCGACAGCAAAACATCGATGTTCAAAATTGAAACAACGATGTTGATAATACATCGCCCCCAAACCATCGATGTTTTTAAAATTCAGTGTATTTAAACTTTTTTCCCGATTTCTTAAAACTGGTTTACCAACTATTGATGCGACATCGACAGCAAAACATCGATGTTCAAATTTCAAACAACGATGTTGATAATACATCGCCCCCAAACCATCGATGTTTTTGAAATTCAGTGTATTTAAACTTTTTTCCCCATTTCTTAAAACTGGTTTACCAACTATTGATGCGACATCGACAGCAAAACATCGATGTTCAAAATTGAAACCACGATGTTGATAATACATCGCCCCCAAACCATCGATGTTTTTAAAATTCAGTGTATTTAAACTTGTTTCCCCATTTCTTAAAACTGGTTTAGCAACTAGTGATGCGATATCGGCTCCAATACATCGATGTTTTTTATAAAACATCGATATAGATGTTGCATCCCTACTTTTCAGACCCTTCACCCTTGGCCACTTTAGTCTAAAAGTATGTTCAATTTGCTGATTATGAAAATTATGCTACTTGGTTTTTTTTTTAATTTTTATAACGGTGCTTTTTTATTTAAAAATAAAACATCGACAACGTAAAAACATCGACACGTATAAACATCGATGTTACCAAAACATCGACTCCAATACATCGATGTTTTTTAAAAAACATCGATGTTTTGAAAACATCGACATCGATGTCGCATCCCTAGTTCGAACCCATACAAATATCGTCGTGTACAAAGAGGGCTGGTGCATGTTAAATGTGTCGCGGCCTCAAATGTCTTCACGTTAGTGCAGTGTGTTTTAGTTTGGAAAATGGGGTGCCAGCTCAGGTGTTCCCTCGTTACCCGACCGTGGTTCAAAATGACGTGGTGACGTCCTCGGATCTTGGGGATTGATCCTGGACTGTCTCCAGCCGACCGACCGGTCCGGTGGTTAAGGTGTTAGCCTCTAGATCGGAAGTTTCCTGGTTCGAATCCGGGTCAGTGCATGGATGTTTGTAAGCGTATGGTGTAGAGGCGGCTGGTGCACCTTAAATCTGTCGTGAACGAAAGTCCTCAGGTTAGGTTAGTGTGGAAGTTTCGAGAGGGTGGAGCCAGCTCAGGTGTTGCTTCGTGATGAGACCGTGGTTCGAAATTATGTGGTGTCTTCGGATCTTTCCGGTTCTGTCATCGGATCTTGAACCCAGACCGTCGTCAATAGCCCGTTGTGTTGCTCCAGTTCGATGTTAATTGCAATACACTGCTGGCCACCCAAATTGCAAAACCAAGAAAGACAAGAGATATCACAACAAAATTTATTTTGTAGATAACATGTTGACCAAGTATCAAGTGATTAAATTTATAGACTTCTGTGAAGTGTGGTTCCTGCCAAAATCAGTAGCCAGAGTAGCCGCCATTGTTGGAGATCACAACTGCCACACGCCTCGGCATTGAGTCAAGGATACTTTGGATGTGTTCTTGGGGTACAGCAGACCAAGCAGCATCCACACGTTGCCAAAGTTGATCTGGCGGGGAAGCTGGGGATGTAATCTGGGTCAATCATTGAGCAACCATGGACCACGTGTTATCTATCGGAGAAAGATCCGGAGAGCGATATGTCCAGGGAAGAAATTCAATCTGGCGATTGACGAAGAACCCTTGGACAATGCGTGCCACGTGTGGTCGCGCATTATCCTGTTGAAATATGGCTGTGGGCAAGCCCTGAAGGTAAGGAAGGACAACTGGCTCCAACACCTCGGAGATGTAGCGCTGGCTGTTTAAAGTACCGGCAATGCGTACTAGAGGAGTGCGAGAGTGATATCCAATACCGCCCCATACCATAATACCCGGAGCAGGACCAGTGTGGCGGTGCATAACGCAGCTGTTCAGCATCCTCTCTCCACGGTATCTCCAGACTCGAATCCGACCATCGTGGTGTTGCAGACAGAAGCGTGACTCGTCAGTAAAGACAATTTCATTTCATTCTGCAGTCCACATCCTTCTTTCATTGCACCATTGGCGGCGGAGACATCTGTAGTTCTGCCTCAAGGGTAGACGAAGCAATGGACGTATTGCGGACAGACCACTCTGCTGTAAACGGCGTCGAATGGTACGCGCAGACACTGGATGATGCGTTACAGACTGAATGTGCTGTGCTATGGTTCGTGATGTGGCTGAGCGAACCGTCACTGCCATACGCACAGTATGCCTGTCATCACGTGAAGTGCTGCAGTGAGGTGGATGCGATCGAACACGTCGGTCCGTCGTACCCTCCTGCATCCAACGATCACATATCCGCATTACAGTTGTTTGGTTTCGTCCAACACGTCTACCGATTTCCCTGAAAGATAATCCACAATCTCGGTAGGCCACTATCCTTCCTCTGTCGAACTCGGATACTTGATCAAAAGATGATCGTTGTTTTCTGCGAGGCATAATTAAACGGTTTTTTGAAAAAACCACAAGAAAAACACAATTGTCGTTCTTGAAATCGTCGGAATCTCCAAGCCTTAAATAACGCTTTGAAGTGGCGCGACAGGCGCGCGTGATGTGCGTCTGTGCTGAAATTATAATCATTTGCATATCTCACCTCCGCTAATGCATGTTGTAAATTACATATTATTTGCATGCTTCCTTCAGGGTGTTGCATTTACGGTGGCCAGCAGTGTACCTATCTACCATAGTATAACGCGATAGTGCACTATAAGGTGATACGATTGAAAACAACTTACCGTCCAGGGCCTACACTTACATCCCTGGTGATTATCTCTATGAGATATGGTATTTTAAAATTAATGTCACACTGGTTCGACACAACGGACTACTTCGAAACCAACTTCGGGGTTTAAGCATTGGAGAACAATTACAAGTGGATGGACCAGATATTAGTTAACACGACCTTAAGAATGACTAACTTTTTTTTTTTTAATATTTCAGGTTCTTATGCAAATTGGATTATAAGTAGTTTCTTACAAAAGTCTCTGGCACTTTGGGAACCAAAACAACCCTTTTTGACACTACACCGGTAGTTTTTTTTTAATGTTCTGTGGTTTTTATGATGTTTAATGCCTTCGAATAAATTGTAAGAGAAAAAATTTCAGCATTCTTCACTTTTAGCACGTTTTCCAGAACCATTTCTCCTAAAAAAAATTTGCAATGTACGCCACTTCAAAGAAAAGGAGCTGTCGTAAAATGTGACACAAAAAAAAAACCCGAAACGACAACTTAAAAAACAAAAAAAAAGGAAAAAACGCGCAGAAGCGCATTGCATTATTTATTCGAAGCCTTCTATTTCTCGGGACATAACACAGAAAAAATCATCACGAAACTCTCCCGAGAAATTCTTTCATCTCCGGAAACAAAAATTAGGAACTAACCCCTTTCCATATATCTTTACCGCGAACATTTAGTAGGAATGTAACTGTTTTTACCCCATTCTGGTTGAAACACCTCGATTCATATACATAGAAAAATGCTTTACATTTTTCATGCTTGACAAAATATTTTCAACTGCAATTAAAAGCGTCTAATCATTTTTGAAGTGTCTTGTTTAGTTCGCGACACTTAATTTTGGATCGTGGAAACAAAGCGTTCTATTTCTTGTCCCTCGAACTATTTTATATATAGCGGGGAAAACTATTTCTAAGCTTCTCCGAGGAATGTTTGTCTTCGGGGTGCTGTAAATCTCTCTGCTTTCAATTTATCTACGTAGCTTTAGCTTCAATTCGCCTTATTGCTCAGTGTAAGGTTTTTTGTTTGCTTTCTGATTTATGTATATATACCGACGCGATCTCGTAGATAAGTATTTTTATATTTGTGATTTCTGGAAATGTGAATTGAAAAATGGAAATGCAAGGATACCATCCAGTTTTTAAAATTAAGATTTAGTTCTCAGTCTTAGAAAACTTATTTTTTTTTTCTAATTGGATACATACCATGTAACCACCATTGGGAAAAACACTGTTTTAGTCATTACGTTCAGTCATTTATTGCTTCTTGTATGTTTAGATACGAAGGGGATTGATACTAGGGATGCGACATCGATAACAAAACATCGATGTTTTGAAACATGGATGTTCAAAATTAATACATCGATGTTGATAATACATCGACCCAAAAACATCTATGTTTTTAAAATTCAGTGTATTTAAACTTTTTCTCCCATTTCTTAAAACTGGTTTAGCAACTTGTGATGCTACATCGACAGCAAAACATCGATGTTCTAAAGTAAAACATCGATGTTGATAATACATCGCCCCCAAACCATCGATGTTTTTAAAATTCAGTGTATTTAAACTTTTTTTCCCCATTTCTTAAAACTGGTTTAGCAATTATTGATGCGACATCGACAGCAAAACATCGATGTTCTAAAGTAAAACATCGATGTTGATAATACATCACCCCCAAACCATCGATGTTTTTAAAATTCAGTGTATTTAAGCTTTTTTTCCCCATTTTCTAAAACTGGTTTAGCAACTAGTAATGCGACATCAGCTCCAATACATCGATGTTTTTTATAAAATATCAATGTTTTGAAAACATCGATGTCGCATCCCTACTTTTTAGACCCTTCACCCTTGGCCACTTTGGTCTAAAAGTATGTTCAATTTGCTGATTATAAAAATTATTCTGCTTGGTTATTTTTTAAATTTTTATAACGGTACTTTTTTCATTTAAAAATAAAACATCGACAACGTAAAAACATGGACAAGTATTAACATCGACCCCAATACATCGATGTTAAATACATCGATGTTTTTTAAAAAACATCGATGTATTGAAAACATCGACATCGATGTCGCATCCCTAATTGATACCTGACCGTCATCAATCGACGTTGTGTTTCTCTAGAGCGACGTTAATTAAAAATTACCATTACCATTGCTAGCAATTTTTTATTCACTATCCGAAATCAATATTTTTGTTAAAAAAAAGTCTACCATAAAGATTAATATCCGAATCTTTAAGGAAAAATAGATCGTACATTTTTAATGAAATTATATCATAACCAAAACTAATTAAATAACTGCCACTATTTTAGAATTCACCAAGTGTTTCCTTTTTGATCGAAAGTCTTACATATACGGCAAATACAAAGTACAAAAAAGTGAATATTCCTGGATTAAACGAATGAAAATCGCGTGTACATAACTTTAATTGAAAAGCAAATACCTATAAATCTTTCGACCGCTACAGCTTACACGCATTTTGATTATATTTTCTTTAAGTGTATTATTGATAAAACAAATGTAAAAAATTATTTCGTGCATAAATTATATTATAACTCCTGTATTTCCACGTAGATTTATTTATTTGCTCTCAAAAAGAGAGAGAAATTCCGGCATACTTTAATTACCTACAGAAATTAATGATTTATTTGAATATAAAAATTTATATTAACTAAGAACCCAATTATTCATGCATGTTTAAAATAGATATAAAAAATAAGTACATTCATTACTATCCGTTGGTTGAGCTCTTTAATCTTATCAGACATACTCTGAAGGAAGTATTTATCAAAAATGTTTTTCAATATGTTGAAGAGAAATGTTAATTAAAAGCGAAGCTCTAGATCTAGATCGCATTTTGCAACCTCAAAACTTTCTAAAAAAAATACCTAAAATTATTAATGCGATGATAGGGGTATTTAATCAACCTCGCACTGGAGCAAAACAAAGAATCAAACCCGAACGGAAAGATCTGAGGACAACGTAATTTTGAACCACGGTCAGAAGACGAGGCTTCGCCTGAGCACCAAAGTGAGGACATTTGAGGCTACGACAGATTTACAGTGCACAAGCCTCCTTTGGTACGTGTGCCGACCAACCGGTATAGTGGTTAAGGTGTTAGCCTCTAGATCGGAAGGTTCCTGGTTCGAATCTGGGTACGGGCATGGATGTTTGTAAGCGTATGGTGTAGAGGCGGCTGGTGCAGCTTAAATCTGTCGTGGCCGAACGTCCTCACGTTGGGTTGGCGTGGAAGTTTGGAGTGTGGGGTGCCAGCTCAAGTGTTGCTTCGTCATCTGACCGTGGTTCGAAATTACGAGGTGTTGTCCTCGGATCTTTCCCTTAAGGGACTGATCTGGGACCGTCGTCAATAGTCCGCTGTGTTGCTCTAGTACGACGTTAGGAAGTGATGCGTTCCCTTGAAGGCTCTAAATGTAGTAGCGTTGGTAGTGTTTCGACGGCGTAGTGTGTCTTCTACGCGTATCCCGAACATGACGTCAGTGGACTTGTTTTTCGTGTATGATTTCAACACTCAGCCAATAAAAGTTCCAATCCGAATTGATGTATGATAGTTAATTGCTCAACGCTAATTATATTAAACATCGGCCTAAACTACTATTAAACTACATTTTAATCTTTCAATTACGGCTATAGATATAAAGGCAGGTATACATTTGCGAGCCGAACCGTTCACGAACTTCTAGTTCTCATTCTTGTGAAAATAGTTTCAACGAACGGTTCGGCTCGCAAATGTAAACACACCCTTTTATATCTATAGCCGTAGTCAAAAGGTTAATTAGTTTACGCTAATTAGATTAAACGTAATACGTTACCAAAATGGCACTAAACTACATTTTAAGCAAGTATTACACATATTCTTATAACTTTCAAGGTACAACTGCTGTAACGGCCGTAGTCTAAGGCCCGGTGCACACATCCGGTTTTTCAACGTGTGGCGCCACTGCGGCACCGAAGCCCAACTATGCACACATTACCGTGAAAGGACGCACGAACTCATTTCGCGCCATTTGCGATGAATATTTTATCGAAGAAAACGTGTTTCTTTCGCTAACTTAGCGGGTTTTTTTATTCTAATGGCGGGCACATTTGACCTAAGTCATTGACCACTACAAGGCCGGAAGTGATGTCCACTTGTGAAGGAGCACCCAGTGGGAGGACCATCATTGCCCCTAACAATTTATACTTCGTAATTTTTGAACCATGTTCAGATGACGAAGCAACACCTGAGCTGGTATACGCTTACAAACATCCATGCCCGAACCCGGATTCGAACCGGGGACCTTCCGATCTAGAGGCTAACACCTTAACCACTATACCGGTTGGTCGGCTGCTAACTTAGTGTAAAAAAGTATATTTTGAAACAAAATAGACGGTTACTGGATACAATCAACTGGTACAAATATTAATTATTATTTATATTCCATTTGTTTATGAAAGCAAGGTTCTTCAGAACGGGGACTGATGTGCGGCGACCGTGCGGTACAAATTGCACGCAAGTTGGACGTGCGTCGCCCCAGTGGTGCTGGAGGCATGTGTGCACTGCTCCATTGGATGTAATGCATCTCAGACCGCACTTGCGTTGCTGCAGCGGCGCCGCACGTTGAAAAACCGGATGTGTGCACCGGCCTAAAGGTTAAGGTTAACTCATGCGTGAGCATTTGGGAAGCAGATGTAAAAATCTTTCCAGACTGTCTGGTTAGTTTTTTTACATTGGAAACACATATAACTCAAATAGTAACCTAATTTGTTTATACTAAGTACGGATAGCCTCCTTGGAAGTATAAATAGATTTACTTTTAAACTTGGCTTCGAATGCTGTGCTCTTCGTTTTTATAAAATCTTTGAAACTTAAGAAGGAAAAGGAGATTTGTTTCCTTCTTTTATTCCTGAAATTTTATTCGCTCTTATAAGCTCCCTTTTTACCCGAGGAAGCTTTTATGAGACTCTCCGAAAGATTCTAGAAATCTCGTGATTTTATATCCAAAGTTTTAAGTTCAGAAAAAAAATCAATTCTCAGAGATGATTCGGTTATTCGGTCGTGATATATTACCAAACATATCACGAGAAAGTGACATTTTTCCAAATATATCATGTGAAAGTGACATATTTCCACACATATATCAGGGCTCGAAATACCCGGGTGCACAGGTGCACTGTGCACATGAAAATAAAATTGTGCACCTAATTTTTTCCCACTAGGTACACGCAGTGCACCTAATTTAAAAACTTAGGTGCATAAGGTGCACCTGTATTAAAAAATATATTTCGAGGCCTGACATATATCATGCGAAAGTGACATATTTCCACATGAGAACTGATATATTTCCAAATATATCATCAACTTTTAACATTTCATTCATGTTTAAATAAAATGGTGAATTGAAAATTTTTCGTTATTCTTATAAAACATCTGAAGAACTTGTCATTATTTAAAACAATTTTAATTGTTATCGTATACGGTCTACCCTCTAAGTGGTTTCGACGTGTTACCTCGTCCATCAAGATCTGGTCAATTTTGCTAATGACGAGAAACCTCGTCGAGGCTACCACCAGGAGAATTGTAGAAGTTTTAGATTATTTTTACATCTATGACTAAAGATATATCTTGTACATCCCATATGCAGAATTATATTCAGTGTTTTGCAACACAACTCCAAGCAATTGCAATTGTTCTGCAGGCATTTTGTCCGAATTTTGAAACCTGCAGTAAAATCAAAAACAGACGTAAAACCCAATTATCGTCAAAATTTGAAATGCATATGTTTTTAAGAAAACATCAAAATGAATTAACTTACTTTATTTAAAAACAAAGCATAGTTTCAGAATTTGCAATTCTGTCGATAACTTTTGAAGTTATATATTTTGTAATTAACATAGAAGGTGTGTTATTTATAAAGTGCTTGTGGTAATTTGGGCGGCTTAAGGAGGTTGTTCCGTTACTAGAAAAGAAAAAAAGTGTCGCAAGGAGCGTGCTTTGCACTGCAGAACATCGTAATAGATAAAAAATCGACAAAATTTTGATAAAATTAAGGAAAAATTGTTATGCAAAGACTTTGTTTTGCGACGTACGTCACAGTTTTAGGCATTTTCTGCTCTCTGGTACAACAGTAAACGATATTTTTCTAAGATTAATCCTCGCCAATTTTAAATTGCCAATTGTATATCTCTATTATTATATGTGTGTTCCTGTCTTAATAACCCGCATGTAGCAAAAAAAGACAAAATTGATTGGTAGCGTCGATGACGCAAACTTTTGTTCTGACGTGAATACTCGGATTGATGATATATTGTGGAACGAATGAAGCCGACATAGAAAGTTATAATGATTCCTTGCTGTGTGTGAATATTCAATAATTAATTTACTGTTTGAAATTTTCAAGTGTAAATTGGTATGAATATGGAAGGATAATTTTATTAATTAAAAGTCGAATGAGGGTTGCATAGTTTTCAGTAGCTTTCGAATTACACCACTTACGCAATCTTCACTCCTCACAATCCAAAGTTACACTGGCCCAATGTTCGCCCAACACAGTAGAATTTCGACATATTGTGGATACCTTTCCTTTGCTCACTGCGCTTGCGCATGCGGTCCGAAGGTCATTTCGGATGGGACATACTTGACAGGACGTTGTATTTTATCTTCTGGTTGTTCGGAAAATCATTAGACAATATAGCTGTAATGCTCGAATTTTTTCATGCATGTTCCCCTAGTACTGCTCCCATTTGAAAGAATCATATCAAAATGATCGGTTAAACGAACTAAAGCTGTCCGAAACCCCTCCTCGTTGTTCTAGTGTTGAAAATCCATCATCCCTTTGCCGATGTTATATCTTTCCATTAAATTACTTCCTGATTGAGTCATTCTGATTTTTTTGCAGGTGAGACGAGGTGAGTCTTAATGCACCATCTACCCCACCAGGTGCCCCAGCGTCTTCTCCATGAGCATTGATTCGGACTTCAACAAAGGGACTACCTTGAAGAATAGGTGAGCCTCTCCTTGAGAATTCCTTTCCCAACACCAACCAGAACGTTCCTTTACATTTGAATAGGCTAGTCAAACACGCGTACTTCCTCACCTAACCGTGGTAGCGTCTAATGTAATCGAAGGACTGACGTTATTTCTCCCACTTTGGTTAAGGTTAATATTAAAGTTGATGAGGGTTTTGAGATGGAATTTAAATACAAACACATAAAGGGGGCGAGAGCATTTGAATGATGGATGCTACCATGGTTACAGGTGGTTGAAATGTGACCTTGAGACGTCTATTCTTTAATTAAAAATTATTTTCTGTTTTACTTTTTTCCTAAAGTTTATTTGAAATCTATCGTTTTATTTACGGGACTCAAGCATTTGCTGCAGATTCGCATTTCACGCAATCTTTAAATTAGGGTTTTTTACAAAAAAAAAACACCTGCTCATCTCGAGCTCTGCGACAGTTCTCTTGTGACGCCAGTTTTCCCTGACAGACAGTTGAATCACCGGGGAACCACTTTAAACCAATAAGACCATCATGGAAGACTACACCACTAAATGGTCAGTGGAGTAAGAGGAAAATGTCCTAATATGAGATAATTATTTTTAAAATTGCGTCGGTGACTATAATGAAAAATTTAGCTGACATATTGCATGAATCCGCTTTGCATGAATACTAACTAATGCAGATCATGAACAACCTACCAGTCGTGCAGTTTCGGTGATACTCGTTCCGAGTCTTCGGTCTATTACGATCTACCCTCTAACAAATTCGTTTCAATTAGCAGTCTTTCCCATCACTTGCAAAAGTAAGTGCAATAATGATTACTAGCCTTCTCCAGCAGCAGTTAAATACCACTCTCACTCAATTACGTGCTCTCCACGTCATCCAGACGAGTTCATTGAAAAATGTGGGGATGCTGTTTAAGTACAAGGTTGCTCAATATGCGACACCAAGCTTCCTTAAAATGATATTGTGAATTCCCAATGACAAAGAAATACAAGCGTGACAAAAACTCCTTTTAATACAGAGGCTTTGCACACATTTTTTAGACAATGTATATTGTGTTCACAAAATTAAATTACATAAAATTCATGTATTTTAGATGTTCTATATTTGATAGCCCTTATTCTGAACTATCTTTTGACACCGTAATTTCCAGGCTAATAATGCCCTTTGAAGTGTCAGAAGAGGTATTCTGTCCCATTCCTCCTGAACAGCTTTCCAGAGTCCTGTAAAGGTTGTGGGACGACGTTTGGATAATTGCAGAATTTAAAAGTCCGAAAGCACAAAAATCCATAGGTGTTACATCGGGAGATTTAGTAGGGATATCAGTGAAGGGTATGGTCTTAATACCGGTTTTTTGTTCCATTTCTTTTAGGAAATTTACAGTGGATTTTGATGTGTGACTACTAGCTTTGTCTTGATGGAGTTCCACAGATTGATGGCACTGTGGGTAAAGCGATGGTATTTCATTCAGAAAAATTCGCGATAAAATATGTTCCTGATAGTATTTGGAGTTAATCTTGACATTTCTTTCCACTATCTTTATTTTTAACTTGCCATCATATGAAAAACCAGCAACAACCATGAATCCCTTAGAAAAACTTTCTTTCGATTCTGTGAACCATATACTTAAATTTTTTTCTCCCCTTTTATGATAATAAGTAGCTCTTTTTTTGCTGCAATAATTTAAATACACAGATGATTCATCTATTGTGACAATTTTTTTCCAATTTTTCTTTGGATAAGTGTTTCTTATATAGAATTCGGTAGCGTGTCCTGCGTTCAGCGATATGCTTTGGAGAAAGACGATGCACATTGCGTTTTTTCGCTTTCTTAAGATTTAAATCAACGTTTATCATTTTGTTTACAGTGGACACCGAGCATTTTAATGATTTTTCAACTGTCCTTTGACTCGGGGGATTTTCTTTTTACATTAAACAACATACCTTTGCAATAGTCGAAGCTGTCCGTTTCTTCCTTGTATACTTGTTTGGAATTTTTGTCTCACTTGAGGCTCCAATTTGACGTTTTTTTTCCTTTCTTGTTGACGATATTACCTATCGACGCTTTAGATATCACAGAACCATGACTCTCACATCGTTTTTGCATAACGGAATATGAATATTTCTCTTCGGAAAGAGCATAAGTATAGCCTTTGAACCACTGTTTCGTTAAAATCGCCATTTTGAATAAAAACAAACCTCTCAAGCCGCAAAAGGTAATTTTGACTTTTGAAAACATAATTAACTGCAATTATTTCTTTTGCAGCAAACTATTTTTTATTACCGCTAACCAAAATCGTCTAAAAAATGTGCGAACAGCCTCTGTATAAAAATTATTTTCGTAAAAACTTTTCAATTAACTTAACAACTTACCCTATACGTCTAAAGAGCAGTCGAAACGAAATCTTCCAAACTTTTAAAAGCAATGTGCCGCTATAGGTTGCTACTGAAGTATGGGTCAGCTTGCAATGGGGAAGGTTGTGTTTACAATGATATACAGTCCCCCTATCTAATAGTTCATGAAACTTCCACTGGAAAAATACACCGTACTGTAAAGACACCGAAGTATCTCATATTAAGCAAGTATCTCATACAAAGTCACTTTCCCCTAACCTCGAATCACGAGAAGTTGGTAGGACGTAACAAGCTGAATTTGAATTTTTTGTGTTATAGCAGGTTTTCATCACATCATTACTACCAGTAACACCAAATTTAAAAGTAACAAAAAATACTTTTTTAAAACGTGTATTTTACCGTCTAAATGCTGTTTTCGGAATTCAGAATGGATATAGATTTCGGTATATATATATATTGTTTTCAAGATTCACTCTAGACTGAGTAAAAAACTAACTCAAACACACGAAACTCCAAGATTTCACTCACGAAACTTTTATTATAACATCTTAACACAGACGACCACACAAATCGAGCACGCCACAAGGAACGACACAGCATTGGAGACGACGGAAGAATAACCACAGATTGCATCACATAGGTTGATGATCCGCGTGACTGTCAAATGTTGTCCTTATCGCTTACAATTCAGGCATAACAAAAAAAATCGACGCACCCAGAAGGAATCATCCGATTGCTTTGAAATTTCGTATGCAAAAATGTTTTGTCCAAATATGTAAAGGATTAAAATTTGGTGTCCAATGAATGAATAGTGCGATCTCCAGCGCATCGGAACTGCGCATCCAGTAGATGTATCTAAGGAGTTGTTCTTGAACTGTTATTAAAAATTTCTGCTGCATTGCGATTTAGGATACCTTTCAACGACTGAAAAAATGCCTCGCCGCAGGATTCAAGCTCATTATGAGCAACTTTCAGAGTTTGAAAGAGGTCGTATCATTGGATTGAAAGAGGCAGGTTGGGCAAATTGGAGAATCGCTCGTCATGTGAGTCGAAGCGATGCGGCGATTAGAAGATGCTGGCAAGAGTGAGTGGACAATGGCAGATTTCAGCGTCATGATGGTACCGGTCGACGTAGGGCCACAACAGATCGCGAGGACAGAGTGTTTGTCAGATCAGCTGTCACGGCGCCTGATTCATCGCTATCAACCATCAGTCGTGCGACCCACACAGGAGTGTCCACAATGACCATTCACAGACGGCTGAGAGAGCGAAATCTACGCTCGTACCGACCGTTACGCCACCTGCCACTCACGCCTGCACACTGTCGAGCCAGATTACAGTGGTGCTTGGCTCGATCAGGCTGAAATGATGCTGACTGGGGACGTATAGTCTTTAGCGACGAATCCCGCTCCCAACTGTGTCCTGACGATCATCGAAGACGAGTCCGGAGACGCCCAGGGCAGCGTGCCGATCCTGCTTTCACTATTGCACGCCACATGGGCCCTCAACAAGGAGTTATGGTCTGGGGTGCCATTTCCTTTGATAGCCGGACCTCTTTGGTCACCATTAGAGCTATACTTACTGCACAGTGGTACGTTGACGACATTCTGAGACCTGTTTTGCTACCGTTCCTCTCGCAGTACCCTGGGCTTCTTTTTCAGCAAGACAGTGTCAGACCACATATGGCACTATGGCACGTGTTGCTATGAACTGTCTTCAAGCTTGTCAAACACTTCTTTGGCCTGCCAGATCACCAGATCTCGCTCCCATCGAGCATGTCTGGGATATGATGGGAAGGCGACTGCATCCGGTAGGGAATGTTGATGACGTAGTCCGACAATTGGAGCAAATTTGGCACGAAATACCACAGGAGACCATCCGGGAGCTTTATCTGTCTATGTCACGCCGTGTGGCAGCTTGCAACCAGACTAGAGGCGGGTCAACACCTTATTGATCTCGTTACTGTAACTCTGAAATAAATCATACAATTGTTCTGAAATTTTAATCACTTTCTATTCTGTACATAATTTTCCTATCCCCACCAATTTTTGTCTCCATCGGACAACTCCTTCTTGGTGCGTCGATTCTTTTTTTATAATGTTAAAAGGAGAGATGTTTGTGTGTGTATATTTTCAATACAAATCTATACCGTCTGACCAATCTACACCAAATTTGATACACATACTTAAGAACAATGTAGAGATCATAGGCTATTTCTTGTCTGTCTTCAGACCAATCTGTTGCCATGAAAATTATCACACAGGTAGTGCTAAGAGTCCCCCTCGAAGCCCCATTTTTAAAATCTAAAGTTTGTTTTCCTGCAATAATTGGACATTAACAAGGAAACACGTTCTACAGGGTTTGTATTTGAGTTAACTCAAAGAAATGTCGCGGTCATATTTGAAACCCGAGCAACGCCGGGTTATTCAGCTGACTATAAAATTCGGCTCCTGAAGTATATTTGTAAACATTAAAAATACCTTTGTCGTTTAACACCGCAATCTGCCATTTTAACGACGTCACAGCGTCAAAATTTATACTTCCACGGGCCATTTATTCCCGGGAAAGAAACCACCCCTGCAGAAACCTTCCACCGAGTGCAAAACTTCGAAAGTGGAAACACAATTCTCGGGGAAAGGCCCTCGGAATCAAAACCGCAGAAGTCTCCCCCATCTTCTCTCTGAAAAACAAATACCATATATCGTTCCCGCACTCAGAAGCTCTGGAGACTCGACGGAAACCCTCTCTCTCTTTCCAAGGTCTGTTTATCCTGGAAGGCACCGAAAAATAAATAGAAAGCGCATTGAATTGTTCGCACAAAATCGAGCCCGGTATAGTGTTGACAGCCACGCTATTCCAAACGTGCGGAGATTTTCAAATGAGCGTTTGGCTGAAATGGAGAATTATGAGGCTTTCGTGTTGAATCAATAGCAAAACCTCGGGCACACCGACTTGTTATTGAGCCGCTATTGTATTGATCCGGCGCTTGTGAATGCAAAATTGATTGCTGGAAGCGGGTTGCCTTTCGCTTGTGTGGCTTTTTTTTCCCTTTTCGGAGCTGAATCTCCGATTGATCCATTGATCTGTGGATGACTCCCTCTGTTTAGTAGATTACCATAAGGTGGGATGGTGGACTCTTTTGATACCATCCCGAAATAGCTTGTCCTAGTTTACTACAGGAGAAGGCGATTAAGACCCGATGCACACATCCGGTTTTTCTACGGCGCCGTTGCCGCGACGCAAGTGCGGTCGGAGACACATTACATCCAATGGAGCAGTGCCCACAAACCTTTTTACCATAATTACCAACCTTATAACAATACCATTTGTCACGGGGGTGGCCCTCCCCGGTCATAACTTGACCGGTCTGGGCTGCTTACCGAACAATATAATCTCCCGATGTGGCTCACGCTCTGAGTATTACTCACTCAGAGGTACTTGCCCCACCGGTCTATAAATAATAACATATCACTATCCAAAACACATACAAGCAATACAACTCCCTTTTAATTCTCTCCAGGGGCCCGTCAGGTAATACACAGCACCACCTTGCCTCTCTAAATGTTCATCAACTGTTCACTTTTTTTCTTCTACAGAAGTTTGCTAATATGCCACAAATGTTCATAGACCACTTAAGTCACTCTCACCACTTAAGTCACCGGCTGCGTCCTGTTTTTATGCATATGTTCTGCTTATTTTTATGTGTTCTCAATTTTTTGCCACAACTTTGTTCATTCGGCCCTGTTGGCCCATGTCAAAACCTTTTGCAAAGACAAAAATAAATCCTTCGGGTGTCCGTGTCAACTTGCGCGCCGCGTTGTGGAGATTGGCTTGTGCCTTCACCCGCCTGCGGTCGCGGGTGGTTCTCGACCTTCAACGTGCTGGGGGTCAAACCTTCTCCCCGGGGATTGGCTACCTAAACTCTCTGGCGAGTTCTTTCCCCGAGGGTCTTGAATGGGGCTGTGCACACATGCCTCCAGCGCCGCTGGGCCTACGCACGTCCAACTTGCGTGCAGTTTGTACCGCAGTTCCCCATAGCCCCGCACACGCGTCTCCGTTCTGAAGTACTTTGTTTTCTTAAACAAATGGAATACAAACAATAATTAATAAATGGTTGTATCCAATAACGTCTATTTTGTTTCAAAATATACTTTTTTTTTACACCAAGTAAGCGAAATAAACATGTTTTCTTCGATAGAATATTTATCGCAAATGGCGCGAAATGAGTTCGTGCGTCACTTGTGTGCATAGTTGGGCTTCAGTGCCGCAGTGGCGCCGCACGTTGAAAAACCGGATGTGTGCACCGGGCCTAATACACAGTATCGTCGATGAACGCTCAAATATCCAGGTTTGAGGAGCAGGCGGGTGTTGTTAGGCCGAAGCGAACCTACCTGTTGTATGGTGCTCATCCTCTTAAAGCATGTATTCTTTCCTTTATGCCATGACATCTTGCTTTCCGGTCCATTATTGTATAGTAGTGTAGATTCATTGACAAAAAAAATCTGTTAGTTTGGTACACCGTTGAAAATGTGGGCTAGTTGGTAATTGAATTTGCGACGCACTGGAACAACACAAAACGGCAATTAACGACTGTTCGGGAAGGTTTTTTAATTAACGTCGTACTGGAGCAACGCAACGCGGGTCCGGGTTCAATCCTCAAGGAAAATATTCACGGTCAAGACCACGTAATACTGAACCACGGTAAGATGACAAAGCAACACCTGAGCTGGCAGCCCACTCTCTGAACTTCCACGACACAACAACGTGAGGACATTTGAGGCCACGACAGATTTTAATGTGCAGCAGTCCCCTTTGTTTACGACGGTGTTTGTTGGATTCGAACTCGCAACCCCCCCGGTTGCTTATCCGTTACCCTTCCAACTGGGCCACCCGCGTCCGGCGACGGTAATTGGTAATTTTTAGTTAACGTCATACTAGAGCAACACAACGGGCTATTGACGACGGTCCGGGATCCCTTAAGGGAAAGATTCGAGGACAACACCTCGTAATTTTGGACCACTGTCAACACCTAAGCATGCACCCCACTCTCTAAAATTCCACACCTCAAACGTGAGTACATTTGAGGCCAAGTCAGATTTGACGTACATCAGCCCCCTTTATAAAAGACTTGTCTTTCATTGGATTCGAACTTGCGATCGTTTTAGCTAGCAATAGTTCTTCTGCCGAAGACTAAAAATTGTGAATCTAACAATGGAATCTTAGAAGGTCTCGATAAAAAATGTTTCGAAAACGATATATCAGAGGATTACACTTCGCAATTTTGAATCATGGATCAGATGACGAGATGAATATCTCAGCCTGGCTTCCCGCTCCCAAAGCTTACATTTCAGGCCAACATGAGTACATTTGAGGCCACTACAGATTTAAGCATGCATCACCCCCTTCGTACATAACGACCTGGGGTTGGATTGTGTTTACAACTTATAATCTTCCAGTTTTTAATCTGTGACTCTACCAACTAGGTTACCATGACAGTCTAGGCCAGAGATGGGCAAACTACGGCCCGCGGGCCAACTCCGCCCCCCCCCCAGAAGGTTTTATCCGGCCCGCGGATAGAATTTCGAGATTTTCTTCAGTCCATGCAATCTGAATACTCTGATGTACTGAATAACACGAAAGTAAGGTGGCTTAGTGCAGGATGTGTTTTCGAGCGAGTTTGGCAGCTGAAAGATGACATTGTGTCGTTCTTCCATGAGAAACAGTGTTCTGCGGAGTGCGAAATGTTAGAAGATACAGAATGGCTTTCGGACTTTGCATTTTTGACAGATCTTCTTTGTCATTTGAGCAACTTTAATGTCAAGATGCAAGGGGAAAATTAATTTATCGACGATATCTGGGCCCATCTCAAAGCTTTTAAACTAAAACTTAATCTGTTTGCTGGGCAGCTAGCTAAGAACGACGTGTCTCATTTCTCGAGGTTAAATTCAATACGCTCAGTAAATGAAGAGAAACTTAAGAATTATGAAGATGGCTTGAAAAAAACTGCATTTTGAGTTCGAACGCAGATTTCAAGATTTCAGTGCCATTCAAACAGAATTGGATATTTTTACCATGCCTTTCAACGTAAATTGTGAAGCAGTGAGGTCAGATTTGCAGCTTGAATTAATTGAGTTGCAATCTAATAATCATTTCAAGCATTTGTTTCTAAATATGCCAATTTAGAGTTTTACAAATCAAATGCCAATGTTTTTCAAATGCCAATTTAAGAAAGTAAATTTCCCAAATTTAATATCTCACGCACAGAAAATCAGTGCTATGTTTGCTTCATCTTAAATATGTGAACACGTGTTTTCAACTATGAACCTTAGAAAGAATTACTTCAGAAGTAGACTGACAGATGAGCATTTAGCCTCGTTCCTTAGAATCAGTACATCTCACTTCGAACCTCAATATAAGAAACTTTTAAAAATGAAATCGCAATTTCATTCATCTCATTAACATATTTAAATTGTAATACTTGTATATTGTTTTTAAATTAAAAAAAAATTTATCTTGGCTCGTTAAACTTTTTTTTTCGATTTTTGGCTTGCGACCGAAAAAGTTTGCCCATCCCTGGTCTAGGCAGTATCGATAGGGAAATACGAATCAATCTGTAATCTAGAATTAATCAGACAGAAGAAACGACTTTAGAGAAAACAAATCGAGTAATCGCCGAAATTCTAATAAAAATCTGTTTGAAATGCTATTCTATTCAAAATAAATATGTAAAATAGTCGTTGTCAATAGACCCATATGTAAAAAAAATTGAGCGTCACTCATAATTTATATAAATTGATGACAAGAAAAAAATACTCATTACCTTTTAAGTTTTATGCATAAGTATAGATAATTGCATAGTGTGTTCTTTAATAATGACGTATTTAGAGTTTTAAAGCAACCCAATTTCTTCCTATTGTGTTGTCATTAGAACACAAAAGAACTCTTTAATATATATACCGCAATTTTAATTAAACAATTAACAAAACCACGGTACATAATGATTTTAAACTAGACACAAAAGACAGAACCGTTCTTTCCCTTCCAATTCCCCTCTAAAAGAAATTAATCATAAAAATAAATGTTTAATGGGATGAAAAAAAATATTTTGAAGTCGTCTTCCTGGTGAACTGCTTTTTTAATTCTTTCACAGTCTCAATTTATTAAACGTTCTTACAGTAGGTTGGTTGCTGAATTAATTAAGGTTGTACAGGAGCAACACAACGAAGATCCTGGATCTAATCGATTCCCGAAGGGAAAGATCAGAGGACAACGCCTCAAAATTTTAAATCACGTTTAGATGATATCAACATCTGAGACTGTCTTCCTACTCCCATAACTTCCACGCCACGCCAACGTGAGGACGGATTTAACGTGCACCAACCCCCGCGTACACGACGGGCCTTGGTTGGATCGAGTTTCGAACTCGCAACCTGGCTCCTAAGATCATCCTAATTAGTTGGGAGCAAAAGCGTGCCAAAGCTTCCACGAAAGACGCGAACAGCGTAAATAAAGGTTACACGAAGATATCAGTGCGCTTCAGATGTTTAACGCAAATGAATATCTGAACAAATATTTATAGTTAATACTAGCTTAATAATCCGGCGTTCTTCGGGTTTCAAATATGATCGCGACAGAGCTAAAATATGATCGCGACATTAACTTGTGTTAACTCAAATACACAAACTCTGTAAAACGTGCTTCCTGGACCATGTCCTTTTTTGCAGGAAAACAAACTTTAGATTTTAAAATTGGGGCTTCGAGGGGTACTTGTAAGACTACCTGTGTGCCAATTTTCATAACTACAGATTTGTCTGAAGACAGAATAGTAATAGCCTATGTTTTCTACAGTGTTCTAAAATATAAGTGTACCACATTTGGTGTGGATTGGTCAAACGGTGTAGATTTGTATTAGAGAATATACACACACATCCCTTTATATACATATCAGATTGATGATTAATAGATTTTTTTTTACCATTGCCTTTTTTTGCAGTTCTACCCATAATCCAATGTCACTATTTCTGAAAATTATAGGCTAGGCAAAGTTACCTCGTGTTAACTCAAATACACAAACTGTGTAGAACGTGCTTCCTTATCCATGTCCACTTATTGCAGGAAAACAAACTGTAGATTTTAAAATTGGGGCTTCGAGAGGCACTTTTAGGACTACCTGTGTGCCAATTTTCATAGCTAGATTTGTCTGAAGACAGAATAGTAATAGCCTATGTTTTCCAGTGTTCTAAAGTATAAGTGTACCGAATTTGGTAAATTGGTCAAACGGTGTAGATTTGTATTAGAGAATATACACACACATCCCTTTATATACTTATAAGATTGATCATTAATAGATTATTTTTTTACCATTGCCTTTTTTGTAGTTCTATCCACAACAAAATAAGTGCAATGTCACTGTTTCTGAAAATTATAGGCTAGGAAAAGTGTTGGTTGGGAGCGTACAGGCAATAATTGCCTATGCTGTGCCAAACACAAGACAAAGTAATGGACATACACATACAAATAGTTTTACTAACACTGAAGTAAGAAAAGCACCCAGGGAGGACTCAAATTTGCGCCGTCTACAACTCGTAGGTTACTAGGTTATAGGCTAGGCAAGTAAACACACACTAAGACATGACGGCCCCATTAGGCAAAGAGAAGTTGGTTGATTGTGGCTAGGGTCATATTTGGCCTGTAGACTGGGACAGATTCTTGAATGAACACAATTGATTACTAAAATGTAGATGAGATTTCGTTATGTACAGAGCCAAACATCCCGTTAAGCCAAAAGTATTTTGAGAACATTAGTTAGAGCATAACATGTAGCCCATTCTCGTTAAAAAGCTTAATTGAATTTTAAAATATTTGTATGATGTATGAAGTGTTGATGTTTAAAATGTTCTACCGAATTTCACGTAATTTTAATACGTTATACCTGATTTTGTATTTAACTTGTACCAGTAGGTGTGCATAACTTTAAATAAGAGTGCGTTATTTAATGTTGAATTTGACTTTTTACTCTGTACGTTTTTCGTGACTATTGATCCCTTGGTGTATCGCGCTTTATACTAGTCTCCCGATACACTAGTCCTCTCGCAGTGTATCGAGTGGTCATCTCATCATACCACACTCAATTTTCAAATTCACACAATGACAGTGATATTGATCAGACTCGTGAAATGAAACACTGTTCCTTTTTCTTATCTTTTAAGCTAAAAATTTTTATTCAATAAATTTTGAATGGTGCAAGCATAAAGATTTGAGTATAAACTGTCCATGGAATATTTCTTAAGTAAACTATAATAACAGCTTCACAATTTGGATACATAAGTCAAATGGCTCCATGTTCAAATTTTTGTTCTTCCTATTTCTTCTAAGTCAAAAGTAAGTCGAGAAACTGCGCTGTGGAACACTCTGAAAGGAAAAAAATAGTCATTAAACTGTAAGAATAGTATATGTATGGGTCATAAATATCTATCTTTCTATTATATAAAAAAATTTCGTAATCTTTTTCAGGTTTATTCGATTTGTGATTGGTAATAGCGAGTCACGTGATAGCGAGTCTTGTGGTTCGACGGGCTAATGAATTTGATAAACACAGTTACGATAAATACAGTTATATTTTTTAATTAATTCATTCATAAAATTTGAGAGCACGAACTAGAGAGTTTGCAATGTTTTCAGAAGAACCGGCCAATTCGGTCACCGTTTCCATAGCAACTGTCGAATATGAAAATATTAAGTACTAATTTCAACAAACAACACGGAGAAGCTAAAACATTTAAAATTATGATGAGATTTCCTCTGAATTATAACAATATGTTATGCTAAAATATTTCTTGTTTTTATGTTGAAATGAGATGTTTTGTTCTTGACATTTTAAAAAACATTTTGTTTTTATTTACACTATATTTCCGTGTATGAGCCGAGAATTTTTGGAACGTTTTCTAAAGCTAAAGTACTGGGGTCGGCTTATATACGGATCCGCAAGATATCTCGCAAAAAAAGTAGGCAATTTTCCGTTACTCGGGTCCATGCGATAAAAATCGCAATGGGAAGGGAACCTTCAATTAACGTCGTACTAGAGGTCCTTGATCAATCCAGCAGCGATCCAAATGGGGATGGATTGTGAAGCAATCCCCTCCCCCTCATTGTTGAAAAGTATAGTTCTCGAAACGAACTAAATATGATTGCTTAGCAATCATCGGGGGTTGCGAGCGATAACGAGCAGGGTGCGGAACTCCCTAGTGAAATAAAAAAATATATACATTTCCTTACCATATTTCCAAACATTTTCGGATCTTCCCAGGCCTTGTATAATTCATAGCGGGTTTGGATTTCCAAACCTAATGTGGTCATGTACAAGATGACTAATCCTATGGTCTTCGGTCGGACAGACACACTGTCCCCCTTGTCAATCACTAATCCATTGTAATATCGATTCAATACAATGTCTTTGTTTTTCAACATTCGAGAGATGTCAGTTTGCGAGGTCGAGCGTTGTAGAATTGTCACATTTCTTTCAAACAACTTTTTTCTCTGAGCTATTTTTTCCAACTTTTTTCTCTCAGCTGTTTTTTTCAACTTTTCTTTAGCTTTCCGCTCGGATCCAGAAGACTTTGTCTTGCAATCATCACGCGCACACCTTCCTCCGACAAATCTGTCGAACTCCACATCGTCTTCAGTCAAAGATAGCTTTACATCCACTGCACCTTTTTTTAAAGGGGGGACAACCTCGGCTTCTTTACATTTTCCCTCAGTGACATTATTTGAGTCCGGGAATTTTTCAACGTCAGATGCATCGGTTGTCTCCAATTCGACCTGTTCTGGTTGAAGTCCAATTCCAGATCGAGCAAAATCATGGGGAGTGTTGTTTAAATCGCATTCACTTGGTTCTAGTCTTCTAATTTCCGACTTGACCATGGCATCCTGTAATGGAGTGACTCCATTTTCTTGCAAAGGAATACTAAAATTTTCTCTTCCTTGGATATCCATGCCTTCAGAAGAACGAGTGGTATCAATTTCAGCAGTCTGAATAGCTGGAATTTCTGGAACCTTCAGCCAAGTGAGATCCATATATTCGTCGGGGTTTTCGGCGTTACACTCCTCAACGTAGTCTCGAATTACATGTACTATTTTTTCCACTTTTTCCTTGTTTTTAGGGTCTTTCTTCTTGTTCTTGATCACCTTGAGTCTCTTACTGCAAAGACATTTACATTTAATACATTCGTAAAACGAAACCCTCGAAATACTTTTCTTACGTTCTATTTACATTTGGGGTAGCGGTAGCCTGGTTGGAAGGGTAACGTAGTTCGAATCCAACCCAAGACCGTCTTGTACAAAGGGACTGGTGCACGTTAAATCTGCCGTGGCCTTAAATGTCCTCCCATTGGCGTGGTGTGGGATTTAGGAGAATGGAATGCCAGCTCACGTGTGACCTTGTCATCTGACAGTGGTTCCAAAGGTCGTGGTGTTGTCCTCGTATTTTTCCCTTCGGGGTTAAATCCCAGATTTCCGCCAGTAGCCCGTTGTATTGCTTCAGAGTGATGTTAATGAAGCTACCTATCTAATACCTACCTTAAAATACGTATCTATTTATATTCGATATACATCCCTCTATCACATTCCAGGGAACAAACTCATCCTCGATCAAGTTCATAGGAACAGATTCAGTTTTTCCCACACCATTACATTCCTCGATCAGAAACTACGAACCAACCCGTAAATTTGCGTATTATGCACCTTTCACACGCTATGATTGCCGTTTCGCCATTCTTTTTTCCTACTTCTGACTAGGGATGCGACATCGATGTCGATGTTTTTAAAACATCGATGTTTTTAAAAAAAACATCGATATATTTAACATCGATGTATTGAGGTCGATGTTTTTGTAACATCGATGCTTATACCTGTCGATGTTTTTACATCGTCGATGTGTAATTTTTAAATGAAAAAAAAGTACCGTTATAAAAATTTAAAAAATAACCAAGAAGCATAATTTTCATAATCAGCAAATTGAACATACTTTTAGACCAAAGTGACCGAAGGATTAAGGGTCTGAAAAGTAGGGATGCGACATCGATGTCGATGTTTTCAAATCATTGAAGTTTTATAAAAAAAAGACATCTATGTATTGGAGCCGATGTCGCATCACTAGTCGCTAAACCAGTTTTACGAAATGGGGGGAAAAATTTAAATGCACTGAATTTTAAAAACATCTATGTTTTTGGGACGATGTATTATCAACATCGATATTTTAATTTTGAACATCGATGGTTCAAAACATCGATGATTTGCTGTCGATGTCGTATACCTACTTCTGACTCAAATCTCCACACGGCTTGTACGTCTTCTCACTCCGCTATTAGTAATCTATGTTCATTATGTCGTTATGTTATGTCTCAATAAGTCAACTTTAATGCGACATATTCTCACATAAAGAGACTAGTTCAGAGTCTCAGTCTTACACAATAACGTATTTATCTTCCAATTAGAAATGCTCTTTAAACTGTATGTTATATGCATGAAATAACTATGTGTAAATCAAAAATTAACTTATTGTGGGCCTAAATAGAGTAAAGGAACAATGTAATTGCTCTGAAGGAATGTTTATAGACTTTATATAGAAATAATCATTTTTCAAGACTATTTATAATTTTTTTTATTTAGTTGATATGCATACAAGATGTCTGATAGTTATTTACAGTAGGTGTTTGCTTTCACTTACGACGACATCTGATTAAAGCATATCCTCAATATTACAAAAATTATTTCAATAAGATTCACATTTTATAAATTAAGAAACGATATTTGTTTGAAACCTAAATTTATTATGTCTTAATCCCCCCCTTCCTTAACCTTTACTATTACCAAGAATTTCTTCATTCATTTGACTGATTAAACATTTCGATGCAATTTTGAAAGAATCATGAATAACGAAGACTATGAATAATTCATTATTATCTTTAGTTTTATGTGTCAATTCACTCGAATCGATACTTCACTGAAGCTTCTTTACAAGACATCAACTTTTGAAATTATCAATTCATCGAATGTATTTCGACACTTACGAATGCTTCAATAGAGCATAACTTAAATCGGTGCTTTTCTGTCATATCCATAACAATAAACTTGGGCGTAAATTTAGAACATTTTTGCTTGTTTATCGGGGCTTGCATTTAGCGCAGCATTGAACATTTCCTCTTAAGAATATAGCTGACGCCACATAAATTCAATTTGATAAGATTCTACATGGTGATGGCAGATCTTATTTGGTGTTTATTGCGCCATTTTGCACTACCCCTCAACAGTTTGGGTATGACCCTTTTCTTCCCGGCATGAGCGAAGGATACCATACCCCTTTCGACTTCGAGTCACATTTTAATTTTATTAGGTGGTTATTTGAACACAATCTTTGTGAAGAATATTTTTTCCTTGAAGAAATTGTACTGTCCATTGCTCATCTGTTTGAAAATTTTAAATCACAAAATGCATTACACTAACAAAGGAATAAGCTAAAATAGCGCTAAAAAACAAAAAGCTTGAAGAAATTGTATTGTTTCTTGCTCATCTCTTGGCAAATTACAAATCGTGAAATGCATTGAACTTACAAAGGAATAAGCTAAAATAGCGCTAAAAAACAAAAAGCTTGAAGAAATTGTATTGTTCCTTGCTCATCTCTTGGCAAATTACAAATCGTGAAATGCATTGAACTTACAAAGGAATAAGCTAAAATGGTGCAAAAAACAAAAAGCTTGAAGAAATTGTATTGTTCCTTGCTCATCTCTTGGCAAATTACAAATCGTGAAATGCATTGAACTTACAAAGGAATAAGCTAAAATGGTGCAAAAAACAAAAAGCTTGAAGAAATTGTATTGTTCCTTGCTTATCTCTTGGCAAATTACAAATCGTGAAATGCATTGAACTTACAAAGGAATAAGCTAAAATGGTGCAAAAAACAAAAAGCTTGAAGAAATTGTATTGTTCCTTGCTCATCTCTTGGCAAATTTCAAATCGTGAAATGCATTGCACTAACAAAAAAGTAAGCTGAAATGGCGCAAAAAACAAAAAGATTGAAGAAATTGTATTGTTCCTTGCCCATCTCTAAGCAAATCCCAAATCATAAAATGCATTGCACTAACAAAGGAATAAGTTGAAATGGCGATATAGAACGCTGGGTATAGAAGAAAAAAATGGTATAGAAACATAGCGCCAATAAAAAAACAAAAACGCGCCAAATTGGTATCGAAGTTTATCGGTATGACTATATAACGGAAAAGTACTCTTATATCCAATAGCAAGTACTACAAGTTACGTAACATACGTTTTGTAATTTTCGAAGCAATTCAAAAGAAACTTGCAATTGTTTTCTGACCCATTCTAAAAAAGGCATCCTGGAATCGAAAATGTCCTTGATATTCAGAAAAGAGCTTTTTCTAGATGTTTGCACTTGAACTGCTGTATTCAGCAGAGAATTCGCTCGAATAGTTTTGGAAATAAATACGTTCGGTTTTGTACGTTTTCAATATAGCACGCAAGTCTCAAAAGTTTTAAGTGTAAATGAATGAAATAAAACCATGTTCAATTGTTACAACGAGAAGTTATTGTTTGTATGACAATTAATACTTTCAATGCATGTGAATTGTTTCCCTTTTATAACAATGCAACTTTTCTTTGATTGAGTCTTACTTTATTGTTACTCTTGGAAGGGACCACTGTTTTATTTCCAAATGCACTAACAAACTTGAGAATTTGTTCATTTAGTGTTAACATTAAGCGAAAAAGACTAGTGATTTTTTACAAGTATTCTATTAAATCTGAATGAAACATAACTTATAAAAATTTCATGAAAAGACTTATTTGTTTCGTGCATAGACCACATTTTTCTGATGCATAAGACCTAGTAAGATTGTTTTTTTGGGAGGGGGTGGGGGCATGCAGCGAAGACACAAGACAGATAATGTTAAGTTATGAACATACACATCCAAGCGGAAGTTCAACTGACACAGAAAAGAGAGAAGCCTTAATAGATAGGGAAATACACTACACTTCAATAATGTACCGGACAGCAAGATGTGATGGTATAAGGGAGAGAATATATGCTTTAATAGGGTCTCCCTCGTGCTGAAATTACACTAGCAACCCTTCGGGGCATACTTTCAACAAGGTCTTGATACACAGCTATGGGTGTTTGTGTCCATTCCTGCCCCAAGAATGTCGCAGCTCATCTGTATATTTCGTACGTGGCTCCCTGGTCCGTAAGCGTCGCTCTTACTCGTCCCACAAATGTTCTATGGGGTTTAGTTCGGGACTCTTGAGTACTCCAGGGAAGACGTTTTACATCCATATCTCGATACCACTGCTTGACAGAGGATGCAACTTGACACGGTCGTCCTGGAAGTAACATTCGTCCAATCCATAAAATTGCCAGAGCGTAGGAAGAACCTGACTGTCCAAAATGTTCGTGTAGGCGTCGGCATTCAATTGACCAGGAACAGCATGCAAAGGTCTCAGGCCATACCACGAAGAACACCCCCAAACAAGTAGTCCGATTTTATGCAAATCTGCTGGCGTCCGGTTCATTATTGTAGGGTAGTGTTAATTTAAATACTATGGCGTCGTATTAATTTGTAATGCTAGTGCTGTTTTACCTTAATGGAAATACTGGCTTAAAAAGCGAGGGTTGGCAGCATCGCGAATAGAGAATTTTATAAGTACTCGAGGTTTCCTCTCATTTTGGTACCGAATAATCGAAGACGACACTTGAAATGGCCAGATTCTTTAAGGTGTCATAAATTACTTTTTGCTATATTTTTGTTGTAATTGAAGTGACTTTAGTTAACACACATTCTCATTTTCCATATGATGTTCTGCATGGAATATTCTAGATAGAATACTATCGGTAGAATATTCCAGATGGAATGTTCTACATAAAATGTGACAGATGGAATATTCTAGATAGAATACTATAGGTGGAATATTCTAGATAGAATACTATAGGTGGAATATTCTAGGTAGAATACTATAGGTAGAATATTCTAGGTAGAATACTATAGGTAGAATATTCTAGATCGAATTTTCTAGGTAGAATATTCCAGATGGAATGTTCTACATGAAATGTTAAAGATGGAATATTCTAGATACGATATTCTAAATGGAATATTCCAGATGGAATATTCTAGATACAGTATTCTAAATAGAATATTCCAGATGGAATGTTCTACATAAAATGTGACAGATGGAATATTCTAGATAGAATACTATAGGTGGAATATTCTAGATAGAATACTATAGGTGGAATATTCTAGGTAGAATACTATAGGTAGAATATTCTAGGTAGAATACTATAGGTAGAATATTTTAGATCGAATTTTCTAGGTAGAATATTCCAGATGGAATGTTCTACATGAAATGTTAGAGATGGAATATTCTAGATACGATATTCTAAATGGAATATTCCAGATGGAATATTCTAGATACAATATTCTAAATATAATATTCCAGATGGAATGTTCTATATAAAATGTGACAGATGGAATATTCTAGATAGAATACTATAGGTGGAATATTCTAGATAGAATACTATAGGTGGAATATTCTAGGTAGAATACTATAGGTAGAATATTCTAGGTAGAATACTATAGGTAGAATATTCTAGATCGAATTTTCTAGGTAGAATATTCCAGATGGAATGTTTTACATGAAATGTTAGAGATGGAATATTCTAGATACGATATTCTAAATGGAATATTCTAGATACAATATTCTAAATATAATATTCCAGATGGAATTTTCTATATAAAATGTGACAGATGGAATATTCTAGATAGAATACTATAGGTGGAATATTCTAGGTAGAATACTATAGGTAGAATATTCTAGGTAGAATATTCTAGATCGAATTTTTTAGGTAGAATATTCCAGATGGAATGTTCTACATGAAATGTTAGAGATGGAATATTCTAGATACGATATTCTAAATGGAATATTCCAGATGGAATATTCTAGATCCAATATTCTAAATAGAATATTCCAGATGGAATGTTCTATATGAAATGTTACTTATGGAATGTTCAACATGGAATGCTCTAGATTGATTACACAGAAATATGTACAAAACGAGTAACTGTAGAAAAACATAAACGAGCAAAGCAGATGAATAATAAATTCAAATACTTTTTTTATAATAGTTGAAGGACTAAGTGCACAAATATATAAATGAAATAATTTTAAAATCATACCAATTTGTTAATCGTATTTCCTAGATAATTTTTACCTTTTTCAATTTTGTTGATTAACCTTCTTCTAACTAGTCTTCCCTTCAATTTAAATCGAATTTCTTATTTGAACGTTTTCCTGTGGAAGTATTTTTATTCACTTAAATAAGCAACCAAAATTTAAATTACTCAGAAATCGTAAACCCTTCAAAAAATACTATTACTTTCACATTTTTTACGACTCATTTATGAGCCATTTTCGTGATTAACAACTCTTTTGTACGTCCAAAATATTCCACAAAAGAATTTATTTTCATTTTTTATCACTTTCTTACCTATCTATCCAAGTGACTCATTACCTAATGGTCAGGAATAATTCCATCAAATGACTTTCAGCATAGAATATTTCGGTGTAATTAGATCCGAGACTCTAAAGTTCCATTAACTTATTTAAATAAAAATAATGTACAGTTTGCGATGAACTCTCTTTCTGTGTTTATGTCTGTGTTTACATGTCGGTATTCCATTTTATCTTTCAAATACTGGTACAGATTGAAATTTGTAGATCTAATTTGAAATTACTAGTAAGAATCAATGGATTTGGGAAAATAATTACCAAAATTAAACATAATTTCTAAATTTACTCGGTAGGTAGATAGTTGAATTAACGTCTCAGTGAAGCAAAACAACGGCGTATTGACTAGAAGGTGTTGGTATTGACAACGGTCTGGGATCAATCCCCAAGGGAAAGAACCGAGGACGACATCACGCGAGTTTTAATCATGATCAGATGACGAGGTCAACACTTAAGCTGGCACCCCACTCTCCAAACTTTCTCACTTCCCCTGTTTTTTCAGACAAGTGATTTTAATCTAATTTCTGACTTTCAATTATGCCAATGACCTGACCAAGTAAAAAAAAACTGGATTTTAATGTCCAAATTTAAAAAGCATATTCTAGTGTATAGGTTCACCAGAAGATGCAATATTTCAAAATGTATACAGGGTGGTCCCGAATTCATGGTACAAACTTTAATGGTAGGTACAGGACATTGTAACAATGATTTATTGTATAGGAATGTATAGTCGCAAGTGACGCGGTGAGGCGAAAACAGGGGAAATAACGGCCGAAAGGAAAAACAAAGATTTTATTGAAAGCGTTGTTGACAAGTGTCATGTTTACAGTAATTGTTCAAAATTGCGTCCACCAGTATCGATACATGCTTGACAGCGTCGGTGGAGCGATTGGCGTACACGTTCAAAGATGCCTGGTATTTCACGCACACCTGCAGCAGCTACAGATAAGCGAGCGACGAGATCCTCATCTGAGTCAACTGGAGTCTCATAAACAAGATGCTTTAGATGTCCCCGTAAAAAGTAATCGAGGCTCGATAAATCGGGAGATCGGGGTGGCCAAGGGACTGGTCCACCACGCCCAATCCATCGAGTACCAAACGTGGCATTCAGGTAATTCCGTACATCAATGCTGAAGTGTGCTGGCGCCCCATCGTGCTGAAACCACATGCGGTTACGAATGGCGATCGGAACATCATGCAGCAGTTGTGGTAACACTTCTTTCAGAAAAATAAGATAGCTTCCGCCAGTGAGCCGCGTGGGTAGTAAGTATGGGCCAATCAAAAAGTCGTTCACAATACCAGCCCACACATTAATACTGAAACGTTGTTGGAACGCATGTCGACGCGTTGCATGTGGATTATCGGTTGCCCACACATGGGAATTGTGCGCATTAAAGACACCCTCGCGTGAAAATGTCGCTTCATCTGTAAATAGCACATAATCTACGAAATCCGGCTGCAACGCACATTGCTGCATCACCCACAGGCAGAAGTTCACGCGGCGAGGATAATCTGCCGGATTCAATGCTTGTACTTTCTGAAAATGGAAGGGGTGTAAGCGATTTTCGTTTAACACTCTGCATACAGTCTGATGACTCACACCTACGTCACGCGCAACAGTTCTTGTGCTTGACTCGGGTCTATCAGCCACAATGTTCAAGATGCTTTCTTCCAGCCTTGGAGTGCGTACAGCTCTTACTCGACCAGCGCCATGTCTGTTGACGTCGAACGCACCTGTTTCACAAAGTTGACGATGTAACCGTTGAAAAATTCTATGATCCGGCATTCGTCGATCAGGATACTCCGCGCGATACATTCGTAACGCAGCTCTGCCGTTACTATTTGCACGGCCGTACATGTAATGCATGTCTGCTTTTTCTGCATACGTAAAGTCACCCATCGTCTACGGCAGCACAATTGTGAATGGCGCTTTTCCCTACTGCGATGCATCATGTTCAACAGCGGCTAGACATCTACTGCCCTCTACCGGCAATGATACCAACCGATCACTCCATTTCTCTTTCCTTTTATTTCCCCTGTTTACGCCTCACCGCGTCACTTGCGACTATACATTCCTATAAAATAAATCATTGTTACAATGTCCTGTACCTACCATTAAAGTTTGTACCATGAATTCGGGACCACCCTGTATATGGAGAATCACTGACAGGGTGTGTCATTTAAGTTAGCGGAAGCACTCAAGTACAAAAACGTTAATTTTTATTTAAGTAATGTTCGACAAAATAAAGGATAAAGCTAATAACTAAACTGACTAGAACTCTTTTCTGTAACTCAGTTCTTTTTCTTTTATTCCATTAAATATATGACATAACTAAGTATTACACGTAAGCTGATTAATTCACTGCTTATTAACCGGATACAACTCTTTAGATTTAAGATAATTCGTTTTCCCTTTGAGGAAATGAAATTATGAGAAGAAAAGTTCTTACATATTCCGAATTAAGTTATTGAGATGAAGACAACATGAGCGCAGTTAATTACTATTTCGCTGGTTTTAGAGTATGGGATTTGCAGTTTCCTTGCTTATCTTTTTATTTACTCTGTGCCATTTTTTCTTTTCCGTATAAACTTTCCGTTTTGTCAACAAGTATTTACTTAATGTATTTAAAATTTTATGTTTGGAAAAAAGTTACTAACACTGTTTGAAAAACAAGCATTTTTATCTTGACCAGAAGACGAAGTATCCTCAACTGTTTGAAAAACCAACATACTTATCTTGACCAGAAGACGAAGCATCATCAACTGTTTGAATAACCAGCATGCTTACCTAGACCTGAAGACGATGTATGTCCAACATTTGTTCGAGGAACCGTCACGTTTTTCTTGACCAGAAAAGACGAAGCATCTTCTTCTTACTAACTCCACTTGGCTTAGTTCATGCTACAATTCGGTTCCGACGGGAAGTCAGTCAACCTTGGATCAGCCGATTTTTGAAAAGGTGTGGGACTTTGTTAGAAGGTTGACACAAGCAAAAGCATACGTGGTGATCGCCGAAGCCCTCCGACACTAACCGAACGGCACTGTATGACAAGCCAGAATCAGTTATAAAGGCGCCGTTTATGGAAGCGCTTTGTTTGCGTAACCAGCAGTTCCGAATTTAACAAATAAACGTGTTCAGAATCAAGTCAGACTGCCAACTCCCGGAAAGCACGACCATATACCTAGCCAAAAAGACCGTTAGCCCTGAGTTCATTGAAAACTAACACCGGACTATTTAAACCAATCCTTCTTTGCTACTCAAACACAGGTAGGTACATAAAGTAACGTCGCACTGGAGCAACACGACGGACCGTAGGTGACGGTCCGGTATCAATCCCGAAGGGAAGTATTTTAGGACAACGCCTCGCAATTTTGAACCACGGTGAGAATACGAGGTTTCACCTGAGCTGAACCCCACTGTCTAAACTTTCACGCCAACATGAGGATATTTCTGGCTACGACAGATTTCACATGCATCAGCCCCCTTTGCACACGACGATCCCTGGGTGGATTCGAACTCGCAACCCTCCAGTTGCTAGTCCGTCTCTCTTCCAACCAGGCTATCACGGCCCCTTTGGAGACGATTTGGGTGTATGAGATAGTCACGGCCGTATTCACAAGTCCGAGTTAACCCGCGGATCAATGATAATCCCGGAATTATCGTAAAAACCGTATTCACAATGCCTGATCCGCGATTTAAACCGCCTTTTCGTTGTTACATTTTGATCCTCCAAAATCGGCGAATTAACTCTCGGTTGAGAGTTACGCATGCGCAGTACTATCTTTTTGCGAAGGAAGTGAGATATATTGTAAACAAAACAAAATGGATGACACACTTCGTTCTATGCTAAATTACAGTATTCTTGAAACGACGCGCATTCGATTAATCTTATATGAATCGGAACAAGAACGTGATTACATTGTCTTTAAAATAGATATGCCCAAATGTGTTCTGGACTGAACTATATTCTGAGTCGCCAGAGTATAACCCAACGAGAGAGCAAACGGTAGAATACGACCATGACAGATGCAAATTGTGGAATACAAATTATTTTAGTAGTTCATTACGAAAATGAAAGAAAATTAATAATGTAAGTGTTACTTTACACAAACATACACCCATGCTGACAGGCTCAAATATAATAGGATTACATTGATTTCTCATGGCATCGTGTACAATACAATCCTATCTTGCAAAATTTATGTTTCCGTAATAATCCAATTTGAAACTAAATACCTTTGCATTTCTTTTCCCAAACACAAAGTAAAATACCACGTCCGTTCAATTAAAATCACAATTCTGTGGCGAAGTACGTGTTTGATCAGTATGAATGCAGATTCGAGGGTCGTAAAAAATACAAACAATATCACGTGATCGTGAGGAGACTGTAGTAGCCAATCACAGCGAGGATATCATTTTGATCCGTGGATCACATAACTCGCCGTTTGAGGATACGATTTTGATGATCCGTGATTAAACTCTGACCCACTGATCAACTGATCCTCGGATGAACTCGAAGACTTATGAATATGGCCGTCAGAGTTGCCAAGGTAGAAAAAGCGCAGCAAGAAGCCACCTTCTTTACTCTTTTGTAGCTCTGCCTACAGAATTGTATTATTATTGACGTATTGATAGACATGATTCAACCATCTAGGTGTCGATAGGAAAGTTTCAACTCTGTATTGAAAGCTAATACCTGGTAGACATTATTATATCCATTACCGAACCTATTATCACGTCATTCAAACAATCTAAACCGAGTTTCGAAAACGTTAAATCGTGTAGAAAAGGAATTGTTTGTGTTGCTATGCACATTTCGAATAACACAACTGACCTTGAGCATTTCGACATTTAAGTGCTCATTGAAAAGGGGCTTTGTAATGAATGCATATCTCTTCAGAAAATTTATCCAGAAACACAAAGATGTATTATTCTGAAAATTCCTACATTATATAAAGATAAAGGGAGAGAACACGAACTAGGAGTTCATTGATTAGTACAAAAGCAATCGTATCATATTTTTCGGCTTCTGAGAAAGTTTTCTTTTTGGTAAATTTACCACCTTATACTTTTCAAATTTGGTAATTTCATTTGAATTATTTTTCTTTCACAATGACGTGGACCCAATTTTTGAATTGACAAATATTATATGTTTCATACAATATATAATTATAGAATATGAAATACTATATACTTCATAATCCAAGATTATAAATACAATGAGGCATATAGGAAATCGATTAAAATGTCATTTGACAGATTTGTTAGGTGTTCTGCAACATCTATGGGATTTTTCAAATGTTTCCAAATCTCCAAACTATAATATATTGTTATTTTTGTTGAGAATAATTCTTACGTAAACCAGGAATAAACTCAAAACATAAAATAATTTACTGTCGGAAAAAGTTATAAAATAGGAATATGACCATATTAGAAACTTCTGTAGAGCCAAATGTAGAAGGCTCTAGAGATATATAGTTTCCTGTACGTATTATGGAAGGGATGTCACTTGGCCACATATTATGCTATCCAGTAGATTATTCCAGTAGAACATAAAATCTTCGTATTCCGGTAGTTTGATTACACGGAAAATCCTACATTGTTAATTGAATCATTGCTTCTCGAATAGCCTTAAATTGAATTCATGCAAGACATGCACAGACCAATCAGAGGTGATGGCGCTAGAGGTGAAAATGCTCTGATTGGTCTGCGTGTGTCGCTCTGCGCCTTGCTCTATTGACTATTTGTTATTGATAAATTAACAGTCAATATATAGTGAATAGTCAATATATTGAGTGAATAGTCAATATATAGAAAATCACTTTAACACCGCGGCCTGGAATTTTCTGAATGCCAGATAGTACAGACGTGGTGGACCTGCGGCGTGAACTCCACGCTCACCTGACCTAAATCCACTGGACTTCTTGTTGTGAGGCCGCATGAAATCATTGGTGTATTAGAGACTTGTACACTCTGCGGTATATCTCTTCTCAAGAATCCTTGTTACAGCAGACAAGATCAATTCACTGTAATCTACGAGGGTGCGCCAATCTTGCATTGGCCGCTGTGAACTGAGCAACGAAACTCTTGGAAGTCACTTTGAGCATCTTATTTGAGTCTTTCGCTGATATGCACGACACTGAGAAACTTATTATTTCGTTATGTCTTTTTTTTTTCTATGTTGAAACTTCGACATGGATAATTTCCTTTAAGCTTTTCTGACACTCTGAGAGGATTGCGACCATAGGATCCACTGTAAATATTGGTCGTCTTGATGGGTACTATCATCCCTTCAATTTTTCTAAACAGCTTACGAAAACCCTGTATATTTATTGAATAGCCAGTATAGTCAATACACTACTCTACAATAATGGACCCAGGGTTCCCACGGTCCTTGAAAAGTCCTTGAATTTTTTTTCCTATCTAGGGGCCCTTGAAAATCCTTGAAAATTACGGAACTTGGTGAAAAGTCCTTGAAAGTACTCGATTTTTTTAACAAGTACATAATTGTGTAATTTCGTCTTGCATTGTAAATTGTCCAGACTAGTTTCCTCCACAGCATGTGTGCCATTTAAGCCTCATTCTGAATGAAACCAGTATTTCACGCGCTTTGACACTATGTGATATACTTATAATGCTAGGTCTAGATCTCCACAGTATGGCTATCCGTCTAAGTTGACACCTCGGGTCTCCATTAAGAAGGCCGCTTCTCATACTCTTCTTCGTGCCATCAAAAGAATTTATCGTACGATATTGTATCGCACGACGGAAATCGATATGTGTGCAAGTAGCCTGAAAGTTAGCATTGAAACAAGAAGCTCACTCTACAAAAAAAAATTACGTTCTGTGAGAAAAGAAAATCCTAATTGTTCCCAAAATTGACAATAACCTTTCTTTTCTGGACTATCAGTTGTATAAAAAAATTATTTCTTCTTTTTATATTTTTCTTTTTAATCGACAACTTTTGTGTATGCCTTGTTTTAGGTCGTTATAAAAAATTTTAGGTCCTTGAAAAATATTTTTTTGGTTTTGAAAAGTCCTTGAATTTTTTTTGGATAAAGGTGTGGGAACCATGGGACCGAACAGCAAGATGTGATGGTATAAGGGAAATAATACATGCTTTAATAGGGTCCCCCACGTGCTGCAATTACAACAGCAACCCTTCTGGGCATACTTTTTTGATACACAGTTATGGGTATTTTTGTCTATAACTGCTTTAAGAATGTCGACGGCTCAGCTGTAGATTTCGGACTTGGTTCCCTGGTCCATAAGCGTCGCTCTAATGCTTCTTGTTCTATTGGGTTTAGGTCGGGACTCTGAGCAGGCCAGGGAAGACGTTTAGCATTCATATCTTGATACCTCTGCTTGATAGAGGCTGCAATATGACACGGAGCAAGACATTTGAGGCCGAGACAGATTTATCTTGCAACCAGTCTCCATGTACACGACGTTGGCGAGTTCGAAACTAGGCCCAACCAAAGATTTCCCTGTATGTGGAGACAAGTAAATGACAATGATCCACGGGCAGATGACCCCACTGTCCAACTTTCCACACCATGCCTACATGAGGACATTTGAGGCCAAGACAGATTCATCTTGCGCCAGTCCTCATGTATACGACGTTTGCGAGTTCGAAACTCAGCCCAAACAAGGTCTGCCATGAGCGTGGAGACTGCTAAATGAACGATGGTCAGCTGAACGAGTTGTCACCACACTCTGCGGACCTCTAAACCACTTCCAACGTGAGAACCTTTGACACCACGGCTGATTTAACACGCACCATCCTCCATACTTGGATCTAGGTTCGATCTCGATTGTTAATCCACTGCCCTTCCAATCCCGTCTTATCACACGTACAGTCAATATCAAGCGAACTCACTGCGCAGCATTCCTTCCATAATCCCTCCGCCCGAAAGAGGCAAAAATCCAGCATATGCAGCAACAGAAAAAAAAAGCTCCTTGGGAAAAGGCTATTAGCCCCGGCTCCCCAGCATTAAAGGTAACGACATTATCAGGAGACCACCGTCGCCAAATCGAATTCTGCGCCACGGGGAGAGAGAAATCTGTTTACCCGATTTCCCATACTTATCCGATACACCGAGAGTTGTCCATTCCGTTCAAGGGTGTCGCGAAATGTGTGAAGGATGGCAGCGCTCTCTCTGAAACATAAAAGGGAAGTCGCTTTTTATTAGCGAAGCCTATAAAAAGGATTCCGAATCGATTTAAGTAATATCGGTATTGGATAGAAGATCGATTCTTTTATTTTGTTGGGTATATTTTTTTACTAGTAGGGGTATCGATTCTTTTTTGTTTTCAATTTTTCGGGTTCGTCGCATTGATAAATGAATCGTTATTCTTTGATTGTATTGACTTCGAATGCACGAGAAAATGTTTTTGACGACATGGAATGCGATTGACGTGAAAAGGTAATGGTAATTTTTTAATTAACGTCGTACTAGAGCAACACAACGGGCTAACGTAAAACGAAAGTGGGTTTTTAATTTTGTATTTGGGGGTAGCATGTTACACAAAAGATCGCGCGATCATGTTTTATTCCCAACTGTGCAACCATGGTAACGTTTCCCGCGACAGATGCAACGTGCTTATTTACCCCGCTTCAGTTACGGCACGGCTAACAGAATGTGTGAAGGATGGCAGCGCTCTTTGAAACATATAAGTCATGTCGCTTTTTATTAACGAAGCCTCTTTCTCAGACATCGGTGGTTGGAAGAAGCTGCTTCCGATAAAAGGATTCCGATTCGATTTAAGTAATAGCGGTGTTGGATAGAAGATCGATTCTTTTATTTTGTTGGGTTCATTTTTTACTGGTAGAGGTATCTATTCGTTTCTTGTTTTCAATTTTCAGGGGTCGTCGCATTGATAAATAAATCGTGAATGTTAGATTGTATGGACTTCGAATGAGGAAGGGGCACGAAAAAAATGTTTTTGAGGGCATGAAATGAGTTTGACGTGAAAAGAAAGTGGGTTTTTATTTTTGTATTTGGGGGGGAGGGGGGGGAGCAGGTTACAAAAGATCGCGCGATCATGCACTATTTTCATACACTGTAACCATGGTAACGTTTCCTGCGACCGATGCAACGAGCTTATTTACCCCCGCTTCAGTTAAGGCACGGCTAACAGAATTGAAGGAATTATTGAAGCAGCCATTTAGAAATTGTAAATTCCATGCTACAAAGTGAATTGCACTCTTCTGTCACCTATACAATGTTATAGATGTGGAGTTAGTTAAGTAGTTGAATTAACGACGCATTGGAGCAACACAACGGGCCACTGGTCCACGGTGAGGGATCCAACCCAAAGTAAACGATCCGAGGACAACACCTCGGCATTTGAACCGCGGTCAGATGACAAGATCAACACATGAGCTGGCATCCTACTCTCCAAACTTCCACCACTCCAACGTGAGGACATTTGAGAAAGGTTTAACGTGCACCAGCCCCCTTCTCACACGTACCCGATGATCTATGGTCGAATCGGGTTTCGAGCTTGCAACCCTCTGGAATTGCAAATCCACTACTCCTCCAACCAGGCTACCCGACCAACCGGTATAGTGGTTAAGGTGTTAGCCTCTAGATAGGAAGGTCCCTGGTTCGAATCCGGGTCCGGGTATGGATGTTTGTAAGCGTATGGTGTAGAGGCGGCTGGTGCATTTTAAATTTGTCGTGGCCAAAAGTCTTCACGTTGGGTTGGCGTGGAAGTTTGGAGAGTGGGGTGCCAGCTCAGGTGTTGCTTCGTCATCTGACCGTCGTTCAAAATTACGAGGTGTTGTCCTCGGGTCTTTCTCTTAAGGGACTTATCCCGGACCGTCGTCAATAACCCGTCGTGTTGCTCTAGTAAGACGTTAACTAAAATTTCCATTAACCATTACCAATTCGGTCACAAACGCCGACCAACCGGTATAGTAGTTTAGGTGTTAGCCTCCAGATCGGAAGGGCCGACCAACCGGTATAGCGGTTAAGGTGTTAGCCTCTAGATCGGAAGGTTCCTGGTTCGAATCCGGGCCCGGGCATGGATGTTTGTAAGCTTATGGTGTAGAGGCGGCTGGTGCACCTTAAATCTGTCGTGGCCAAAAGTCCTCACGTTGGGTTGGCGTGGAAGTTTGGAGAGTGGGGTGCCAGCTCAGGTGTTGCTTCGTCATCTGACCGTGGTTCAAAATTACGAGGTGTTGTCTTCGAATCTTTCCCTTAAGGGATTGATCCCGGACCGTCGTCAATAGCCCGTTGTGTCATTCTAGTACGACGTTAACTAAAATTACCAATTACTTTTTTACCGGTCACAAACAGATTTAAGGGCACCAACCGCCTCTACCAGCTATCATACACTTACAAACATCCAGGATTCGAACCAGGAACCTTCCGATCTAGAGGCTAACACCTCGACCACCAGACCTAGCTAGGTAATTTTAGTTAACGTCGTACTAGATCAACACAACGGGCTATTGACTACGATCCGGGATCAATCCCTTAAGGGAGAGAAACGAGGACAACACCTCGTAATTTTGAACCAGACCTAGCTAGGATTCATCCTGGACCGTCGTTAATAGCCCGTTGTGTTGTTTCAGTGCGACGTTAATTAAACAATCTACCAAATACGTAACGAAAAACTGCCAACATCCCACTTTTTGATATAACCTCGTTTTGGAATAGTATTTGAGATATTTTGACTCCGCTACCAAGAGCCTCGCATGTCGGAAACATAAATCCGATTATTTAATTCATTCGGGAGGCATTCAAACCCGATACCCACAATCGATCGACGAAAACTATCCATTAAAATGAATCTTAAAAGACTATAAATCTGCGATAGCGGGGGATATTAAAAGCCAACGGCGAAGTGTTGAAACGCGGAATGAAGGGTTAGTTCAACAAATGCCTCCCCCTCGCCCCCTTCGAACTATTATGATAATGGTTTTGAATTCCTCGAATCCATTCGGGGTGGAAATTGGTTTCCGAATGCGCTGTAAAACGCTCCTCTTCTCTGCCCCTAAATTGCGTATGATCACAATGGTGATAAGGCCTCTTCTGAATTCTCCCCCGGATCACGAAAGGGCTTAAAAGGTCGGATTTTACGAGGGGTGTAGAGAGAAAGGAACTCGAAAAATCCGATGCGAGGATGCTTTAATTTGGAGGCGAAAAATCCATACTTAGCAGAAGTAGAATTTGATTAAATTACAGACGTCGGAGGGGGGGGGGGAGGGGGTCGGTTAGTGTTTTAAACGGTTCGTGCTTTTTGTTTTGTCTCGAAAAGAACTTAGTTCTGAGGGGTTTTCCGCGTTCTATCGGCTGAAGACTGGTGAGTTTTAAGGAATAGCGTTTGGTGGTTTTTTTTTGTGCGTTCGAAGTTTTCATTTGAATGAAAATAAAAGTTCGGGAACTAAAGTAATTACGTCGTTCGTCGAAAGTTTTTTTCTTTAAGAAATATATTTAGTTTTTAATTCGAATGAGTGTGAAAAAAATAGAAACTGGGATATTTATGGCTCTTATAAACTTAAATTATTATGTCTAATTTTTATACACCTAGAATATTGGTATAATTCTTTGAATATATGTGCAATTCTCATATACCAAGAACATTTGTACTCGCAGAATAGTTGTACATGGGTATAATTCTCATATACCTTAAATATTTGTGCAATTCACACACACAGAATAATTGTGCACTCAGAATATTTGAAAATATACTTAGAATATTTATGCAATTTTCATACATTCAGAATATTTGTATAATATACCGAGAATAGTTTTACAATTCTTATATATACCTAGAATATTTATATAATGCTTTTACGTTCAGCATAGCTGTACAGTTCTTATATAGTACGTAAAATATTTGTAAATTATGTACCCAGAATACTCTGTGTATATGTGTATAATTATACACCTAGAACATTTGTAAAAATTCTTATATGTCCAGATTATTTGTACATTTCTTATACACCCAGAATATTGGCACAATTCTTATACGCAGAATATTTGCACAGTTCTCATATAATTTTTATACATGCAGAATATTTGTATATATATAATTGTTATACAATACGTTTAAAATGGTTTAAATTACATTTAAATCAGGCCTCGAAATAGATTTTTTAATACAGGTGCACCTAAGTTTTTAAATTAGGTGCACAGGTTCTATTTTAGGTGCACATTTAAAAAAGCCGAATATAAGGTAAACTACTTTATTAATTGTGTATGTTTAGATTGGTTAGTAGTAGATAATAAATAAAAATATTTAAACAATTATATTCCCCCTTCTCTGGAGCGCGGCAGTCGCTTCAACAGAGCCATCTGGAAAATGTTTCGATCATCGGAAAGTTCTGGCGACATGACACAAGTAAACCCTCCTCTTGTATAAACCCGTTACGGCCCAGTGATTTTTATTTCGCATAGTGTGTATTTAGGAATTTTAAATACATTCCTTTAGAGCGAGAGAGGTCGATACTAATAGTTTGTTCAAACATCAAAATATAATATAAAACGTTTCCTCCCCTTTTTTTAACGGTAGGTGCACGACATGCTCCTAGCTCGAAAAAATTAGGTGCATAATTTTATTTTCGTGTGCACAGTGCACCTGTGCACCCGGGTATTTCGAGCCCTGATTTATATTGTTGTACAATTCTTATACTTAGAATATTTATATAAATATTATATATGCGATCACAAATCTCCCATTTACAAGCCAAGTGTCTGGGTTTGAATTCTTAGCATGGTTAATCTGGGCATGGAGTTTGGAATGGTTAGGTATCATCTTTAATCCGTCCGTGAAATGTATTTTTGGAGGAAATGTAATTTTATATTTATAAACATGTGCTCACCGAAAAGTGCCAATACTCTTTATGATTACACCATAATCGAATTCCTCATTCCACCCTTCATCAGAAAAATTAGGTGCCGTTTCCATGTTAGTCTTCTTTAAATCGGACCATAAGTTTGGTCAATCGTCAAGGCGAGGGTGGACATTGAGATGTGGTCAGACTTCTCTCGCAAGCAATGTAAAAATCAACTTCTATCAAACAGCTTACATAAGTCGTCATACAAGGACAGACCAATTATTTCATATTTGCCAATCTGCTATTGCTTCTTTTCAAGAAAGCCCAACGAAAATGACAGTTGCTATTTTCCTTGACATGACTTCCGGACTTTGTGGAGACTGAAACTACTTAAAATAGTTCATGGCATCTGAATAAGGAGAAATGCCTTGACATGGATAGCAGAGTTTATGAGTCGAACAAGATTCATGGTCAAAATGAATGGAACTATTTTAAAAAAACAGAGAACCCTGGTGTACCTCATGGTTCAGTTCTCAGTCCTAAGCATTTTCTAATGTATATCAATAGTTGCATGCTCTGCAGATGACACTGACACACCAGCGATAACCTACAGGAAAAACACCGATAACATCCAAATTTAAAAAAAATTTAGCAAGGCAAATAGGCACTTTTTGGAGTCAAGTTTCTTTGTGCAAGTGCGCCCTTAGGTAGGTAGGTAGTTAATCAACGTCGTACTGGATAGGGTTACTACTACATGGGGCTATTGGACATTGTCAAGTATCATTCTCGAAGGGAAGAGCTGTCATCCTACTTTCGCAAACTTCCACACCACGCCAACGTGAGGACATTTGAGGCCATGATAGATTTAGCGTGCACCAGCCCGTGTGCACGAGGATATATGGTTGGACAGAGTTTCGAACACGCAACACTGAGAGAGGTCACACACACAGCGCGTTGTCTTTACCGTCGCTGCTCACAGAAATCTAGCGTTTACACACAGGGTGGTAAAATCTCCGTCGCCGTCGTACGAGTGAGCTGACTGTTGGCAGTATAGTTTCATCATCCAATTAGTTTACTTTAGTTTAACTGTGTTATTTAAATTATTTATTGCTTAGTGAAGTTTGAAATGAACCTAGAGCAAATTCTAGCTTTATTGTTATTCCGTCGTCGAATGGAGAAGATACAAATTGACTTATTTGTGTTCATCCAATTAATGAAAGAGAGGAGTTTGGAGCTTTTTACACGTTGGTTGACCAGACAGGATGACACGAAATTCTTCAATTACTACAGAATGTCGATGACTTTGATGGACTCTCTTTTTCTTCCGATACATCAAAGTCGCTACGAATTACCAGGCAAACTTCATGCCAAATGTGGTAGCATTTCTGTCCTTAAATATGTCCGACTGCCGACGGTCAAACTGCAGTCGATGCCAAAGGCAGTAGGCGGCTGCATAGCTACCGCCAACGGCAAATTGACCGAGCGTTTATTTTCCCGTTTAATGTATAAGCTCTAATTTACATCAGTGCGCGACTGTTGGAACGGCGGCGACGGACAATTCCACGCCACGGAAATATCCGCGGTGTTTGTAACTGGCGTAATCCATTGCTCATCGAACTGGGCTACCGCGGCCTGTCTAAGAAAGAAAAGACCCCAAAGAACAACACAGAAACCTTCGTGCGACAGCAAGCCCATTTCAGACATCCTGCAGCCATCATAAAAAAGGGCGGGTCAGAAGCTGCCACCGTGTGGGCTATTTAGCTGACACCGACCCAGGGGCTGCTTATGGGTCCATCAAGACCGGAAGCCCCACCTCGACCACCCCCTATCGAGATGTGTTCGGTGTAAGAGAGCGCCGAGACTCTTTTAATCTGCTTTCTCGAATCCTCCCGAGTGCGGGGTTTTATTTCCTCCGGTTCCCGATAAGAGATCTATCTGCTTTTTGACTCGGGGGTGGGATGGAGTTTTGTCTGTACATTCTAGAACCGGTGGGAGAGTGGTGGTGCTTACGGGTGTTTTTGTTGCCCTCTGGATTTTACAGATGTGTTTCGGCTCCTAGTTCCTTTCGAGAGATTACGCTTCGAGAGGGAGTAGATAGAGTGGGATAATAACTCTCTGGGATTGGGTGGTTTGATTCCGAAGATAAAGCTAGGTAAGTCGATTTGGGAATGGATCGTGATATGAGGAGTGGGATATGGTAGACGGGTTCGTAGAGCAGAGGATTAGAGGTAATGGTAATGGTAGTTTACATCGTTCTAGAGAAACACAACGGGCTACTGACGACGGTCCGGGATCAATCCCCTAAGGGAAGGATCCGAGGACAACACCTCGTAATTTTGAACCACGGTCAGATGACGTAGCAACACCTGAGCTGGCACCCCACTCTCCAAACTTCCTCACCAACCCAACGTGAGGACTTTCGGCCACGACAGATTTAAGGTGCACCAGTCGCCTCTTCACCATACGCTAATAAACATCCATGCCCGGACCCAGATTCGAACCAGGAACCTTCCGATCCAGAGGCTAACACCTTAACCACTATACCCCGGTTGGTGAGCCAGCACATTAGAAATAGGAGTATTGCGAGTTCGAATACCACCAAAGACCATTGTGGGGGCCCTGCTGCACGTTAAATCCATCGTGGCCTCAAAGGTCCTCACGTAGGCGAGGTGTGTTAGTTTGAGAGCGGCGTACGAGCTTCAGGTATTTTACAATGCACTACCTTACAATAATGGACCGGACGCTAGCGCATTTGCATGAAATCCGACTGCATGTTTCGGGGTGTTTTTCGTGCTATGGCCTGGGATCTTTGCATGTTGTTCCTGGTCAATTGAACGCCGACGCTTACATGAACATTTTGGACAACCAGGTTCTTCCTGCGCTCTGGCAATATTATGGAATGGACGAATGTTACTTTCAGGACGACAACGCTCCGTGTCATGTTGCAGCTCGAGATTGCAATCCAGCACGATTTCCAATCCGGCCGGATTTGTACTTTGTTAATAAGTCTATCTAACCAGTGCGTATTTTTTCCAAAATCGACTGAGTGAAAGTAGGAAAAAAGTATATCCCAAATGGACGAAGAAAACGTTTATTTTAGCATTAGAAAATCGACTTTATTAATAATTATCCATAGGTAGGAAATGAATCACCAACAATTAATTATAGTAACTATTAGTAGTAAGTATTAAACGATTGATGATGATCAGTCTTACTAGTTTCTCCACACCAAGAAACATCGGTTTGTTTTATACGTAGTACTTTTCTATTTATTTAAAATTAAGTAGTCTCTATCTCTAATGTCGTTGAACAAATGACATATAAATTGTACCTAACCTTGTCTCATACTAACATAAAAATCTAATCTTTGGCAATTTTTGGTCAACATAACAAACAAACGAACTCTTAAATCTTTTTTATTGCTTAAATCGAGGTTATTTAGTTATGAAAATTACTTTTGAGTTTGAAAGAACGATCTAAGGAAACATTGTATTAATTGTGTCATCCCCCAACCTACTTCTCAATGAACTGCAAATACAACCAGCGGCAGAGAAGGCCTTCTTAGCTGCGACACTGACTGGTTTAATTGTCATTAAGTAGTCGTACAATATAAGTATTGTCATTAAGTAGTCGTACAAGAGACAAATATTTTCCTTTGACTCCATTTCATATGAAATCATTTCTTTCTTCAGTATTTTCTCAAAATCTGTTTCTTTTCTAAAGTTTGTCTTTTTGCAATGCTCTTTATTTTCTTGCAGAATTTGCTTTTCTAATTCCTCTTTATTAAAAAAATAATCTTGATAGTTTCATTTATTATTTTTGCTAGAATTCTCCAAACTGATGATTGAAAAATATATAATCGATTCATTCACAATCGATTGCGTAATATTGGGACTTTAAAGTTGGGTTAAAATAATCGATTATTTAATTTTTCGAAAAGTTCGGGTTTATCGGTGCTCCGTGTCATGTTACAGCCTTTGTTAAGCAGTGGTGTCGAGATATGGATGTAAAACGTCTTCCCTGGCGATCACAGAGTCCCGACCGTAGCACATTTGTGGGACTCGTCAGATTGACCCTTACGGACCAAGGAACACCGTCCTAAATCTACAGCTAAGCTGTCGACTTTCTTGCATCAGGAATGGACACAAATACCCATAACTGTGTTTCAAAATCTCGTTGAAAGTATGTCCAGAAGGGTAGCTAGTGTAATTGCAGAATGTGGAGGGACCATCCCCCTATTAAAGCATGTATTATTTCCCTTATAACATCACATCTTGCTGTCAGGTCCATTATCGTAGCCTAGTGAACCTACCTACCAAATTAAAAGAGGGCCGAGGTAGCCCGTTTGGAAGAGTAACGAACTTTTTTTTTATTTCCAATGGCAGGGCAGTACAATTGTGAAGACAAATACAATACAATACAAAGTACAGAGTTGACCGAGGTCATTTTAGCCTTATACAAGGCCAGAAGTGATGGTCACTTGTGAAGGGGCACCCAGTGGGTGGACCATCATTGTCCCTAACAAAGGACAGCACAATTTACATCCATGCCCTAACCACGGATTCGAACCAGGAACCTTCCTATCCAGAGGCCAACACTTTGACCACTAGACCGGTTGGTCGGCAGAGTAACGAACTAGGGACTAGAAGTTCGCGAATTCAAATCTCACCAAAGACCATCTTGTACAAAGGAGGATGGTGATCGTTAAATATGTCGTGATCTCAAAAGTCCTCACTATGACTTAGTGTAGAAGATTGAAAAGTGGCGTGCGAACTCAGATGTTTGACCTCGTCATCTGACTATGTGTCAAAATTACGGGTTTTCAGATATTTCCTTCGGACCGTCGCCTATAGCCCGATGTGCCGCTCCACTATGACGTTAATTCAGGGCTCGAAATACCCGGGTGCACCGGTGCACATGAAAATAAAATTGTGCACCTAATTTTTTTCCCGCTAGGTACACGCAATGCACCTAACGTTTAAAAAAAAAAGGGAAGGTGGGATGCGTTTTATATTATTTTGATGTTTGAACAAACTATTAGTATCGACCTCTCTCTCTGAAGGAATGTATTTAAAATTCCTAATTACACACTATGCGAAAACAAAATCGCTGGGCCGTAACGGGTTTATACAGGAGGAGGGTTTACTTGTGTCATGTCGCCAGAACTTTCCGATGATCGAAACATTTTCCAAATGGCTCTGTTGAAGTAACTGTCGCAACAACCGTACTCTGGAGAAGGGAGAATATAATTGTTTAAATATTTTTATTTACTATATACTACGAACCTATATAAACATACCCAACTAACAAAGTAGTTTACATTACATTAATACTCTTACATTTCGTTTTTTTTAATGTGTACCTACAGTATAATCTGTGCACCTAATTTAAAAACTTAGGTGCACAAGGTGCACCTGTATTAAAAAATCTATTTCGAGGCCTGCGTTAATTAAATACCTACCAAACTAAATTTCCAAATTGGTTATTTTTTAGTTAACGTAGTACTAGAGCAACACAACGGGCTATTGACGACGGTCCGGGATCAGTCGCTTAAGGGAAAGATCCGAGGACAACACCTCGTAATTTTGAACCACGGTCAGATGACGAAGCAACACCTGAGCTGGCATCCCACTCAATTTCCAAATTGGAAAAATCAAATCTTTCAAAAACCATCAATTCATCCACAAAGAGGTCTGACACCAATAAAACGCCTCGCGCATTAAGTAAATCAAGCCATTACTTAAACACGAGCAATTCATCCCCGCAGGAATTACTAGCGATCCTTTAATGGTTCGGGTGATAAAACACGCTTTCTGCCGTTTCGCGGAGGTTTCATTTTTCATATTCTCAATGACGAAGCGGGAGAAAATTACGCAAATCTAACGTAGAAACAATGAGACGATTTAGCATAACATCTGCTAAAAGCGCCGCTCGCTTCGATGGATGTTTCCCAATCGAAATGAGACAGCGAGCTGTTACCCGATACCAAGTAGAGGATAAAAACGCTCTTGTAGTTAAGACTGCGGTCGCATTCATAACGCGTTAAGAGATTGGATTTTTAACGATGCAAGTACGGTTTTTGAGAGAACTTGGGCTTAGGGAGAGCTTGGGCCACTTGGGGGGATTGGAAATTGAAAAAGGTAAAAGAAACCGGAAACATCTAGTGTGTAGAAAGGTATTTGGTATTTAATTAACGTAGCATTGTAGCAATACAACGGGCTATTGGCGACGGTTCGGGATCAAAACCCGTAGGGAAAGGTAGGTAGGTATAATATTTTAATGAACGTTGCAAAAGAGGAACGCAATGAGCTATTGACGACGGTGCGGGATTCATTCCCAAGAGAAAGATCCGAGAACCAAACGTGAGGAAAAATCGTAACTTAATTTTGCTCTTCGGATCAGCAATATTGACTAGCAATTTCCATTTTTTGACAATACAACCCCGAGTATTTTCTTGCATCTTTATTGTCATATTTATCCAGTAGTAGGTTCCAAAGCTCATGCCAACCAACCGGTTTGGTGGTTAAGGTGTAAGCCTGCATATCGAAAGGTTCCTGGGTCGAATCCTGGTCAATGCATGGATATTTGTAAGCATTGGTGTAGAGGCAGAGGGTGCACCTTAAATCTGTCGTGGCCGAAAGTCCTTACGTTGGGTTGACGTGGAAGTTTGGTGAGTGGGGTGCCAGCTCAGGTGTTGCCTCGTCATCTGACCATGGTTCAAAATTACGTGGTGTTGTCCTCGGATCTTTCCCGAAGGGGATTGATCCCGGATCGTCGTTAATAATACTTACCTTACTTTACCGAGTAATTGGTAATTTTAGTTAACGTCGTACTAGAGCAACACAACGGGCTATTGACGACGGTCCTGGATCAGTCCCTTAAGGGAAAGATCCGAGGACAACACCTCGTAATTTGTAACCTCGGTCAGATGACGAAGCAACACCTGAGCTGGCATCTCACTCTCCAAACTTCCACGCCAACCCAACGTAAGGACTTTCGGCCACGACAGATTTAAGGTGCACCAGCCGCTTCTACACCATACGCTTACAGACATCCATGCCCGGACCCGGATTTGAACCAGAAACCTTCCGATCTAGAGGCTAACACCTTTACCACTATACCGGTTGGTCGTCTTTACCGAGAAAAACATCACTTAACTTTGAACAATGGTCAGTTGACGAGGCAACACCTGAGCTGACACACTACTCTACAAACTTACACGCAATTCCAACGTGCAAACATTTGAGGCTACGACGGATTTAGCCTGCACCAGCCCCGTGTACACGAGTCTTAGTTAGGATTAGAACTCGCACCCCTCCTGTTGCTAATCCGTCATTCTTCCAACCAGGCTACCTCTGACCTCTCGAAGGGAAAGATTTGTGTACAACACCACGTCATTTTAAACCACGATCAGATGATGGGATCACACCTGAGCTTTCACCCGACTCTCCAAACTTCTACACCACACCAACGTGAGGACATTTGAGTTCAGGAAAGATTTAATGTGTATCAGCCCCCTTAGGTACACGATGGTCTTTGATTGAATTCGAACTCGCAACCCTCCGGTATAAGTCCGTTACTTTCCGCACCAGATTACCACAGCTCTCGAATCACGAGTCGGAAAATTGTTAAGTTGAGACTGGGTGCATATGTTGACTCTGTTGTGGCCTGAAATGTCGTCACATTGGCGTGGTGTGGAATGTTTGGAGTGGAGTGACAGCTAAGATGTGACCTTGTCATCTGACCGTAATTCAAAAATAAGACGTGTTCTCCGACGTTGAACTTGCACGAGCCTCCTCATATACAGGGCTTGTCCGTAAAGTAATGAGACTGGGTCTGGTGAAAAGAATTTATTGATCCGATCGGTACATATTGTTAAAAGTCTTCAAAATAGTCTCCTTTGGCGTCGATACACCGCTGCCAGCGCAGGTCCCACGCTGCAAAGGCTCCCTGGAAATCAGCTGAAGCAACCTCTTTCAGATACTCTGTGACAGCTCGTTGGATGGCGGGAACATCTTCGAAACGGTGACCTTTCTTGGCTTCTCATGAGTTTTGGGAACAGAAAAGGTCTGCCGGGCTCACATCGTGGCTGTACGGTAACTGCGGCTAGGTTGTAACCCCTATCCGGGGGCCACGTAGGCAATCACAACGAAGGTGGTGTGGGCTGGAGTTTCCAGCGATCGTCAATCTCCAGTCGTTTCCGTTTGACGGCTCTGTGCAGGCGCGCAAGGACTTCTTTGTAGAAAACGGAGTTGATGGTTCGTCCTGGAGGTACAAATTCTTTATGAACCACACGCTTTGGCCATATTTTTGGTCCAAACCGCTCGTTAAAGGGCATCCAGATCGCTCCATGTCTTCAAGGGTATCCCGTCCGTTCTTGAACTCACTGAACCTGAGCCCGTGACAGTGTGTCGTCTTTGTAATCCTCCTTAACAAAGGGGAGCCTCTCGGAAGCGGTTTTGCCCAGGTAAAAGCAAAATTGAATCGTGTATCGTTGCTCAATCGAACGCTCCCTTTTTGACGTTTTCTGCCGTGACAAAACTTTTGCAACGACTTTTGCGTCACGCGTGATCTTCACTGCGTCAGAGCTCGGAAGCGACTGCCGCCTGTTGTATTGCTTAGCTTAGACCCTCCACCACAAATCCCACCCCCAGGGAGCGCGCTGCTGACTGGATCGCCACGCGGTGACCAGTCTCATTACTTTACGGACAAACCCTGTACTATAACCCACAATATTGGACTGGACAGCAAGATGTATTGGTATAAGAGAACGAATACATGCTTTAATAGGGGGGGTGGTCCCCCAAGTGCCGCAATTACACTAGCAACCCTTCTAGGCTTACTTTCAACAAGGTCTTGATACACAGCTATGGATATGTGTGTCCATTCCTTCTGCAAGAATGTCGCCAGCTCAGCTGTAGATTTCGGACGTGGTTCCCTGGTCCGTAAGCGTCGCTCTAACTCGTCCCACAAATGTTCTATGGGGTATAGGTCGAGACCCTGAGAAGGCAAGGGAAGACGTTTTACATCCATATCTCGATACCACTGCTAGACAGAGGCTGCAACTAGGAATTACAATCCGATCCGGCGAATCCGGCATCATTTGGTTACCTACCGGATCCAGCAAAATCTGTCGGATCCGGTCCGGATCCGATAAGCCCGAATTTTTTGAAAAATTAAATAATCGAATATTTTAACCCAACTTTAAAGTCGCAATATTAAGCAATCGATTGTGAATGAATCGATTTTATATTTTTCAATCATCAGTTTGGAGAATTCTAGTAAAAATAATAAATGAAACTATATCAAGATTATTTTTGTAATAAAGAGGAATTAGAAAAGCAAATTCTGCAAGAAAATAAAGAGCATTGCAAAAAGACAAACTTTAGAAAAGAAACAGATTTTGAGAAAATACTGAAGAAAGAAATGATTTCATATGAAATGGAGTCAAAGGAAAATATTTGTCTCTTATGTACGACTACTTAATGACAATTAAACCAGTCAGTGTCGCAGCTAAGAAGGCCTTCTCTGCCGCTGGTTGTATTTGCAGTTCATTGAGAAGTAGGTTGGGGGACGACACAATTAATACAATGTTTCCTTAGATCGTTCTTTCAAACTCAAAAGTAATTTTCATTACAAAATAACTTCGATTTAAGCAATAAAAAAGATTTAAGAGTTCGTTTGTTTGTTATGTTGACCAAAAATTGCCAAAGATTAGATTTTTATGTTAGTATGAGACAAGGTTAGGTACAATTTATATGTCATTTGTTCAACGACATTAGAGATAGAGACTACTTAATTTTAAATAAATAGAAAAGTACTACGTATAAAACAAACCGATGTTTCTTGGTGTGGAGAAACTAGTAAGACTGATCATCATCAATCGTTTAATACTTACTACTAATAGTTACTATAATTAATTGTTGGTGATTCATTTCCTACCTATGGATAATTATTAATAAAGTCGATTTTCTAATGCTAAAATAAACGTTTTCTTCGTCCATTTGGGATATACTTTTTCCTACTTTCACTCAGTCGATTTTGGAAAAATACGCACTGGTTAGATAGACTTATTAACAAAGTACAAATCCGGCCGGATTGGAAATCGTGCTGGATTGCAATCTCGAGCTGCAACATGACACGGAGCGTTGTCGTCCTGAAAGTAACATTCGTCCATTCCATAATATTGAGTATGAAGTACAATTTATGTGTCAGTTGTTCAACAACATTAGAGATAGAGAGTGCATCCGAAACCTTGACCATTGTTCAGACTTTAGATCGGAGATCATAGCAATTGGTGCAGCCCTTAATTATGCACAGTCCACTGATAAAAATTGTATTTGGATTTTGAATGATAGTAGGAGTGCTATACAGTATTTCAAAAATTGGCCAAAAATATTTGATATCCCAGACTAGAATATTCTGAAGCTTCTCTGCGAAATTGGCCTGAAAACACCAATAAACCTCCAATGGATTCCATCGCATATCGGGGTGTATGGCAACGAGACAGCCGATGTACTCGCCAAGAATGACTGCGATCTCCCTATGGACTGTTTGAATCGTCTCACTCCCACTGAGGTCCACTCCCTGGGAAAACAGCGTTTGCTTTCCGTGTGGCGCCGTACGCCATCCCACCATTGGTATGCTGGCAATCGCCCTGGACTATCAATCTCATGCTGTGGCCCTCGGCCTTTCCAATCGGCCATGGCCAGATTTTGAAGTGGCCATCTTAAATGTATAAAATTTCAGAACGGGGAGAGAGTTTTCCCTCCTTGTTCCTGTTCCCTACATGCCAGTCCTGATCACCTTATTCTCTGTCTTGGCGCTTCGTATAAGCAGCTGTTGGTTGATCAGGACTTTGTGCAGGTATATGGGGATCTGGCACGACGGGGCCTTCTGGACCTGGTGTAGGCTTTCCTACACCAAGGGGAAGTGCAACAACAACAGAGATATAGAGTACTTAATTTTAGATAAATAGAAAAGTACTACGTATAAAAAAATGATGTTCTTGGTGTGGAAACTAGTAAGACTGATCATCAATCGTTTAATACTTACTACTAGTAGTACTAATAGTTACTACAATTAATTGTTGGTGATTCATTTCCTACCTATGGATAAAAGTCGATTTTCTAATGCTAAAATAAACGTTTTCTTTGTCAATTTGGAATATCCTTTTTTCCTTCTTTCACTCAGTCGATTTTGGAAAAATACGCACTGGTTAGATAGACTTATTAACAAAGTACATTCGTGAAATCGTGCTGGATTGCAATCTCTAGCTGCAACATGACACGGAGCGTTGTCGTCCTGGAAGTAACACGCGTCCATTCTATAAAATTGCCAGAGCGTCGGAAGAACCTGATTGTCCAAAATGTTCATGTAAGCGTCGGCGTTCAATTGACCAGAAACAACATCCAAAGGTCCCAGGCTATACCACTAAAAACACCCCCAACCACAAATAGTTGGATTTTACGCAAATCCGCTGGCGTCCGGTCCATTATTGTAGGGTAGTGTATTTAGGAATCGGCTTACTTCGTCGTACACTTTTGAGTGTGTTTTATCCTTTTGAGAGGATTGGGAACAACCTGTTCCAAATTGCTTCTACTTTGGGAACATCCTGTTCCAAAACTGCTGTGTAATTCAGGAACATTCGGTTCCAAACTGCTTCAAATTCGGGAACATCCTGTTCCGAACGTCCGTCGTACTCCATCCGAATCCTGTCCCTGAACTTTAAACAATTTGTAAAATAACTTCATTAATCTAGAATAAAGAAAACTCTATGCTGTAAGAAATCTAGTGATTGAAGCGCTACCCTGTTAGATTCAGTTCTTTACAGCCCCTTCCGTTTCGAGAGAATCCTCGTCGTTTTCCCCTCGAACACATTCCCGTCACAGGCGCACATCTGAAGAGCGTCCGGATTGTGTTTGGATTGTTTAACCCTTCCGTCCGACTACAAATGGCACGTCCAATTCTCAGCAGACCGTGATGGGATTATTCAAATGCCTTTCCTCCAATCAGACTCAATTTTCAAGCTCATAAAACGATCCCGTACGCGACCACTGCGGCACTGTTCACAAACCGTAGGGCCCGGTCTAATTTGCCAAACAAATGACCGGAAAGCTACAGACCAATGTGGGCTATTTAAGGCGCGTTCTCATGAATCACGTTTAATTGACCGATTATAGTGGATCGACAAAAGTTGAGTTAAAACTATAGTGAGAACCTTTGTTTCAATAAAGTTGATCAGCTTTTTTAGTGTATCAAGAAAGTTTTGACCCATTCAACCTTTATCGTTCAAGTGATGAGTCTTACGCCATTTGCTTTCGAGTTGAAACTATGGGTGCGACATCGATGTCGATGTTTTGAAAACATCGATGTTTTAGAAAAAACATCGATGTATTTAACATCGATGTATTGGAGTCGATGTTTTTGTAACATCGATGTTTATACGTGTCGATGTTTTCACGTTGTCGATGTTTTATTTTTAAATGAAAAAAGTACGGTTTTAAAAATAACCTAGTAGCGTAATTTTCATAATCAGCAAATTGAACATACTTTTAGACTAAAGTGACCAAGGGTGAAGGGTCTGAAAAGTGGGGATGCGACATCGAGGTCGATGTTTTATAAAAAACATCGATGTATTGGAGCCGATGTCGTATCACTAGTTGCTAAACCAGTTTTAAGAAATGGAGGAAAAAGTTTAAATACACTGAATTTAAAAAAAACGATAGCTTTGGTGCGATGTATTATCAACATCGATGTTTTAATTTTGAACATCGATGTTTTTCTGTCGATGTTGCATCCCTAGATGCTAAACCAGTTTTAAGAAATGGGTAAAAAATTTAAATACTCTGAATTTTAAGAACATCGATGGTTTGAGGGCGATGTATAATCAACATCGATGTTTTAATTTTGAACATCAAAGTTTCAAAACATCGATGGTTTGCTGTCGATGTAGCGTCACTAGTTGCTAAACCAATTTTAAGAAATGGGGACAAAAGTTTAAATACGCTGAATTTTTAAAACATCGATGTTTTAATTTTGAACAACGGTGTTTCAAGACATCGATGTTTTGCTGTCGATGTCGCATCCCTAGTTGAAACTTGTATTGAATCGTGTGAATAACGGTTGACTGTAAAGTCCGGTTGCACCCGGTTACGCTATGCGTGAATGTGTTCAATACAAGTACCATAATACCACGTTTTAAATAGCGAAATATGCGATTGTCGTCGTCATAATTAAGAGTTGTGATGAATTTTAAGGTTTTATATGCTTCGTAAAAATTGAAAAGCATTTGGGTGGGGAATTTTCCCGATCAACTCTGGTAAATTAATTTAAAATGGATGAATTAACAGTTACCGTCATCTCGAATAAATGATGTCCTATTGAAAGACGCGTTAGTAGTACAACAGGAAGTAGGCCCAAACGAAAATATTACTCAGTTGCTTTGTAGTTTACTTCAACAATTCTGCAATTCGTTCTTCACAATGTCTCGGACAGTTTGCCAGAGATCATCGTTAGGCCATATTTAGCCAAGCTGTGCCAAACACAAGTCAGACAACAGCAATCAAAAAAGACATTCATACAACAAAGGAA